>OX016540.1:24450000-25650000 GCA_943590905.1 Sphaerophoria taeniata
CTACTAGTAGCGGGAATCCTAATCCCTCTACTAGCCGCAACCTTTACATGAAGGAACTACCCGTCAGTGGTACAGCTGTGACGCTCGGCTGTCCCAAGGGCGGTAATTCCACAACCCACCCCATCCCCGCTCTTGCTAGGACGTCGCAAGAAGGGTAACTCCATCCGGAGAGGTAAAATCTACGACATGTAGAAATGATTCGAAGGATGAGGGCGCACCCCGATTGGTATCGGTAGCGATTAACTCTGGAGGAGGATCCACAACTGTGCCACACGGACACAGCTCTGGGTCGACCAGAAAGAGGTCCATGAAGTCACAATCCAATCGAGATCAGCGTAATGCTACGCGGATTCTGGTCGCAGTCGGTATCATATCGGTAGCGGGAAGAACCCCGGAGCAAACGCGAAAACTCGATTGGGCAAGTGGCTTCCTTAGCAGAAACACCACACCGACTTGCAGCGACTCAACGTCAAAGCGCAATAGGTCTCTTGGGGGCGACAAGCCTGCAGAAAGAATGTGCATTCCAGTATATGCAGTACCCTGCAGCTGTGGGGCATCCTATGTAGGTCAGACCCAGAGGAGCATTGCTACACGCTTTAAAGAACATATAAGCGCTGTAGCAAAGAACCAAAAGGAAAAATCAGCCATATGCGACCATATACTTGACCATCCAGATAAACAACACTGGATTCATTTCGACAAAGTAAAGGTTCTAGCTAACGAGCCTCATTACATCCCTCATCTGATACGCGAAGCGATTGAAATAAAACGTCACCACAATTTCAGTCGAGACGACCGACAGTTTCAACTCGTCGCGAACTTGGGATCCCATCATTAACTTCTCACGGTCGGTCCAATTACCGCTTAATACAAACAACGATGTAGTGAGCTCGGTTTGCTCTCAACTTTCGAAGCAACAACAACAACAGCAAGAGACAGAACCAGCTACGCACCGCTACAACCTGCGCAGCCAAAATCGCTCCTAACATTTTCATGACAGTTTCCCGGTGACCACGCTCAATGTAATTTGAAGCGAAACGTTCGGGGTGAGTACGGTTTTCTAAACTCACTTAATAATTTCATTATTTAACGCGGCTGATCCGAAAATAAATATCATAATTTCTTCTTTCAGTATTTCATACGAGATATTTCTCCCAAAAAAACAAAAAGTAAAATTCAAACTCACCCGCAATGACGTCCCATTACCTCCATGATGAATGTTCTTTGATGGGAATAGGCCGTACTTACGATAGCATCAATTGCCTCAATAATACGATGCAAGGCCGAATCCGTACCAATAGTCATGTCGGTACCACAAAAATCATTATCAATCGAACCGACCTATAAATTCGTTTGTAAAAAGATTGAATAAGACAATCAGCTCATGATCATGATTTCCAACTTACCATTCCGACAATGTGCAAATGTGCATGTTTCTTCCTTTGTTCGGCAGTGATTCTTTCAGTTTTCAAAAGTTCATCGAGCAGCTCAGACCATTCTTGACGGAAGAGATTAGCACCTGTTAAGGAACCATCACCACCAATCACAACCAAATTGGTGATTCCTTTTTGAATCAGATTTTGTGCGGCCTTCAAGCGGCCTTCTTTTTCACGGAAATCAGCGCAACGAGCTGAACCAATTACAGTTCCTCCCCGATGGATGATACTCGACACTGACGACCAGTTGGCTTCGGCGATGTTGTCGCCACCATCGACCATGCCTTGGTAGCCTTCTCGAATGAAATAGACCTGGAAAACAAATTCTTTTAGAAAACTACCACGAAAGTGTTTACAAATCAAATGATTCTTTGATAAAAGAGAGATTTTAAGAACATTCCATTATAAATTTTTCTATGATGCGTTTCAGGGAGAATACTTGGCTCCTTTAAACACATAACCATGACCTACACTAAATCCAGTAGTTATCAAATGGATCATGTGTATGTATGCTGAAAAATAGAGATACATAGCGAGCTTGGTAACGCACATATAAAGATGTACGCATCTAGAGGGACTCAAGGTGGAATTCTCTCACTACTCTGGATCTTTGTGATGAACGAGATCCTGATAAAACTTAAGCCTACGCTGATGACTTAACGCTTTTGGCGACGGGTAAATACCTTACCACTATTAGCGAACAATTAGAAAGTGCATTGTCTAGGGTCAGCAACTGGACCAAAAAATGCGGCCTAAAGATAAGCCCCCTTAAAACAGAACTGGTTCTTTTCACAAACAGAAGGAAATTGCCTCCGTTTGATATACCTCGTGCACATTCAAATGCAGCAACTTTTCGGTCGATCTCAACTACCTCGTGAAACGGCGGCGTCCGGATTAAAAAATCTCTTGTACACTACAAAAGAGTGTTTCCATGCCTTGGAAAACTTGGAAGTTCCTGTGGACAAGTGAAACATTGTCCTTGATTTGGTTGATTTGGTTCCTTAACCAAAAATTGCCCCCAACTGCTCAAAAGCTATGGGAAGAAAAGTTGTGTGACAAAAAGGAATTACCAAATTTTACAGAATTTACCTTGTTTTTGGAGAAACGCTTTCGAACTCTGGAAGTTTTCGATCAAAAAGACCAAAGTACTTGGAATAACAACAAAATTGTTCCGTCAGCAAATTTCAAACCGCGATTTCCGATAAAGTCTAAAGTTTTACATGCAAAGCAGAAGTTTAATCCTACGAAACCAACTGGTACGCAGGGTTTAGTATGCCAATTGTGCAAGGTAGAAAAACATGCGTTGAAGAGATGTCAACAATTTCTAAATATGGACACCGCGGGACGTAAAAAGTTGTTCGAAGATTAGGAGTTTGCGAAAATTGTCTCTCGTACAGGCTTATTTTATGTGATTGTCCAAACCATCTGTGCTGTTTCTTTTGTCAACAAAAACATCATTCTCTGGTACATGTCAACCATCAGTAGATAGATAACAATTTTATAAGAAATTCTGCACCATCGTCTTCGAGACATCCAACTCATCCGAGAGCAACAACATCAAAAATGTTGTTCAAACAACAATGAGTCCAAATGCTACAGAATTTCAACCAACCAATGATAATCAAAACCCAACAACCTTAAACTATCATACGTCGCAGACTGATCGATATTTCTCTCATCAAGTGCTTTTAGCAACCGCTATTGTCAAGGCTCATGCTTCAGACGGCCGAGTTTATCAGAAATCAAACGTTCGCAAGACGGCAACGGACCGATGGCTCAAAATACGGAGTTAGGCTGGATTGTCCTAGGTAGAATATCCACAAATCCTCCTCAAAAAATCCGCAGAATTGCCGTTTCTTTAAACTTTCCAGAACCTCTGAAACCGAGGAAAATGTAGCTTGTGAGGAACATTTTGAGAAACACACTCTTCGATTACCTGATGGTCGGTATCTAGTTAAAATGCCGTTTGAGGATGATCAGCTGCCAAAGATGGGTTTCAGCCGACATATGACGTATCGACGGTTTCTTCACCTCGAGAAAAAGCTTGATTCGAATCCAACTCTTACACTAATGGCGTTTTTAATTGGCAATCTGGAATCTGAAAAAAGGCATTCTGGTTTTAAAATCAGAAGAGAATTCTCTTCTTTTCAGAATCAGAACTGTCACTTTTGCCCAATTGAACGCAATCAGAATGCTTTTTCTAACTTCCAGATTGCCAATTAAAAACGCCATTAATGCATCTAAGAGTATGAAACACTGCATCACATGGAGGAAGTCTATAGTGACCATAAAGTTTTTAGCACGCCAAATCATTTCATTTTGCCACATCATCATCATGGACTAGATTGAGAAAATAGTGTGCCCTACACTAACGACTCGATTTTTACCATCTTCACCGATGGCTCTAAAATGAATACTGGAGTAGGTGCAGGTTTCTACACTGAAAGCCTCAACCTTGCCAATTCATTCAGGCTCCGCGACCATAGCAGCGTCTTCCAAGCCGAGATCTTGGCAGTGAAAAACGTTGCTAATCATATATCCATGATGGCGATATCACACGCGGACATCACTTTTTTCATTGATAGAAAAGCAGCAATAAAAGCTATCTCTTCCACCCAAATCAAGCCGAAGCTTGTTTCTTGCTGTCGCGAAGAGCCAAAGGTTCTTGGAACACAGCATAACTTAAGACTCTGCTAGGTTCCTGGCCACAGTGATGTGCCAGGCAACGAAAAAGCGGATGAGCTGCAAGGGAAGGCTCAACACTGGACCCCTCTCTCAAAGACCATCATATAGGAATTCCGTTTATGTGAACTGAAACAAAATGTCAGTAACATTATTCTTCAAAAATCCAACAACAGATGGCATCTCCAAGAAACCTGTGTTAATACTAAGAAACTATGGCCTAGGTACGACATGAAAAGACCCTCCTTAAGATCCCTTATTGGCATAATTACAGGACAACACCTACTTGGCTGAAAAAGGGAGATCCCCTAAACTGCGCCAACTACAGAGGAATCAGTCTACTTAACATCGCCTACAAGATCCTCTCTGCAGTATATGTGAACGTCTGAAGCCTTTCGTCAACAATCCGATTGGTTCTTATCAATGTGGCTTCAGGCCAGGAAAGTCAACCATAGACCATAGAAAAAACTATGAACTCCAAATCGATACCCACCACCTTTTCATCGATTTTAAGGCCGCGTATGACAGCATCTACAGAGACAAACTGTATAAAGCTATGTCTAGTTTTGGCATCCCTGCCAAGCTCATTCGCTTGTGCAAAAAGACGATGGAGAACTCACGCTGCTCAATCAAGGTTGGCAACGAGCTTACGGAATCTTTCGATGTCAAAAAAGGATTCAGCCAAGGCGATGCACTGTTGTTTCTTTAACATCGCTCTTGAGAAGTGCAAAACTCCACCGTCAGGCGTCAACAACAGAGGTACTATCTTCCTAAAATCTGTTCAACTTCTCGCATACGCCGATGATATTGATATAATGGGAAGAACACAGCGTGATGTCAATGGCACCTTTGTAAGAACTTCGCAACACCGACGGCTCAGACAGAACTTCGCAATAGACGCATACAACTTCGAGTTAGTAGAGGAGTTTGTCTACCTAGGCTCCGCTACTAACACGGGCAATAACACCAGCGCCGAGATCAGACGAAGAATAACTCTTGCTAATCGCTGTTTCTTTGGGCTAAGAAAGCAATTGAGTGGAAAACCCCTCTCTCGAGCAACTAAGGTAAAACTGTACAACATCCTCATCAATCCCTGTCCTGCTGTATGGCGAAGAAGCATGGACCTTGACAGAATCGGATGAATGTTCCTAAGGCTGTTTCGAAAGGAAAGTTCTTCGGGTCATCTTTGGCCCCGTGTGCATTGATGGGGAATGGAGAAGAAGATACAACTGCGAACTTTAGGGGTTGTACAACGACGTGGACCTAACCAGAAGGGTCAAGGTCCAGAGACTCAGATGGCTCGGTCATTTAGAGCGCATGGACACCAATGCTCCGGCCCGGAAAGCCTTCGACACTATTCCCGAGGGACGCAGAAGGAGAGGAAGACTGCGACTCAGGTGGCGCACCCAAGTGGAAGAGGACCTCAATCAACTTGGAGTGCAAAACTGGAGACAGCAAGCTAGGGACCGAGCTGGCTGGCGGAGACTGTTGATTAAGGCCCAAGTCCACACCGGACTGTAGTGCCACCTTAAGTAAGTAAGTAAGTAACCTACTTGGCTACCATTAAAAGAAGATGGGGCTTAGTAATGATGACCTTTGTAGAGGCTGAGAGTGGCTCTACCACTGTCCTTCAATCTGTCTTACTAGGAAGAAAACTCTAGGCAACTTCTTCTTCAATGAACTAGAGGAACTATCCGAACTGCCAGGCAAAAGCTAGCTAAGCTTTGTCAAGACCTATAAATGGCTAGACGAACCACATGATTCATAAATTATTTATTTTTCAGGAAGTTACAATCCTTTAGGGTACCACAAGTCCACAATGGATCTACATTGATCTAATGTCGTTTTCCATTGGACGTCGAGAAGCATTCCGAAGAGTCCAGAAGTCTTCTGAAACCGTTCCATGCGGAACTCTTCTAAACCTAACCTAACATTAAATCTATCTCGAAGGAGATGTGATAACAGAAATTGTATGAGAGAAAAGGAACCAGCCTGGTCTATGCAGGCAGACCAAATTTGCGCTGGAAGGATGGCGTAGACCAGGACGGTCGAAGTCTTAGGTTGCGAAATTGGATATAGTCGGCCAAATAAGTGGAAGAACTTGTTGGAGCAAGTTCGTTCGGATTGGATCCCAGTTGTACCGTAAATGAAAGCAAAAACTTCATCATGTTTGCCTAATTGACATTTGCCTCCTAACATGAAGCTATGAAAAACTGAACTTTGTGGTTTGAGCCAGCAACCGGAATATTTTGGATAAATTATTGAATCAATCAAAAAAGCATTAAAACATAAAGTTGATTGAGAAATGTTGATTGTTTACGTTACTTATCGAAAGAAATCGTTTAGTCTCCTCTGAACTGGTTTAAAGTGACGAAAATTTGTCTCGCAATTGTGCTTGCGTATGCAAATGAACGTCAATTTATTTAATTCAAGAAACAACGTTTGAACGAACAGAAATTGGACAAGGGTTTAATTAAATTAAAACTCATGGTGGCAGAGGCCGGAGATCTGTGTTGCAACACTCTATTAAAAGCAATAAGGTGCTGATAGCCACACCCTGGAAGAATAATTGTATTTTACGGTCCAGGCCAAGTGGACCTAATGCAAAAGAAAAGCAAACTAATCATTTGTTTATGTTAAATGTCCCAATATGGGCTTGGACTGTGCTTCTTTCTTCCAACGAATTTGAAATTGGAGTTGCAGGACTGTTATTGTAAGCTAAGAACTGTTTGATCAAATTGGAAAAGCCGATGACTGAATGTCTTCCAAAATTTTGAAATTGAAGCTGAATTTCTATGACTCACAGAGACGAGTGTGAATTTCAAATAAATAGCCGGCACGAATTCCTCGAACCTAACGCAGGATGTTGACTTTTCTCGAGAACGAAACTGAATCCATTTAATTCATCTCAATTAGAAACGCCTCTTGAACTAAACAAGTTTGTGCATTCTTGTTTTCATTTGTTCAATTGCCTGACCTCTCCATAAATAAAGTAGTTTGAATGTCAACTAGCACAAAAATTGCTCACTATTTACCTTGCATCCGAGATAAATTCCCATGCGCACCACTGCACGCACAGCAGCATTCATTCCTTGAGAATCGCCACCACTTGTAAAGACAGCAATGCCTTTGCCTTTATGCGAGCCGCGCTCGATAAAGCGTTGAGTAACGTCACTGCCGGGCATTCTTGATAATTCCTTGATCTCTCTTGTCACCAAATGTTCAATTGTTTGCAAAAGGTCTTATGATTTTCACTTTCTTCACAATTCACTTTTTCTCGTGTGTCTACAATAGAGAAAGAAAATTCACCATTTCAAGGGTTATTTCAACGAATTCAGAGAATTTCAATAATGATGATGAAAACTTAATCAGATTACCTGAAAACCGAAGTTGATTGTGCACTTCAGTTTATGTTACTTCAGTTACTGGATACAATTGAAACTAGACTTTGAATTTGGTAATTTTTTGGATGAAAAATTCGGTTAGGCGGTTTGAGGAGAATTGACCAAGGTGACACAAGATGACATTTCAAGGTGACCTTTTGAATAATCGATCTTTTTCAAAAATGACAGATTTTGACAGCCTCAGCTGGTTGTGGTGCAAGTTGGAATTATTTGTTGACAATGATTTTTATGAATTAAACCAAACTGTTGGAGGTGTTTGTTTATATGAGTTTACTTATTTTTTTATTTATTTATATTTTAAAATAATTTATTTAATGTTAAATGGGCTAAATTTTGGATGTGAAAAACTTAAGAGTGTGATGAAACTGGAATCTGGAAAGTTTTGCAATTCACATGTAGGTGGCGTAGATAATTGGGATTGTCAATTATGTCAGCGTTCAGGTTATGAGTTTGAAAGTGGCTACGTTCAATCATGTATCGGATAGGCTATCTGAGATACCCGTATCTGGGATATCAGATAGCTGTCAAAATGTCTATAAAAAAAAAAAAAAAATCAAACGCTTGAGAACAGGCAATAGGGCTTTTTCCCTTTTGACAGCGCATAAATTTCGATCAATTTCAACTGTCAAATATTAGGTCGTGGAGGGCAAACAATGGCGGGATTTCATACAATTTGAAATTTTTTTTGTTATTTTTCTAAATATTTCAATAATTAATGTAGCTAAAAAAGATTTTTTATTCAGGAAATGAAGATTTAAGTATACGCAAGGGATTGGATGCAAAAAGAAGGAAGTTGGACACCAAAAACCAAAAACACAGCACTAAGGAGGCATTTTTTTGTACATTTTAACAGAAACAACAAACAAAGAAGATAAAATAGTAAATTTTCAACTTAAATAAATGATAAATTTTCATTAATTTTACAGTAAAAGGTATGTTTTATGTTCCTTGTTTCATCAATTTCGACCCAATTGAAGTTGTGTGCCCTCCACGACGACAAGACGTCATCTCGTTTGACGTTTCCCGCCGGTACTCTATTGTTTATGGCTGTGAATTCGTCGGCAAACAACTTCCGAGTCATCTAAATTATAAAAAAATATTGTTAAAAATAACATCCAAAGCCATTTTAATTATATTTCTTTCAATTCTCTTCTAAATTGGAAGCTGATAAAATAGCGTGCCAAACAATACAAGACAAAAAATCATGTGTTGATCAGCTGATAACTCAGATACCTTTGGATTTTTTTTTGACAGAAAATGGTTCATGTATTTGCTATTTTTTACTATGGATTACAATCATTGACTTACTATATATATAATATATATAATAATAATGTATAATAAGTCAATGATTACAATAACAAAAAGCTATCCGATACCTTTTGGTTACGTGATTGAACGTAGCCAGTGATAGATAACCTTATGTCGTTTTCCATTGGTCTTTTTTTGACGTTTCTTCTTCTACCGGCAATGGAACGGGTTATCATTGTATTTCTATCTAGCTAGTACCCGCGACCTGGCAATTGATTGTAGTGCCATCTTGAGTTCTGGCGCAGCGCTAACTCTTTTTACATAGGTTTTGTATTGGGATTTTTTTTTCTTTGGTTTCGATCTGGCGCAAAAAATCGAAAAACCCATTCTTGATTGTACTAGGTGGTTCATATACAATGCGGGTTATGATGTATCTGTCATTCTCCGGACCATTCTGTTTTCAAAACAGAAGAGTTCTGAGGTGCGTTTTTGCGCTGACGATAGTTGACTATAGTTTTTGTGTCACACTTTGACACACCAACCACTTTCAACTCACCTCCTGAGATGGATTGGAAATAGTTAGAGATAGTTACGATTTGACACATCAACACAGACCGCAAAAACGACAATTGTGATTACGAATCGTAACTATTGGCGTGCAAAAACGAGAAATAGTCAACCATTGTTGATGATAGTTGATTATAGTCAGCGCAAAAACGCACCTCTGCTCTTCTCAGAAGCATTCCGTCTGTCAAAGTCAGTCCAACGGAATGGTTTCAGAAGACTTCTGGACTCTTCCGAATGCTTCTGGACGACCAATGGAAAACGACATTAATATTTAACGTAGTGTTTCCACTAATGTCGAATTCCTTTTCAGTGGTAAAATTTACGGTACTTTAGTTTCCTTGAGACGGAAGAAGGTTTGATGATATAATGTAATATGAAATTCATAATTTTTGTTAATAAATTAAATATAATATTAAATTTTATACCAGAAATGAAGACATCTTCAAATGTACGGATGATAGTGAGAGCATTTTCGTCTCTGAATGGGAATGAGTAGCTGACATTGTAGGTTAAAGCGCAAGCTTCGGCAGCTTTCTTTCTCTACAATAATCGCCAACTATTCGATAATAGGTTCGTGCGATGTTACCAGCCCCGGGGCGCTCCGGTGCTTGTCACTTCCCTGAACGGAGCTGCCAAAAACCTGAAAAATTTCTCTGGGGCCTGGACCCTATTCTTGAATCAAGAAAATAAAATATCGCATAAATTTTCGTATACGAGATCAAAAATAGTATTCTTGAACGCTATTCGAATGCTGTCAAACGTCTCGTATACGAAAATTATCGAATGCTTCATCTCGAGTGGTCAGACCCACTCGAGATGGAATTTCGTATACGAGAATTGTGCGATGATATTAGCCGTGTTCATCCACAAAAAATTCAGTGTAGTGTAGTGTAGTGTAGTGTAATTTCATGAAAACTGTCAGTGTAAGTTCAAGCAAAAACGTCAAAATCAGATGTTAAAGAAATCTATCAAAACAGTTTTCACAAAGCTACACTGGCTCAAAAGGTAGTGTAGAATTTTCTGCACTAGTGTACACTAGTGTACACCAGTGCAGCATAATGAACACGAAACCAGTGTAAGTTAGTGTAAGTTAGTGCAGAAATTTTCTTAATGAACACCAAAAAAGTTACACTGGGCTACACCAAACAGTCCAGTGTAGCTGGGTGAACACAGCTATTGAATTTGAAAACTTTTTGCTCAGCCACAAGCTGATTTTTGTTTAGTAAAACATCAAAATGTCCTCGTGGAAAAACGCCTCAGCAAGCAATCAACAACACGATTGGGATTGTTAAAAATGAAGAAGTTTTTGTTTTACTTGTAAGTAAGTGAAAGTTTAAAGAAATTTGCAGGAAAAAAAAATTAACCAAAATATGTTTGTAGGAAGCAGCAACCATTCGATTAGTTGGCTTTCATTTCGTGAATATCGCTCCCTTTATCGATAAGGTTCTAGCCCTAATGAATCCATTTATGAAGAAGGTACTACAGCAAATAATCAAGTTGCATTGCAATATCGAGACATTCTATAAAACCGTTCCTAAAGATATTCTTCCATCGGACTACAGAGGTGTTGATGTTGAAAACAATGAAATTACGAGTGAGTTTTGATATTCTTTGAGTTAAACATCTCTTCCGCAGATGCAATTTACAAGAAGCTGGTTTTGAATCGAGAATTCATGATGGAATTTGAAAAGACTCGTCAAATAAATGAAAAACTTCGTCCAGGCAAACCAAAGGATGCATCCGATCTATTTGGTGTTGAAGGAAATTTCAAAAAACTCGATTTAGATTGTTTGTTTATTTGGTAGTTTCCGCTTCGTTGAAAAGGTGCAAGCAGTTGATTGTTTTCTTTATTATTTTGTTAAGAACTCACTTTAGTAAAATAAAGACATACATATTTAACTCTCTTCATATTTTTATTTGGAAATGATGATATTTTTAAGGGAAATGATGGCAAAGTTACTGTTTGAGGACTCAGGTATACGGATTGGATACTGCTTGAAGATCCTTTTCGACAAAGAAGGACGCCTCTAGCACATGGACTATATACAGAGGTTCCGAACTGTTAAATCAACAGATCTCAATGAGATATCGCTGGATGGCGCATGGCGTTATGACTTCGATATTGAAATGAAAAAACGTTTGTTTTACTTAAAAAAAATATCATCTTTTAATCAGATATGTTTTCCCTTTTTTTCGGTGGATCTATAATGGTCTTAACGGCTCCCGCAGATCCATGCATTTCCAATCTCTCCAAAATGTACGCCAAATTGTCCAAACTTGCATCATCGTCATCCTCAAACCAAATAGTCAGCATCGCTTATCACTCGGTGCCAGCTCTTCGATGTTCTCTTTGCTGGCTGTATTGGTCTTGTGTGAGTTTTCATCGTCTTGTGTGAATAATGGCTCAGCCTTCATAAGTTCAGATTCCTCCTTCGCAGCTTCGGTTTCGAGGGCAACTTGCTTTGGCTCGGGTTCTATTTAACTTCGACGCTACTTGGCCTTGACGAAGTGACCAAGCAGTTTTTCGTTTGGTGTTGACAGATCCACCTCATCTCCAGTGTCAATTCCTAAGCAAAGAAGAAAGCTGTATAAGAATTCCTATATTTACAGTGATAATTCACTTACCGGCTCCTCGAAGCATTGCAACTCCTCCGGATAACTGCAAAATCAGTGGCGGTTCAAGGAACTTAAATGGCTCCACCTTGAAATGCGGCCAAACTGCTTGCATTTCTCGCTGATAGTTGTCGTGGAGCCCTTTGAAAATCATCGCCGTAAATGTTTCGCTGATTGTGTGCAGAACTTCGTGGTAGTGATACTTGAAGGCCATTTCAAGATCCAAGCCAACAAATTCAGTAAAGTGGCGATGAGTATTGGTATCCTCTGCATGGAACACGGCTCCAACAGTGTAGCTCTTGTTGAAATCGGTAGCAATTACCATTTGCTTGTAGAGTTGAGATGACTGGACCAAATAGGGAGAGTCTTTGACGTAGCTCATCATCATCAGGACACGATTTTTCAAACGCATATCTTGATTTACTCGAGTGTTAAGGCCTTCGGGCTCCTATGGATTGGTCTTAAAGTAAAAAAAATGTATTTAAAACAAAAGAAGACTTACTTACATCGGTATTTTCAATCTGCAATAGGAGCTCAGCTTTCACTTGAGAAACCACAAAAATCTTTATCAACTGAAGCTTCATATATCATATCCCGTTCTGTGCAGGAATCCTTGTGGATACTAAAATAAAAAAAGAATGTTAGTTTCGTTTCAGCATTTTAAAGTTGCATATATCTGTCATGTTGTTTACTTACTTTCCAACCAATTCATCTGTTAAGAGACATGATCATCACAGCCAGAATGCATAGCAGAGTACTGCTCTGCTGACGCAGAACCAGAAAACATGGCCTGCCCTTGCTTCTCGTTGTGTGCACTCGCCTCGCCCACGAATCCGGTTTTCGTTTTCATGATTGAAAATTTTTGTATTTTTATAATTTGAATTTTAAAATTTAAAACACACGGACGCTATAATTGCCAAACTCAAAGATCAAAGTGTCAACTGAATTGACGGGACAAATTAGCGTATTGTTTTCCTTTTTTTTTGCCCACTTAGGGAGAGAAATGGACTCTTAATTTTGACAACGCGTTGCAATCTCGTATACGAAATTCATCGCATGCACAAAGTCGTATACGAGTCAATTTGGTTCAAGAATACCACTCTGCTTTCGTATGCGAGATTCAGTATGCGATAATTATCGTATACGAAAATTTTCGCATGGTTTCAAGAATAGGGCCCCTGATTATGGGGTTCGCGGCGGATCGTTTTCAATTCGACCTTTCAAATTCGACTCGCGTCGTATTTCCTTATTAACGAACTCGCGGCGAAGCGAGAAAACGTCTTCCAATATTCCAGTGATTTGACACTTAATATTCCAGTTAATAATGATAACAGTGTTGCCGCATGTTAAAATTTAAATGAGCCCCACTGCTGAAAAAATTAGTCATTTTGAAAATAAATTTTATTTTTCAAACAAAGGTTCTTCTAATAGAAGATTCTGAATTTTTTCAGTTGATAGCGGCCTTTTTTTAAGCTACATCTGTTGGTTATCATTAATTCAGTCTGTTTTGCAAGAGTATTGTTTACATGTTATAATTTGTATGAGAAGAAGAATGTTAATAAACATGCAGAAATGAAAATAAACTCTTTTTTCATGCACTAACTGTAGAATACTTAAAGAGATGAGTCAAATTTAATAATATGAGCCCCTGAGCCAGCTTCTCAAAAATCACTCTATCAGAAGATGCCGAGTGGTGGTAACTCTGAATAGACACTCTTTCGTCTGTGAATCCGCCAATAAAAAGCTGTCGTATTTCAACTCGCCAGCAAAGATCTTTGTACATGGAATTTATAGTAGTTGCAGCCTCGTGAATCGATGACAGCGATCCCAAGCGGCACACATTTGAATTGTGCAACCAGAAATTTAAAAAATTGGTTGCACATGCGTTGCTTAGAAGTTTTTCCAAATAAGCATAGTTTCTCATATGTTTCTAAGGGGTTTTTAAATCATTTTTAAAACCGATAAATTATTTCAGTTGTACTAATGTTACATTATGGTTACTGTGCAGATAATCTGCAACTGAAAATGTATGACCAAATTGCCTTCATGTTACTAACCAGACTCACTTTAGTTTCAATGCAACTCATTTCTCAAAAACAGTTTCCATAACCAAAATTGTAACAGTTCTGCAACTTTTGCCTTCTGCAACTTCTGTGCGTCTCTTTGGTAACGTAATATATAACGTTTCAGAAAACTGAGTTGCAACTCATATGAAACAAGTTACCAACGAGTTTTTGAGGCAACATTTGGAACAATTCTGCAACATTCTGCTTTTGTTTCTTATGTGTGACTCTTTAGTAACAAATAATAAATTGTGATTCTTTCAGAAAACAAAGCAACATTAGCAATTGTATTATAAACGTGTATGTGCCCCCATAGAAACTACTTTTCTCTTCTGTCAAAAAGCTGGACATTTTATTTCAGTTTTTATATTTCTACCCATAGATACAGTTTTGATTTCATTTTTTTGCTTCACATCTGAAAAAAAGAGACCCAATAATTATTCCTCTTGAAAACATTTATTGCAAGTTGGTTAAAATGAATTGTTTCATTCAAAATACCCGATTTGTGTTTTTTCCTTTAATACATAATGTAAGGTAATTGTTGATATTGTACCAGGAAAATATACCAAGACGATTAAGAAATAATTACAAACGATATATTTCATTCAAAGTTTAACGAGGAAGTGATTAATAAATATTTTCTATGAATAACAAAATATTTATAACATACTAAATCTAATAACAAGTACAGAAGTTATTGAACAACAAGTAATATTTCAACAGTAATTCTATTCTTACTGTAGATATGAAAGTTAAAGGGTCACTAAAATCTCATCGTAACAGAGATAAAAATTGTAAAGTTTTGAAAAGGGGTGGTAAGGTTTATATTATAAATAAGGTAAAGCCAAGATGTAAAGCGCGTCAAGGTTCTTAGCTTTTTGTTTTCCTTTTTATGTCATATGTTTTTCATATGGAAGCATGGTTAGAAAGAAACAAAAATTGTTGTATTTAACTATAGCACTGCCCATTTCTCCTCTTACATTAGGGGTATTCATGCAATAAGATAAAATTGTCGATTACGTATTTGCGTAAATTTACGCTCCGCTTTGCATGAACGAACTTATAAAGCAAGCTGTGTAAACTACTTAAATCTTAAAACGAAACTTCAAAATGTCAGTAAAATAACATAAAATAAAATGAGAACTTGATTTCAAATTTGAATTTTGTTCTGACACAGCAAAATAATATAAAATAAAATGACAACTAAATTTGAAATTTGAAATCTGAAATTTGTGTAAGTTTACGACCCCGTTTACGCGACAAAATAGTCGCGCAAATTTATCAGCCCTGTGTAATAAAATTTCCATAAAAATTTTGACATTTGAAATACGAGGTTGTAAACTTATGCCTTTTACGAGGTTTGCAAGGGATATACGACGTTGCATGAACACCCCTATTATATTTTGGTATTAACATGATTACAGGCAGACGTGGCTTGTTAACATTAATTAACTTAAAAAAAAAAAAATTAATTACGTGCGTCAACAAGTCCATGAATTTTAGTTCCACCCTAAGCCCTCTTGAGGCTCTTGAGCTTGAGAATTTTTTCTATATACAGGCTGAGCATGAAGGACATCTGATCAACAATTATGCAAATCTGGATCTTGTTGTGCATACTTAAGTCATTTTGCCAAAATTCCTGTATCATCCCGAAACCCAATAAAATTATATTTTTGTTTTAAATGAAACACTGAAACTTTTTGTGTTGGGAAAAGCGTAAAAAAACCCAACATTTATTGGACGACCTGTTCGGTGAGAGACTGACTCTTATTGGAGTCATAGCTTACTAGTTTACACATGAATACATAGATAATATACTACTACAATTACATTCATACAATATAATACAATACTGACAATAATAACACATCGCAGCTCACGTTACAATGATGCCTCTGGCATCTCTTAATAAATACCGGCGAACTTGAAGGCTATTGGTACCTGCAATGAGATAAACAAATAGCTTTCCAATATGTCATAATAGCTTACGAATTGCCATAACCTCTTCCTCCCTATCGGTCGAATATCACCCAACTACCTAAACCTACAATGTTCTCTTCCTAACAACTGAGTGCCTCTTGATTCTGCTCAACTGGCAATATACATATTTTTTGTACCGGTCTTGTAAGCTTCCCTGTCTCTGTCTGTAGCACCACAGATCTTACGATGCCGTCCTTGCTTCTTGTTAGCTCACACACTCGGCCCATAAGCCATTGAGCTGGCGGGAAATTTTCACTCTTAATTATTACTAGCTGACCCATCTTCACACCTTCTCTTTCTCGCCGCCACTTCTTTCGCTCTTGCAGTGTAACAAGATATTCCTCTCTCCACCTTTTCCAAAAGTGCTCAAGCATAGTCTGACGCTCTCTAAAAAGCTTTACCCCTTTCGAACTTCCTTCCTCAGCTATCGAGAATGGCAATGGCAATACTATTGGCTCACCAATTAAAAAATGCCCTGGTGTGAGAGCTCGCCGATCTGTCGGATCGTCGCTGAGTGGATGTATGGGACTCGAGTTTAATATACCCTCAATTTCTCTTAATAAGGTAACAAATTGCTCGTATTCCAGAACTCGCTGTCCAACTATACGCTTAAGGTGGTATTTCATGGACTTGACAGCGGCTTCATAAATCCCTCCTTGATGAGGGGCAGCTGGTATCATGAATACCCATTCTGTACCTCGCAAACTCAACTTGTTGAACACCTCATCCCTTTCCCAATCCTTTAAAGCTTTCTTCATGATTCTCGCTGCACCAACAAATGAAGTGCCATTGTCACTATACATTCGCTGACAATGCCCTCTCCGACTGACAAAACGTTCATAACATGCTAAAAACGCGAGTGATGTTAAGTCCTTAATCACATCTATATGTATTGCTCTTGTCTTTAGACATACAAAGACAGCTATCCACACCTTACTGAAGCTTATTCTCTTTCCATTCCGATCCGATACCTTAATAGTAAACGGGCCTGCATAATCGACGCCTGTATTTATAAATGGCTTTCCAGCTCGCACTCTATCAGCTGGTAGCTCTGCCATTAACTGTTGTTCTAGACGATAATTGTACCGTACACATACTACACATTTGTGTATAAAATTCCGTAGCTCACTGCGCAACCTTGGAATCCAATATTGCTGACGCAAATATTGCATCATTAACTGACTTGCCCCATGCTTAGTTATACGATGCGCCTGATCAATTAATAACCACGGTAACCTTGAACCTTGTGGTATAATAGCTGGATGACGTTCCTCATAGCTACCTTCGGCACGATCCAGACGCCCTCCAACTCTTAAAATATTATCATTATCAAAAACTGGTTTAAGTGCTTCTATCTTGCTATGTATCGGCAATTGCCCGGTTCTAGAGAGCTGTTCTATATCCTTACCATATGCTTCTTGCTGTGCCTTACTTATGAGATATCGCATAGCGCTAGCCCTTTCCTTTGCTGAAGGCGGCATGATTGCCTGCCTTTCGAAACGCCTTGTTCTCCCCCTTTTTGCTTGCGATCTCCTTTCTGCTATCTTGGCCTTTGTTTTGTCAATGAACCTGATGATATACGCTAATATACTTGTTGCCCTTTCTAACTTCCAGGCATATTCCTCTAAAGGAACTATGGCCTGTTCTTCAGCTCTCCAGATACCTAACTTGTCATTTGCTTTCATAGTTGTGTATGCAACTACATTCATTTCGCTTGCTACTATTGGTGAAACTTCGCTCTCTATTGGATTCACTGGCCAATCACATTCTGCGCTTATCAACCATGAAGGACCTTTCAACCATAGCTTACATCCAATAAGCTCTTCGGGGGACAGCCCCCTGCTCAGTAGATCAGCTGGATTCTCTTTAGTCCCGACATGCCGCCAGCTGTTGATATCCGTATTCATCTGTATTGATGATACCCGATTACCTACATACGTCTTCATATCCCTTGGTATCTTTCTCAGCCAATGCAAAACAACCATCGAATCGGTCCAAAGCACATATGGCATGCCTTCCCATTCCATTGCCTTGCAAAGCTCTCTCATCAACCTTCCCAGTAATTCTGCTGCAGCTAATTCTAATCGTGGAATCGTAATTGTTTTCAACGGAGCTACTCTTGACTTGGAAACGATAAGCTTGCTTGTTATTTCGCCATTAGCTTTCTGTACTCTTAAATATATGACTGCTCCATATGCTGCCGTGGAGGCATCTGCGAATCCATGAATTTGCATTCTTGCTTCCCTACTCGTCCCTATCCACCTATCGATCCTAAACCTTTCCAAAGCTTTGATCCCTTTCCATAGAATTCTCCATTTGCCTTCTACTTCAGGCGGAACTTCCTGGTCCCACCCTATACCAATCCGCCATATATCTTGTATATTGATACTGGCGCAATATAGCCATTCGGGTCATATAATTGTGCCATGCAGCTCACTACACTTCGCTTTGTTATCTTCCCGACTATCTCTGGTGTTTTGACGATAAATGTGAACTGGTCCTGTTCCACCATCCACTGCAATCCTAAGACAGTAGCTTGCTCGCCCTTATCGAACGTCACTAAATTGCCCCTTTCTGTATCAAGCTTATTAGCCAACCATTGGCTATTCGACTTCCATTTTCTTAGCTCAAAGCCAGCTGTCCTTAATACCCTGTCCAAATTTCTAGCTAAATATAACGCCTCTTCTTCGCTATCACAACCTGACACGCAATCATCCATATAGAAATCATTTCGAATGATTTGCTCTACATCCGGAAATGATTCGCTTACATCTCTTCCACACTGTATTAGTGATCGGACGGCATTGTGAGCTGATGATGTCATTCCGTACGTGACAACTGTCAACCAATACTCTTGTAGCTTTTCTTGAGGAGATTCCCTCCAAAAGATTCGCTGCAGATCCCACTGATGCGGCGCTATCCGAACCTGTCTGAACATCATCTTGATATCCGCACTGAAAGCTATTGGCGCAGTGTCATAAGTCCGTAGGTCATAAGTCCGTAAAGGACTTTTGACCCATTTGGGTGGGTCAAAACTTCATAAATCAATTATGAACTTATAACCCACGTAAGTGAGTCAAAAGTCCGTCAAAATTTCCTACGAAATTCTGACCCAAAGCTTACGGTTTTTTGGAGTCATTTCTCTCTGAGAAGCGAATGCTTCCGAAAATTGTTAATGGTTGCGTTCCTTTCACTTACCTACTAGCTAGTATTTTTTTTACAACCTTCAGTAATACGTACTCTCTTTTAAATCTTAAATCGGCAAATAGTAATCAAGAGCATGGTTTTAATATGCTCAATGTAAACATATCTGCGTTTGATAGCTCTGACTTGTAAGCGTCACTTCCTTCGAGTTTTTCTGAAACTTGGCTTGTTTTTTGGTGCGTTTTCATTCATTTTGAGTATCTTTTTTCACTGTCGTCTGATGATTATGACGATCTCAAACATTTAGAATCACTTTGGTTTTGTTGGGAGCGAAATGAGCGGAAAAAATTTTGCCCAAAAGAGAATGAATTTGGGGTGTGAAAATAAAAAAATTCGCGCGAATTTTTTTATTTTCACACCCAAATTCATTCTCTTTTGGGCAAAATTTTGTCCGCTCGCTTCGCTCGCTAGCTGTTATTGTACCTGATTTATATGTTGGTTCAAAATATATTTTTGAAATAATGTTTTAAAACATGTGAGACTGAGTTAAGGTTTAGTACTTACGTCTGCATCCAGATGATGCATGAAAATTGAACATCCCATTATAATAAAAAAATGGCTTTCTGATGGAGTTGTTGATGTTATAGAAACAGCTCAGTTATTTAAGGTGACAAAAAGAGGCAATGCGATGAAACTGGTTTCAAGTACAGTGTGCTTGTAGAATGCCCTACTCTCACCGAACACCAAAGTTCAGAAGAAAGTTTTCATGGAGAAGAGTTTCCTTTAAGTCACATATACTTAGAGCATGCACCATATTCACTTAGATGTAATGAAGGAATTGAGCGAAAAGGAGAATGAAGATGACGATGGTTCTCTAAACAGAAAAACTGAAAACGCTATGCTTTGTGGAATCTGCTTCAATAACCAGCGTAATGTTTAACAAGTATAGTTGAAACAGCAAATCATTTCAAAAACGAAATTTTATGCCTCTTTCGCAGACTAATAGTGACAAAGAGCGCGAAGGTGTTTTTCGGAATTAATAGTTAATTATTCAAATTCAATATTGTATTATGAAAGAATCCTAAATTATTCTGTTTTCAGTTTAAAAAAAAATTATTTCATTCAATCTTAAATTTGTTGGTTTAAGACCTTATGGCTCTTTTTATTGCGGACTTTTGGCTCACTTACGTGGGTTATAAGTTCATAATCGATTTATGAACTTTTGACTCACTTAAGTGGGTCATAAGTCCCTTACGGACTTATGACCTACGGACTTATGACACTGCGCCAAAGCTATTCTGTGCCGCCTAAAGCGCATAATTATTTCGAAAAGGTCTCGCTGTAGCTTTTCACCTAGCTGTTGCACGTCATTCAGAGAGATTCCCTTGTCTGTCTTGCAGCTGCAGTCAAAGACTACCCTAAACTTCTTAGTCACGCAGTGATGTGGTATGTAGTATGTCAAGCTGTCACTATTAGCGTTACCGTTGACTTTCATCATGTGACCGAGACTTTCGTATTCTCTCATAAAATTAACATATTGTTCTTTCAAAGCTGGCTCCTTTTCTAATCTTTTTTCTAAGTAGAAAAACCTTCTTAAAGCTGTCATTCTAGAATCCCCAATATCCTGTATCCCAGGCTTCAATGGGATAGTAACTACAAAACGGCCAGCTTCATCGCGCCTTGCTGTATTAATGAAATTATTTTCCACAGCTTCCTCCTCTGACGTTCTGACGGCACATGGTCGTAGCTGATCCATTTCCCATAGTTGTCGCACTAAAACATCAAGATTATCTAAACCTACACATTTCAATACTGGGAGGTCCTCGCGCTGATCGTTACCCTCACTTATTGAAATACCAAATACCACTATACCGAAAGCTGTCTCTAATGTTGCTATCGTACCTATGTTTCGTGATATAGAGCTTGCCATGACCCTTGCAAAGAAACCAACCCCTAATATTATATCTATCCCATTCATCATCCAATAGGAGGGATCAGCTAATGGTTTTGCGGAGTTATTATTCAAAGGCTGTCCTGTAGCTTGCGGAGATATCATAGACCATTTTGATTCTTTTGGTAGAATACAAAATTCTAAATCTAAGCAAGGTTTTGTATCGAACCACGGTACAATATTTGCCCTTGCTAGCTTACGTATTTGTAATCCCTTGCCTTCTATGCCAACTACCTTACGTGTTGCCTGTTTTATAGGAATGTTAAATGCTTGAGCTATCCTGATCGGCATCAAATTTGGTTGCGCTCCAGAATCAAGAAGCGCACGTATTGGACCTAAAAACTTCCCAAAGCTTTCTATTCTTAACAGAATTGTAGGCAACAATGTGTTGCCATTGCTTTCTAAAATGCCAGAACCTAAACCACAATCTAAATCTAAATTAAACACATTTGAGTAAGCTAATGCTGAAGCTTTATTGTTATGATATACAGCTTTAGATACGAGTCTTGCCCGTTTAGCTTTCCTGTTCTCGGCTAGTCAGGCTTCCTTACGTTTAATTCCAGCTGTATTCACTTGCATCGTACCTTTACGTTGTTCAAAGACTGGGCAAAGCTCTTTGTTATGCATTACCCGATTTGGGCACCTGGGGCATGGCAGCTGAAAGCAGCTGGAAACGTCGTCACAGAGCTTTCTGAGGCGAACAAACCGCAACCTGGCTGGTTGGCTTAGTGACAAAAACTTTACACAATTAAATAATTGGTGATTGGCCCTGCACATCTCACAAAAACGTGGCTCCCTATAAGTACCAGTAGCTGACTTGATAGCTGAGCTAGTGTTAGTGTTGCTACCCCTTTGATGTCGCCTATCTTCTTCTCTCTTGACCTCATTCTCGAATCGACTATATCGGACCCTTTGTGTTTCCCTTTCGACCTCTTTACTCGAGCTTTCCGTGGGACGCCAACGCTGACTGCCTGACGGCTGCACATTGGCAGCAGCTTGCCTATCAAGGAAGTCCAGCATCTCCCTAGCTGTCGGTGTTTCTGACTGGCGTTGTAGCTCCCATTGCTTAGCTGTGTCGGCATCCAGCCTCTCATGGAGCATTGGAACTACCACCATGTCCCAGTGTTCGACTGGTAATCCCTGGGCTCTTAGCTGACGTAAAGTCTCATGCGTAACATTCGACATTCTTTGAAGATCGTCAGCTTTCGGGTTAGCTTGTAGTACTGGTAGCTTAATAAATTGACGCAGCAGCTCTCTGCACGTCTGATATTTCTTATTGTATAGCTGTTGTAGACGATCCCAAGCTTCATGATAATTCCTATCAGTGAGCTGCCATTCGCCCATAGTCTGGGCTGCCTTACCGACCAGCGATTTCGTAAGATGTTGAAACTTGAAAGCTGGTGATATGTCGTCGTTGTTGTGGACGGCAGCTACAAACCTATCGTGGAACCCTTGCCATTTGACGAGGGAACCGTCAAAGTCCCCCCATGTATTTTTAACCTCTCCTTGAGCTAGCATCTTTACCTGGACTTCGATGGCCTGTCCGGTAGCTGTCGTTGTGGTGTCTTTCTCCACCGATGGCTCAAGCTGTCGTAGTAGCAGACGTAATCTAGCCTTTGCTCTAAGGTATAGCTCTTCCGCTGCGTCTTGTCCCTTGTTGATCTCCCCCATTAGCTCATCGTCGGCGTCAGCTAACCATTTAAGATTGTTTCGTGATAAATATCCCCATGACTGCTCGAGATGCTCTAGTCGCACTTGGAGCATCTCCACATCTCCAACCTCAAAATTATCCTGACTAGCAAAAGCTGCGATCCGTTCTATGGATCGAAAGAATGCCCCGTAGACCCCTCTGTAAGGCATTGCTGACGTAAAAATAAATGAGAGTACAATAAGTAAAGGATAGTGGCATTTACGTGGATGAGCTGAGGCAAACAAAAGCTTTCCGGTGAACAGTGGTGATTTATCAGAACCCCTAAAAATCTTAGTTTTAGCTTTACCATTGCAGCTTTCAATTTTATTCTCAGAACTACTTTGTTCCAGCTATCAGTCTCTTTCTAAGATTTGTCTCCTAAGCTTACCATTGCATGCAGCTTACCGCTTGACCCTTACGTTACATCGAATTTCATGAGGATTCGGATTAGCTATCTATCATTTGTAACCAGCTTTCCATACTATACACAAAGAAAAAGTGTTTGCCTTAAGCTATTCTCTATAAGCTTAACAATGGTTACATTCCCTGTACAGCTTTCCTTCCTAATGTGCACATTATCACTACTATTTTCCTACCTAACCGCTTACTCGTGTGTTGCGTCTTTCTCCAAAAAAAGAGAAGAAAAAAAATTACTCTTTGTTTCCCACTCCTAAATTTAACATTCCTACACTGCCTACACTGGTTTCTAATTGCTTTAAATCTCTAGTTCCACATATACACACATCACACACACTAAGCAAGATGACGCAACGCTGTGCCTATTTAAATTTACCCTGGAGATAACACACAAACACCAAACGACCAAGGAAAAATTCTAATATACCACTGTTCACTTTTTATTTACACCTTTAGCTTCCTGAGCTTGCCGATTATATATTTATTAATACTTACTAAGTATTTAGCTTTATTTTCTGCTTCTTAAAAATGCAAAAGAAGTGAGCTGTACCAAATATTTTGTTTGTTGAACATACAAGGAGTGAGTTGTACTGGATTTTATTAATTTTACTTTATGAACCTTTACACTCGCGCACCAAAACACTAATGAGTGCGCAGAACAAAAATCAAATCCGTGCACTCAGGCAAGCTGTACCCCTTTTTCTTTGTTTCATAGTGAACATATGTAAAATATTTTTTCCCCACCATATAGGGATGAAAGAAAAGAAGAAAAAGAATAAATAAACCTGTTTGTCCTGTTGATGCTATGTGGTTCTTTTAGTGATTTGGGCACGTAGGCCAGCTGGCTGACTGTCGCCGTCGCGACGTGAAGCTAGTTTCGATTTCATGATGATTCTTGTTTTCAGTGTAGCTGGCTGTGTTTTTGCTGTGGAGTTTGCGTACTGTTATATGTATTCGTGCTAATTTTGTTTTGAGCTGCAGCTGGATGTGTTTTTTTGCTTTGGATTTTTACGTGTACATTTTTTATGTACACTGAGCTTGCTCTCCGCTGTGGTTAGCTGTATTTTGGCTTGTGAAATATAATGCAAGTAATTAAATATTAGATGAAATAAATTTTTACGAATTAAACTTGCACGTTGTACACTTGCGATACTTAGCTGTATACATAACTCTTCAACACTACACTCGCGAACTTTGGCTTACATTTAGCTTTCGAATTTTAGGCTTTTTTTTAACACGCACTATAATCGCACTAAGCTATCCATCGGTCGCAGCTTCTTCCGGCTCGATATGGACCATAATGTATCATCCCGAAACCCAATAAAATTATATTTTTGTTTTAAATGAAACACTGAAACTTTTTGTGTTGGGAAAAGCGTAAAAAAACCCAACATTTATTGGACGACCATTCTTCTAGCTGTTCGGTGAGAGACTGACTCTTATTGGAGTCATAGCTTACTAGTTTACACATGAATACATAGATAATATACTACTACAATTACATTCATACAATATAATACAATACTGACAATAATAACACATATATTTATGGACTAATACAAGCTCGTACGCTTGCGTACGATACAATTCCCTTTTTGCATCACCTTTTAAACCTCTTGTGTATACTTCTGTAATTGTGGTAAATTTTTGATCATTGGCAGCCACTTCTCCACACTGCTTCCATACATATTCTCAACTGCTTCTCGCTTTTACTGTGTATTCCTTTTGTGCTCTTTAAAACGGTACCTTCCATATATTAGCCCTATGATGGTAGCCGATCGGAAGAAAATTTTATCCGATTTGTACGAATTTTTCAATTTTCATATGATTTTAACCCTTCCGACTGTAAAATCGGACAGATTTCCGAAAAAAAATCTTAGGTGCGTTGAAAATTTAAAATACATGCGATGCTATGCAGTGAACTGACAAAATATTTGCGACGCGTTGTGCTTTGCGCTTTTTTTTTCTTTCCGATTCTCCCGATAGAAAATTAAACGTGAAAGATTATCCGAAAAATAATAAAATCAAAAATGAGTGCGTTGTTTGTTGTCATTTTGTGAAATCTTTAAAAACCCAGTCATTCTTAAGAGTGTAGAAAATAGTTATAAGAAATTTCCTAGCAGTGGCGATGGCAGTACCTTTCGAATTACCATAAGCAACAAACACACTCAAACAACGAGTGCAAGCAAGAAAACACCATAATTTTACAGTTGTTTCCATATTTTTTCTGTTGTAGCTGCAATACTTTCATCGCGTTAATTCTTGTTTGGCGTTTTTTATTCAGGTCAGTCCCGTTAAATGTATTTCGTTCTTGCAAATATTAAAATCTTCATATTTTCCAGTTTAAAATAATATTTTAGACACAACAACCTTGCTGGAAGATGTTTCGTGGTGGATTTGGACGCCGCAAGCGCCTCTTTGAATCGTCGTCCCAAGAAGAAACACCAATCTCTTCACAGGAGTCATCGAACTTAAGTGGAATTGCGTCACGAAGCAGCCCCACTTCGAGCTCCGAGCACGCACGATTTGGCCGCGGAAAACTCTTACAACAGCTTTCGCTCTCATCAACTACGACACATGAACCAACTGGCCGTGGCAGTGGACGTGCATCTGTGATTACAACACTATTGAATTCCTCCAACTCAACATCGGACAACAGCATTATCTTCCCCGGTGCTTCCAGAAGTCATTCGGAAAACTCTTACAACAGCTTTCGCTCTCATCAACTACGACACATGAACCAACTGGCCGTGGCAGTGGACGTGCATCTGTGATTGCAACACTATTGAATTCTTGAATACTTTGCTTTGATTGTTTTGTATTCAGTGCTGCCACAGGAGTTAAAAAAAATTCTTACAACATATAACTTTTACAAATTCTTTGTTTATTACGTTATATGTAAATAAATTATTTCTTTAAATATAAGCAGTTAAAGGTAAAGCGCATCAAGTCTTTTTATTTTTTAGTCTTGTTTCAAAGGAATATTAAATTTCAACTCTCCAAACTGAACTTCTTCATTCACCTGCACCTTCATTTTTAAGAGACTCATTAGGCTCATAAATTATAACTTCGTCAACCTCACTATCCTGTTGAATGGGAGGGATTGAGTTTTTGTGTCCTCGCTTTCGAATAAATGTTGATCGACGTTCACCAACTCCCATCGAATAGGTAAACTTTTGTCGCAAAAACTGTGCAAAAGCCTTTTCTGTCTCTTCGAAAGTGAAAGCCGAATCTCCAGCACAAGCTACACAATTAACAAACTTTATAAAGTTTGGAAACAAAGTAATTGTTTCGTCATCCCGAGCTGGCTGGATTTTTGGCCCTTCCAAGAATATTTCGACACAGCCAAGGGGTCGATGAATGTCCTTAGAATATCTCTTGTCCGTCTCCCTTTCCAGTAAGTGTTTTTAATGTTCGGTAATATCGGAGCAATTTTTCTTTAAACAATTCATCACCTAAACGCTCTTCAAACTCGACCAATTCTTCAGGAGACCCTAGCTTCGTCATTGCCTCAAATTCAGAAAAATCTTCTTTTTGTTGATCTAAGAATATTAAGACATCAGTTGTTGTTATGCAAAATGGAATAAATTTTTATCTTTAAAAATCATTACCTTTTTGGTCAGGTGCCTCATTTTTTGGTTGGGCTTTCATAAATTTCTCAATGTTCATTATGAAGCTCAAAAATTTTTTTAACAGTTCCCCTTGGGCATCGATTTTTGATTCCAACCTTTGCAGGGCTAGTGTTGTCGCTATATCTGCTTCTGAGGTTAATACGCTACCGGCATTCTGGTCAGTTTTTGGCTGGATGATCTGGCCATGTTCGTCCACATAAACAATTAACGATTCATTTTGATCTTGTGTTAAATCGATCTCCGTTGGGATAGTTTCAAAATTGTTTCCTTCAACGGTGAAAGCTGTCATAAATTGTGGCTTTAAAAGGAAAAGTGGTGAATTTGTATGAAATAATTTTTGTGTTACTTACCTCTGAATATTCTGTTGAATATGGTTGTGACAGTGCAAATGTTGGGCTCTTGAACTTTCCCACCTTTACTCCTGGTGATTTTCGGGTGGCACGGGTCATGCAGTCGTCTGAATCCGTCAAATACTGATGCTCATTTGCGATGGATTCAGCCGACTCGTATGACTTTGCAGAGCATATCATTTTGCAAGGATATGCCTTCCACGAGGTGAAGTCCGGAACGGATTCAGGGTCTTTTGATTTTGTGACCCGTTGATTTGGTGGCCAAAACACATGTTGTCCTAACACCCATTTACTAGGCACAACTTCTATAGTTGGCTTCGAATTAATAGTTTTTTTTATTTGGATAACACAATACGATATGTTTGTTACGACGTGTTTCAGCCAGCTGTCACCGGTCACCGTCACAAACTAGTTTTTATTTTATGGGTAAACAAGATGGTACGAAGAAGGATAAGGACAGAAAACTTCAAAAAAACGGCGTTGTCTCAATTAAGTTACTAAGCAATAACAGAGAAGTTCCAACTATTTGAGTTACCAAACGATTCATGTGTAACATTTGTGTGATACTTATGTAACTGAACGATCAGAGATAGATGTATAGAGCAAGACGAATATATGAAATGTTGATGGGATGGCAAATTTCAAAACAGACATTTCTTGTCAATACTAAGTTGCTAAAAGATCACAGAGTGGTTTCAATTACAGTCGACTCCGCTTAACTGAAACACCATTTTTGCAGAGAATTTGTTTCAGTTAAGCGGAGTTTTCAGTTAACCGAACTTCGGATAATTGAAACTTTTTTCAAATAAGCGGAGTTTTGTCAAAATTAAATACTGACATGTTACAAAAAAAAACAAAAATAAATAAAAACAAACAAAAGATAAAGTAAGTAACTTAGAGCCATTCTCTTCACTATTGCTCAACTTGTAGTAAGCCCTCAAGTTGGCCAATTCTAGAGTTAAGAAAAACTTGAGAGTTAAGGGACAAGTTGAAAATCGTTTTTCTTCACTTCTGTAAACCTCAACTCAGGAGTTGAAATTCAAAAGTTAGGTTCTCTCATTTTTTTTTAAATTTCCCTGGAATATTTTGGAGTTTGTTTCAACTTAAGATTTGAATTTATGTGAAATAAAATTTTTATATACCGTCGGAAATTGTCGTTTTGTAAACGTCCTTAGCTACGTGCAAAAACTTATCAGTCCACACACTTTTTTCAATTGAAACGGTTCTGTCTGAATTCCATTTTCTGTAATTATTCTCAACGAAAAATTGCCAGCATTCGACCAATCTGTGCCGCATAAGCTCAAAAGGCCAGAAAAGAACTAAACGATGTTGAAATAAGCATACCCCAAGGCATTGGGTACGTTCAATCACGTAACCAAAAGGTATCGGATAGCTTTTTGTTAGTGTAATCCATAGTAAAAAAATAGCAAATACATGAACCATTTTCTGTCAAAAAAAAATCCAAAGGTATCTGAGAATTTTTGGTATACCTCGGGTATCCGAGTGATCAGCTAATCAACACATGATTTTTGTATTGTATTGTTTGGCGCGCTATTTTACCAGCTTCCAATTTAGAAGAGATTTGAATGAAATATAAACAAAATAACTGTCGATGTTATTTTTAACAATATTTTTTATAATTTAGATGACTCGGAAGATGTTTGCCGACGAATTTACAGCCATAAACAGTTCCCTGTTCTCAAGCGTTTGATTTGTTGTTTTTTTTTTCATAGACGTTTTGACAGCTATCTGGATACAGGTATCTGTCTCGTCCAAAAAGATATCCCAGATACGGGTATCTCAGATAGCTTATCCGATATATGATTGAACGTAGCCATTGCTTCTCTTCGAATACTGTCAAAAAACTGTCAAACCAAGCAGAAAACCATTCTTGATATTACCTGGTAAATCCATATACAAAGACCCGACCGACGACGATCAATAACTGAAATTATTTCTGCTTGAAAAGGCCAAACAAAAGGCCCAAAAAAAAAGAAGTTGTCAAAAGTGTGACGAAGACTGGCTAGTGGCAAACGATACTAGTTTTCTCGAAATATTCAAATGATTATTTTAATTCATATGAAAATTTGAATTTGAGAGAAAACCCTCAAGTTTGTCTTTCAACTTCTACTTTTTTTGGAAGTTGAGAAAATCGGAAGTTGAATTACTTGAGAGTTGAGAATAAAAAATTGAAACTGTCAAATAATGTGATTAAGGAAATCCAAAATCACAAGTTGAGAATAAAAATCCTCAAGTCAAGTTCAACTTGTTCAACAGCTCATGTTAAGTTCAAAAATTAAAAATTATTTAAGAAAAAAAAAATAAATCAATTGTTGCGAGTTTGCTGTTTTGCTGTTTTGTTTTGAAACTTTGTGCATTATGTTCTTGGAGATATAAAATAAGCTACTTTTTATCCCGATTAAATGTCCGACATAGGATTGACATAATTCTCTGCATAGGTAGTTGTAGTTTAGGGGTCAGAAAATGACAAATGCCACTTTTTATCCTGGTTATCGCTGGTTACACCGCGTTCACAGCTAGTACCTAAACAAAAACATGTACAATTGTACATGCTTCTCCATATACCTTAATCAGGTATGTAAAACACATAAAATCGGGTTAGTTTCTTTTTATATAAAAGCGAAATGTTCGACTAAACCAATAAATTAAGCAAAACCCGATGTTTCACTTTTTTCACATTTTTCACTATAACTTGGAATCCGTTGAAGCTAGAGGGTTGGACCCATACACATTTTCAGTCAGGATGATGTCATGTATTTTCTACCAAAATTTTATCGAATTTGACCGGGACACTTTGTTCATACATTTAGTGCGTGGTCCTTACAAAAAGACATCTTATATTCAAGATCACCTATTGTATCGGAAACTTGGGAGTTTTCAGCAAAGATTTTTTTTTTTTAATGTGAAGAGAATCATACGCTTCCTTAAGTGGGCTTCTAGGGCTCTATGATCTTTATTTCATCAGAGCAGTTTTCAACAAACAAATGACTGACAAATTACATCACATCATTGCAGTGTAAATTATAATAGGTACTCGCACAGTGTAATTCATGCGCGTACCATAATTTTGACATACAAAGACCACATACATCACACTTTTGCTAAAATAGAAAAATATTAAATTAAATGTTGCGTTTTTTTTAAGCAATAGTCAACGATTGTGGCTTCGTTCAACTGTTTCACTTATGCGGAGTTGAATGTGTGAGAAATGTTAATTCAAGGCAAACAATTTTGTTTCAGTTATACGGAGTTTGCAATTAAGCAGAGTTCAGTTAAGCGAAGGAGTTGTGATGGAAAATGTTCAAAATGGCTCGGTTATAAATTTGTTGTTTCAGATAACCGAAGTTTTCAGTTAAACGGAGTTCAGTTAAGCGGAGTTGACGTATTTCAGTTTCTAAACGATATCAAAAAAAAATTTGCTTGATATTTCTTTTAAGTTTTTAGTTTCTGACGGGTTACCGAGAGATAACATTTAATGAAATCTCAGTACTCTATAAAACAATTGAAGAGGATGGCGACAATAAACGTATAAGTGTCTCGTAATGATAAGTTGCTGAAAGATTTCAAACAAGTTTTTGTTTTAATAAAATTGTTTGATACTTTCAGGAATAAGGATTTGCACGATTAGGATTGCCAGCATTTCTTAATTAAGCACGTACAGAAACAAATTAAACCAAAGGTAATAATAAAAAAAACTATAGGTAAAATTGGAATTTTTCGAAGGGGTTTTCAAATCGTCAACACCGTAGCCATCCTTTAAGGCATTTTGACATTAAGTGGTTTGACAGATAGAAGACAAACCATACTATGACAGCAGAGTAATATTTCTGTCCGAATGTCAACGGACTGCAAAAAAAAACTACTCCTTACTAAAGCATTAAATAATGGCAATTTTTTTGAATTTTTTAAGGTTTTTTTTATCCGTCAACATCGCAGCCATCCCTTAATAGAATTTAACATTAAGTGGTTTGACAGATAGAAGTTAAATCATACTATGACGACAGAGTAATATTTCTGTCCAAATGTGAACGGATTGCCTAAAAAACCACTCCTTATGTCGTTTTCCATTGGTCGTCCAGAAGCATTCGGAAGAGTCCAGAAGTCTTCTGAAACCATTCCATTGAACTGACTTTGACAGACGCAATGCTTCTGAGAAGAGCAGAACTCTTCTGTTTTGAAAACAGAATGGTCCGGAGAATGACAGATACATCATAACCCGTTCCATTGGCGGTAGAAGAAGAAACGTCAAAAAAAGACCAATGGAAAACGACATTACTAAAGCATTAAATAATAGAAATTTTTTTGAATTTCTTAAGGTTTTTTTAATCCGTCAACATCGTAGCCATCCCTTAATAGAATTTGACAATAAGTGCAGTTTGACAGATAGAAGGCAAACCATACTATGACGACAGAGTAATTTTTCTGTCCAAATGTCAAAAGATTGCCTAAAAAACCACTCCTTATTATATTATGAAACTAAGTTTTTAAGATTCGAATAAGACTTTGCTCGTGATAAACAGAACGAGCTGGCAACCGCTTTTTACAAAAATGAGCAGTTGCTATGAGGTTACTTAAAAACCACATATCATCGGCCATATTTGCTAAAAAAAAAAACCCACATTGAATATGATATTGAATAAACTTAATTCTTTAAAATAAGGACCAACACTTTTATTTAAAAACTCAAAAAGCAAAGTACGATATAGGAAATAAAATGGGAAAGATTATATATGTATATAAGATTTGTAGGATATAATCCAAAATGAAAAAAATTACATAGTCAAAATTGGTTAAAAATATTTTAAATGGAAGGATTTTCTCGAGCGCGTTTATTTTATAAGGGGTAGCAAAGTATATTTCATGAACCAACTGCGAGCGTTTTAAAAATAAAACTGCAAAAACATCTTAAATCCATTATTTAAGTTAGCTATTTATTGTAACTGTAAGAGTTTGAGGTCTTCATTTTCTATTTACATATTTGGTTCCAAAAATTGATTATAGTAAACATTTTAAAACTAAGAAATACTGATTTGCAACAAAGAATAAGTACCTAATTATATTTGACATTAAGAAAAAAAAACTGAATTGTAACAATACCTTGGTTACAATTAAGTTATGAAATAATTCACTGGCACTATTCAATCAGTTGCAATTAAGTATTGCCTGACTGTAGTGTAACTTAAAATTCAGTTACAGTGCAGTTAAAGGAAACTTCTCGGGAAACAACATTATAGTTGCACAACTGTCACTAATAACTATTTTGAAACATTTCATACTAATCACACTATAGTTACACAGTTAAAAATTTTGGGATATTTTTTAATACAGCTCCTATATTACAACTGTATGCAATACACAAAATATTACTTTTTAATATTTTTAAATTATTACATTTAATTTTAATACATTTTGTATTAAATTTTAATATTTTGGTATTATTTTTTTTTCATTTTTAATTTATTTTGTATTAAATTTTAATATTTTACTCTTAAAGTTACTATTTGTAATACAAAAAGATTAGAATTTACCCCCGCGGGTGTTAAATCCTTTTTGAATTGGCAATAAGGCATACCATAAAAAAGAACTAACGCCCGCGGGTGTTAATGCCATTTGAAATTGGCACTAACACCCGCGAGTGTTATTTTCTTTTGGAAGAGATCTTTTCAACCTCGGATGTGAACACTTGCGCTGGCATCCTAGACACCTTGGCCACGTGAGTAGAAACAAATTAAACATCACAAATGAAGTTTACAAATTTTACATTTCTAACTTAGTACGATCATACTTTTGGTCATTCAAGACTTATTCGGTTTGTGAATTAATTTTTTTTTTTTAATTCAAAAACCGAATAAATCTTTGGGATGTCAAAGTTCGGTGAGGATACGGCATTCTACAAGCACACTATACTTGAAGCCAATTTCATCTTATTGTATCAATCTGTCACCTAAAATAACCAAGCTGTTTTATTTACTTTGAAAGATGGATGGACACAAGCGGAAAAAATTTTAGCCAAAAGAGAATCAATTTGGGGTGTGAAAATAAAAAAATTCGCGCGAATTTTTTTATTTTCACACCCCAAATTGATTCTCTTTTGGCCAAAATTTTTTCAGCTCGCTTCGCTCGCGATCAAATCAAATCGATCTTGAATTTTTTGTATCCGCTTCAACCTCAGTCGAAATGATGAAATGCTTGCAAAAATGTAGAACCACTACTTATCCAAATAAAAGGAAACCTAAACAGCTCTGACAATTTTGTCGACAGCTAATAAAGAAACGTGGTCCTATTTATTTCAATGTGTACTTATACAATGCATACATACAAGAATTTAAGTTTTTTGTTTATTTGTTCAGCATGAACGTTCGTTGTTTCCCCTTTTTTTTCATTTGGGACGTTTGTCCCATAAAAAGTAAAATTTAATTGGGACTACTGACTGGCCATAGTGGGTTAATAATCCCTAAAACTATTTCGGTACTTTTGAGTCTCCAGAGTGGCTCAGAAGTTCCGAAAACCATTTTTGAGACTTCTGACTTCGAGACGAGTTTCCCTGCGCCAAGTTTCTAATCAAAACAAAATAAGGCCCCACGGGCATTATTTCTAGGTTGCAATGGACATAGGACCGCAACCCTTGTAAGGGTCTAATTTCCATAAGAAATTGAAATAAGGCTCCATGCGGCTTTATTTTCGTCGGACGTTATTTCACGTCACCATTTGTTTCACGTGTGGGTTTTATTTCCAATTAAAATTGGAATTAAAGCCCACCAAAAAAGGAATTAACCCCCGCGGGTGTTAATTCCAAATCAAAAAATGTGCACGACTCGGTCGTACGAACTTGCTCCTGTATTCACAATTATAAGTCATAAAAAAAATTTAAAAAAAACTCATAAATAAAAATTTAAATTGAAATATGTACCTCAAAAATGGATTCAATCGGAAAAAAATTGATGTCATATGATTTCTTAAGAAAATGTTGGTTTTTCAATTTTTTTTAATTTATTAAAAAAAAAATTAAAATTTGAAAATATACCTCGTAAATACATTTTATTCCAAAAATTTAAATGCCAAACAAATTTAAACCTTATTTTTGATTTATTGAATTTTTTGTTTGAAAATCGTCGGAGCCGTTTTTTTTTAAATTAATTTTTTATATATAAAATTTTTCAAAAATGTCTTAAAATTAATTTGGGTATGCAGTATTCAAGAATATGTAAATATACATTTTATGAGTATATTTCGATTTTTAATATTGATCCGTTTTTAAGATACACAATTTTGAAAAAAAGTTTAAAATATTTTTTTAAAAATCCAAAAAAAATTTTGAAATTTTTTTGAATACAACAAATTATTTGGACAATATATACGTACTTTCAAAAAAAAAATACGCTGATCGGACTTTTAGTTTTTGAGAAAATCTAATAACAAAAAAACGGTTCTATGGGAGGTACCGTTTTGGAGCAATAAAATTTTTTTTTTTTTACATAAAATATATGAGTGTTTAAAAAAATCAAATTCGAGGAAGTTTAAAAAAATCGTAGGAACCGTTTTGGAGAAAATTTAAAGTTTTGGTTTTTTGCCTTAAAAATCGTATGGTGGCTACCCTAAATTTTGATATTAAAAAAAAAAGAAAAAACTGGGATATGGGTTTTTGCTCAAACCTCTTATTTTCAATTTTGAAGTCAATCGGACCAGTGGTTAAGGCTGTAGGTGCCTGTAAACTTCCCGACAGACAGACAGACGGAATCGCCGGACTCACTTTTTCGACTTCTCTATCATCGTAATGTCATATCTCATCATCATCTCAAATTTTTTTTTTTGTACGAATTCAATACTTGCCATATATTCTATATGTCGCAAGTAAAAAGGAATTAACACCCTCGGGGGTAAATTCCTTTTGTTATTGGAATTAACACCCGCGGGCGTTAATTCCATGGGCGTTAATGCACTGCACCTACATTTCAACTATATTTAGACCTAATACTCGTTTGTATTACTTTCTAATACCCATGTATTAAAACGTAATTCAATTTTATTAAAAAGAAATCCTTTTGTATTACGTCTGCCTGTAGTGTAGCGTCATTCTAAAAAAGTCAATATGGAGAACGTTGCTGTAAAATTCGGGTCGTTTTTAAAAATTCGCAATTTCAAAACAAAAGAAGTTAGTTTTATACAAATTAAAAATAAAAGTGTGAACGAAGAAGATTGTGAGTTAATTGACAATTTTGAAGCCACTTCTCTGGACATTCTTCTTTCGGGTAAGTAAAAAGCTTAGCAATAAAAATATTAAAAATAAGTGCAAAATGCTGGTCTTCCTAAATCCATTTTCGGGACCGTCCAAGTATTATGTGTGTGATTGTTTCTTAAAAATTCTTCAGTGCGCAGTCAATTAAAGTTTATTCATATTTTCAAGAACAAAAAAATGTCGATAAGTTTGCTTTTTATAATAAGAATTTTCTCGGGACAGTTCTAGATGCTACAACACCAGAAGTCGCTGGTGATTTCACTTTAAGAGACCTTGACGGATCTGAAATTCCGGTCGAATTTTTGAAAAACATTGTTGCGCAATATATGAATTGCAGCCATTTTTTGATTGAAATTCAACCAAGCATAATCGCAAACAATGAAAAAGAAAATGTTCCCGCCACAAATCAAAATGCCTCTATTGGCTCAAGAATGCTGCTCTACAAAGAGGTATCATCAACAACTTTTTCATATAGTATCATAGTGAAATACTGCACTAGTAAATTAACACAAACAAACACACTTACATACATACATATTGCATATAATTTTGGTAGATCGTAGTATAGTAATTATTTTTAGAACTTGTGAGATGTAAAGGGTCCGCCTCGGCTAGCCATGTGCTGTAGCCTGCACGATCGTTCCAAATTTTAAGCTCATTATCGATTGTGTGCAGCTGTATTTCACCAATGGTGATAGTTACTATAATTTGGCCATTTGTAATAATGTCGATTGTTTTTTTGCTGTAGGGCCTCGAAAAATTCATCAAGGACAGTGAAAACCACTTCCTTTTAGAAGAATACGACAAAACAGGAACATTGAAGGATTCCTCAAGGAGGTGTTTGGTCAGTTCCGCAACGAATTATCTGCGGCACAACTGTGGAAATTATCCTTCAAAAGAAGACAAAATTGCATGTGCGGAAGTTGTAACTTTACTATTCCCTTCTTTTAAAGTTGTGGACAGTACTGTGGGAAGAATTGTAAGTATTATTACTGATTCGCACAGTAATGTTAAGCTTTCATATTTCATTTTTTTTTTAGGACTTGTTTTATAATCCAGTAGCAAATACTGGCTACTTATTAAATAAAATTAAAAATTTAAACAATAAACGCCAAAAGTGCGAGGGGACTATTTAAATGCTTTTCATAATAACCAGAATCTGACAATCGAGGACTTTAATGAATCAAAAGGTATAAAACGATACTGCATTTTGAATAATTTGTCTTACTTTGACATATTCGAAAATCCTAGCGTAGACTTAATGCATGACATACAAGAAGGGACGGAGCCTTTCATAATGAGAGCTTTTTTTTTAAAAAAATGGTTGAATGCAATATTGTTAAAGCAGAAACATTCAATATTGAAATTCAAGCTTTCCGATTTGGATACTTATTTCGTAAAAGTTTACCTTCTCATATAAGCTTAGAAAAAAGTTTAACTAATATAGGGTTAACAGCAAGTCAAAACCACTGTCTTATGCTTCATTTTCCGTTAATATTTCATAAGTATAGTTCACTTTTCCCAAAATATTGGAAAGGAATAATTACAACTATGCTTAATATAGTGAATATAGTTTTCGCTTCTAGTATTTCGATTGAATCTTTAGATTTACTTTCTATCGCTATTGAAGAGCATCTTCGTTGCATAGTTGAAGACTTTAATATGACTCTGTTACCTAAACACCACTTTCTTACTCACTACCCACGCATAATAAGAAAAATGGGCCCTCCGATAAATATGTCCACTTGTAGGTACGAACGCAAACATAGGTACTCTACGAAATTAAATGCCAATTTAATAATTACATTAATATATGTAAAACCTTATCTGAACGACATCAGCAGAATTTCCATTGCATTTGGAAAACACTAATTTTGAAACGATAGCAACTTTTGGTTTGCTTAAAAAATTCAATCCCGAAATGGAAATTCAACTTAAGATGCGTGAAGAAAACTTAAACAGTACAGTGTTTACTGCTAATTTTGTTGAATTTTCAAATGGTTTTCACTACAAGCCGGGATTTTATGTTTATACAAATGATAGACAACTGTCAAAAATAGAGCATATTTTTTCTATAGAAAATAATCCATACATATATTACAGGAAATATAGATCTTTATTTTTTTGTAAGATCCTCAACTCGTGGTGTGTAGAAAGTACAAATGAAACAATGCTTATAAATTATTATAATTTAAAATTCAAGAAACCATACGAGTCGTATTTTATTAATGGACAAACATTTATCTTAGTTCCTTATTTAAGCCTGTATGATACTACATTTTTTCTTCATTATTTTAGCATTAATAATATGAAAATGCCAGTTTCAAGAAAAAGATACAACATTATTTTATAAAGACAGAGAAAGAAATCTTCTGACAATTGCATGCTGTTAAGTTGTCAATTCCTTAATTTTTTTTTATTAAATTTTTAGATTAAATTTAAATGTAACCAACTTCTACATACAATAAACTGTAATTGGCGGCAGCAATCGCAATTCAAATAAATGAGTTACTCCCTTTATGGTTGAAATTTGTTGATCCAGCCTTATTCATGGATCTTATCCTGCGGTGTTTTCATGCAATATAACAAATACACTACATTGCACTACGGCGGATACTTATTAGAAAAAAAAACTGCTAGCGATTGATTCTTTTATTTTATTTTTGACTATTTTAATAATTTGAAGTTTAAGATAGACGGTTGTCTATAACCAATACAGTTCAAAAATCTCCACATTTCATAAAAATCCAATACTATGCCAATCGTCTCTGAACAAACAGACATCCGTGCGCTCCTTTTATGTTGATTTGATGTTAATTTGTATCCTTGACTCAGATTTTGCATCGAAAGCTGGATGTATTTATTATTTTTCAGTTTTTCTTGGCTTTTTTTCATATTGCTTTTTATTTTCAGCGAAATATTTTATTAATTTCTGAAATGTTTAATTTTCTGTATACAAAGTTTGACAAACAACAAACAGGTCAAAAATATTTTCCTGAGCACACTTTAATGTAAAAGTGTCAAAAAAAAGTGACTAGCCCATTAAAAATGTAGTTCGGCTTACATTTTTAATGAATTTGTTTGATAATTTCCCATTAATTAAAGTAGTGCGTACCCACTCGCACTTGTAGAGAAATCAGGTAAGGAAATGCTTACTCTTTCTTGTTTCATTTTTAATGGTGAAAAAATAGAGAAAAAAATGTAGTATCATACGGGTATTAATTTTTAATACAAAATTTTATTAGTTCTGAATATAAAATTGTATTAATATTAAATACTGCTTTGATTAACTTTTAATACTCTAATACACTCCGCTTCAACTGAATAAGAACACATTTTTTCAAAAGTTTGCTGTCCATTTTTTCTTCACTTTGAAAGTTAATGCATCATTTGATGATGGTAACCGATAGCTTATGATGTTAAGAAAACAAATCAAAAAGAATAATTTAAAAAGGACCACTAGTTTTTCCCTGGCTCTCATGCAAAGCTTTCCAGATTGAAAAACTCAGTTTTTTTTGCGTCAACTGAATAAGCACACAATCTTTCACTCTCATTATCTTCATTGGTTCTTAGAGTTTTAAGTTAATTGGTATACCAAATCAAAAGTTGAAGTGTTCTTAGTGACATTTAGCCGTTTAATTAGAATTAACAAAAAAAAATGGTTAGATCAGAAGCTTTAACAGTTTCGGAAGAGCTTAAATTGATTCGTTAAAAGAATAAAGACTGACCATGCGTGCTTTAGCTACCAATATTGATCGGAGTCTTAGTCTTGTCTATTCGTACCTCAGAAACAAAAGCTTGTACGAGAAAAACATAAAAGGTGGTAAAAAAACGGCAACATTCGAAGTTGATCGACGAGCAATTTTGATATGTGCTTCCATTTCATGTGCCTCCGTGGTAAAAATTAAACAAAAAGTTGGTTTAACTGCAGGTGTTTCAACAGTCCACAGAGTATTAAATAGCGCAGATCATTTAAATCGATTGCAACTCCAAAAGAAACCACCACTAAACCAGCAACGAAAAGATATTCGTTTAAGATTTTCTAGACTCGATGTGAGTTGGAAAAATGTGTGGCACAACGCGGTTTTTTTGGATGAGAAGAGTTTCAATTTTGATGTCCCTGATGGTTTTAATTATTACTTTCACGATTTGAGAAAAGAAGAACGATTTTTAGCGCTGCATCATGGTGGAGAAGGTGGAATTATGATATGGGGGGCAGTTAGCTACTTTGGGACTATTGAGCTTGAGTTTTAAACGTTAAAAACGACTGCAATTACCTACCACAGAATATTGGAAAGAAAGTTTCCTTCATTTTCGGATATTTTTGGACCCTGTAAACGGATTTTAAAATATGACAACGACCCCATCCAAACGTCGCGCACTGTCAAAAGTGCTATACAGGACCAGAATGTTAAATTGCTTCAATGATCGCCCTATTTACCTGACCTGAACCTTATGGAAAATGAATGGGGATGGCTGGTACGTAAAGATTATGAGTCAGGCCGTCAATTTGAGGACAGAGAATTGCTTATTCCAGCCATTAAGTTACCATGGAGAGAAATTTCGCTGGACTACTTAAAGAGTTTATACGATTCCATGCCAGCCCGAATTTATGAAGTAATCAAGAATAAAGGTGGTAGTACCCAATACTAGAAATAACCAATACAAAAAATATTTAATGAAAATCTTGTTCATTTCTTTCTGTTAGATTTTATTTGCATTTTTAAAAGTTGTGCTTATTCAGTTGACGCAAAAAAAACTGAGTTTTTCAATCCGGAAAGCTTTGCATGAGAGCCAGGGAAAAACTAGTGGTCCTTTTTAAATTGTTCTTTTTGATTTGTTTTCTTAACATCATAAGCTATCGGTTACCATCATCAAATGATGCATTAACTTTCAAAGTGAAGAAAAAATGGACAGCAAACTTTTGAAAAAATGTGTTCTTATTCAGTTGAAGCGGAGTGTATTAACAATTCTTATAAACTTTTATTAAAATCTAATACAACCTTTATTTAAAATTTAATAAAAGACGTATTACTTTTCAATACAAAAAGGATTAATTTTTAATATCCCATCAGTATTAACTTTTAATATTTGCTTTATTACTTCTCTGCTTTTAATATTTGCCGTTTATTAGATTTTAATATTTTTCTGGTGTTGTCATATAAATGTAACCCTCAAAATATTAAAATCTAACCCAAAATTTCTAACCGTGTACACATAACTTCTTAGCAACAAGATTTTAGTTGCACAAGCAAACCATTTTTGCGCTTTTTCAGTTCCAGGGAAGTAATAGTGACTTAATATTTTACACTTATGTGACTTTCAATTTGTCACAGAGAAGTCCCCACAACTTCTCAGTGACTGAGTGTGCCCCTTGGGGTCCGGAACGCGATACAGAACTAAAATCTTGTATATAGAAAAACTGACAGCGCCAAGACGGGACGACTCTCCAACCAAAAATTCTCGAGGCTGAAAATACTATAAATTCCATATAAAAAGCAAACATTATGACATTTCAAATACGCCTTCGAATTCGTTGATTGGTCGAATTCAAAACGAAGAAGACGAAAGCGAATGCAATAATTGAAAAATGTCAAACTCGCTAGCAAAACGATTCGCCCCGAATCCCATAATCCGGCCCCTGGGTTTGGTTTCACATCGAACGCTTTAGTGGTGCTCTTTTTTTTTCTCTTTCTCTTTGTTGTATAGCAACAGCTGATTCGAACAGCTCCGAAATTCTCGCCCCGAAAAAAACTTGGGGCGATTCAGAGCGCTCCCGGTGCGAGCACTGAATACACATCGAACACGGTGGAAGTGCACCGGGGCGGAAAAAGAGCGACATCGAACAGCTCAGTGCTAAATCAGAGCGACCCAGAGCGCACATCGAACAAACATTATGAGACAATACATTAATGGCTCATCTTCTATATCTATACCTCTGTGCCACCGCCACGTAGGTTTCTGCTATGGCCTCAGTTGCCATGCTGTTATGTGTCTGTACTTCGTTAATCGTTACTTATGAAGTACTGTAATGTCAATGTCAACATTTTCGTCTGCAATGTAGTAAGTCGACTTAGCACCGATTTCTGTGGCTTACTTTCCCTTTAAGGTGTTTTGACGTGGATACGTCTTTAAAATTGTTTCCAAAGGGATGCAATTAAAAAAAAAAACGAATGATAACAAAATCGGGTGATACAGTTTAGTGTTGTAACCACATACTGGATAGCTAAAGAATCAAAGAATTTATCACGCCGAGTAAAGACTGTAACACATCGCGCGGGCGGAGGAGGAGCCCCGCCATTTTGTTAGCGTCATGCGGCACAGCTGGATCCGTTTGTTCGGGATATCGAATTCAGACATCACCATCATAAGCTCTTGGCAATGGATGCTATCATAAGCAGCTTTGAAGTCGATGAAAAGATGGTGGGTTTCGATTTTAAATTCATTGGTCTTCTCCAGGATTTAGGCCCAACTATAATAGTTGGAAGGGTGCGTACGTTGACGTACGAAAATTCCCAAATACATGCTAATCAGATTTCACAGCCATAATAGCGGATTGATCGGTTTCGTTCAGTTTTGTTTTCGGACGTAAACTCACTTTTCTTTCTCAATTTACGCGCGGAAATTTAACATTTCTCTAAAAATTAAAAAAAAAATAATTGCCAAAGAAAAGATGAGGACTCAGTATTTCAAGCAGTTTGTTATACAGTTCTAAATTCATTCGTGTATAAATGAAGAACTGTTCTATTTCCAGACTGCGGTTGATGGGACGCACACAGCAGGACCTATCTCTTTAATTTATGCGTGAAACAGATTAAACCAGCAACAGCACCAGCGCCGTCAACAGCAAACAGCACGCTGGCCAGCAAATATTTTCCAAACACATTGCCACCAGCACCAGCGACGTCATTTCATCTGTTTTGACATTTCGTTCTCCTTGTTTTCATGTTTGTTTTATTTTTTGTTGTTTGGTGCCTCTGAATTTTGTACATTGAAAGTTGTCAGCAATGGACCAGCAACAGCAAATTTAGGACTTTGACCAAACGTTGCTGTTGACGTTGCTGGTGCTGGTTTATTCTGTGTCGGACGATTAAAATACATGGGTTCTAAAACAATGGCCGCCGCTGTTGCTGGTGCTGTTGCTGTTGCTGGTTCAATCTGTTTCTCGCTTAAATCATCTAATTCTTTTAATGCAAACAATGCCTCCATTAAGAAGTGCATTGATTTTAAACTCTTAATTATTTTAAATTGTCTATTTTTATTCATTTTGATAAAATTCGTATTTGAAAAAAACAAAAATCACGTGTATCTTTCGCGCGCTTAAAACAATTTGCCGAACACAGAATAATGACAGAAAGCTTTCCGTTCAATTATGGGTAAGCGGATGCAATTGACAGTCGGAAAGAAACGGTTCGTTCAGTTTTGATGCTAGCTTCCGTTCCCGTCCGTCTATTATAGTTGAGCCTTTTGCCTCAGTGTGAAAATTTGGTTGTTCTGCCTGGCCTAAGGCCACACTGGTACGTGCCGATTATTGTGTTGCAGAATGGTTTAAGACCCTCACATAGTACGTTGGATAGGATTCTGTATGCAACATTAAGCAGGGATATGCCTCGGTAGTTTTTGCCAAACACATGATCGCCTCTTTTGTAGATGGGGCATATGGAGCTTATTGACCAGTCAGTGGGCATGCATTCTTCCTCCCACATTTTGTTGATGACCTAGTGCATGCGGTTTATCAAAACACCTCCTCCATATTTAAAGAGTTCCGCAGGTATGCCATCCGACCCGGCGGACTTGTTGTTTTTTAGCTTTTGGATGGCTCTTTCTATCTCTTCTGGGTTTTCATTGACTGGTCTTGCTTCTCTTTCCTCATTGGCTCGTTCGACATTATGCGCATTCAGTAGCTGTTGGAAGTACTGCTTGAAAACAATTCCGTGCTTCGGTGACTAGGTTTCCTTCACTGTTTCGAAGCGCCTGTGTCCCGGTTCTGAAAGCAGAAGCTAATTGCTTCGACCTTTTAAAGAAACTTCGGGTGTTGTTCTTGGCCCATGATTCTTCTAGATCTACAAGGTGTGAAACTGTGGATGGTCTTATCTTCCTTCGCAGGTTCTTTTTTTCATTTCTCCTTTTTGTTTGGGACTCTTCTCTTGCTGCTCTTGTTTTCCGTTGCAGCATCTGCAAACGTGCATTTTCCGTCTCTCTTTTCAATAACGCGCATTCATCATCATACCACGGGTTCTTTTTCGGGGGTGGCTGGTAATCTATGGTGGTCTCAGTAACATTTTTAATTATTTCGCGATATTGGTTCCACAAGGTATTTGAGTGGACGGCGAAGAGTCTCTTTCAGGCGCTCACTGTAGGTAGTCTCTGACACTATCCGGACTGCTTAGGCAACCGATGTTGAACTTCTTTCTTTGGGCCGCACGCAATCGAGCTCTAGGCTTAACCACTACCAGAATTAGAAACACATTAGACATGCATGCGCGTAAGCATAAATATTTTAGGCCTTGTAATTGACTTACTAAGAGATTTTTTTGTGTAGTTTTATAAAAATATGATTTTTGATGTATGGCTGATAAGAGGTGCCGTAAATTCAAAGATTGGCCACTTTAAACATTTGTATTATTCTTATAACCGTCAAAAAGGCAGTGAATCGGATGATTATTTTGTTTCAAATCGTCATAAGTTGTGGGATTTGAACGTACGCATATGCTGTCCAACTTTCAGAGGCCAGGGCCGTATACCTTTGGAGCTACAGCCCAGCGGGTCAAAGGGGCGTAATGATGGTTTTTTTCGGTTGAATTCACCCTGTACAAAATCCTGTACAGGGGCCAGGGCCGTATACCTTAGGTGCTACAGAGGGTCAAAGAGGCGATATCATGGTTTTTTTTTGGTTGAATTCACCCTGTACAAAATCCTATGGGTGTATTTGTCAAATAATTTACCCCAGTGTGGGATATAAACGTACTTTGGCCTCTATACCTTAGGTATCCCACACTGGGGTAAATTATTGGACAAATCCATACATATGATTCTGTAGAGGGTGAATTCAAACGAAAAAAATCTCTGTGTACTTCAATACTTTTGACTCAATATTATGGACTCAAACTCAGTTTAATACATTTTAGTCAAAAAGACTAAAAAAAAGTCAATTAAGTGTAGTCAAAGGACTTATTGACTAAAACCAAACTCGCTTAAGATAAATGACTTTTTAATGACTGATTAATTCCATAATTTTTCCAGATTTCGTTTTCTTCACTCCAAGTTAGCTTTAATGTTACTATTTAAGACCTGTCAATTAACGTTAACTGAATCATTTGTTAATTGACCTCAAGGGTTCCATTAGCGCCTTCAATGTCAGTATAAGCATTGGACTCCAATTTCTTGACAGAACTTTAGTTTGTTTTCTGACATTTTGCTGTTCATGTTCTTTGTAAAGCTCCTGAAATTTCTGCATGTTTTTTTTTTTTTTTTTTATTTACTACTAGCCGACCCGCGGGACGTTGTACCCGCTCTAAAGAAATGTTCAATGGTAACTTAAAGGTTGAGTGTGCCGTTTTCCCGTCACTTAAAAAGTTGTCGCGATTCCGTACGGATTGTCTTTCTTTTGCCAACAAAAAATTTGCGCTGAATGTTTTCCCAGTTCATATTACGTCTGTTTAACCAAACTGTCAATTATTATTATAAGCTCTTTTCAGATCTGTGACTTATATTGGTAGATTTTTATTGACAAATATAAACAACAAACAACTCAGTAATGCTCTACGAATCATAAGTAAACCGATAACTTTGATATTTTTTGTTCAAAGTTTGTTTCCATTTTTGATTGTTCGAAGGACTCAGAAATGCTGCTGTTTTTCGTTGTTGTACTGAACTCTAGATATAGATACCTCTGATAGCTTATTAATATCATGTTGATATCAGTAAAGTACCTACCTATTTTTTTATTGACACAATAGTATCACGAAAGAAATGACAATAACAAAGATTTAAATATTGTACCAGTTCTTTAAATATATTATTATTATTATTATTTATTAACACAAAATTACAAATTTAATGCTAATATCTTTAAGAGCAATAGCTGCAAAGGCTTTCCGCTCAAAAAATAATATAATCTTATTATAATTGAGGTAGTTTTCGATTTTTAATATATTAACAGAATTAATGTTATTTAAAAATGAATAGATATTTTGGTTTTCCGGTAGTATGGTATTGATTTTCTTTGATAAACTGCATGTTGAGTGGCCAAGAAGATGTGAGATATTAATGTTATTGTTGCAGGCTGGACATATCGGTGGGTTTTCGTGTTTAAGTATGTGCTGATGCGTTAGCGAGGTGTGTCCCAAACGTAACCGAATAAAGTTAGAAATAGCTTTTCTGGATAAATTTGGTGGATAAATGGGTGTTTTCCGATTTGTGTTGATTTTGGAATAGTGATTTTCGTACGAATTCCAGGTGTGGTTTCTGTTATTTTGAATCACTTGGTGTAAGTGCCTTTGGATGTCTTTTTTTGAAAATGCATCAAATGTAAACAAAGGTAATTTACTGCATAGCTTAGCGGCTTTATCAGCGAATTCGTTGCCAATAATTCCAATGTGGCTAGGAACCCACATGATTTTTATTTTGTTTGCATTTTTGATGACAAGATCTCGTGAGTGGTTCACTAGGTTGCTACTATGGTTTGGGTTGGATATGGCTTGAATGACTGACAGGCTGTCTGAACAGATCACTAGTTTGGCACTGGGTGATTTTGTTGCAGTTTTACATGCTTCAAGGATAGCCAAGGCTTCTGCAGTAAAGATGGAGGCATAATCAAGTAGGATACCTATCTTGATCACTGTGCCATTTTCATCTGTGGTGGCAAAAGATGTGTTGGTGGCGGATTTTGAACCATCTGTGAATAGTGGAAACCACCCATCAAGTTTGAGTGACTCCATAATGTCGACATATGTGGAGTAGTATATACGGCTATTTGTGTTGTTTTTGGGTAGATGAGTTAACTGGAGCAAAAAGCATGAGCTGTCAATGTCCCAGGGCGGGAAAGTGGTAGTGTATTGCTTGACCCGTCTGTATGGCAGGCCTAAGTCCTTTGCTTTTGCAAGAGCAGTGACGATTGTAGATGGCATACGTTTACACATTCTTGAATTGCTTGTTGAGTCTATATCCCGATCAATTATGGAGTTGTTGGAGAATAATAATTTGGTAATAACTTTGAGTGGACTTTCGGATTGTAGTTGTTCCAGTGTGGGAAAACCTGCTTCGGCCATGATGTTGTCTATTCTTGTTGTCCGGAACGCGTTAATGCTTCTTCTTACTGCGTGATGGTAGGGAGTTTTGATTAGATTCAATGTAGTTTTAGGACATTTACAATATATTTGAAAACCATATTCAATTTTGCTTAAAATTAACGATTTAGCTATGTTACATAAGGTGTTAGTGTGAATGTTCATTTTCTTATTAGATAAATAGTTAATGATATTGCTTCTTATTGCTAAGTTCTTTTTTAGATTTATACAATGAGGTTTCCAATTGAACTTACAGTTAAATCTAATACCTAAAATATCTAGATTATCAACGCTCAGTACGTTAACATTATTAATGGCTAATTCGAGTTTGGGGCAGGATAATTTACGACATACGTGTAATAGTTTACATTTATCAAGTGATAATAAAGAGCCAGAATGTTTTCCCCATTCTACAATATCTTCGACAACTTTGGAGAATAAATGTTTTGATTTATCAATATCATTGAGTTTACAAAGGATGAAGACATCATCAGCGTAAATAGTATGGTCTAAATTTTTGTACTTGTTAATGATACAACTAATGTCATTGAAAGCAATCAAGAATAGAACCACCGACAAAGGTGATCCTTGTGGGATGCCGTTATTAAGTGGGTAAGTGGATGAGAAGGAATTACCTATTTTCACTGTTATTTTTCGGTTTGAGAGAAAAGATTTAATAAAAACAAACATTTTGGGACCTATGCCCCAGGTGAGTAGTTTTTTAAGGATGAGATGCACACCGATTCTATCGAACGCTTTCATAAAGTCCAACGAAAGAATTGAGGCATGGTTACGAGCAGAAATAACATTCGAGATGTAATGGTCAATATGTAGAAGGGCGTCAGAGCAGCCTCTATTTGACTTGTATGCAACCTGGTTGACATTGATTAATTTTTTTGTTTCTAGGAACCAATGTAGCCGCTTTGAGATTATTTTTTCTAACACTTTAGACATACATGGCACAAGTGATATTGGACGGTAGGCTTCAGGGGAGTCTATTGGCTTATTTGGTTTTGGAAGAGGGATGATTGTTGCGGTTTTCCATGCCTGAGGAATAGTGCCCGTGGTAAATACTTCATTATATAAGGAAATAAGTCTATTTTTGCCTTCCAATGGTAGATTTTTAATCATCGCGTAAGAGATGCGGTCTCTACTTGGGGTTTTACCTTTCAAGGCGCTTAAGCAGCACTCTAGCTCAATGTACGTTATTTGGTTTTCTATATTTCTTGCTATTTTACAGCAAGAATCACTAGGAGATGCGAGAGTTAATACTTTTTTTTTAATTAATGAAAGGAATTGAGAAGTTGTTATCGTTGGAGCGATTAGACCAAGTACTAGCGAAGAGGTTACCAATGTCGATGGGGGATGAAATGTTACCCGAAGGTGTTGATATGCATTGTATAGTCCGAGAAGTGTTGTTTCCAACAAGACAGCGGATATTATGCCAAATTTTGCTGATGGGAGAGTTGGGGTTGATCGTGGATGTGAATTCAGTCAAGGATTTGGTTTTGCTTATCTTCATTTCTCTTCTAAATAAAGCGTTTGCTTTTTTGTAGGCTATGAGGTTGGGTAGCATTGGGTGCCTCTTGAATTTTTTCCAAAGTTTCATTTTTTCAGCTCGCAGTTTGTGTAGAACAGGGTTCCACCAGGGAACTGATTTTTTTGTGAAAATTGAAGAACTTTGGGGGATAGAGAAATTTGCTGAGCATCGAATTGCTTTTAATAAGGTGGCTGCTTCTTTGTTTACATTAATGGACTCGGAAATTGGATCCAGATATTGGTTTATCAAAGATTTGTATCGTGACCAATCAGCTAAGTCTGTCTTAAATTTGGGAATGGGAGAGCTTTTGATTTTGGTTAGACTAGTTTGAATTTCAATATAAATTGGAAAATGGTCACTGTTGTGAAGGTCTTCTATAGTAGACCAAGAAGTGATGGGAAATAGGGTGGATGAACAGCAAGAGATATCGATGTGGGTGAAGGTGTTGTGAGTTGAAAAATGAGTAGGTGAGCCATCGTTTAAGAGACAGAGATCAGAGTTCAAAAGGAATTCTTCTATAACTATGCCACGGCGATTTGAATATGGAGAGCCCCAAAGAACACTCCAAGAGTTAACATCGCCGCAGAAAAGAATGGGTGTTTCAATTTGGTTAATGATGTTGTCGAGATCGGTTTTTGAAAATACTTGTTTAGGTAATATGTAAATAGATAGAATGGTAAATTTTATTGTTAAATTAATTTGGACCGCTAGTGTTAAAATTGGAGAGTTAATTTGGATTTGACTATGTGGTATATTATTTTTGATTAGAAGCGCAATGCCTTGCCAATTATTTGTATTTTGAGGGTGATTAAGAAAGTATCCCAAATAGGATTTAGGTGGGATAGGGGAAGATTGAAACGCACAATGTGTCTCTTGAAGAGATATGGCACATGGCGATCTTTCCTTTATAAGTAAGTTGAGCTCATCAAAGTTGTTAATATAACCTTTTATATTCCACTGAAGAGCTTTAAAATAATTATTGTTTGGATTAAGGTTTATGGCATTATCTGTTTGAAGATGGTTGGTATAAGGACTCCGCTGTCTGGAAGTTGAAGCATGGCGGCTTCCAAAGGAGCCACCATGATTCAACTCCAAGACAGCAGAGTCAGATGATGGGAAAGAGTTATGTTTTTTATATAGATCCATCATCGTCGTCTATCATAGAAGTGTTTTCGATAAAATAGCTATTTGTTCTTATAAGTTTTTGTGTAACTTGAGAGATTGGAGAGTTTGAAGTGTTAGGGTTAAAAGAAGTCTGTAGTGTTTTACCTTGGAAATTTGACATTATGTTGTGGCTGGTAGATGGAAAATTAGTAACAGTGTTTGAGGGCTGTGATTGTTCTGGAACAATTATTATCCACAGGGTGGCTTGTCTGTGCATTTGGAGTTGAGCTGATTTGTGGTTGAAGTGTTTTGTTTGCGTTGTTAGGTAATTCTGGTAAAGGGCTTTTTTCTCTGGGTGTGTTGTTGTTGGGTATGATGGAAGTTGTTTGAGCGTTTATTGAATTAGATACAACATTAGATAGTGGTGTTTGGAAAACATTCATTTGAATGGGGTTTTGTTCTTTATATAATCGTTTGGCGTCTGCCATTGTGCATTTTTTTTTTGTTTTTATTTTTAATATTTCTTTCATTTGAATGTATTTGGGACAGTCTTTAGAGTCGGAAGGATGAGCCGCATGGCAATTTGCGCACATTTGTCTGATACAGTCTGCATTTTCATGAATAGGCATATTACACGTGCTGCATATGGAAGTTGGGTTAGAGCATTTTTTCATGGTGTGGCCTAGAAGCTGGCATTTGCGACACCGCATAGGGTTAGGGAAGTATTCAGTTACTTTGGTCTTATACCAACCAATTTCTACTGTGTCTGGAGGCTGGAAAGAATCAAACGTAAACAACATCAATCCAGTTGGTTTGGGTTTGGATTCAAAAATTTTCGTAAACTTATACACATCTGTGACATTTTGAATTTTCATTTCGGAAATTATTTCTGATTCACTTACATTGATCAGACAGGGTGCATACACTATTCCTTTTGAGGAATTAAGTTGATTATGTAAGCTAACTGAAACTTCACACAAACCTGAGAGAGATTTTACACATAAGAATTTGTCGGCTATTTTTTGATTTTTGGTAAGAATGAGAATTTTACCATCTCTTAGTTGAGATATTTGTTCGTATTCGGTGCTGATAGCGTCTATCGCTTTTCTTAGGGCGAAAATACTGATTGAGGTTAGAGGTTTATTTTCATTGGCTGGGGATATCACTATAAATCTTGGATTTTTCGAAGAGGTAACTTTAGGTAAATCAGGGACATCGTCTAATGAAAAATTTTCATTCCTTTTTTGTCTTTTTTTTTGGCGGTGGGCTCCGATAGGGAAACTTCAGAAAGTTCACCAAATCGGTTGCCCGTTTTCCATCTTGGCCCTGAGGCCATTAGGACAAGGGAAAGAAAGAGAAACCGCACACGCGATATGTGTAATCTATTCACAAGAGAGTAAGAAAAAAACAGCAGAAAAAGAATTGAACTGTTGTTTTTTTTTTTTTGTTCTATAAACGGTAAAAACTAGAAATGCAAGCAAAGAAAGCAACCAAAAGACGATGCGTTAAGCAAGAGAGCTAGTCGATGACTGTCTTTAAATATAAATATTGTACCCGTTCTTTAAATATTTTTGTTAATTGTTTTCAATATAAGGTAAAATTCAACTCTAATCGTCCACTGAAAGTTGTATGGTGTAAAAAAAAACGTTAGAACTTCTCATTGAAGAGAAAGCAGGCATCATTTTTAGATTTGGAATCTGCCATGGAATATTCCGTTTTACGCTCCACCTTAGCCACGATTTTAAAGGACAAATGAAAAAGCAAAAACCAGTATGAGGAATCAAAACCGTCGGCTAAAAAAGTAAAAAGTTAACTGCACCCTGACGTTGAAGAGGCTCTGCTTCTATGGTTTAGTGCAAAGAGAAGTTGCAGTATACCCCAGAGGGTGCAGCGTTTCCGTCAATGTCAAGGAATTGTCCAATAATAGGAGAACCTAAAAGTGCTACTCAAGGTGCAGTCGACAATCGGTTAGAGGTTGCTTGGTCCGAAACTCGGATAAACTATTCAAATGAAAACATCGATGAAACCGGTAAATTTTTTAAAATGAAACTCACCAAAAAAAAATCTCATCTCTTGAAACAGATTAACTTTTGTTCATACTTTCATATTGGTTATGTATGACCTATCGCTTATAACGACCACATTAGACGGTCCCCTGGAGGTCATTATAACCGATTTTGACTGTCCATATACATACAATGTACGCATCTTCGACTTATTTCAGCAAAATATATACCTATGCACATACATTGGTCGGTTGTTCCAAGCAATCGAACACATACATAGGTATATTGGCCAGGAATCGAGAAATATGTACGTCCCTTGTTCTTGAGTTTCGGGACAAAAAAAAAATATTTGTCAAAACTTTTGAACGAAAAGAAATAATTCTATAATGTCAAGTATAAGTTTTTGTTTTTGTGTTTTTTTTCGATAAAAAAACAATATTTGACGAAAATATTTGAAATAATTTTCATACAAAATTGAGTATTTGTGTATTGATATATTTTGCTGAAGTGGAAAAAGCATTAGTTTTTAACATTTGCACCATTTGTGATCTGACAAATATACATTTTTTTATTATAAACCTTCTACACTTATTCCCCTTTAGTTTAGAAAAAAAATTTAGAAGATCGGTCAACCGGTTGTCAACTGAAAAGATAACAGGATTTTAACGAATTAGTCTTTTATATATATAGATAAAACAACAATACGGCTCTTATGTTAAGGCCCAACTATAATAGACGGACGGGAACGGAAGCTAGCGTCAAATCTGAACGAACCGTTTCTTTCCGACTGTCAATTACATCCGCTTACCCATAATTGAACGGAAGGCTTTCTGTCATTATTCTGTGTTTTTAGAGAAATGTCAAATTTCCGTCCGTTAATTGAGAAAGAAAAGTGAGTTTACGTCCGAAAACAAAACTGAACGAAACCGAGCAATCCGCTATTATGGCTGTGACATCTGATTTGCATGTACTCGGGAATTTTCGTACGTCAACGTACGCACCCTTCCGACTATTATAGTTGGGCCTTTATGATGGATCATATTTGGGATAATTGGTTTTCTGATTCCGATGATGAACAGCTAATTGTGGAAAGACGTCAACACAAAGTGCAGGAGCATATTGATTTAAATAAATGGGATGATGAAGATTTTATTTATCGATTTCGTATACCAAAACAATAAGTGGCAAACATTTTGGAGATAATTAATACATCTTTAGAACAAACGCGGTATAGGTATTCACCCTATTGCTAAACTAACGGGTGATTTTTTAGCTGGTTTGGTTTTGGCAACACTGGTTTTGACAGCTGACGTGTGTTTAATACCTTGCGTCACTGTCAAACAGCTTCAGTTTGGTTTGCAATTTAACCATGGATCGTCTTACAAATGAACAACGCTTGCAAATTATTGAATTTTACTATCAAAATTCGTGCTCGGTTCGAAATGTTCATCGCGCGCTGCTTCCATTTTATGATCGGCATTCTCGACCTTCTGAGCAGTCTATTCGAAAGATTGTGACCAAATTTCGCACCAAATTTACTTTGTTGGACATTAAACCACCAACACGTTTACGTACTGTGCGTAGTGAAGAAAATATTGCGGCCGTGTGTGACAGAAGACCGCGAAATGTCGATTCGGCGCCGCCGTTCCCAGCAGTTAGGCCTTTGTTACAGCACTACGTGGAAAATTTTGCGGAAGGATTTGGGCGTAAAGCCTTTTAAGATACATCAGGTGCAAGAACTAAAGCCAGCCGACCTACCACAACGCCGAATTTTTGGTGAATGGGCTCTTGGAAAGCTGGCCGAGGATCCGCTTTTTTATCGAAAAATTGTGTTCAGCGATGAGGCTCATTTTTGGTTGAATGGGTACGTAAATAAGCAAAATTGCCGCATTTGGAGTGAAGATCAGCCAGCAGCATTGCAACAGCTACCAATGCATCCCGAAAAAGCCACTGTTTGGTGCGGTTTATGGGCCGGCGGCATTATTGGGCCATATTTCTTCAAAAATGATGCGAATCGCAGCGTTACTGTCAATGGTGAACGCTACCGAGCGATGATAACAAACTTTTTTTTGCCCGAAATGGAAGTTCTTGACTTGCATGATATGTGTTTTCAACAAGACGGTGCCACATGCCACACAACACTCGAAACAATGGCGCAATTGCGAGGCGAGTTTGGTGAACAGTTAATTTCACGTTTCGGGCCGGTCAATTGGACGCCTAGATCGTGCGATTTGACACCATTAGACTATTTTTTGTGGGGGTATGTCAAGGCTAATGTCTATAGGGACAAGCCCGCTTCGATTGACGCACTGGAAGCCAACATCCATGCATTCATTCGTGAGATACCGGCCGATATGTGTGAAAGAGTATGCCAAAATTGGACTCAGCGGATGGGCTACCTGAGACGCAGCCGCGGTCAACATTTGCATGAAATTATCTTTAAACATTAAATTGCAAGGTTCAAACTATCGATTCAAATAAATATTTCATTCATTTTTTCGAATTTTTTGTGTTTTTTTTTAAGTTCTAAACCTCTTAAAAAATCACCCGTTACTTATTGCTTTGCGGCATTATGCTCTTGGATCTTTTCAAGTAACTATCTCTGATTTTGCAGGTGTGTCTATATCGACTGCAATCCAAGCTTCTTGTTTTTGTTTCGATGAGACAGCATCCGTCCTTTTGCATTCAATCATGTGCATCCGCTTCAGAACGCATTTTAACAGCAGTTTCTCCTCCTCTTCCGAAAAATTGGCAGCACGAACTTTTTTTCGTTTCAGTTCCTCCATTTTTGCCTTTTTGAAATCAACACAGAAATTAAAAAATAAATAATTACCATAAATCCAGAAGAGAAATGCATCGACGATCTACCTACTTTGTTTACCTTTTTTGTTTTCAAAACCATTGACCACAAAGCAGAAAGAGTAGGCAGTTTTATTGGCATTAGAATGGAAATATTGGAAATTTATTTGGAATACTGGAAGCATTTCTTAATTCGAAATTATGTGTTAATGCCTTGTTAAGTTGAGTGATTAAACGTGAAGAAAGTCAAATTTTAATTGCAGCTTTAAATGAGTCGATTAAATTCAATGGCAGATAAGTTAACCTGAAGTTTAATGGAGAGTCATAAAAATGGACCTAAAGTCAGTTAAAAAGTACTGCAGTTAATCAACTTTTTCAATTGACTGCAAGTTATAAAATAAGTACTTTTGCAAGTTAATTAACTTTATCTTTTTTTAAGTTAATTAACTGCGACTTTACTGACTACATTACCAAAGTACTGCAGTCTTTAAAATCTCTGGCGTTCATCATCACTCCATAACGATTTGCACTGAACTTTAATGGTCGTCAGGTAGTCATGTTGTTCACTTTCGCTTTCATTTACGATTAGTGTCCCAAAATAAAACACAATAAATTTTATTAAGAAACTGTAATTTCAATAAACATAAATAATCTTTTCCCCTCTTAATTAAACATAACGTTTTCCTTTTTTTCATGTACAATTATTTTAGCTGGACAAAAGTTGTTTAGTTTTTTCTCTTTGTTTTGTTTTTTTTATTTTATTTTAAAAATTAATCCGCATTACTTGTTTTTTTTTTATGTCTTAAGCTTGTTTTTTTAATTGTCGTTTAACTTTAAAGTTTTTTTTTAATTTTTTGTTATTCTTTTATTTTATTTTTAGCTCAAACGAATTCCAATTTTCGAAATAAAATAAAATATTTTCAGTCCCTTTTGAAGTGATTTTCAATTGTTTTTTTGTTTTGTTTTTGTTTTTTACACATTTATGTCTGTCTTTACGAAAATACACATAATATTTGCTTAAACCAAAGTCTGATTTACATAAATTTGAAATTTATTTTTATTTTTTTGTTTTGCGCAAGATTTAAAATATAAAGTAATTTATTTTAAAAATATTTAATTTACGACTTACACAACACCCTTATGTCCTTTTTTTGTTTTAAATGAGAGATGAATGGATTTTTTAATTTTTATATAACATCTTGTCAGTATATTAGAAAAAAATAAAACAAAATGAAAAATGAAAAGAAAACTTGAAAAATGTAAATGAAAATGTAATTCGAATATACCTACTTTAAGAGAGTTGAGCTAATCAATGAGTTAAGTCTTTCGAAAATCCTTTTCACCTGATACAGGTTGTTAACAATCCGATTTTGTTTGTCCTTTCAAATTAACTTTTATCTCTTTTGTTGTCAAAGAAGGTTTCCAACATCATTCGTGGATGTTCAAGCAATAAATACAAAAACATAAATCTACTTACCACACGTTGGAGGAGAAAATAAAGCAAAGAGGACAAGAAGATTGGAAATGGTTGTCGGAGCACAAGGAATTTTTAAAACCGGTAAGTCATCCTTCGAATGGGATCTAACGACGCAAAACAATAAAGTTTAAAGCTATAGGGGGAATCACAGCAGAAACTATTTCATAACAGAATTTACAACACACCCAAGGGACATATTTGCATAACAACAAAAGAATAAATCAAAATAAAATTGTTCTGTTCCTCGCGGTACTTTTTATTTAGAAATTGTTTTGGACTTTCAATGGACCGATTTTGTTTTTATATAAAAGTCGAAAATTGAATAAAATAATTTAACTTGTGTTTGAATGACAATTCTTGTGGTATACTGTTTAAAATGCAAAATACATTTGATTCGGTTCATGCTTGCAAAGAAAAAACAAAAAAGAAAGAAATTGAAACCATTTTAAATCACAGCCTTATTACCGTACCCGATCGGAGCAAAATTCTCGCCGATTCGTACAATTTCTAAGAATTTTCTATCACACCGTGTCCTTTAAGACAGGTCAATCGAAGCTTAGGCTTCCGTCGAATTCGGCCAAATCTTCGACTTTGGTATAAAATAGACCGAAGTTTTGGTCGAAGCCGCAGAATTTGTTTCTTAATGTCGAACATCGAAGTAGGCGCCGAAAAAAAAATCAATTTTTGAAACTGTTGAACACACAAGTTTAGTGTAAAATCGTAGTAGGCGCGGAAAAATTTCCATTTTTGAATTCTTTAAATTCCCATACACATTTTGTCACATCGTTTGTACTTTTATTTTATTCGAAATGAGAATTCTTCGCTTTATTAAACATTTGGCTTTGGCTTCGGCAGAAGGTTTTCTGTTAACCTAAGCGGGGTTTACATGATCCAACATGGTTGGACAACATGGTATGACAAAAGCAATGTTGGATCATCTAAACGCTAATACAACCGCTTGACAAACCATGTTGGCTGGTTTTTAAATAATTTTAAAAACTTGCCCATTTTTCATCCAACCATGTTGGACCATGTTAAACCGCTCTAAGGGCGCGTTCATATTATGTCGAATGACGTCGATCGGCCCATGCCGATCAGCCGTGCCGAATTAGTCTGGACCTCCCGATCAGCATTTGGTTCATGCCAAAAGCCAGCCCGAACCGAACCGAATCAAATGGATCCGATGACGGAAACCCGAACCGAATTATAAAGTGTGGACGTGCCGATACCGAACGGATCTTTTCACTTATTCGTTGACAGCTCGTGATTTTTGGTTTGTTGTTAAATTTACAGTTCTATTTGTATTTTTGTCTGAAGTGCATATTCAGTGATTTCAAAGAAATGCTGGAACGTGTAGCGTTTTTTTCAAAGTATTTTCGTTCGGCACCGTCCACACTGAAAATCAATGCAGACGTCATGCAAAACTGAATGTGCCTCGCTGCTGCCCAGGCCGATCGACATCATTCGGCATAATATGGACGCGGCTTATATTCGGCTTCGGCTTCGGTCGGACACTAAAAAATATTTTTCACTCGCAAAACAACAAAGAAGTGCGTCGGTACGCGTCTTTATTTTATGTACGATTCGGGTACGGTGAAGGAAATAAAATTTCCGATCGGACATTTGCTCCGATATCGTAGAATTTTCCGATCGGGTACGGTAATAAGGCTGATAATGTCAGTGCACGGTAATAATTGATTGTTGTGCCACATAAAATAGCAAAGTGTTGAGAAGCCTTTAACATTAAATGTCTGTTTGTGTGCTTCACAATAAATAACGGTATACACTAGAGTTAACATGACAAAAGATAGAAACATCACACAATCATATCAATCGAAAAAACAAAACTTTAAAAATTCTTTACAAAAGAAATAACAGACTCGATAGGTAAATAAAAAAAAAAACAGTTATTACATGGAACTATTTTGTTTCTTCTTTGAACATCCACATCCAGATGAGTCAAATTCGTACAAAAATTATCGTTTTTTTTTAGTTTTCTTTGTCTTGTAATTAAAAAAGAAAAAAACAAAATTTATATTTAAAAAACAAACAAAATATTTATTAAAAAAATAATAAATAAAGCGCTCTTTAAACAAATAAAAGTTTTTTTTTTTTTTGACAATAAAAGGTAGCTTTTATTTGTTTTTATATTTTTCTCCTTTTTTTCACTGACGTTAAATTTGTTTCTGCAAAAAGAAAGAACTAACAGAAAAGAGAAAGAATCATCGGTTGTTGGTTGTTCTGTCTCTTGTCTGTTAATTGTTGGTTTGCCATTTTTGCTGTTAGTGTCATTTTGCATTAATTATTTCCTCTTCAAAGATTTGATCTTTTTTTTTCTGAATTTTTGTTTCCTTTTTCGGTTTATGGATTTTGTTTGTTTTTTTTATTTTTTTTGTATTTTAAATTGTTTTGTTGGTTGTTGTTGGTTGTTTGTTGTTGTTGTTTTTATATTATATTTGCATAGTCAAAAGGGAACATTTAGTTTGGTTAGTTGTCGCCACCTTCTTGTGGCTCATCAGCATCCCCTTGTGTGTCTGATGTCCATAAAGTGAGGTTATCTCTCAACAGTTGCATGATAAGTGTTGAGTCTTTGTATGAATCTTCATTGAGAGTGTCTAGCTCAGCTATCGCGTCATCGAACGCCTGTGTGAAATAAAACAAATTATTACCATTGCAAGGAATAAACAAATGACATTAGTAAGAAAAAAAAACACGATACAAGGAGTCAAATCTTGGCTACAAAGCATTCTCTCTTCTTAAACTTATTTAAATGCATAATTTACTTCACGGGTACACGGGTTGGAGTGGCAATCTTTGTTTGATTTTATTTTAATTTTTGACCATTAATAAAAAAAATCAGTTCAGATCATCTCATTCTGATTATGTATTATGGGAATCACAAAAATTCTAGCTTGCCATTCTGCAGTTTCTTTTCTTTTTCCAAAATTATTAAAACTGACACTAAGAAGAAAGGAGACCCTCTTAACTGCACCAACTACAGAGGTATAAGTCTCCTTAATATCGCCTACAAGATCTTGTCTGCCGTGCTGTCTGAACTGAACGTTTGAAGCCAACCTGATAGCACAGATAATAAATTTATACAGATGTTTTACCCTTATCCCTCTACCCCTCCCCAATCCTTTTCCACTTCAACAAAGGTATGGCGCAAAAGCTAACCTATGTCACCAACTCCGTTCCCACCTCCCACGTTGGTACGGCGAAAAGGCTGTTCGACGTTCCTTATCCATATACTTCAGAACTATCTCAAGATTGTCTGTCGTTTCCTTCCATCTCTCTGTAGCATGGCTAACGCTGTCTACGGTTCCTAATCCTCCTCCTTCCTGTCATATCGATGTCTAACATTGTCTGACTCCTCACCCCCACCTCTTCCTTCCTAAATCATCACTTCCCAACTTGAGCTGGATCTAAGGTGTTATACGACCCGTGCCGGTGATGAGCCTGGCTGGGCGCCCAATTCAAAAATAGCTCAGTCTCTAACGGAGTACCCGAATATAGAGTTGCGCAAAACAGTTCCATGACCGGAACGAACATGGAACGGTTCTTTTGGTAGTCGGAACTAGTTCCTGGAACTAGTTCCGCGGAACTGTTAAGGTTTTGTAAATGCATAAAAACTTGAACATGGTAACATGAACTAATAAGCGAAAGGCAGAGTTGTTTTCTTGGTTGGTTTCTTTCAATCCACAAACCACAAACAAAAAACCAACAAAACAATAACAAACAATCAAAGATACACTACACTCTACACATGCTTAATTGCTAATACCAATACGAATAAAATGCACATCATTTTTCATTTTCATCTTTCATGAACGAAATAAACTAGAATCCAAACCAGTTTTGTCTTTTAATGTTCATAGTTCCGACTCCGATCCAAAGGAACTATGTCATACGCGAGGAACTACGAACCTTCGGAACTATGAGTATTAACAGAGATATCAGACATCAGACCGATCAACGTTCATTTCGTTCTAGATCATATTAACAATACAAACACGCTTCAATCCATCTTCAACCTACCTACACATGTTAATACAATGGTGGTTGGTTTGGTATTTCACATTTATTCGTTCCATTTGTGTGTGAATAGTGTAAGTGTATACCTACAAGCACAAGAGCCCGATTCTTTCCACTTTCATATCATACATATCCATATCCAGTCGGAACTATGAACTGCTCAACAAACATGTGTTTTGTTCTTTCTCTTTCCACTTTCATACCATATCCAGTCGGAACTATGAACGAACATGTTTAGTTCGTTCTCTTTCCATTTTCATACCATATCCAGTCGGAACTATGAACATGTTTAGTTCTTTCATGTCCATGTCCGGAACTATTTAGGTTCAGACTTCGGAACGAAAGGAAATGTCTCCGGGAGAGGACATAGTTCCTGGAACTATACATGTCCGGAACGACTCATGTCTACCCGAATACCTGGCGACCTCCGGATTAACCAGCCTTAAATGTATATGCGAATCTCGTGAATTTAGATGAAGAAGAACAAAAAACAAAACAAAAATGAGACCGGTACTCTTTCAAAACCGGGCGGCAGCACGGCTTCAAAGCTGTTTAACGTCCCTCCTGCGGCTGGCACAAGAGGTGGTTGTGGTTACTCATGATCCCTCTTCTGTTGCAAGTTGCATCGAGAGTAGGCAGGTAGTGATACCTAATTCGAGCAGTGGCGAGGTTGTGAATAACGACCCCACTGCTTCAGGGACTAAACCTCCCGCTACACAAATTGACAAAAGGCATAGACCGTCTAAGGCCATCTACAACAAAAGGCATCAGGCGGCGAGAATCCTGAAAGCATCTGGTACATCACTGGATGCTGGAGGGACCTCGAAGCTTGATGCCCGAATTAGGTGGACCCAAAGCGTCCTTTCAACACCCAGGACGAATGACTTAACGTCAAAGCGCGAACGATCTCTGGAGGGGGACACTTCGACGCCAAAACGGCATTGTGTGCAAAACACCAGCACTCCCCTCAATCCCCCTCCCACTATTAGGACGCCATACAGCGACGCGACGTGGCAAAAGGCAGGATGGTTGTTGCGGTCATCGAGAAGAGCGATATAGCACGATTTCATCTGATCGGTGGCAGGTGGTGAAGGTAAAGCTCTCAGCGGGTCCATTCGTCGAATGGACCAAAACGAAATGGCCGTTGTTGCCGATTTTCATAAGCGAAATTTGTTTAGCGATGAAGCGCACTTCTGGTTGAATGGCTACGTCAACAAACAAAACTGACGCATTTGGAGTGAAGCTAATCCTCAAGTGTATGTCGAAACCAGCGCTGCCACTTTACTCCTATAGCAGTAGATCTACTGCGTTTTGGCCCAAACGAAAATATACTGCGCAGCAAAACCAATCTACTCCTTTTTTAGAATTTTCTACACAACTTTACGAATCTTTCATTCCAAATAAATCTATACTAATCTATATTCTATACTAATATATAAAGCTGAAGAGTTTGTTCGTTTGAACGCGGTAATCTCAGGAACTACTGGTTAGAATTGTAAAATTCTTTTTGTGTTGGATAGTCCATTAAGGAAGGCTTTAGGCTACTTTACAATAGGCTGTGACCAATAGGAGCGAAGAATCTGCTGAAAATGTTGAAAAAACGGCAAAAAATATTAATTTTTCTGCGTTTTAACGCTCTTTTCACAGGAAGTGCTTTGTCAAATCGAAGAATTCTTTTTGTGTTGAATTGTCCATTTTTCGAGGAAGGCTTGAAGCGATATAATATTACGCTGCGACCAATAGGATCGAAGCGTCAGAGCAAAGTATTGCAAAAATGGCAAAAAAATATTCATTTTTGAAGGCTTCTATTCTTTGCCCTAACGCGCTGTTCTTAGCTGCTAAATCAAATTGAAAAATTCTTTTTGTGTTAAATATATACATATACGGAAGGTATCAATTTTTTGGTATACAATATTACGGGGCAAATAATAAAAGCAAAGGATGAGTGAAAAGCGTTGCTAAAACGTGGAAAATTATACATTTGTAGGCTTCGAGTTAAGGAAAATTTCGTCTTAGGAAAAGTCGACTGTTATACAATTTTAAAATAACCTCAAAACAAAATTCCGACGGGCGCATGATGCACAACTCGGACGCACATCTGGCCGGTGGACGAGAGACAGGCGGACGAAGTCGCGGCAACTGCTAGTTCAAAATAAACTCTTAACTCTGAATGCATCCTTCGAAAAATTCAAACTACATTCGCTATTGGCTATCGGCTCAAAAACATCAATCTGAAAGCTGGCTGACACTAGATGTCGTACAATTGTGTTTGTTTTTATCGAATTGTTTCTTGTTTTTGATTTGTTGTGCTTTTTTTTTGGAAATGGACAAATTTGTAACTAGGTCTGCAACGCCAAGGTTTTATAGTAGTATCCATAGGTATTGCATATTTTAAAATCTACTGCGCTTTATTTCAATCTACTGCGCTTTTTTGTCGAATATACTGCGCTCAATTGTTCGAAGGGTGGCAGCGCTGGTCGAAACACCGTTACATCCAGAAAAAAACTGACAGCTTTATGGGCTGGTGGAATCATTGGTCCGTACTTCTTGAAAAATGATGATGGCCACAACGTGACAGTCAATGGTGATCGGTATAGAGTCATGATTACTAACTTTTTCATTCCTGAATTCAACAATCATGATGTCCGGGAGCTGTGGTTCCAACAAGACGGCGCAACATGTCACACAGCCACAATCGATTTATTGAAAGACACGTTTGGTGACCGCCTAATTTTACGTTTTGGACCTGTGAATTGGCCTCCAAGATCTTGTGATTTAACACCACTACACTATTTTCTGTGGGGTTATGTAAAGTCATTGGTCTATGCGGATAAGCCACAAACGCTTGACCATTTGGAAGACAACATTCGCCGTGTTATTGCCGATATACGGCCACAAATGTTGGAAAAAGTCATCGAAAATTCGACGTCCAGATTGGACACATCCGAGCCAGCCGTGGCAGTCATATGCCAGAAAACATGTCAATCGAATATTTCATTGTTGTTTTATTGCAATTTAAAGTTCTATACCTCTAAAAAAAACACCCTTTACAATGCTGTTGTGTGTAGCGACCTTAAAAGACAACTTTTCTCCTTTCATTTACTGTAATGTTGAATAATCAAGGAAACTACTGCACTCCATGGCATAAAAGTAAACTGCATTACCTTCCTTAACCTTAAGACAAATAAAAAAAACTATGCCTCAATTTCATCTGCGATCAGCAAGCTTTAGTGAGTTAAAACAGTTTCACAATAACAAATCCATAGACAAGAAGTGTGTGTGTTAAAAAAAGTGGTTAAGTACGATCAGGAGGATGTGGTTCAATTGTTATGTTAAAAGGATACAAAATATGATGCTGCATCAAACGTTTGTTAATTTTGATTTGTGTAAGTGTTTACCAATAACAAATAAAAGATGCTTGTGTGTGTTTAATGTTTAAAGCAAAAAAAAAAATAAAAAAAATTGATTGAGCCACAGAACACAAACATTCTCACAAATGCATATAAAGGGTGCCCCAACAAGAACGCAAGATTTAAATTTAAAATAAAACGCAGATATTTAAAAAAAAAAATCGGGAATTCTTTATCGTAAAGTAGACAGGATGAGGTTATGTATGGAACAACACATCGGCCAGATGGCCACCGCGGCTTTGCTGGCACATACGCGATCTTTTAATGAAATTTTCAATGACCGTTTTGCATAAATGCTGCGGCATTTCATTAATGCAGCGTCTTTTAAGGCTTGAGTCGTCGTCGGCTTATTCGCATAAACCATCGATTTCAAAAATCACACGATCTAGGCGGCCAATTCTTGTCTCCAAAACGCGAAATAAAACGACCGGGAAATGACTGATGCAGCAATTGAATTGTTTCTCTGGCTGTATGAGATGTGGCGCCGTCTTGTTGAAACCACATTCCCTCCATATTCATCTCTTCAATTCTAGGCACGAAAAAATTGGTTACCATTTCACGATACCGAACACCATTGACTGTTTACGCTTGACCTAATTCATTTTCATAAAAAAAAGGTCCAATGATTCCAGCGCAAAATCCACACCACACAGTGACACGTTGAGAATGCATTTGCTTCTCGTGAATCACTCGGAGGATTTTCCTCGCCCCAAATGCGACAATTCTGTCTATTGACGAAGCCATCAAGATGGAAATGGGCCTCGTCACTAAAGATGATTTTTTCGGCAAAATCAGCATTTTCATGTTGTCTCTCCAATACCCAATTAACGAACTCCCTTCGCTGTGCATGGTCAGCTGGCTTCAGTTCCTGAGTCAATTGAACTTTGTATTCATGAAGATGCAAATCTTCGTCAAAATTCGCTGCATAGTGGATTTGGAAACACCAATTTGCTGAGCTCGGTGTCGAATTGAAGTGGATGGAGTTTGAGCGACATCATCACGTACTACTGCGATATTTTCGGTCGATCGACCTGGTCGAAGGCGCGTTGTTGTCTTTACATCAGTGACAGACCCAGTCTCTGCAAATTTTTCCATTAATCGCTTTACAGTTGACTCTTTTGGAGCAAAACTGTAGCCGCAAAACTTTCACCATTATAATTTTTTTTGTTGTAATGTAAGCTACCCCTCAATGTTCGAAACGTCAAACATCATCAAGTCATGTTCGAAGAGTAAAACGTCATCGAAGCTGTTTGACGTTTGCGACAGAGAGTTCTTTCTTCTTTTTTTCGAAATGTAAATCAGTCTTATTTTTCCTTTTGTGCCGGCAAGAACCATTGTTTAAATAAAACTTAGACTTTAATAAAATAAAACTAAAGAAAATTAGACTTTAACATGGTAAAACAATTTCACAATTAGAATGCGTTGTTCATTCGTGTAGCGCTCCATTTTTATTAACCTTACACCTTCTACTAACAAACAATAATATTTGTTCAAATGTCAAACAATGACACTTCGAATGGCGCCAAATTTAAATCTTGCGTTCTTGTTGGGACACCCTATAGATTTTTTCATGACTTGTAAAAGTTTAATTCAATATAAACCTGTTTAGCTAAGTGACAGGCCCTCGCTGGTGAGTTTATTATTTCATAATAGAAGACCGAGAAGTTGAGTGCAAGACCTAATCTGATTGGGTGCGTTGGTTGCATTTTTGACTTGGCAATATCGAACGCCTCCTGATATGCCTTTTGTGAATCTTCGACAACAGCTGGTTTGTTTTTGTTTAAGTTTATGTTTTGCCAATTTGTTTATGTTTTTATGTTTTATTTATACACGTGTTAAAAAAAAAGTGAAAACAAGAAAATGAAATTAAAAAGGAGAAACAATATATTTTTAGTGTTTGATCAATAAAATGTTAATTTTTAGATTCAGGAAGGCTGCTATCTACAAAATTGTCATTAGTCAAATTAAAGGCAAAAGAAGAGACTCCTTGAGATTACTCCTTAATCGTGTTCTTTTTTTTTTTTTTTATGATCGATAATAACCTGTTTGGCCAATTGGCAAGCTTTGTCTGGAGAATTAAGAATCTCATAGTAGAAGACTGAGAAATTGAGTGCAAGACCCAATCTGATTGGATGTGTTGGTTGCATTTTACCCTTGCTAATTTCAAATGCATCCTGGTAAGCAGTTTGGGAGTCATCTACCACAGCTGTTTCAATTATAATGTTATCATTTTTAAGGATTTTGTTAATTCATAAAGCTCAAAACAGATGTGCAGAATTTCTTGAGCAAATTCTGCATGCAGAACAGCGTTGCGTGATGTCTCTATTTCTAAATTTTCCGCCTAGTTTCATTGCAGCCATAATTGAAAAAACTAAATTTTCCAAATAATTGCTATCTGGCAATACTTATGTTGACACATTTTTGAAACCGTTGACAGTGCGTTTTATTTCAAAATTCAAATTGTCAGTTTGGAAAATTAAAATCGAATCAACAAAAAATCGGAACAGTCAAATGCAGTAAATCTGTGCACAGAAATTGTCGAGTATTCAGCTCCAGACCTCCAGATGAATTAGCTGTCTGCAATTTGGCGTCGATCACTTTGAATGCTTTTTTCACGCCACAGAAGAAATACGATTTCCAGAAGCTCAAAGAATTCACCAAAATAGTGACGAAAAAATTCAACAATATCATCGATTTCAACTATTATCCAGTGCTGGAGACTAAGGAGTCCAATATGCGACATCGTCCAATTGGAATTGGATTACTATGCGTCATCCGTTCGAGAGTGAAGGCAGCCAGGAGCTCTGGCAGCCAGTTGCGAACTGGCCGCCAAGGATTGCCACTATGAAACATACGAAGGCTCTCCGGTGAGCAAGTAAATCCTGCAATACGATATGTGGGATAAAACAAACCGACCTCTGGGATTGGGCCACTCTGAAGGAGAAAATCGTAAAGCATGGAGTGCTCGTGGCTCTTTAGCCAACAGTATCGACTGCGACAACGAATCCTTCGAACCGTACACTTCGAATATCTACAACCGGCGAGTTCTGTTCGGCGAGTTCCAGATTGTCAATCAGCATCTGCTTAAGGACCTAACCGAGCTGGACTTTTGGGACGATGACATGAAGAACGAAATTATCGCCAGTCGATTTTCTAAAGTATTGTGCATTTCCGAAATTATAGACACTAATTGCAATTCTTACATGCTATGACAATAAAGTAATGATACTGATTATATTGCCGCGATTGTAGTAACCCTGCGACCTTGAAATTCCCTTTCCCTTCTCCCGGCATCCTTCCCCTCACCATTGATATATTTGCTATCGCTCTAGCTTGTTTAGTTCGCTTGCTCTGTCTTGTTGAGTAAACGTGTGTTCGTGGTGCTCGTCACGAAAATGGAAAAACGAAATCAAGAGCAACGCGTCGCGATAAAATTTTGCGTCAAATTGGGCGAAATAGCTTCGGAAACGTAAAAGTGCATGGTGATAGTGCTCTTAGTCGTGCCCAGGTGTTTCGATGGCATAAAAAGTTTAAGGAGGGGCGTGAAAGCGTTGAAGACGAGGCGCGGAGCGGGAGACCAGTCGAGGTGCGGACTGACACGAATGCGCAGCGTGTGCGCGCCTTGATCCGTGAAGATCGGCGTTTAACAGTTCGAATGTTGGCGTCGGAACTGGGTATGAAACGTGAAACAGTCAGACAAATTTTAACCGACGATTTTGGAATGAGAAAGTTGTGCGCGAAGATGGTTCCAAAGAACCTTTCCGAGGAGCCCTCAGCGTGTCCTCTAAACGGATCGCCGTGTTGCAACAACCGCCTCATTCGCCCGATATGTCACCCTGTGACTTTTTTTTGTTCCCTAGAACAAAATCGGTGGTCAAATGAACCCATTTTGAGTCGATTGAGGACATCCAGGCGGCCGTGACGAGGGTAATCGCGGATATCCCAGTCGAAGCGTTCCAGAAATGTTACGAAGCATGGGAAACGCGCTGGAATCGTTGTATAGCTGCCCAAGGGGACTACTTTTAAGGGGATGACAGAGTTGTAGAATAATTTTGAAATATACGGTTTTTATGGAATCAGTCTCATTACTTAATTGTCACACCTCGTATTCTCTTGTTTCTATTATTTTAAGAGGACAGCTTTAAGGTCCCTTTGCGGTCCACAAAACCTTTCATTCTCTCCTCTGTGTATTGCTCGAAGAGCATACAACCAAATCAATAAAATTTTGGCAGTTGTCGGTTTTTTCTTGACAATACTTGGCAGAGTTTCTGTACGTGTGTTTTGCTTGAAGCGCTGCATGCAGAAATTCTGCACATCTGTTTTGAGCATAAGAAATTTTATTTCTGTTTTCTTTAAAAATTAGTGTTCAGGGAATGTTGAACAATGAAGATTGTGTGGAAATGCAAGTGGAAACGGTACTTACTGTTGCGCGCGTCTCCTGTAGCCACTTCAGCTAAATACCTGTAATAATCTCCCTTCATCTTTAGGTAGAAAACCTTACTTTCTGGGTTACTTGCTTTGGGAATGAGAAAATTGTCTAGCAGGCCCTGCAATAAATTAACAAAGATATAAAGTTTATTCCGTTTTTCTTCGATTGACAATGACAAAGAGAAACCTACCAAAACCTCGTAACAAATTTCTCTAAGTTCCTTTTCGACACGCTCTCTGTATTCTCGGGCGAGCTGTTGTTTTCTGGCAGATGCTTCCGTTTTTTGTTCAATTGAAGAAATAACTCTCCAGGATGATCTAAAATTCAAAATTTTCGTTGTGAAATTGGGGTTTAGTTAAATTGAATTATTTTTTCAAATTACCTGCGGGCACCAACAACATTTTTGTATGCAACTGAAAGGAGGTTTCTCTCTTCATTAGAAAGTTCGACACCTGTTTCTGTGACCGATTTCATAGCTTGAGCCATGTCATCGTACCTTCAAAAAAATTCAATGTTAACACAAATGTTAATAAGAGAGAACTGAAAATAATGTTACCTTTCGGATTGTTCAGCAAGTTTTGCCTTTTGGACCAATTCCTCTTTGTCGACAGTTGACATTTTGATGTGTTTTTTTTTTTAGTTTAGTTTAAAACTGGGAAATTTAACTATATAAATGTAAATTAAGGGAAGTTCCGAGATTTTTAACAAAAGATATATTTATCTGTACAGAGATTAGTGCGCCGCTCGCAATACCCCTGGAAGAGAAAAAAGAGGAGAAAATTATAGTAACTGTTTGTGGTTTAAATAGTAGGATATATATGTAACTTTGATCATATGAACAAGGCATGTTAAATTTTTGTTGTTATTTTTAGGAAGGATAAAAGCAAAGTGAAGGCATACAAAGCGGCGCTGCAAAGAAGGACACGAGCAGCTCGTGAGCTCTACGAGCAGAAAAGGAGAGGGAGCATGAGAAGCGAGGAGATAGAGGGATATCACAACAGGAACGAGGTTCGAAAGTTTTACAAAAATGTAAAACAAACTACCAGGGTTTATACACCACGAACCGAAGCCTGTAGAGACCATCATGGGAAGATCGTAGTGGAACCACAGTCAGTGTCAAGACCAAGTCCAACAAAGCCGCTGGAGCAGATGGGCTAACCGCCGAACTATACAAAACAGCTGGAGAAAAGCATGCCCGACGAATGGACGTCAGCATCGTATGCCCGATCCTCAAGAAATGAGATCCCCTGAACTGAACCAACTACAGAGGTTTAAGTCTCCTTAACATCGCCTACAAGATCTTATCTGCCGTGCTGTGTGAACGTTTGAAGCCTTTCGTCAATAACCTGATAGGTCCTTATCAGTGTGGCTTCAGACCCGGAAAGTCCAGCATCGATCAAATGTTCACTCTACTCTTCTTGGAGAAGACCCAGGAACTTCAAGTCAAACTCATCATGGTCGGAAAAAAACAAGCAGACGCATTTGATTTGTCATGCGATTTCTGCAACATCTTTCTTGAAAAGATTGTGCAAAACTCCAACGTCAACACCAGAGGCACTATCTTTCAAAAGTCCGTCCAGCTACTAGGATACGCAGACGACATTGACATAATTGGAAGAACACAGCGTGATGTCAGTGGAGCGTTCGTGAGTCTTGAGACGGAGGCCCGGAAGATGGGGCTAGCGGTTAACGAGGGCAACACCAAGTTAATGCTGTCAACAAGAAAGGACAACCGACATAGACGTTTTGGAGCAAACGTCAGCATAGACAGATTTAACTTCGAGGTAGTTAAGGACTTTGTCTACCTTGGATCCGTTATCAACTCAGACAACAACACCAGCGCTGAAATCAAACAAAGAATCAGTCTTGCCAATCGCTGCTTCTTTGGACTTAGAAGGCAATTGAGTAGTAAAGTCCTCTCCCGAGCAACTAAAGTGACACTCTACAAAACCCTCATCATCCCGGTCCTCATGTATGGTGCAGAGACATGGACCATGACAACATCCGATGAAAACTCTTTGGGCTGCTTCGAGAGAAAAATTCTTCGTGTGATTTTTGGTCCTGTCTGCATAAATGGAGACGAAGATCAATCAAGAAATGTATGAGCTGTTTGGCGACACTGACTAGAAAAGTTAAGGCCAAAGGCTTAGATGAAGAGCGAATGGAAAACAATGCTCCGGCTCGTAGTCTTCGAATCCAAACCGAAAGGATGTCGCAGAAGAGGAAGGCCGCGACTCAAGTGAGGCACACACAGGTGGTAGAGGGCGAGGAGACAGCTAGCTAGAGATCGAGCTTGCTGGAGCAGCTTGTTGGATGAGACCTTGGTCCGACCTGGACTGTAGCGCCACCATATGTAAGCAAGTAAAAGCAAATTTATGGCACTGGAGAATATAAAATCTTTAAGAGCAACTCCAGAATCGGAGAAAAAACTGTCGATCAAGTGGGTAAGAACCGTTTGAGATTGAGTAACAGAATAAAAAACTTGCTTGAAGTCTTTAGAAATTCATTATGTATGAAAGAGAGAATAGCGACGACGCAATGGACCCATGGTTGAAAGAAGGCTGCAGGATCTCAAGCGAGAAATTGTTTTTCGTAACAAAAGGTACTGCCAATATTTCAAAAAGCAAACTCTTAAAAATAGGCCTACGTCACTTTTCTATAGAATAAGTATAGACTTTCACTTGTTGCTTTCAATTAAGCTTTTTATCAACGAAAAACAGAGCTTTATTTTTTGGTTGCTAAAATGTTTTCATCAGAGAATGCAGGAGTGTTGAGATAGTCTTGTGACCTTTATTTTGATGTGCTACTACCATAGTATTATTCAATTCCGGTTTCCTTGTGGTAAAGAAACAAAAACAATAATAAATAAAACGTCGTTGAGTACGTATACCAGAAATGATATTTGCTCTAAGCAAATACATTTCAGAGTTAAACGATAACTAGCAATTATGATTCATCGTATGATTATTCACCACTTAGTTTTTGTTCATGAAAACCTAACAGGCTTTACAATGAATCATTCATTCATCATCTTCATCTCGTAAAGAGCAAAATCTAAATTAAAATCAAAGCTCCGAGGTCCGAGAAATGAAAACGTAATCAACTCAATTTCACTTGCATCGGAAAGAGTGGACTCATTTATATCATTCTTACCCCACCTGCAAGCCATCCAGAGAGTGCACATAGCACGTCGTTTTTTCGATTTTCATTTTCTTGTTTTGTCAATCAATTTTCCAAAAATAATTCACTGACTTAATATCCATTCCAACAGGTAACCAAATTCATGTACTGTGGACTTGTCGTTGCGTAATTCTATTTTTGTTCAATTTACTTTTTTAAAAACAAGAAGATAAGCCGAAAGCGTCAGATTTTATTATCGGACACCCAAGCAAACAAATTTTAAAATTGTTTGTTGTTTTTTTTTTCAACATTTCTTTTGATGTTTGTTTGTGCATCTTACTGTTTACGAATAATCTTAGCCATGGGCGATAAGCAATACAATTTCGGTTTCTATTTCTGATAAGATACTGGATTAAAAACGATTACTAATCATGTGATGTTTCCACACTGGAAACGATAAAAATAACAGTTGTTGTGTTTGTGGTAAGGGAAAATAATAATATCGAACTGTTTTACATCGTCTTTCAAAACTTGACAAGAAGATAAACTCAGAGCAAACTCAGAGAATTTGGAACATTCTCATTTTTTGCTTCATGGCTGACAAACTATAAGATTTCCAAAATTTTAATAAACAATTTGTTAACACTGCATATTCGTTTTAGATTAACATCCCGGTGTTAAAAAGTTCTTTTATCAAAGTAAATACTTTTTTGTAGGATCAAATACATTTAACAAATAAGATTAGGAATACAAAAGACGGTATTAAATAATTTAAAAGAATTATTGAAATGTTTGTACTTGTTTTGTGACAGCAAATGATGGGCATAATTTTGCGACACTTGCAACATTTCAGAATTTTAGTCAATATTAGCCGTAAAGGGAATTAAAAAATAAATTGAGCAAGAAACACTCGGTCTGACAGACATCGTCTTATTGATAAAATTTCTTGTTTTTTTAGAAACAGCGGGAGATCATTGATTGATCCAGTTGTGCCGTTCTGCATGACGCTAAACAATACGCAGTGCAGTGTGCAAATTGGTAACAGCTCATCCGAGTTGTTTCAAACATGCGCAGGATTTAGACAAGGAGATGCACTGTCATGTGATTTCTTGAACATAGTCCTGGAGCAGATAGTACGCAAGGCAGGTGTGACCACGAAAAACACTGGGTCGTATGCGAAATGCTTTATCTCAGTCTCAAATCTCATTATCTTGAGCTTTTGCTAGCCTTTTTAATAGAAAAAAAAATATATTGAGATTTGAGACTGAGACAAAGCATTTCGCACACCACCCACTATCTTCAACAAATCCACCCAGCTTATAGGCTATGCGAACGACAAAGACATCATCGGTCGATCCAAGAGAGCTGTGCTTGAAGCCTTCACAGCGATTGAGGAACAGGCGAAACTTGGTCTTGAAGTGAATGGGACAAAACAAAGTACATGCTATCAACAAACAAAGCAACATCTGTCCACCGCCTAGGACAAAACGTCACTGTTGGTAGCAGCAATTTTGAGGTTGTTAAGGAGTTCACCTACGTTGGAACAAACAAGAATCCCACAAACGACACCTTAGTGGAAATCCGAAGAAGAATTACCATAGCGAACCGCTACTGCTTCGGTTTGGCCAAACAGCTGGGTTCAAAACTCCCCACTCTAAAGACAATTCGATGGCGAATGGAGAAGAAGATTCAACCGCGAACTATACGAGCTATACCAAGATGTGAATGTGGTCCAGAAAGCCAAGAAAAGACGACTACATTGCCAGGATGCCAGAGCGCTTAGTTTTGGCGACTGCATGCGAGGGACCGTTCCCGATGGAAGGCTACAGTATCTCAGGCTGAGATCCTTCATGGATTGTGAGCGTAAATAAATAAGTAAGATAATACTAGATCACATCCAGCTGCAGCTGAGTGTAGATTGTGACAAATCGATTGGTCGGGTTCTCGACTCGTTCTCGTCTTAAAGCGTACAAAACTCTACATGTGCAAGAATTGAAGCTATGCGACTTCAATTTGCGTAGTATTTTCAGGGAATTGGCTCATGCAAATCCGGAGTTAAAGTAATAGTTAATACATGAATTAAATTTCCATATTTTGGCTGATCAGCACCCCGAAGAGTACCAGGAGCTATCAGTACATCCATTAAAAAACAGTATTATGACGTAGTTTATGGTGGAATCAAAAATAGGCATATCAGAACTTGAACGTTTATTGCGACCGTTATGTCGCCATGTTAACGGGCTGTGTGGGTTCTAGACGTCAAATGCTTTCCTTGAAATATGTTCTCAAAATAATTGAAAACCCTCAGTTTCAAAATCAATTTTCCTGCTGTGGTACCGCAGACCGCAACTAAGAGTTAACAAAAGCCATCGCCGATAGATCGTAGTTACATGTATGCAGTTTGGGTTCAGTGTTTGTAGCAAATTGAAGAAAAACACAAAAATGTTGATCCAAATGGTAGAGAAGTTAGAATTTAGTTGAAAAAATCTTTAGTTTTTCGATTTGATGCCAAAAACATGAAACGCTTAGTAAGGCATTTTGATGATTTCTGAACGCCAAAATTAAATATGAATAACTTATATACCGTAAAAATAATCGATATATATGTACTGACACTAGATGATTTCACTGGTTTTTCCCAAAACCTAATAAGAGGAGTTGAGGTCCTTTTGAAAGTATTTTTAGATTTTCGAGTTTACTTCTTTTTTAACCACTGTGCAAATCATCCAATAAAAATGTTCAAAGGAAGAATAACTCCCATACAACCACACCAACCGATACAATTTTTTCACAATCAAACACTTGAGTAAAAAAAAAATGAAAAGCAATTATGTATGTAGGTTGGTTGAATCCAGCTATTCAATCACTCAAGGGAAAAGCCTAGTGCCGTAAGCGATGATACAATTTTTGTTTAACCATAAGTACTACAATTCCTTAAGTTAAATATAGATAATTTGATATTGTAAAATGATGAGGAGAAAGAAATTTTTCAAAAGCTTACAAGGACAGCTACAACTCGGTTTCTCTGCGCAAGTCTTAATATTTTTCTGCTACAGAATTCCTTTGAGCTAAAGGAATTCTAAGAAAAAAATCCTTAGCAACAGACAGGACCTGATGATATTGAAGAATCATAATTTTCTAATTAACTTTTGAATCTAATCTTACAAGAAACAAAAAAAAGGATTCAATATTTCAATATTAGAGGAACGACAGTCACCGAGGAATGCGAAGTATGACATTCTCAATTGCAGGAAAATTGTGTCACAATTTTTAATAGAAAAATCAATATTATGATGAAACAATGTCCGTGACTTTTTGAACAATAATTATGCTCTCCAACCAATTCCCAACCGACCAACAATTTATTTTCTCACAGTCACAGTACAAAAAAATCGATAATTACCTCTGGATGTAAAGAGATTCCACAAAGGAACACACAAATGTCTACTGGTGTGCACCAACGGCACCCGAAAAACTTCCTTTTTATTGTGTTTAATTTTTAGAATTGTAAGAAATTTATAATTTGCAGACTTTGTAGAGAGAAATTTTATCACTTGAGAGAGAAAACTACTTTTTCTTCTAAATACACTTCACACACATACAAAATTTTCACTTATCCTATGTCTAGTTTGCGTAAAAAAAATATTTGATTTTGTATGGGTATTTTAATTATTTACTTTTTTTTTTGTTTTTTTAATTTAATTTAATCATCTTCTGCTATTAGGTTTGTAAGTGCTTGATTAAGAACACTCGGAAATCATATGAAAACCGAGGTAGTTGTGCACATCGCAACAAGGGCAGAAACGGAATGCGATGTTAATGACATTATTGTAGTTGTTGGATTCATCATCACCATCACCATCATCATCATCGCCGTCGTCGTCTTCGTCACGTCAACAATGTTGTTGTATTGCTGGGAATTCGTTTGCGATACAAACGAGAGCAGAGCCAGAGTCGACGAAACGAAGAGAGAGCAAGCCTGCGCAATTCATTCAAATTTAAAATTCAGTGTGGCGGCTGGCGGCTCTTTTTCTTTTCGTTAGACACTCAATTCCCACACTCTCGATAGATTTGAAGTTAATTTTCGTCAGTGTTGTCTGTGATCATAAATTGACGCAATATGTTGCGCAGCCATGCGCACCAGCCCACCATCCAATGAAGGCCATTTTGGCGCATAAGGAGTGTCCTTTGTTGAAATAACTAAAGTGCAGAAACAAAAGTGCAGAACAAAATTTAAGTACGAATTCTCCAAAGACTTGTCAATTTTAAGCAATTTGGCAGTCCTTAGTCTAGACATGGATTTTTGCATTTTTGAACAAAAAAGTTTTCAAATAAAATAATATTCAAAAGTCGAAAATCTGTATGTATCGAAGGAGCGTGGTTGTCTCTTTTTGTAGGATAGGAATTTAGAGCCCTGACCTTGCCGTCAAGTTATCATTTCTTCTCATTCAAGACAATGAGAGTAGATTCGTGTAAGTCGAGGGTAGAGATTGAAAAATTTATCTGACCCAGGAAAACTATTCGAATAACCATATTTCAGGATTAAAATGTATTAGTTGCCCAAGTCACTTGACACATATAGCAATCCAATCATCTGTAGAAATGACTTTAAAATTGATAATTCCCCTAACATTGGGATTAGTAAAATATGCAACACATTTCATCTTTGGCCTCTCTTCACTGCACAGACAGCATATTAATGAGAAACATACTGAATACATTATGTTGCAATTAATTAATTGAACAAGTTTAAGTTCAAGGTTGGATAAACAAAATAAATATTTTTACAAAATCTTGGCCCTGTTAAGCGTTAACCCACACAAAACCGATTTAGTCCTATTCACTAGGAAATATAAAATTCCGCACATCGACCCTCCTTCTATAAATGGTATACAATTAAAGTTTTTAGAGGAAACAAAATATCTGGGTCTTATTTTAGACAGAAAACTGAATTGAAAGAGCAACATACACGAAAGAATAAGAAAATCTACGGTAGCTCTTTTCACCTGCAAGAAAGCCATTAGCAGTAATTGGGGTCTACAACCCAGAATCACTCACTGGCTATACACATCGGTAATCAGACCGATTCTTCTTTATGGTGTGACAGTATGGTGGACTACCTTGGACGTAAAAATGAACTGCAATAAACTTTTTAAAGTCCAACGCTCAGCATGCCTAAGTATAAGCGGATCACTTCGTACGACCCCATCTGTGGCACTAGACACCCTACTCTATTTGACACCTCTGGATATAATCAGCAAACAAATAGCTGCTAGTTCTGCTATTCGCCTGAATGCCTCTTCACAGTTGATTAACAATAACATTGGCCACTCTGTTATTCTTAATTATCTAGAATCAATTCCAAAGCACACAGACTACACCATTCCCCAAATACAGTTCGATAGAAACTTCCAAACTTCTATACCTTCCAGATCCTTCTGGGAAAATAAAATATTCCTGGAAGACGAGGCAATCCACTTCTATACATATGGATCGAAAACTATAGATGGGGTTGGTGGAGGTGTGTACTCCGAACGACTAAAACTAAGTCTCTCATTCAGCCTTCCAAATCATTGTAGCGTGTAGCAGAACTTTTGGCGGTTAAGGAGGTCCTGTCTTGGCTCAGAGAAAACGTGGTATCTACATCTGATATACGGATTTTCTCAGATAGTCAGGCAGCTATAAAATCCCTGGACTCTTGTCTCTACAAACTCAATTACGGTCCAAAACTGTCGATCGTCTCTAATGGAGATGGCAAACAGTTTAACATTCACCTTCACTGGGTGCCGGGCCATAGAGACATTCCAGGAAACTGCAAAGCCGATGAACTCGCAAAATATGGTACAACACTACCCATTAAACCACAAATGGCTAATGTTGGTATACCAATCGCTACATGCAAACTTTTGCTACAACAAGATGCTATTAAGAGAACTAACATCAGGTGGAATAACATAACCACCTGTCAGGCGACGAAAAACATTTGTTCTAACCTGGACTTAAAGAGATCTAGGTGCCTGATATCTCTAAGCATATTGCATATAAGCTCGTTAATTGGTGTCATTACTGGACACTATTGATTTCTGCAAAAGCTGCATGGATGAGGAGGAGGAGGAAACAGTTCTTCACCTCCTTTGCACCTGTCCTGCTCTGACTCATAAGCGAATGATTCACTTAAGAGAATACTTTTATAATGATTTAAACGATCTCGAACACATTATATAATTAATCTTCTACGTTTCGTAAGGAACTCTAATAATTGGTTTCATTGAGCTTTCGAAGAAAGCCTTTTAGATTCATGTGGTATCACAATGGGCCTTCAATTGGCCTAAGTGTGTCTTTTATCATCCATGACAGCCACTTTAACCTAACCGAACCTTGGCCCTTCATTTGTTTTTGCTTTTTCTCTTCGGAATGTTACTTAAGTCCTAAACTTTCCTACAAATTTCATAAGAACACGATAAAGAATTTTCTAAAACTTTATTTGCATCGTTGGAAAACGTTTTCAAGCGATTTAAAATTACGTTCACTGAAAGCCTGACTAGTGACATTTAAGTATCTTGTCAATTTTGCTACTTTTTGATGTTAGTTTTTCCTCAGATCTAAACACCAATTTCTAGGGAAATTGCCTTCCTTGTTGTTTTTCTTGTCCGTTCTCCTTCAAAACCCCTGGAGGCCAGTGCTGAGCTATACATGTATACAAATAGAAGACCTTATTGGAAAAGTATCTCACTAGGTCCGATTGTTGTATTGGTAACGTCTCTATCGACTGTGCGAAGACATTTTTTCCTTGGAATATTTTCCTTTTATTGGGGATACGTACAGCATTATGGGGAATTACTTTTTTTTCTCGGAATTGTTTCCCATTTGGCTCTGTTCAGGCGTAATTGAAAACAGAAGTGAAATTTCGCCCCCGTTTTGCTTAAAAAAAGTAATCCGAAGTTTCAACTGAAATTCTTATTTTAGCAACCGTCCATTTTATTGAATTTCAGTCTTTAAAAAAATTTAATCGCAAGTGCTCGTAGCTTAGTGGTAAGGTGAGTTGGCTGCTAAGCAGAACGTCGTTAGTTCGAGCACTACTCGTACCCTTAAAGTTTTTATATCATCTTTCACGGATACTGCCTCTTACGAAGAACTGACAAAACTTCCAAGAGTATCAATCTGTCATGAAAAAGTGCTTCTCAACTTTGCCGTTCGGAATCGGCGTTAAATTGAAGGTCCTCTCAATTCTTCACACGCACGCAGAGAATTGTTGGTGAGAGTAAGCCACTTAGGCCTTGGCTCTTCAAGAGCTGTCGCGCCACTGTATTTATTTAATCGCAAGTTTAACGTCATGATGCTTTTCTACAACAACAGAAACGAACTGCTATCCCTTTCCTAACCTCAACGAGAAGTATTCTGAGAAAATGTACAGATATGACTAGTTTTTCATGGTTTTTCACGAATCTTATGTGAACCCCCAAAGCCGGTAAATTGTGTGTCAACAAAGCTACTTTACTTAAGGTGGTGCTACAGTCCGGGGTGTACTTAGGTCAATAAACAAGCTAGCTGTCTCCAGCTTTGCACGTGCGTCGAGTTGGTGAGGTCATCTTCAACTTGCACGCGCCACCTGAGCCTTGGTCTTCCTCTACAGCGTGTCGTCTCTCTGGGGTTGTTGGACCATTAATCTTTTAACTAGGTCAGTGTCGCTGTACAACCCATACAGTTCCTGGTTACATTTTCTCTTCTATTTATCGTCAATGCCGACAGAACCATAGATCTTAACTATTGAACTATTCCCTCGAAGCCGCTCGGCGCTCTTAGTCGTTTTTGACAAGGTCCATTCTTCTACACCATAAACCATGACGGGGTTGATAAGGCTCTTATAGAGCGTCATCTACTTAATTGCATGCTTAACCTAAAGTAACAGCGATTAGCAAGTCTCTTTCTGATCTCGGCGCTGATGACATTGTTCGTATTGATAGTGGATCCAAGGTCGGTCACTAACTACCTCGAAGTTATGTGTCTGTCGTGACATTTTATCCAAAAGATGAATGATGGAGCAGCGTGAGTTCTCCATTACAATCCTGCTCAGACGAATGAGCTTGGCAGGGATGTCAAAACTGGACATGGCTTTATTAGTTCTCCTCTAAAGATGCTGTCATACATAGCCTTAACAGATGAAACGATGGTAGATAGGTGTCGATTTGGAGCTCAAAGGTTTTTTTCCAGCATCTGCCGTAGTGAGAATATTTGATCGATGGTCTAAAGCCACACTGATATGAACCTGTCAGTTTGCTTACATAGGGCTCCAGAAGCTCACATAGTACTGCAGAGATCTTATAGACGATGTAAAGGAGGTTGATACCTCTCTTTTGGGCAAAGTTTAGCGGGTTCCTTTCTTCAGGATCGGACAAACAATGCTCCGGTTCCATTCATAGGGCATGTTCACGCGGCCCTAGCTAGCTGTCTCCAGTTTTGCACTACAAGTTGATTGAGGTCCTCTTTCACTTATGTGCACCACCTGAGTCGCGTTGGTGTCCATCCGCTCTTAATGACCAAGCCATCTGAGTCTCTGGACATTGACCCGTCTGGCTAGGTCCATGTCGTTGTACGAACCGTTTGCTGTATCTTTTTCGCCATTCCCCTTCAATGCACACGGGGCCAAAGATGACCCGAAGAACTTTCCTCTCGAAACAGCCTAAGGCACATTCATCCGATTTTGTCAAGGTCCATGCTTCTGCAGGACTGGGATGATGAGGGTGTTATACAGTTTTACCTTAGTTGCTCGAGAGAGGGCTTTTCTACCCAATTGCTTTCTTAACCCAAAGAAACAGCGATTAGCAAGAGTTATTCTTCGTAAACAAACTCCTCTACTACCTCGAAGTTGTATGCGTCTTGTGATTCTGATCGGAAGTTCAGAAAGCTGAAGCCTGGTGTTCCAAAATCCAACATCCTGACAGAGTTTTTGGATCACCAAAATAAGGTCAGAGATTCTATTTCAATCAGAAAGACTAACACATCAAATTGGCCCGCCAAAAATTTATTTGATTAACGTTCCTGCTTAAAATTTAATTATTTCCTTTTCAATTTCGTGTAATTCTACATCTTCCAAGAAGAAAAAAAATAAATGCATCCCTAAATAAAACAACATTCTCACTCATTAGCTAGGTACACATTATACTCTCGATGAATATACCGCTAGCGTTTAATATAGGTACCCACATACGTATTTATTATTTTTAGCTTATGTTAATACTCGAACTGAAATCGCAATCACATGAATAAAGCAACAACAACAAAATTGAGAAGCGTGCATTAGCTCATCTCTTTGCTTCTGCTGCTTGCTAATGCTTGTGCTTTTCTTCACACTTTCATAAAGCTGAAGTTAAAAATAAAATTTCTATGTTTGTCGTTTGCCTCTCTAATAAACGCTCCAATCGACCAAAAGAACATTTCTCTTTTTCCCTGCTCGATCGACTATAATATGAAGGTGTTGATGTGTATGCGTGGCTTTAACACCGCTGTTGAGTACAAGATTCAAGTAAAAATACTATAGAACGTGCTTGGAGTTGGAGTAAGTCAATAAATTATAATTTTAAAGAAAACGCATATCAAAGCAATCATAATTGCTTTATACACACTCAAAATATTCTTGAAGTCCTCCTTCAATTTCCAACCGCAGCGATAAGTAGGCACCAATTTTTTTATAACACAGGTACCCATGGGTTTATCACAACGGACCCTTGAGGTCTAAGTGAGTCAACAACATCTGGACAGCCACTCAAACCTAACCTACCCATGGGTTCATAAAAATGTACTCAAGATTAAAATTACTTTTATAGAACAACGCCACGCTGAAGGGAGGTAAGAGAATCGAAAAAAACGTCAAGAATTGATCAGAAATACACTTGAAGGAATGTCATACAGAAATAATTAATAATTTAAGGTTTGCAGTACTTGACATCATCATCTCTCTAGCAATCGATGAAGCCGCAGCAGAGACAATTTCAATATAGAGAAAAGAATGCGGTAAGAAAAATAAGGAAAGGAATTTTCATTCACTAACCAACCAGGGCAGCGGCAGGCGGAAATGATGTCAAAAGATTTATTTGTTTGCTACGAACTTGACAACTTAGTTTTTTAAATTATTAGAAATCTAACAAAACGCATGGATAGTTTGTATCTTTTTTTGACAGACGGCATTTTGACATTGCTTTTACTTTTCTCATAAATTTATTTTTAGTCTAACAAACAGCATAAATTTGTAAAATGGCGGACAGAGTCATCGTCGTCGCCGTCGTCGTCGTAGTCATAGTCTCCAAGCCGACCCGAGAGTTGATGTGTTCCAACTTAAATAGATGAACAGAAAGAACACTCCTCAATGCGTCACACTGCCTCGCTAATATTTAATGAGCAATATTTTCCTACGAACCACAAACCGACGACGATAGTCTGTCTACACCCAAGCATATGAACTTGCGCAGTTGGATCGCGAGCCACTCAGAATATATCTTTGTCGGAGAAGCAAGCTATACATATAATATAGACACACGAGCTTATCCATATATGAAGATATTTAATATGAAGCAGCTCATGAGATACCGCAACACTTTTTTTTTCACTCCAGACTTCCTGAAGAATATATTTCAGAGCCCCATCAATCTTCAACGTTTAGGAATTCTTATCAACAAATTATTGCTGTTTTTCATTTTGAAATAATAGTAGTCGCTTCACGACGACGTTAAGGAATGTAATTTTTTTTTTCAATCCATAGATGGTAGGCATTGGGGCAGTGGAAGAATTTGCGTTGTATTTTCTAATCGATTTTTCTCTCCGACAAGAAAAAAAAAACTGACATTTTCATTTTACAAATTTAACGTCGATAGATGGACGGCAATTCGCGATGTAATAGTTTAAATTAAATGGTTTTTTATTTGGAAAACAAATTAGGGTTCATTCTTATATTTTACTTACTTTTAAGTGACGAAAGGGACGAAAAGAATTTAGCACAGATAAATCTAATGGCACAAGTCTATACACTATATTAAATACACACTCATCAGACTGCGATGATGGTTCGTTGAGTTCAACGACGACAGCGAAAATATCTCTCTGTGTCGATAGGTAGGTAGGTTTGTGTTCTACAAGTCGAGCGAGGGGATTATAGATTGGTGCTGCTTTAGCTCGTTCGTTAAGAATTTGTGTGCAAGTGAGCTGGAGGTATGTGTTTCGGAATCTTTTTGGAATATTGTAGCAGATTTTTAGGATGGTATTCGATTTTACAGTTTGACGAATGTAGTAGAAGTGTAGATTCTACAATCTGTAGACTTTTTTTTGTTTTAAGTTAAGATTAAAGGCGAATGTTTATCGTTTACCTTGGTGAGTGATGTAATTTGTTTTTAATTAAAAACAAACAATCTTTTGCCAACAATTTTATCTTGTCTTCGTGTAATTCCAAGTTGAAGTAATAGAAAAAAAAACAAAATCGTACAAGATTTCTTGATAGCCACGCCGTGGTATCTTTTCGTTTAACACGAAATACCGGTACATAACAATTCAATGGAATAACCATACATAGGAATTTTATTTTGAAATAAAAATGAAACGAACTGTACGGTACAGCGACACTGACCTAGCTGAGTGAAGAGTGAAGGTGCAAAGACTCAGATGGCTTGGTCACGCGGAGAGGATGGATACCAATACTCCGGTCCGTAAAGTCTTCGAGTAGAGAGTAGAGTAGAGAAGACCAAGATTCAGGTGGCGAAGGTTGAAGATGACCTCAACCAACTCGGCGCACGTAACTGGAGACAGCTAGCTAGGGACCGAGCTGGCTGGAGAGTTTTGTTGGTTGAGGCCCAAGTCCACTACGGACTGTAGCGCCACCTTAATTAAGTAAGAATCGCACTCGTAACTGATGAATTGAAATCTTAATGTACGAGTAAATAGAGTGGCGCGACAGCTCTTGAAGAGCCAAGGCCTAAGTTGCTTACTCTCATAAAAAATTATCTGAGTGCGTGTGAAGAATTGAGGGGACCTACAATTCCGAACGACAAAGTTGAGAAGCACTTTTTGCATGACAGATTGATACTCTTAGAAGTTTTTTCAGTTCTTCGCAAGAGGCAGTGCCCGTGAAAGATGAAATAAAAAACTATGTGCACGAGTAGGACTCGAACCCACGACGTTCCGCTTAGCAGGCAACGCACCTAACCACTAAGCCACGGACACTACTGTCCTTAATGTACGGGTACATATATGAATAAATGTTGTTTTTCGTTCAAATACTTTTTAGAGAGCCATTTTCAAATGTTTGGGGTCAACGGGCCCCATAGGCTCAAAACGCCCCGATCGTGCCGCTTCGGCAGTGTTGCATCGAAGTTAGAGAGAATGCGATGAATAAACGATATTTCGAACTTAATAATTACTTAATTACACCGAAGGCAACAAAAAATCAGAGACAAAATGTCAGCACCTAAAACTATACACCGTTTTATGAAGTAACACACACAACAACAACAAAAACGTGTCAGATGTATAGGTTGTATAGGAGCAACACACACCGAAGCCGACAAACAAAAGGCATTAGCGCAAAATTATAGTCCGCTAATGAACGATTTTAGTGTGATACTAGCTTAAAATGACGTTCAGACATGACTCAAACGTCATTTTAAGCTAGTATCACACTAAAATTGTTCATTAGCGGACTATAATTTTGCGCCATTTTGTTTTTGTCGACCTCGATGTGGGTTGGAATCCGACAAGATTTTTTGTCGAAAGACAAAAAGACGTTTTGTCGGCTTAGGTCTGTTTTCAGCCTAAGGGTTTTCGATCGAATTAGGATTTGGAAGGATATCATTACCCTTAGTTTATTTTCTCTGTGACAAAGTGCAGACATGAAAGCTGCAGTTGCTGCTCGGAAACCCTTTTGTGCAGCTTCGGCAGCATTTCGTTGTAAAATTTTTAACAGAGATCTTATTCTTTAACATTACACATGGTCTGGTAATTGCGTTAGTCAAGTTTAAAAAGATATAGTTCATAGGCCGAAAGGTATAATGTTAGGTTAGGTAAGGTTATATGGGCTGACAGTCTTTTTTGTTACCGTCACACTTAGATCAATGTAGATCCCTTGTGATACCCCGATCTCCGAAGTATTTAAACTCCTGAAACAGTTTTTTAACCTATGAATACCATGGTTGGTCGAGCCATTTATAAGATTTGAAACAGTTCAATAGGCGATTGCCTGGGAGTTCGGATAGCTCTTCTAGATTGTTAAAGAAATAGTTGCCTAAAAATGTTTTCCTAGTTTGGCAGAGTGCTGGACAGTGGTATAGGAAGTGAGTGGTATTTTCGTGCTCTTCTTCGTTGCCGCAGCCTAGACATTGGTCGGCTGTCCTAAGCCCCATCTTCTTTTTGTGGTAGACAAATAGGTTATGTCGCGTTACCACACTTATAAGGGATCTTAGGTTGGTTTTTTAAAGAAGGAAGATCCTATCTGATCTTTATTTGTCGTAATTCGGCTAGGGTTTCCCGGTGCTACCGCAGGTTTCTAGGAGGTTCCATCTGTCATTTGCTTTTTGAATAATATTATTACTAATATGGTTTATGAGAGAGGGATAGTACTTGATCCCTCTCTCATAAACCATATTAGCCTTATCTTGCAAGCTCAACCGCTTTTTCGTTTCCCAACACACCACTGTGAGCGGGACCCCAGCAGAGTTTTACATTATGCTGCATGTCAGGAACCCTTAGCTCTTCGCGACAGCAAGAAACAAGCTTTGACTTGATTTGAGTGGCAGAAATCGCTTTTATTGCTGCTTGACTATGAATGAAATAGGTGATATCAGCGTGTGATATCGCCATCATGGATATTTGTTTAGCAGCGTTTTTTATCGCCAAGATCTCGGCTTGGAAGACACTGCTATTGTCGGGGTGCTAGAATGAACTGGTTAAGGTTAAGGTTTTCTGAGAAGAAACCTGCACCTACTCCAGTAGTCATTTTCGAACAATCAGTAAAGACGGTAAAATCCGATTCAGAAGTGTAAGGAACACTTGTCAAGACAATCTTGTCTTTTGGGCAAGCTAGTAATAAAGGTTTTATTGAAGTCTACGGAGTCATGACAGACAGACATTGTTGCCAACGTATTTTGTAAGAATCGCGGTATGACCGCTTAGACTAGTGCTCCTAATGCCGAGAGGATTATTATTAAATATTCCTGAATGCTGATTCATCATTCGCTAAGGACCTGTGGAATATGCAATATAAAGCAACAAAGTCAATCTTGCGACATTCCACTACGGACTGTTCGATTGTTGTTCCTTTCAGTTCTATCTTTAAATAAAATATAGAAAATCCTGCTCTAAGCTGTTATTCACTGTTTGCAGACAGACCCAATAAACACCGGAAAAGAGCAGTTAAGAATTGGTTCATTACCTTTTTTGTAATTTGCTTTTTATATCCTTATTTTGCCAGACACAGTAGGCGCATTAGAAATGAAGTCCGGGGTTGGAAAATAGGTGTATGTTGGTCTTGAATTCCTGAATATTGCAATAATTGGGAAAGACAGTGGGAGAGAGAGTTCCACATTCGCGTAGTACAGCTAAAGAACATTACATTACATTTCACAATACTTCGCACATAAATGTAACGAACTACAGACACATAGCAGCACGGGTGACTGAGACCATCGGCTGGGACAGAACAATACATTAATACAACAGAGAGAGACAGATAGACACATAGAAAGAAAGCACACATAACAGAAACCTACGTGGCTCAGAGGAGGAGACTTAGATTTGTATTGTCTCATGTTATGGCACAGGTGGCCTCAGATAAGCTGGCGATTGTAAGTAGTTGTTAGGTAGAATAGGTAGTTTTAGTTAATTTTAAGTTTTATTTTTAAGGACCTAATTTTAAGTAGCAAGTAAGAAAAAAAATAAAAATGATATTGAAGTTAGTTTTTCAAATTTTCTAACAAGAAACAAAAAATAAAGTTACACAACATAATTCATAGTCCGAAAGGCATTAATTTTAAGTAAACCCTGAATTTCTTAGAGTGCCCGGTTGGGGCCAGTAAGTTAAATATAAGATTTTAGATCATAAGCTAGTTTGAATTCTTTGTCTAGTATTAAGTAGTAATAAGAGAAAATGAATAAAAAATGAATTTTGGAAAAAAAAAATAAGCTGGCGATTTTTGTAGAAAAAGAATGCTGCTGAAGCTGGGGTTTGAACCCGTAGCGTACAGCTAAAGAACGATTGTCTTTACTTTAGAGTACGTCCTTAGTTGGGCTTGATGGTAAATTGATGAGAAAATTCCTGGAAGCGCGATTGAATTGTTTAAGGGGAGGAATGAAACTGGCTATTACAATAGAGCAATTAACGTAGAAGTTACGAAAAAACAAAGAAACTCGAAACGTAACGACGGCGACGGTATTCCAATCATTCTTTCCAGTTATTTTTTTGAATATCATCCAAGTATATGAGTGAAGCACCAGCCCAGAGATAGTAGTCAATCTTTGGACGGACGTTTTATAGATAGAAGTAGTAGTAGATGAGGGGGGAGACAAATTTCTTACACCGTCTTAAGAAATCCTCATCATCCGGGTCCTCATGTACGGTGCAGAGACATGGACCATGACAACATCCGATGAAAACGGTTTGGGCTGCTTTGAGAGAAAAATTCTTCGAGTGATTTTTGGTCCTGTCTGCATTAATGGAGAATGGAGACGAAGATTCAACCAAGAACTGTACGAGCTGTACACCGACACTGACCTAGCCAGAAAAGTTAAGGTCAACGACTTAGATGGTTGGGTCATGTTGAGCGAATGGAAAATAATGCTCCAGCTCGTAGTCTTCGAATCCAACCCGGAAGGACGTCGCAGAAAAGGAAGACCGCAACTCAGGTGGAGCACACAGGTGGTAGAGGACCTGAACCAACTTGACGTGCGAAACTGGAGACAGCTAGCTAGGGGCCGAACTGGCTGGAGATGTTTGTTGGGAGAGGCCCTGGTCCGACCTGGACTGTAGCGCCACCATAAGTAAGTAAAGGGGTCGACACATAGAATCCGTCAGAACGTTAGCGTTGACGTTTTCAACTGACAGCACAATAGAATATACCTACATGTTCTTATGGAGCTCGTCCCATAAGCAACGCATGTGACGGATACGACGGATAGAGTTGGTTAACTTTCAACTTTTTGCGTCCGTTGATCCGTTGACAAATAAATTTGATTTAATTTAATTTTTTTGTTCGGATTTGAGGTTTTGTGAATAAGTTTTACATCAAGCAAATGGAAATCTCAAAGTATACAACGTATTCTATATAACGGTTCCCTCCGACAAATACGTTGGCAACAACGTATAAGTCGACGGTGCCGGATTGACGGATTCTATGGGTCGGTCCCTTGAGTCTTAAGAAACCCAAACATCTTGCGGCATTCCTGCCGACATGGCAAAATGTGCTCGTTCCACCAGAGGTGGTCAGTGATGTATATACCGAAAATCTCGAGATGTTCGGTCTCATTGATGCAATTACCACTCATGGATAGTGGCAAAAGAGGAACATCTCGCTTTAACATTACAAGACAGCATTGGGTTTTCGAAGCATTAAACTCTACGCGGTTTTCTATACCCATGGTAAAGATAGTGTTGCAGGAGTAAGAAGAAGGGCCTTTTTCTGTCTATTTCATTTTAAATTCTCGATTTTATAATCAGTACATTTATTGCCAAGGCAAGAGAGTCAAACAGGCAGTAGGATAGTATCCCATCTGAGGTCACTTAGCCAGCAAGAGTAAACTGGTTAAAAGTTATGAGTTAAAAAATGGAATGTGTACTATTTATCACAACAGCGAGTAACAACCTGATGAAACAGCCTCTCTCAAGAACAAAAACCACTAACGCATTCCAATGTTAGCTTACCCAAGCGCATAAAACCGCGATGAGTGTCAGTAAATATTTATTTAGTGAATAATATCGCTGTTTAATGCATTGTGTGGAAACATTGAACTTCTTTGTAAGAAGACAAAACAATGTGACACATTATTTCTAAACAACATTCCGATGCCATGCGGAAGCCTAAACAATTGACCAAGGACCGACTTTAAAGTGATGTTTCAAAAAGTTGGCTGGACTCCCAAATACGGCAGCAAATCAAGTTGCAGCGTAGGTAGCAATAGCACTTGACATCTATTGATGACATGAATTCCATAGATTTGAGCAACAGAATTATAAACGTACAAGTGATTATGACTCACTTAACACTTTTAACGATTTTGCTATCGCGGTCAGTATAAACCGGTGCTTTATGGTCTGAATTATGAGCACAACCTGTTACATTCGGATGAATATTACTTTGAGCTCAATGCAACGCCGAATACCAAAAAAAAAAAATGTCATACCAGCGGAATATCTCCCACTGTCGAAAAACCCCCGAATCTGTCTATAACCTACAACAAATTAGCGAGCCAAAAATTGTTCAAGATTTCTGTCAGCCCAACTATTACCGACCCGATCGACATGTTTTATCATATTAGCAAAAATACAACATAATTACGTCATTGCACATACAACTTACTTACTCCCAAAAGGAAAAAAAAAATCAAATCAACTACGACTTGGGATTTGAAGTTCTGTGATCTGCGCAAAGCTTAAAGGCAGCAGGTATCGAAGAAAAAGATGGTGGAGAGACATTGAGCTAGAGAAGCGCTTTCCAATGAGTGTAATTTTTCATTGTAAATTTCGATGAAATCAACTTAACCTTATAAATAGGTATCAGACTCCACGAACCGAAGAAAAGGAAAAAAAACATGCTCTTCGGAGAATCGAATGCACCAGAATGTGTATTTGGTTTTTTTCAAGAAAAAATGGAAACTATTTTATTTTTACTCACCGCAAAAAATAATTTCATAAAAGCACTCTTGATGATGATTTAGAAAATTTTATTTTGGTTATATTTCTCGGTTTTTGATTTTTTCACTGGCTCGCAAACGAAGAAACAATCTGCTTATTGACACAACTTCTTCTTTCTTTGGAAATTGGAATTCAGAAGAGAGGTTAGCTTCAGAAGTTGGTATCCATATAGTTTTTTGATAGAAAAAGCGAAGTAATTATGGGTTTACACAATGCTTTCGATTGACCGATTCGGAATGTTGTCTCTTTCTTTTGCTTGTTCTAATAAACTGTTCCTAGTTTTCTTCTGAAAATATGAACATACAGAAAATTTATGAGAAGGCTTTGGAAAAAATTACAACAAACCTAGCTGTTTTTTGCCTTTGTGTGTTGTAATTCTAGCTCTAGATTATCGTGAAGCATAGCAACAGATTCTGTTTTTGTATAATTATCCGTCGTCCATGCCACTGAAAACGAGCAAAACATTAAAAGTGAAAGTAGCTTACTTTGGATTAATTCTAGATGACGCTAGTGTTTTTTTAAATGTGTTTCTACTATAATTCCGCATGACCCTTGTTAGTTGCCCATTAAGAGCTGAACAGAATGCGTCGCCAGGCGCCCGGCGACAATAATGACAGCTTTCAAAAATGTAAAGTTTGTATGGAAGTCGCGAATTAGCAATACAAATGCGTCGTTCGTCGCCCGACTATTCACTCAAAAGTTGAACATTTTTCAGTCCTATTCTGGACAACCTGACTGATACCTCATAAGTCATAATAACCTCATTACTGGAGGTGAACTTGATTTTGTGGGTTTTTCTTTCAACTTGTGACCCTCACAAAAACTTAAAAATTGTGATGTACTATTTAGCAGATCATAATTAACGAATTTGATATGTCTGTTGCATTAAAAAAAAAAAAAAAACGAAAATGGAAATGGGGTGTGGAGAACGATACACCCTGATAGCTAATTGCCAATTCTCGGAATACCGATAATGGAACCTTCAAGAGTCATGAATCAATTTCCTTCGTGGTAGTGATCATTGCTGAATTGAAGGGCAAATTTCAGCTGGATTGTCGGCTGCTTATATTTATATTCTCTCGACTTCTGGAAAAGATTTTTTTATTTTCTAATATGACATTTTATAATTAATTTCCTCCCTTGACTTTCAATACACATACGGATTCCAATTGCTGCTATTCTCGGGCAACAACTTATTTGTAATCAACAACCAAACACCAACTCCACACAACGTCAAGAGTTTGGCAACAGCAATTTCCGTCTGCCCCAGATAAAACCGATCCATTCCCAAAAATCGTATGTAGATGAGTTATCACAAAGTAATGCTCTGTGTATTTAACACACGGAACACCATCATGTTGAAAATTCCTTGGTCCATAGCACTCGATGTCTGGAAAGACAACGCAATCCAGTTTTGTATACTCGACGACATACCAAATGCTTATGCAACTGAATAAAACACATCCGTAGTCGGATTGCTACGATGATCAACCGACACCGCCATATACTTAGCAGCACTTTGTGAGGAATTTCAATTTTTTTGATGCAAATAATTAGGTGAGAATTTGGTGAAATTTAGTGAATCAATTTTAGAATTTAGTGAATCATAGTTTAAAAGTTATTAACAAAATAACGTAAGGCGTATACCTAGCAGCACTTGTTCTGAATTTCAAAAATTTTGGTACCAAAAGATGCACCTGAATTTGGTGAATCGATCGTAACTATTTTCCGAATTTAGTGAATCTTAATTTGTTAGTTATTAACAAATTAAAAATTATAAACAATTACGTAACGCAATGTCAAAATGACGTAACGTCATCAAAACGATAACATCCCTGAACAAAAACAGCTTAATTCGGAGTCATTCGGAATGTCATTATGTGAATTTGAAATGACAGTTGTTGTCAATAAATTTATTATTCTCATATCTTTATTGGGATTTTCTTCATTCGTAAGTTTTTTCAAATAACTTTTTGTTTATTCACTTTATTTTTTTTTATTTTCAGAAAAATCAGCATGCAATATGTTCAACAAATTCATAAAAATATAAACCACGTTAAACATGAATGTAGAAGACACAAAATTAAAGGATCCCTTCCCTTCGATGCCATGCCCAAGCGCACCTTAAATTTTGACGACATCAAGCGCCCAAGCGCGCCTAATCCAACGAGGAGAAGACCAATTCCATTCTATAATTCTTTGAGAAGTTCGATCCCGAACACTAATACATCTGGTTCGGTGAATACAATCTACAATGTGATCACTGGAATGTTCCAGCTTTTGGATAAGACATAAGATGCGCAAGCAGGCCTTCGCCTCTGTCTGCCTCTTCGGCCAGGACAACAACAAAAGCATTTCTGGTGTGTGAGCTTGGGGCGGTCAGGAACTGGCATTCCCTCCCTCTCCCGACTCTCAAATCGATTACGATTGCTACGAATGGAAGAAACTCGATGCCAAATCCAAGTAAACCAAGAAACTCGTCACAGTACTTCTCGTGGACCAGCACCAATAATGATGGTCGCTAATTCAACAGAGCATGATCTTCAAGCAAGAACCATAATGCATACCAAACAAAAGCAAAATACTTTGTGCTTGGACGTCCGACACGCCCTCAACAACAACAACACACAACTCGTCATAATCATAAATAATCTTTTTTTAATGCTGTTTTAATTGTTTGTTTTTTTTTTTGGTTGTATCGTCCAGAGACAAAAGGAGATCGGAAACTGACTTACGTTTCACTCCCTAGATCCCGCAATTTTCATTTTCTTTCATTTTATTTTCTTCCTTGTACATGAAAAATACAAAAACAAAGAGATGAGGTGGGATTTTTATATTTTTACAGTTCTCTTTTGTTTGTTTTCGCAATTTCAAATTTAGCGTAGATTGCTAGATTGAATTTTCAAATTGGCAAACACGTTTTTCTTAAACTCACCACGAAAATACTAGAATCCATGATTGGGGATGAGTTCCGAAACTTTTGGCCGAAAACCTACTCGTGCCTTACATTGGCCCTGTTCCCATGTGAAGAACGATTGTGTTAGATTTTTTGTGCCGATTTCATAGAACATGGATTAAGTATAAATTGAAACCCGATTTGCTTGCATTTCGTTACTGATAAAGCCAGGTATTTATATAAAAAAAATAAGATTTCAAACAAAAGCTTTTCACATGTTCAGCATTCTTAATTAGACTGAACATTTGTTTTTATTTTCTTTTTTATTCATTTTTGATGTCGGAAATCCTACTGCTTGATACATTTGATGCCATTTCCTGCTTTTATGCAATTTTACTTGTTTGCTATCTTTTTGAACATATCCCTCTTCTGCTCACTTTTACTCACCTTTCGTACGTTAAAACTACAAATTTTCAAATGTTCCGGGTAATTTACTCCCCATGTGGGGTGTCACACTTTGCTGAGATTGTATTGGTAAAAGCACGCATACTCTTGCAGTAAATGTTGACCGCAGCTTGTAGGCATTGTCATTTTGACAGCTCAGTTTCCCATCTCCCTTTTAAACTAATCTGTGGTATCGTCTTGTAATGGTGAATTTAAAATTCGTGCCTCAAGATTTGTGTACTCTTGTATTCTATGTAAGGTTTTAAGGGTGTCCTATGGTTCTATCTGTTGATTGCGGTAATAGAACTGAATTTGATGATTAAGGTTATGTTCGTTATGAATATTTCAAAATATCTATATAGCTTGTATTTTTACTGGGTACCCCTCGGATCCTATGTTAGAAGCACTATTTGTGTCATATCGAATACTTAAGGTTTCCCCTTAGCCTAGGATTGGACAAGAGGTTAAAGAACGATAGAGGACGACAATTGAGAATTTGGAGATGGGAGGTGCGATGGTCGGTGTTTTTGTATGCAAAGTGGGGAAGGGGGACTGAGGTGGTGGATGTAAGCTGTTGGGGATGGATGGAGTAGTTGCTCCTGATTTCCTTAGTGCAGCAAACTAAAAAAAAGGTAGCTTTTTTTCTCAACGATAACCGAAATCTTAAGTAAAGGTTTCTTTCAAAACAAATCCAAAGAATACAATTTTCTCGCTTGAAAAAGTTACGATATAACTTGGAAAAAGTCAAAAAATAAAAACATGAATGAATTTCTAATTCTAAATGTATATGATTTTTTTTTTGTAAAGTCCTGGAAAAGATAAACTTCTTATCGCATTTCTTTTCATTTGTTATTTAGGTCCAAAAATTACAAAATAAGAAAATTAGAAAAAAAATGTTTATCAAATGTGTACACGGGTTAAGCATTTATTTGCTTCAATTGCCAATGGACAAAAATTCGGAGTTATGAAAGTTGGTACAGTTTAAGTGAAAAATTTTGAGCAACGTAACGTTGCGCGTTCTACATTCTTAAGATTTTTAAAAGAAGTAAGAGAAAAAAGGACTATAACTTTTCAGCCAGGATTCACCAAATTTTGAATTATGTACCAGATTGTTAAGAAGAACACTCTGATTATCTGTTCCAAATTCTAAAATTTGGTGAATCGTAGTTTGTGAGCTATTGGCTTCTGAACTTTCAAAAATACTGCAAACCAGAAACAAAGGAAAAATGATTTCAACTTTTAAACCAGGATTCACCAAATTCTGAGCCATTCATCAAATTGTTACTTAAGACAGACTTATTCATTGGTCCAAGTTTGGAAATTTGGTGAATCATAGTTTGCGAGCTATCGGCTTATGAACTTTGAAAAATACTGCAAAGCACAAACTTAGGAAAAAGGATTACAACTCTTAAACCATGATTCACCAAATTCTGAGGTATGTACCAAATTGTTACTTAAGACGGATGTATTCCAATGAATAAGTCTGTCTTAAGTAACAATTTGATGCATGGCTCAGAATTTGGTGAATCCTGGTTTAAAAGTTGAAATCATTTTTCCTTTGTTTCTGGTTTGCAGTATTTTTGAAAGTTCAGAAGCTGGTAGCTCACAAACTATGATTCACCAAATTTCCAAACTTGGACCAATGAATAAGTCTGTCTTAAGTAACAATTTGATGCATGGCTCAGAATTTGGTGAATCCTGGTTTAAAAGTTGAAATCATTTTTCCTTTGTTTCTGGTTTGCAGTATTTTTGAAAGTTCAGAAGCTGGTAGCTCACAAACTATGATTCACCAAATTTCCAAACTTGGACCAATGAATAAGTCTGTCTTAAGTAACAATTTGATGCATGGCTCAGAATTTGGTGAATCCTGGTTCAAAAGTTGAAATCATTTTTCCTTTGTTTCTGGTTTGCAGTATTTTTGAAAGTTCAGAAGCCAATAGCTCACAAACTACGATTCACCAAATTTTAGAATTTGGAACAACTTCTTTAAGACGTATTGTCCCGAAAAGCAGTTCGTTCGACAACAATTTCGGTGTTTTGGATTTCCTCGCAACTGCCATCTTCCTTATCCAAAATCTTTATAAAATGCACAGCAACCGAACGGCGTTACATGTTGGGATACCGTGCCGAATTATGTAGCAGCACTGAGAGTTCCTCGTTTTGCTTTCTGTAAAGAATCAAGTTAAAAATGAATCATTTACCGAAAGATAACACACTCACCAATGAAAAAGTTACTTTGGCCAGAAATTTGCGGCAGCAGGCGTGCATTAAAGACTTCGATGAAAATTGGATTTGGATCCAATATGAATAAGGATTCTTGCTAACTCAGGGCATTGATAAATCCGTTCTTAAAGGGCCAATTCTAATCCAAACAGCTTCTTTCCCCAAGGCCAAACCTCAGTTTGGAGTTCTTGTTCTTGCTTCCAACTAGGGACGGGATATAGTTTCTTCATTGCCATGTGAACGTGGCTTCGAAATGCCTTGGCAGGCAACTGGAACACTCTTGGGGCAGTTCAGTGGAAGTTGCAATTTCACACTTGATTGAAAATCCTATAAAAGTAAAGAAATTGGCTGAAAAAAGTAAGAAATTATTTAAAAAAATAATTTACAAAGAACTTACTGCTACTGCCTGCTTGTTTTTCCAGAAATGTCAAAATTTTCATAATTACATAAAAAAAAACATGGCATGCATAGTTTATCTCAACAAATTAAACTAGATGTCAGTACTTTCTATGCGATCAAAGCTTATCGCAACTTAAAGAAAGAGATGTCGCTAAGAATTTTATTTTCTTTTTTTGCCACTTGGTATTTTTACGCTAGTGTAAAGTGGAACCATTTTTTTTCGAATTTTGTATGGAGAATTCAGACGACTAGCAGTCCATATATAGTAAGTCAATGCAATACAATCTCAGCAAAGTGTGACACCCCACATGGGGAGTAAATTACCCGGAACATTTGAAAATTTGTAGTTTTAACGTACGAAAGGTGAGTAAAAGTGAGCAGAAGAGGGATATGTTCAAAAAGATAGCAAACAAGTAAAATTGCATAAAAGCAGGAAATGGCATCAAATGTATCAAGCAGTAGGATTTCCGACATCAAAAATGAATAAAAAAGAAAATAAAAACAAATGTTCAGTCTAATTAAGAATGCTGAACATGTGAAAAGCTTTTGTTTGAAATCTTATTTTTTTATATAAATACCTGGCTTTATCAGTAACGAAATGCAAGCAAATCGGGTTTCAATTTATACTTAATCCATGTTCTATGAAATCGGCACAAAAAATCTAACACAATCGTTCTTCACATGGGAACAGGGCCAATGTAAGGCACGAGTAGGTTTTCGGCCAAAAGTTTCGGAACTCATCCCCAATCATGGATTCTAGTATTTTCGTGGTGAGTTTAAGAAAAACGTGTTTGCCAATTTGAAAATTCAATCTAGCAATCTACGCTAAATTTGAAATTGCGAAAACAAACAAAAGAGAACTGTAAAAATATAAAAATCCCACCTCATCTCTTTGTTTTTGTATTTTTCATGTACAAGGAAGAAAATAAAATGAAAGAAAATGAAAATTGCGGGATCTAGGGAGTGAAACGTAAGTCAGTTTCCGATCTCCTTTTGTCTCTGGACGATACAACCAAAAAAAAAAAAACAATTAAAACAGCATTAAAAAAAGATTATTTATGATTATGACGAGTTGTGTGTTGTTGTTGTTGAGGGCGTGTCGGACGTCCAAGCACAAAGTATTTTGCTTTTGTTTGGTATGCATTATGGTTCTTGCTTGAAGATCATGCTCTGTTGAATTAGCGACCATCATTATTGGTGCTGGTCCACGAGAAGTACTGTGACGAGTTTCTTGGTTTACTTGGATTTGGCATCGAGTTTCTTCCATTCGTAGCAATCGTAATCGATTTGAGAGTCGGGAGAGGGAGGGAATGCCAGTTCCTGACCGCCCCAAGCTCACACACCAGAAATGCTTTTGTTGTTGTCCTGGCCGAAGAGGCAGACAGAGGCGAAGGCCTGCTTGCGCATCTTATGTCTTATCCAAAAGCTGGAACATTCCAGTGATCACATTGTAGATTGTATTCACCGAACCAGATGTATTAGTGTTCGGGATCGAACTTCTCAAAGAATTATAGAATGGAATTGGTCTTCTCCTCGTTGGATTAGGCGCGCTTGGGCGCTTGATGTCGTCAAAATTTAAGGTGCGCTTGGGCATGGCATCGAAGGGAAGGGATCCTTTAATTATGTGTCTTCTACATTCATGTTTAACGTGGTTTATATTTTTATGAATTTGTTGAACATATTGCATGCTGATTTTTCTGAAAATAAAAAAAAATAAAGTGAATAAACAAAAAGTTATTTGAAAAAACTTACGAATGAAGAAAATCCCAATAAAGATATGAGAATAATAAATTTATTGACAACAACTGTCATTTCAAATTCACATAATGACATTCCGAATGACTCCGAATTAAGCTGTTTTTGTTCAGGGATGTTATCGTTTTGATGACGTTACGTCATTTTGACATTGCGTTACGTAATTGTTTATAATTTTTAATTTGTTAATAACTAACAAATTAAGATTCACTAAATTCGGAAAATAGTTACGATCGATTCACCAAATTCAGGCGCATCTTTTGGTACCAAAATTTTTGAAATTCAGAACAAGTGCTGCTAGGTATACGCCTTACGTTATTTTGTTAATAACTTTTAAACTATGGTTCACTAAATTCTAAAATTGATTCACTAAATTTCACCAAATTCTCACCTAATTATTTGCATCAAAAAAATTGAAATTCCTCACAAAGTGCTGCTAAGTATATGGCGGTTCAACCGACGCACTCAAGGAATTCCTTAGATAGGAAATTGCAATTGACAATAGCGGTCCGAGAGGATTACAATTTGACGCTCCTTTTATTTTGATCACCTTGAATACAAAATAATAATTACAAGATATTTGTAAATACCAAAGTAGAATTTCAATTTCAATAGATTTCATTCTTATGATTGTGTTTGCTTTTTTATTTTTCATAAAACTCCTTTTTTTGTTTGATTTCTTTTGACAAAGCAGCTGGCAGTCACAAAAATTAACTCTCCTTCCTGTGGTGTATTTGCTGTGACGCTGTGAGGTTTCTTATGAGGTTTTTCGCATAATACAAAATTGTGACAACCTCATACAAAAAATCTCACAAATAATTGTGATCTGTGACCATCACAGGCTGTCTTGTAGCTATAGAAAAATATAAAGGAACATTTGTATTTCAAACACATACAGAAACAACCAAATAAATTTTTCAGATGAAGTCACTCCGATGGGATGTTGTTTTCCATTGGTCGTTCAGAAGCATGCGGAAGAGACCATAAGTCTTCTGAAACCGTTCCATTGGACTGACTTTGACAGACGGAATGCTTCTGAGAAGAGCAGAATTCTTCTGTTTTGAAAACAGAATCGTCCGAAGAATGACACACACATCATAACCCGTTCCATTGGAGGTAGAAGATGAAACGTCAAAAAAAGACCAATAGAAAACGACATGAATTTCGGAGTAATGACCGAACCAGAGCAACACTTCAGTTGCTTTACGAAAATGAAAAATTCTTACACAGCACTGTACACATCAACTTGTTTTCATTCACCAACTGTCACTTTAGCACAAGCACAAGAAAAACACACGTGCTTATTCCGCCGCCGCTTTTTGATTTTAATTTTTCACAATTTGTAAATAAAGTAATTTTCTTGAATAAAAATGCCCAAGTCAAAAAGAGATAAGAAAAGTAAGTTCCACTTTTTACCCACCTAAAAAGCATTCTACTAATTTGATTGTTTTCCAGTTTCCCTCACAAAAACTGATAAAAAAGGTCTCGCTTGGAAGCAACAAATTATTGAAGACATTCGAAGATGCGTTGAGAAATACCCAAATATATTCGTTTTCTCCGTTCAAAATATGAGAAATAACCTTTTAAAAGACCTTCGCAACGAATGGAAACAGAATTCCCGATTTATATTTGGCAAAAACCGTATAATGCAAATTGGATTGGGACGAACAGAAGCCGAAGAAGTCCATCAAGAATTGCACAAGGTAGGGCGGTCTTATCTCTTTCGAATGACTAAATTATTACAGCAACCATTAGGTCTCTCGCAAGCTGCTTGGCCAGTGTGGTCTTCTATTTACCGAGAAATCCAAAGAGGAAGTTTTAGAATGGGCCAAGAATTACTCGGCGGATGAATTTGCTCGCAGTGGATTTGTTGCTACAGAGACAGTGGTGGTACCTGCCGGTCCCCTGGAGGATTTTGCACATTCGATGGAGCCCCATTTGCGTTCCCTCGGTATGCCAACGAAACTGGAGAAGGGAGTCATCACACTTTACAGTGATTACACGGTCTGCACGAAGTCAAATGTCCTCACGCCCGAACAAGCCAGGATACTTAAACTCCTGAACAAGCCAATGGCCAAGTTTCGTCTGACAATTAAGTGTTCGTGGAACAAGGAAGATGGATTCGAAATGCATTCGAGTTCCAAAAAAGACGCCAACAGTGAAGGAGAAGACGAAGACGAGGACGACGACGATGAAAACGATGTTGAGATGGAAGAAAAGGAGGATGAGGACGATGAGTAGAATTGTTAAGTAGATTTATTTTTATATGAGTTAAATATAAATTAAATGTTTTAAAGACTTAAATAATGGAGTCGTGTTGTTTTTGATTTGTGGGCTACAAGTTTTCGCAGGAATTATCCGATAGAGCCTGCTGTCAGGCAGATGACGCGCCTCCAGCATTTTTCTTAGTTGGCTTGTAGGCAATGACATACCGTTGAGCTACTGGAAGTGGCGGCGAATATCCTGACGAATAGTTGCTATCCTCGAAAAGGAGCTCATACTCTTCGGTTGATGTCTGTGGCAGTTTCGAGACGATAGCCTTGTAGAAGCATGTCGTTTGTGGATACAAGGCCATTACTGGAGAAATCAACAAATTCATACATCTTCAGTGCTTGATTAGTCATTAACGGTCTTACCCATTGTGTCCTTTGGAAACAGTGCATGTCCGTCAGTCTCCGGATTGGCTCGCATCAGAGGGAGTGGAATGATTTTACGCTTACTGAGAACATGACGATCCTTTTGCTCATCGTCTATGTCATCAACCTCATATTTATTTTGTCCACTCAAAAACTGCACAACTTCGGCCAGAATCCACTCTTCATCTTCGGAACCTTTGACCACAGCGGCAACAATATCACCCGCCTTGGCAATATAATTACTTTCGGCCGGTACAGCACCACAAAGTGGAGGAACCTTCTCGCCTGGTTTACTGACAAAGAGTGGCAGTGTCTGAGCCGATACCTGCAGCATTTTCAATTGAGCTCCGCGGCGTATTGCTTCTTTGTTGCCAGCATTTCTTGCTTGAATGCGACGCTCGTTACGAATGTTTCTTATTTCCTGAATTCGAGCCAGGGCCTGTCGAATAACAAATTCTTCTTGAGTGGCGTCTTGCAAGCCAGTTTTATAGAGGCTCTTTAATTTCTGTGGTGGCAAATTAGACATTTGGGCACGGATTATTCCATTGAGATTCGTTTCGCAGCGTCTTCGTTCATCCTCTATTTCATGTATGGTTCTTTGGAGGGCTTTGAGGTTTTCCTTGATGGGAATTCTTTATAAAATGTATATATTTGGGTAATGATCAACTTACTTGAATTTGTAAAGCTGCACTTTCTGCTGTAAGTGGCATTTTATTCTTTATTAAGTATAATTTTTAATTAAGAGGACTTCGGCTGGATTAATATCAAGGACGTAAATACAAATAAAATATTTTCGCAAGATTTTGACAAGGAAAACATTCAAGATTTATATACAGAGAGGAATCTGAACTTGTTAAATGAATTACCAACAACTTTACTGGTGTGTGTAATTTTCAGTATACATACGTTAAGAACTGATGGCCGCGTTCACCTAAATTTGGATAATCTATCCGGATCCTTGTATATTTATTCTTGAGTACATACAAAATGGAAATCGATTGTAGCGCCATCTTGAGACCTGCCACACAAGCATTATTTTTTACATACATTGGTATTGTACGTGTACCTGCCACTGATCTCTATTATAGAGATCAGTGGTACCTGCTAGCTTCTGTCATTACAGAAATGACAGAAGCTAGCAGAGAAAATAATCTTGATAGTACCTCCCAAGAATATATATATACAAAGATCCGGATAGCTGTTTTTTTATCATGTAAAAAAACTAGCGGAGGATCAAACCAACAAAATCCAAAGCTATCCAACAATTTCTAGTATAGTTGGCTATCTGACAGAACAGCCATTAAAATTCATAAACAGCTGATTACTGTTCTCCTGTTTTCACAGCTCAATATTAACCTATCGAACTAGTTCTTGAAAAACAAGTTGGTTAGACGAGAAAAATGACAGCTGAAAGTTTTGTTCAAATTCTTTTTTGCATGTATGCTATCTTTTGAAGTCTAATATATCCGTTACGAAACTGAACGCGCCCAATGACAAGAAAAACAAATTAAAAACATATTCTGATTGCCAATGCTTTCCACATTGAACCTGACATTTCATTCACGTTGTACATCAACTAGAAATTGTTCGTATAGGCTACCAATGCAAACATGAACGAGCTGATTAGCAACAACAAAGTTTAATGGATCAGCTGTTTGCATTAACCTCGCCCTATCCGTCGCATTGTTCTTGAACGCACAATCTTCAAAATATGCCTGTGAAAGTAATTACCTCTCTCACAACCAGGTCTCGCTATATATACCTGAGTTGTTGCAACGAACACCGCCCTTTTGAATTTCTAATTGTCAGTTGTTTGACAAGCAAAATACAAAACCGCGCGATTGTAATCCACAAAAAAAGCCAGCAGGGCAGAACAATTTATTGTTTTTCTTTTATTACAATTTTTAAGCTTTTTTAAGAATAATTATTAAAAAATATTCAACATAAAATGCAACTATAAGTTTAAACTTCATAAACACACCAAAAACTGTACCATTTTTGGTGTTTTAATCCACAATAGCAAGCATTTTTTACTGCGCCCTTGTATCAGCTTTCATCGTGTTAAATGTAAGTTTACATATTTAATTTTGCTGATTCGTATTTTATTTCACAATTTCAAAGGCAATAATCATTTATTTCAATTAACAATGCACACAAAACTCCAAATTTGCAATTTCATAACTTTTGGTGTACATGCAAGTTTCTGGTTAGCATTTTTTGGATAATGTAACGAAAAACCAGAATGCGAAAAGAAAGTCTTTCAAAGCTTATCAAGTTTTCAAGTCTTTCAAAGCCAACAGTTTTCTGTTTCTCTATTCTTTTTTCAATGAGCTGTTGGGTGCTTAAATTTATTAACCTTCGAATTGGAATAGAATCTTAAAAATGGAGCCTGGTCTTGTTACAACTCCATTTCTCAAATGTTAGCATTTCGCTTTGTTTCTAGCCAATTGGATTTCAAAACATGAACTCCAAGAATAACTTCGTTTCATTCGACACTTCCGTTGCAGAAAATCATAAATCTTGGAACATCTTGGCCTATGCCCATCATGTCGGCATTCCTTTCTTTTTCAAATCCTCGAGTTTTTCCTTCTTTACAACCTGCCTCTGCAGTATTCTCAGTTTTAACTTTTTATCTTTGAAAAGAGATTAAACAGTGAATACAGCTATTTAATTTTGTTTTGCAGAAATTATGACAACAATAAAGTTGAAAATCAAAATCAACAACAGCTATGAATCGGAACCATCGTCCGGAAGTGGGGTGAGTTTAAATTAACACAAATTCCCTATAAAAACTCTCCTGACTTGAAAACAATTTCCAGTCATCGTGCATCAGTGAAGCCAATGAATATGAAAGTATTGAAAGGAAATTCAGAAATCCTTACATAAAGATAAATCGTCATCCATATTCGATGCCAATCATTAATTCAAGTCTAGATAAAATTGAACACTCACCGAACTCACCGAGTGATATCAGTTATTACGGTTTAAAGGAAACCTCAAGTCAGGAATCGGATTTCGAAGGTTTCACCGAGCAACAAATCAAAGTGAGAACATTTTCTCCGACCAAAGTCAAAACAAAGTCGTTTTCGGAAGGTGTACAGACGACCAAACAAAGTCCAAAGGCAACAACCAGCCATAACCGAGTTCTGAGCTCCTACCATGAGATTATGGTCGACCAAAATAGTTGCAATGCCGTTGACTTGCAATTGGCAAGTGGTGTGCATTATTTTGATGCATCTGAAGCTGAACACAAAAGTCTCGAAAAACTTGCAACAGAACTGACCTTTAACGGGAAGATAAGCAGTTTGACGGCTGGCGGTGACACTGATTTCAAACAACCAAAAGCCGTGGGTGGTGAAATGGCCGACATATCGTATTCGTTTAGATCCTCCAACGAGAGGTCCCCAGACTTATTTGGAGATGATGACGACGACGACGAGGGAGGTGTCGAAAATGAGGAAGAAAAACCAGCAGACAAGTCACTCAACTGTCCCACGGAGTCGAGTTTCGCCGAAGAGAATTTGGACAACACTGCCGATGAGAATGCCAATTTTCTGCGACAAAACATCAAGAAAGAAAAGGAAATTCTGAAACGTATTAAAAGTTGCCTGGCGGGCATTCCCCCACCGCCATCTTTTACTATTCCACAAATAGACTTATTCTCTGCCATTGCGAACAATAAAGATGAAATACTGAATTACAAAACAGACATTGAGGCAGTAGCTTCGGTGATAGTGTGTGAAGAGGAGTCGCTATTCAAGCCGTCGCATCCTCTTGACGAAATTTGGGATATGTCATTCAAGGAAACACTCGGCGTGAGGGGGCATGGATTTTGGTAAGATTTGAAGTCTCTTAAACAAACGAATGCTTTTAAAATGTTCCCTTCTTTTCAGTTATAATTTATGCAAAGCTTCCGAGAGTATAGAACTACTTAGTCTGGCCGTTGTAGAAAGGTACATCGGAGCTGAGACTTCAACTTCGTACACTGCCAATTGCACGACTTCTCCGTCGAGTGCTAAAAAACGGAACTTGAGACAAAAGTAATAATTTTTGCTTCTTCCATTTGCATAACTCTTTAACTTTCTGTCTATTTAAGAATGCTGACCCAAACTACAGGCAACAATAGGCTCAGTCATTTAGCAAAACGACGTGCTGCATTCTCATCGGCAAGCTTGTCCACAGCACTGCTTAAACCGCAAAGCTGTGCATTAGGTGGAATGCAAATTTTGTTGGACAAAAAGTATAACCTTGCAACTGTTTGAAATTAGGCAAATTTACTATATTCACTCGTTCTAGGAAGGGAAAAAGCCGTCGAAAAGGAACAACGCCAAAAAGAATGACCCCTTCAAGCAAAAAGAAGAATAGTAAGAAATTCAAAGACATTTCAAAGAGAATCAATTAAATATCATTTGTTTTGACAGCGCGGAAAACGCCTTCATCGTCAGCAAGGAAGCGTCTCTTCCGATATGATATCGCCAAGCCAGGGCCCTCAAGAGAAACTTCAAGGCGCGCCCTCTTCCAGAGTCCTGCTAAGCAACAACGAACCCTACCTGTTCTCAAACCCCTACTCAAACCAGAAATTGCCAATCGAGTAGAAAAATCCAAGCGAGCGCTATTTTCGCCCGAAAAACCATGTCAAAGTTCCAAAGGCGGCAGTCAAAATCATCTGCCGGGTTTCGGTAGTCAAATCTCAAGATCTCAAAACATATTTAACGGAGAAAATGTAGAAATTTCCAATCTAAAAAGGAAGCGTACCGATGATGATGCCAGCTCGAACACACAACAAAACAAAAAAATATTCCGTCACGAAACTGAAGAACTAACGCCACGTTCGCTCAAAATCAAGAGCCAAAGTTTTTGTGTGGGAACTAGTTCGACAAATGTTGTAAGCAGCACATTGAGCAGGATGCAAAGCAACATCAGTCTGAACTCGTCAATGGCTTCGACTTCGAGGAGCAGCACGGGAAGGTCATTAACCAAAGCGTTTTCGGATACGACTTTCAATTCCTCAAGCCTTCTTACAGAGAACCATAGAAAGGTAATTTAACCTCAAATTCTTCTATTTTGTTTCTTTTTGATAAAACAAGCTCGTTCGTTTCTAGAAACTACTCTGGGCAGTCTCTCAAGCTTTGCAGTCGAAACAAATCAACGTAACGCACGCTAGTTTCAAGCAGTTTGCTTCGGTCTTGGCCAGAGTCGTGAAAAGACTATTCCAAGAGTATTACATGAAAATGAATACCAGCACCAGTGATACAATGCTGAGGTAAGTTTTCCAAATTAAAAAGAGAAATCAATATAATGTTGCTTGTCTGTAGATTGGCGAAGAAACACGTTTGCAGTGTAGTAGCCGGAAAGAATGCCGATGACATCTACATCCTGGCCAAATCCAAAATCGAAGATGAAAGAAAATTATCTTCGACGAGATTATCTGGATACATTGCACCCGAAGAATTCGAAAACCGCAAACTCAGTTTAACCCAAAACAGCTTTTGTAGTTTTGAAAACACAATTGGATTGGATTCGATTGCTTTGAGTCAGAGCTCAATAATTTCGCAACCCACCGACATATTAACTGAATCAAAGAGTGCAATCAAATTGGCTATCCAGCCGAATCCAAATTTACAAAAAAGTTCCTCCAAAAATAATCTCGACGGAATGGCTCTCCGGGAAAATGTTGATTGCGAGCAACGCTGGTCCGCGCAAAAGCAACTATTCACTGGAGTCGAGAAACAAAATGTGAGCCCTTATGCCAACTCAAGTCAACACCGAACGTCGTCGTCGTCATTCAGAAGCAGCTTATTTGATCTTAATTCCAGCACAGTCAAGGCAAAACGCCAAATTTCATTTGATAGTTTATAAACACAATTTCTCTTTGTTGTTGAATAAAACTTTGTAAATGAATTCCGTGTTTTTATGAAGTAATTTCAACTAACTAACGGAGAATAGACACATTGAATTGATAAATGTAGAGAAATTCTCATCGAGAGGATTCGAATCTTGATGCCGTAGAAGTATGTTCATGCATTACTTTATTCTAATTATAAAAAAAAACGAAATTGTATTTATTGATTTAGTCAAAGTGAGAGTATTGTTACTTATTTAAATAAAATATTAATTACCATTTGAACGGAATGAATCTATTTTTGTTTGTTTCAACTTGAACTTGAGTTGTAAGTCTTAACTCTTCAGCCATGAGGCGAGCTCGCAAGTTTGCCATCGTTTGGCTATCTAGACTCGCAGATTCCCATGCGCTATGGAAATGATTATATTCAGCTTGCCAGCATGCCAGCGACATTAAAATTTTTGTCATAACCATGGCATGGACTCGGAAATCTCTTCTTTTTGATCTCTGAGTTGCTGAACTATTTCCAAAAGCTTTGACAAAAACGTTGCAACGTTATCCCCTGGCTCTTTTGCGAAACTATAATATTTTTGTTGCAAAAATAAAATTTTGTATTTTGACGCTTGTTCGTGCTATTGAGCGTTGTCCACATATCCATAGCAGTTTCACAATTCATTATTTGAAGTAGTGGTTGCTTCAGACAAGATGTTGAAATGGTACGTCTGGCCTTAGCATCCAACCTCTTCCATGCCAAAATTGCAGACCCATAATTTTCAAATCCAGCTACTGGTTTTAAAATGGTTCCATCGACAACGTCGAATACTTCATTTGCTTCTAGTATTTGACGCATCTGAAACTTCCAGGTAAGCCAATTGCTTCCACCCTCAAGTTTATCAATATTTGTTCGGTCGACTTCTGTTTCCTCCCACAGCAATTTGAAAATATCTTTTCTTAGACTTGATACGTTATCCTGTATTTCAGTAGTTTTCGTTAACTGGGCCCATAACCTTTTGTTCTGAGTCTTTGAATGAACAAATATAAGGATATTTGTTCGTCGTTGGTGTTGCTGTATATAGTGGAGTTGTGGAGTCAATGAAGCTGAAAAAAAGGCATTTTCAGAAAATCTGAAAAAAAGCTTAAAGCGAGAAACAGATTGAACCAGCAACAGCAACAGCACCAGCAACAGCGGCGGCCATTGTTTTAGAACCCATGTATTTTAATCGTCCGACACAGAATAAACCAGCACCAGCAACGTCAACAGCAACGTTTGGTCAAAGTCCTAAATTTGCTGTTGCTGGTCCATTGCTGACAACTTTCAATGTACAAAATTCAGAGGCACCAAACAAAAAAAAAATAAAAAAACATGAAAACAAGGAGAACGAAATGTCAAAACAGATGAAATGACGTCGCTGGTGCTGGTGGCAATGTGTTTGGAAAATATTTGCTGGCCAGCGTGCTGTTTGCTGTCGACGGTGCTGGTGCTGTTGCTGGTTTAATCTGTTTCACGCATAATTGACTCGACTAATAGCTTTTTTTTTTGGTCGTCCGGAACTGTTCCGAACAGTTCTGTACTCGTTCGTTGTGTATTTGTGAATCCTCATATGAAGAATCGCAGATGACATGACATTGTTTTTAATTTCTTTATTTGTAAACATGGCAGCGAGTACGTATAGGGTGACGTGGTCATCAATGCACCACCCTATTTTCAAATGACCTTAACTTTTTCCAATGAACTCTTTTTGTTATGTGTTTTTGTATTTCATTCTTTAGATATGTTATGAAAATACGTAAGAACTTATATTTTCGATATGATCTGAATTCTTTGTGTAAAAAATACTTTTTCCCAAAAAACCAAATGGTGCATGGTGCACCATGGTATGTACTGAATGCACCAGTCGTATGTTCACGATGCACCACAAATTTATTTAAAGAATTAAAACAATTTTTAACGTCATAGACAGATTTATTTTTTCAAACAAAAATATACGAGAACTTAAATATAAAAAAAATCGATCAAAAGACAATATCACTTAAGGGAACTTTAAAATAAAAACAAATAGAGGAACTCCACTAAAGCAAAGTTATTATAGGATTTAGGTTCATCAAATTGACGGTTAAAAAGTTTAGAATTCAAAGCAACTGATGAATTTGCGGTATCTTCTTGATCAGATAAATTTTAGCTGCTGCAGTCGTTCCTTTATTTCATCTTTGTCTTTTTACACAGTAAACCGCGGAGCATTCAGCACCATGCTTATGTGGTGCATTATGCACCACCCTGACATTTTTTAAACAAATTGAAATAGTTTATAACAAAAGGAACAAAACTATTCACTCCTTATTTTAAAATGTTAGCAAATGTTCAAAATACTGTTTAAATGATTTGTTGTAAGGAAACTCTTTAATTTCACTCAGATATTAAAAAAACAAGCTAACCTTATATTTTCACTTTATCACTGTAAATTTATAAAACACTCCGCACAAGTGAGCCACCAAAGAGAAACACTTTCAAACTTAAGTCTATCGGAGTTTCTGAAAGTAACGGTTACATTTGAAAGAGGTATACACTAATCCAGCGTCCGGTTTGGCGTGTATAGCCGTGGTGCATTCTGCACCACTGGTGCATTGATGACCACGTCACCCTATGCGAGTGTGTGCATGTATGCGTGATTCTGTTTTTGATTCTGACTTCAAATTCGGAATCGTTTTTCTGTTCTATTCAGAACAAGAACTGTCATCTTGTGCCAAGTGAACGAGTACAGAACTGTTCGGAACAGTTCCGGACGACCAAAAAAAAGCGCTATTACTGTCATATGTTTGCCTCCTCCGTAAGCTAGTGTATTTTTAACACATTTTATTTAACACGAAGTGTCAAAATTTAACCAAACGTCAAGTTTAAACACACTTTTTCAGCGTAAAAGCCTTCGAAATAGTTTTCTGAAATTATTTTGATAAACGTTCCTTCTTTTTTTTCGAAGGGAAAAAACTGGACAGAAAACAACAGAATTCTTTTATTTCAGTATTTCATGCCGTATATGCTGTTTCCACTGATCACGAGATTAAGCGAATTTGATTAAGAACAAATCTCAGAAAAATTGAGATTGATCGTCAGATTATACATATTTGATAGTCCTCATTATACCGAGCCCTGGTTGCGGAGATATTTGCAGCAAAAGATAGTCGTTCCATGGGATTACAATAACCTGAGGACAAAAAAAAAAGTTTTTTGATCATAACACGGTCTCGTAGATAGATTTGGTTTTCAGTGACTGATAACCAAGGTTCAAAAGTTTAACAAAAAGGTGAAACAAACCTCCAGGGCAAATACACCCCGAACCGAAACCTGTAGAGACCATCATGGGAACATCGTAGTGGAACCGCAGTGGCGCAGTCAATACTGAGGATATGGAAAGACCACTTTTCCAAGCTGCATAATTGCGATGACGAGCAAAACTCCGCAAGCAATACAGAACTATTAAATTTGGGTGCAGATTGCCAACAATTCCACCCACCCGACATGGACGAAGTGAAAATAGCGATATCTAAACTTAAGTCGAACAAAGCCGCTGGAGCAGACGGGCTAGCCGCCGAACTGTACAAAGCAGCTGGAGATGATTTGGTTAGGAGCATGCACCAGCTCATCTGCAAAAATTGGTCGGAGGAAAGCATGCACGATGAATGGAACCTCAGCTTCGTACTCGATCCTCAGAAAGGAGATCCCCTGAACTGCACCAACTACAGAGGTAATAAGTCTCCTTAACATCGCCTATAAGATCTTGTCTGCCGTGCTGTGTGAACTTTTGAAGCCCTTCGTCAACAACGTTTTTATCAGTGTGGCTTCAGACCCGGAAAGTCCACCATCGATCAAATATTCACCCTACGGCAGATCTTGGACCCAGGAACTTCAAATCGATACCTACCACCTTTTCATCGATTTCAAGGCCGCGTATGACATCGTCTATAGAGAGTAGAGACCTATTATATAGAGCAATGTCTAGTTTTGGCATCCCGCTGTTCCATCATGGTCGGAAAAAACCTAACGGACGCTTTTGATGTCAAAAAAGGTTTTAGACAAGGCGATGCGTTGTCATGCGATTTCTTCAACATCATTCTTGAAAAGATTGTGCAAAGCAGTGATCACTTTATAACAAGATTGGAAACCTACCTACGTTTTACCCTCCAAATACCGCAAAAGTTATTTTTTTCATGCACACATACTCTTGCAGCTAACTTGCTTTTTATTATGTAGGCAACTGTATCTTTAGCCGCGTTTTATTATCACCATGATCTGATCCGGATCAGATCATGATAATAAAACAGCTTTGGATCATCAATTTACTTATTACGTCACGTTTGGTAGCAGTTTGAAATTTATTCATTCTGTCAATTACATCGGAGTTGCCCTACGACAATTTTGTTGAACGATTATTCTGTTGTTTTTTAAGTGAAAAATCATTTTGCTATGCAATTGAAAAATATCTCATTCCCGGATATTAAATGTGTGAAAGTGGCAGCACCGTTTTTATTGAAAATATACGCCAACATTTCAACTTGTGTGCGGAAGAAGAACTAATATTTGGATCACAAAAATTGATCCAAGTAAAAAGTAGGATTTCGATTTTTTGTTGTTTCACATATAAATCAATGATCTGATCTGGATCATTGTGATAATAAAACGCAGCTTTTATTACAAAAACACGCATACTTTTACAGCTAACCTGCTCCTTAAGTTTGTATTACACGCATACTGTTTCAGCTAACCTGCTCCCTCAGCTTGTAGGCAAATGTCACTTTGACAGCAAGGTTTCCAATCTTGGTATAAGTGATCACTGGTGCAAAGCTCCAACGTCAACACCAGAGGCACAATCTTTCAAAAGTCCGTCCAGCTACTAGGATACGCAGACGACATTCACATAATTGGAAGAACACAGCGTGATGTCAGTGGAGCGTTCGTGAGTCTTGAGCCGGAGGCCAGGAAGATGGGTCTAGCGGTTAACGAGGGCAAGACCAAATTACTGCTGTCAACAAGATAGGACAACCAAAATCGACGTCTTGGAGCAAACGTCAACATAAACAGATTTAACTTCTAGGTAGATAGTTAAGGACTTTGTCTACCTGGGATCCGCTATAAACTCAGACAACAACACCAACTGCTTCTTTGGACTTAGAAGGCAATTGAGTAGTAAAGTCCTCTCCCGAGCAACTAAAGTGACACTCCACAAAACCCTCATCATCCCGGTTCTCATGTATGGTGCAGAGACATGGACCATGACAACATCCGATGAAAACGCTTTGGGCTGCTTTGAGAGAAAAATTCTTCGAGTGATTTTTGGTCCTGTCTGAATAAATGGAGAATGGAGACGAAAATTCAACCAAGAACTGTTGAAGTTAGTTATCTTAGGTGTTAATTTACTTTAACATGTTTCTTACTTTGTTTATGAAAATAACTTAGAATGTTTATAACATAAAGCTTTAAAATAGTTTGTGAATATTTTATTATTCCTTCAATCACATTACTAGAGATAAGTTTGTTTTTCATGTTTCGTTTCAATAAAGAAAATTCCGTTTAATATTGTTTAACAAATAATCGACTTCCATAGAATTTAAAAAGAACTGTACGAGCTGTACAGCGATACTGACCTAGCCAGAAAAGTTAAGGTCCAACGACTTAGATGGTTGGGTCATGTAGAGCGAATGGAAAATAATGCACCGGTTCGTAGTCTTCGAATCCAACCCGGAAGGACGTCGCAGAAGAAGAAGACCGCGACTCAGGTGGTAGAGGACCTGAACCAACTTGGCGTGCGAAACTGGAGACAGCTAGCTAGGGACCGAGCTGGCTGTAGATGTTTGTTAGGTGAGGACTTGGTCCGACCTGGACTGTAGCGCCACCATAAGTAAGTAAGTAAGACTGATAAAATACGAATAAACCTTTGTTCTCGTGTATCATTTGATGTGGGCTTCCACCGAAAATCACTTTTCCATGACAAATGATACTCTTGGAATCGATAGAGGTAGTAACAATTAAAAAGTCTTTAAGGCAAGAGTAGGATTCGAACTCACGCCTTCTATCTAACGGGCAGTCGCCCGTAGCTTAGTTGGTAAGTGCGTTGACTGCTAAGCCGAACGTCGTTGGTTCGAGTCCCACTCAGGCCAAGTTTTTATTTCATCTTTCGCGGGTACTACCTCTTGCGAAGACCTGACAAATTTTCCAAGAGTATCAATCTGTCATGAAAAAAGTGCTTCTCAACTTTGCCGTTCGGAATCGGCGTTAAATTGTAGGTCCCCTCAATTCTTCACACGCACTCAGAGAATTGTTGATGAGAGTAAGTCGCTTAGGCCTTGGCTCTTCAAGAGCTGTCGCGCCACTCTATTTATATTCTTACTTTCGGTTATTAAAAAAAAAAATGAAAAAATCGGTCTTTCATCGTCTTTTCATCTTCCTCTCCCTTCCCCTAGCTAGGTATGTACTAACGTGAATCAATGTACAGCTTAAATGAACAAGAAAATAATTTTTTCCTTCGTGTCTTTTTCAACCTGTGGCTAAAGTAGGAAATAAATCCATTTGGCATTAAAAATAATGACTCCACAAAAAAAAAACTTAGCACTATAAAAAACATTCACCTTATGTGCTTGAACATCTTTGTAATAAATGTAATCTTCCCTCATCCCCACTTCACATCCAGCTTTCAGATAATGAATTAACAGACGTTGTGGTAAGGTGGGATGTACAAAACCAAATTCGAATAAACTTAAACATTTCCTTCCTTACAATGTTCCCCTTAAATCACTCTAACCCCTGTGTTTCTTACGGTAGTATGTACGAAAAAAGACAATTTCGAAATTATTTGAGTGAGAACATAGTGTGCCCCTCGTCATCATCCTTAAAAATCTCAAAATCATGCAAACCATCCCCAGTTTAGAACATTACATGCACTCAAGATAACTTTATATTTCGATTTCAAAACTTTGCCCCTTAAGGAATAGAACATGCGCCTCACGTAGCTGGAATACGTTTTCGAAAATTTCGCATCCCCAACAAAATGAACCCGATATTCATCTCATATCCTCGTTTATATACGTTTACGTTAATTTGTTTTGTAAACAACAGTCATGCAGACAGTTATTGCTTGTTCCTTGTCCAGTCTGCAATTTAAATACGTCCTGATCGGAAGCAATCGACAATGTTCTACGCGAAAAAGATTTTCTGAGTTGTTACAAGTGTTGCTGCTTTAAAAAGGAACAAAAATCCGGTCTTCGCTTTTTTTCAGTCTTGTGGTCGGAATTTTCAATCAACTTAAAGCTGCTTTGATTACAAACCTACGTATAGATTCTCGTAACCTAACGTAACAATAATTAATTGAACGTGCTGCGGCTAAGGATCATGTTTCTAGCGTAGAACGGCTATCGTGTTACTATTTTTTTGATTCTTTAGTGTGTGTGATATTAATTGCTGCAGAAAAGGAATCTGAGTGAATAAATTAAAGTTACACTCGCTCAGAAGTGGGATATTCCGTCAACGACTTGTGTTGTTAATGAATTATTAAGAGCTGCGGATGTGATAGAATATGCATTTGTAGAGAAACCATATGCAAATATAAAGTTCTATGCGAATTAATGGCGAGAAATGTATTTCTAACTCAATTGGATAACTTGATTTAATATTAAAGCGTGAGTATATGGGCATTTGTTGAATCATTCATGGAATATGAGAATGATGACAAAGTTTAAGGTTAAGGAAAATGGACTGGGATTGGGGTGATTGAATATTGGCGTAGGCTCATCTATTATCATATGACTAATGATTTAAAATGGAATTGAAGAACGTATGTAAGATATATACGTGGGTGGAATCGTGTAAGCTGATTTTTGATAGTTGGCAGTCAAATTCAGGAAATAAGAGATAAGAAAATTGACTGTCTACTATCAGCTTACACGATTCCACCCACGTATTTCTGCGATAAAAAAATGGAGATGTGTTTTGTTCTGTCGCACTCAATTGCTCTCATAGTTTAACCCACTTGTGGGTTGGCACAGATACCAGGAACAAAATCCACATCGTGAATTCAAAGAAAAATAAGACGTATTGTTTTGGTTTTTCTCATAAAGAACAAGTTTTCCAGATATCTAAGAATTCAGTTTTATACATAAACCGGTGGCCTATTTCCCAAATTTTTAGAGAAAATTGGAACACCTTAAAATTTTGAATTGGTGCTCATATAAAAAATTGATATATTTAACAACTAAAACATCTAGAAGTTTATAAACAAATAATTACACAATCCAAATTTCACGTAAATCGGTCGAGTCGTTCATCAGGAACAGAGTGTTGTTTTTCTACTCTCTCTATTGTGCTGTTTCGCTCGGTAATAATAAGGGTATTCACGTAACGAGATAATTTTCTACTTTGCGGAAAAATAGAAAATTCCGCAAAAGATTTAAATGAACACCCCAGCAGAAAATAGTTGCGTAAACAAGGGAAACAAAAAGCTGTTTGTTAAACGTCAAAGTGAATTTGTTCAATTCACGTCATTCGATAATTTATGTTAAAGTGATTCTTTTTTTATATTCTAATAACATTTTAATTTTTGCTCTTCAAGATGCCAAGAAGTAGTTTTAAAACAAAATTCATTCAATTGTATGAACAAAATCACTTATGTCAGTTCAGTTGGAGAAAAGATGAAATGAGCGCCAAATTAAACGTCATAAATCAGGTTATCAGGTTTTTTTTTTTCTGCAGTTTCTGCTTCAAATTTGTGAGATAAAATTCTACGATTTGCAGAAAATTTTGTCCCATACAAATTTTGACAGCTCATTTCTACCGATAGAAAATTCTACGGTTTTTACGGGTTTTTCGCGGGTATTCACACCCCTATTGTTTCAGTGAAAACAAAAAAAACACGAATGCAAAACTTGCGTTATAAGGCCTTTTTCTTTTTTTAGCTCTGATCAGGGTACGGAGTAGAGCCTGAGCTCATCGAGCTCGGTCTGAGCAGAGTTAGCTCAGACCTTTCCGAGTTAATAAAGAAACAAACCTGAGCACGGAACTGTCACACATACAAAAAAAGTTGAAAAAAAAATAATTTTCCTTCATTCATGGAGAACAACTTACTCCGCACGCCATTTCTACCGTTTTAATTTTTTTTTCGCATCATCTCAGTCATGATAAATGAACAAAATACATGAAGTTGGCCGCGCTCAACTTTTTACTCCATCTACTCCATCAATTTTAACCGAGCTCGTAGATCGCGCTCTGACCACGGTCTGATCTAAAAAATAAACAAAAGTTGAGCGCTCCGATATGTCTGAGCTAAAAAAGAAATACGGTTTTTTTTGACAGCTCCGTACCATAGAGGAAATATATTACTATATATATATATATATATATTATTATATATATTAATATATGTCCTCTATGCTCCGTACCCTGCTCGGAGCTAAAAAAGAAAAAGGCCTATAGGAAGAGCTGTTTAAAAATAAAAACTTATAAGGTTTTGCTTTATTGCTGGTCGGTTTAATCCCAAAAACAGATTTCTTCACGTCAACCCAAAGATTCTCAATTGGATTGAGATTGAGATTGAGATCCGACGAGTGTGCAGGCCATTCCATGACAGTAACTGAATGATCCCCAAACCATTTTTGGGATTTTCTACTTGTGTTTGGGGTCATTGTGCTGCTGGAAGACCCACAGTAACGGCATTTCCTTCTCGGCATAAGGCAACATTGTATTTTCGAGAATGTATCAACGCAAACATTTTGATCCATGATGAATGACCCATACCATTATTTTGATCCTCCGTGTTTAACGGCTTTAAAAGTGTATTTTGGGTTATGTGCAGTACAAGGAGGTCTTCTTACGTAGCAACGAGATCCTTTGCGACCACACTATACAATTTTGCTTTCGTCCGTCCGTAAAATATTTCTCCACTTTTCCACTGGCCAGTTCAAATGCTGCTTTGCTAAAAGTAAACGCTTTTAACAGTATTTGGCAGAAAGGAGAGGAACTTTACGTGGGCTACACGCTGTTAAATTATGATCTCAAAGCCTACTGCGAACAGTTTCAATGAATGCTGCAATATTTAATTCTTTTTTGAGCTCAGTGGCTGACTGCAAAGGATTTTTGGCACTTTCTCTAACAAGTTGTCTGACCAGTGAGGATGACATATGACTGGTCCTCGCGTTTCAGGCTAAGGTCTGTATTTTAGAGCGTTGCGAATCGAACAGCCGACAAAACGCCCAACTCAGTTATAACAAGATAGGAAAGCTTGCTGTCCAAATGACTATTGCATACAAACTAAGAAGCAAGTTTGCTGCAAAAGTATGCGTGTATGAAAAATAAAATTTGAGGTATTTGGAGGGTAAAACTTATGTACTTTTTTTTTAAGTTTTCAATGTCAGAATATCGAGTTCCTGAATTATGATCTGCCAACGAGCACATCACTTATGAGGGTCATAAGTTGGGAGGATTTTGCTAGAATACGAAAAAGTCACAAAATCGAGTTCACCTCCAATTATTAGGTTATTATGATTTATGAGGTACTAGCTGACCCCGCGAACTTCGTCTCGCCGCCCTTCAGAGCAACTCCAATAACAGTTTTCCCTTTGAAAACCAATGAGTTTTCGATAACCCATTTTGAAATTTTCAAGTTTTCCATTTGAAAACCAATGCACCTGCAATAATATGCAATTTTACCAATGAGTTTTCCTAGTTTTTCATCAAGATATTTAATTTTTCCATTTGAAAACCCATTTTGAAACAAAACATTTTCCAAGCAAAAAAAATCTTATTCCCGACATTTTTTGGTTTTTCCAGTTTTCCCACTCTTCCACTAGGTTTTTCCAATTTATTTTTTTACAGAAAAAAAAGGTAACAGGTAGGTTTCCAATCTTGTTATTTCTGATCAGTGGCCCAACTTCTGCGTAATTTTTGCATTCTGCGATCATTTTTTAATAATTTCTTTTTTTTCGGTAGAACAATGCTTTCTGTGACCCATTATTTCGGAATTCCTCAGACTATAATTTTTTTTTAAGGAAACCGATGATGGCTTACCTTTAAATATTCGTCGCAAATCTTATTTTCACAAAAACTTTAAACAGTGCTATTTTTGTTACCGACCAAAAAAATGAGGCAAAAAGTGAAATGACGTTTAAGAAATAACAAAAGACAGTAACGGTCGCAAAACTGGACCAATTCATCATTTCAACAAATGGAAAACATTTTTGTTATCAGTAGAACTATTATTTTTACCGGCACTGTACCTATATTTAAGAGCACAGTACTATACTTGTTTTTATAATTTATACTAACATTAGGGGGTTTATTTTTAATTTGTTTAGTCCAACGCAGATGTGCATTTTATAGATTACTCGGAAACTAAAAGTATCCTTGAAAGTTAGGCATGCGAATGTGTTGGATACACAAAAATCAGCAGAAGACTAGACAATTACAAAGCTGATGGACAAACTTTATCTGAGCCCAATGGTTTGAAAATTGTTGTCCAACTTTGTTTGCAAAAAGTTTTAAGCACTATTTACATAAGCACGGCCAACGAACGACGAATTAATGAAAAAAAGTGATTTTAGATACGTTTCAAGCACTGTTTCTACACAAATTCACAACTTACAGCCAAATTTTCCCCATCATCACTGATACCTCACAAGTCATAAGAAGAGGTGAAATTGATTTTGTGACTTTTTCGTATTCTCCCCCAAAGTCACAACTTGTGACTTGTGAGAGTCACAAAAACAATCGTAATTGTGATCTCCTCCAGAGCAGGTCATAACTAGCAAATTATTTGAGATTTGACGTTTTGATTTTTGAGTAGTGAAAAAATGGAATTTGAAATGATTACGACGCTATTATTGACGAAGTTTCCTCGTAGATGAAAAGTAAGAATTGTACAACAGCACATCATTTGAAACAAACTAATAAAATTGATAAGATTGTAGCGAAGACGGCTTTTACGAACCCTGAGAGACACCAATGACCAATGCTATGCATTCAGGGCATTCAACGCTTCGCCCAGCTGACCCTATAATTTTTTTACTCTTTCCGGTTGGGTCATTTTTGTTGGCCATGAGCTGCGGATGGTCGGTCATAAATGTCACGAAGTATTCTAGTTGCTCAACTGAAGTCCTTTTACCATCGCAATTTGCTACCTCAAGATTTGGCACCACATTTCCGTTGGGAGGTTCTTCCACAGAGTGAATGTAGAGACCATATTCCCATTGTAATTCGTTCCCATGAGCGAAGATTAACTACGAAATTCACAGCACGCTTCAAAGAAGAACTTGCTAACTGGACTCTATTTGAAGGTACCAGGGCCGGCCTTAGCCATCTTGGCGCCCCAGGCGAGTCAAATATTTGGCGCCCTTTTTTAAATACAAATTATATAACCTCCTTCTCCAGAATTAAAAAGGATGAAACTTGTACTTCACTTATAAAATTGATGAGAAATTAGAATTTATGCTTTAAAGAATAACTGTCTACTACGCAAATATAAACATTTCAAGTCACTATGTTACACGTTTGCCATTCATATTTACCTGCATTTTTCATTAATTTTTTTTAATAATTTAGTAATAATAATTAATTTTATAGCCTTTTCACACCAGACGCAAAACGCTGTTTTCAGCTGTCAGTTTTCAAAAACTCGAAATCTGTTCACACCTAAATTTCAGGTTTTTGTTTGACATTAAAAATATTTGATGACAAGTAAGGGATGCCATATGTTCTCTTTTAAGAAGATTCACACTTTTTTCGCACACATTCGCTCTTTGTTTTTCGTTCCAAGTTTGATTCACGTTAGTGTAAGATATTAAAAATTGAAAACCACTGGATGAAAAAGTTTTCCTCATCGATTTTTCAAAAGAAAAAAATATTTGTTTGTCGCTGCTAAGAATTTGTTCATTTGTATTTTTATATGTTCTCAAATGGCAACCCTATATCAACTGACACGTTTAGTCGTGAACAATTTTACAAGCAGACTGTCAATCTATTCTTGCTATTGGAGGGAGGGAGAAATATATACGATCGATACATACGACATATACGATATAATGAATTATAGACTGCTGAATGCTTTCTCTTTTTTGGTTTTGCCTGGTTTTCACAAAAACTTGTTGTTTTGCAAAACAGGGATGTCAACAAATTTGTATGGGAAAACACTTGATTTCCTTCAAGTTTTTGAAAAGTTTTGCAAAACCGCGTTTTGCATCTGATGTGAAAAGGCTATTATCCTGTTAACATTGATTTCTTTTGAATTTGAAAATGTCAAACATAAATACACTTACGTCTAATTTCTTGACAAAGTTCTAGCCTTTAAAACTCGGTTAAGTGAAATTTTAGCAGGGTTCGTAAAATATCGATCGCAATCCGAAAAATACCGATACTTCTCACTTTTTTCCGATCTTCTCACGATCCGAAAAAAATAAAATTCTCATACAGATACTTTTCTCGGGATCCGAAAATTTCCGATCTCTCTCGGCACGAATTGATTTTTTTTCTCTTTTTATCATTCGTGAGAAATCGGAAAAATAAAATTCCCCTCAAATTTTGTTCTCTCACGAAGAGAAATTAAAAGGATCCGAAAAGTGAAAATATCGAAACAAAATATTCTTTGAATGTGTTTTGCGGTGTATGGTTGTTTCTTGTTTTGTTTGATCTCGGTTGTTTAAAATGGACGAAAAAAAGAATTCGAAGTGATGTTTTTATGAACAAGAAAATATTATGGTATCATGTTTAATATGTGATAAGAAATTAAAAGGACTAGTGACTGGCAAAATAAAAAGACATTTTACAAAAGTACCTGCCTGCATGGCCCATGGCTCTACATGATATACAACATGCTATGTCGCGACATGCGTTGTCGTCACAACAATGGTAAAATATCTTTCGCGATCTGAAAATATCGAATATCGATACTTATCTTTGTCCGATCTTCTCGCGATCCGAAAAAAGTAAAATTCTCATTTCTCATGCATATATTTTTCGCGTACCTGATGCATGGCTCTACACTACATGATGCACATTGCCCATCGCACATGCTCACGTCGCAACACGCGTCGCCGTCGATCGTCGCCACAACAAGTCAAACTAAACAGCGAACTAATTGAGTTGTTAAAAATATAAAAACATTAAACTTTTCATATTGTATGTTAAGTACAGTAGACTCGCGGTAACGTGAACTATTAAAAACCGAGCGTGTTCACGTTATCGAAGTTGTTCATGTTGACGAAGGTGTAGTTCTTAAAATTTTTAAAATAAATTAGACCTTTGTTTCAACTAAACACACCATAACGCTTCTTAAATCTTTGCAACCATCCGTCACTCGCATTAAAATCGCCCTGAGTTTCATACATTTTTTAATGGAAAAATTTAGCTTTTTCCTTAACCATCAATCCATTGACTGGATAATTTTTTTCTCGCTGTTTGATGAACCAACGGTAGAGAGCTTTTTCCATTTTAGGAAGTTCAGAACGCTTCATGGTCTTCCGCATTCCAGGACCAGAAAACGTATTGTTAAGACATTTTAAAATTTTCTCAAATTTTTTTGTTGATAGCGCAAATTGTTGATTTTGCAACATTGTATTGCTTTGCTAAGCTGGTTACGCTAGATCCTCCTTTTAATTTTTCTAAAACACTTACTTTGTCATTCAAAGATAAGAATTTTGGTACTTTTTGCGACATTTTTCAAGAAAATCTTCTTTTTAATTACGCCAAACCAACACCGCGCACTAAGACAAATGCCAAACTAAAGTAAATAATACCTGGAAAATCCTTAACGGGATTCCCCATTTAGTAAAACGATTTGAAAAACCGAAAAACGAGCTATGTTTTTTATGTCAAACGCTTTTGAAAGTTGTTCACGTTATAGGGCTTTAACACACTGTTCACGCTACAGAGCAGTCAATGTAAAAAAAAATGTGTTCACGTTAGCCGGTGTTCACGTAAGACGGTGTTTTTGCTATCGCGAGTCTACTGTATGTTAATTTGAGTATATTTCAATTAAATACATATGCATACAATCAACAACCGACATTTTTTTATATTTTATTTAACGATCGGTTCGTGAATGGATCTTTTTGGGGTCTTCTGTGATAAATTCGTGATCGAATTTAATTTTTAAGTTCCCGAAAAATTTAATTCGATCGTGAACACAAATTTTATTCTCAAAGAACCGAAAAATAAAATTCGCGATCGAATTAAAAATTAAATTCCCGGTTGAATTTATCGATCGCGATCGAATTAAATTTTATCGTTCTACGAACCCTGAATTTTAGAACTCATTTGAGTTCTAAATCAAGTTCTAATGTGTTCGAACTTCGATTTAGAATTTTTCATAGCTAGAACTTCGATAAAATTACGCCCAATTTATTCACCAAGTTCTGAATTCCCTTTATAACACGACCCAGTGTTTCTCGGTCTAACGTTAGAACTTAGTTTTTAGAATATTTTAGAATATTTGGAACTCGACATTTCTTCACTTCTCAAGAACTCGATTAAAATCATCACTGAGCGCTTAGAAACTTGTTATTTTTAGAACCTAGTTCAAGCATGTTTTTGAAACTTTTGAGTCACCTGGCATTTTTTTTTACAGACATTTCCTTCAATTCGGAACAAAATACAAATAATTTTTGACTTTGCCCTTACTTTTGATTTTTTCCTATTTTTATTTTTGTGTGGGATTCGAATCCTACTCGTACCCATTGAGACAGTTGCTGTGTGATAGCATATCGTCGTAATATATTCTTGTGCGTTTCTTCAATTCGCTCTCCAAATAAATGCTTTAAAGGCCTCCCGCAAATAAAAGGTCCGGGGGACAAGAAATCTAAATCATTTGGATCATCAGATATAGCTGTTAGTGGTAGGGAATTCAATTTTGCACTTATTTGTGCTAAAGTGTTTGAAATTCACTAAAACTGTCAAGAAAAAAAGTGCATAGTAAATCCATTCCAATTTTTACCGTAGTTGTGGATGTCGAAGGTCTTCTGCCACCAGTTTAAGGACTGCTTAAAACATTTGCTTTGTTAAACGGAAGCGCCGAAAAAGTCAGTATCGTCTCACCTATCTATTCTCTTTTAATTAAAACGATGAAAAAACGAAATTATAAATAAACCGACTTTTAAGGCACTAGACCCCAGAATGCGAGGGTCTAATTTTGTCAAAGCTCTAACTATTAACAAAGTTCTAAATCGAAGTTTGAACGCGTTAGAACTTAGAGAATAATTGACTTAGAACTCAAATGAGCTCTAAAATTTCACTTAAGGGCTAGAACTTGCAACGATATTTAAGCCGTTCCTATTTAACTCTTGCAATCGTATGCAAATACACCATTATACCGTGATCCACAGGATCTCAAGGATTTTGATCTATTTTGAGCAGGTTGTCCTGGGGGTGAGCTGCCGGCAGGCACGCTGGCATGGCTAAAAGGGCTTGTTCATCGGAGGGGTTGAATTTTGATGCTCCCATTGGACTATACCATGCCTTGAGCCGAAAATCAACCATACCATACAAATAATCTTCTCGATATCGTTTCATAACTTCTAGTTTACCTCATGTTATGATATGATATGATTGTTTTGAGCTATACATTGGCAACTTCACAACTTGTTGATTTGTTTATTGCCTATGTTGAAGTTGTTATGGCTGCATTGCATGGGGTGCGGAAGGAAGCAAACCGCGAATCGATGTAAGGACGTCCTTGATATCGAATTAAGCAACACTCATTTTGCTGTTGGACGATCTGTCGGTGTCCGATGCTGGCGATTTAGTTGGTTTATTTCCAATGGGCTGCAGGAAGGGAAGTCCAGCTGAAAAAGAGGAAAGATTTGATTAGCAAAGGGAAAGTGTGAGGCAAAGAGAATGGAGTGCTACTTATCTTTGGATGGTGGCGGGCAGATGAAAATTCTTGAGGTGGTTAAGCCGAGTTGAGCTCCGGTCGTCTTCTATGCTGGAATTTACTTTAATCGGTATTAGTAGGCAGTAATTGTGTTAAATATTCATAAAATACACGCGAATTGAAAAATGAAAATGTTCGTCAGAAAACAAAAACTGAATTGTTTTGGGTAATGACACTTGTCAGAGATGTCAAGATGACATCTCCATAGAAAGCTTTTTCGAAGCGCCCCCTTGGTGAGAAATCGAGCAATTAAGGGTGGGGTTATTTGCTAACTAATATTAATAAAAGCATTTGAATCATAATTACATAATTATGATTTCAAATAGAGAAATACCAATAATTACATAATAGGTTCGGTGAACTTACCTGCTGATGGTCTTGTGTGTTATTGATATCAATACGATGAGCGGTAAAGATGATGGTCCGATGATGAGGAGATTAGTCCATTGGTTGGATTATAATTTACCTATGTACTTGGTTAATCTTGCTAGTATAGTTAAGCAGGTAAATTGGACCTTCAGTTAGTTTTGGTAAAGTTAGGCTAGTTAGTCCAATTCATAGTGTCGACCCGGTAAAAAGGCAGTTGGTTGAGCCAAGTAATTTTAAAAGAAGTTTCCCATTATCATACATGATCGTTTTAAAATAGTGCAATCAAAATTAGTTTTTTTGGGACAAACAAAAGTGGTGAATTGCAACCGGAAAAGAGAAACGGTTTACTTATTGTCAGCTAGGGTAGGTTTTTATTTTAAATTACGAATGAATTGTGAAGTGAAATTAGGAATTCTTGTCGCCCTAGGGTGGATTTTGGCAACGGTTGTGCGCTCAGAAGATAAGGCTTACCAAGCAAGGCCGACCATAGTCGTCGTCGGAGGATTTTGTTGGGCCCGTGAAGACCCGGGTCGACCAAGTAACCCCTAGAATTTAAGAAAAATATTAAAAATTAGAAAACCAAAAAGCAAAAGAGACCCAACAATACTCACCCAATAGTGAAAGAAGCCAAGCAAACAGCCAGTCCACCCCTCATTAAAAGTAAAACAAAATTTCCTTGGCACAGTAATTACACAAATTCAAATTGTCCGGACGGACCCAAGGCCACACGAGAAGAGGATCATCGTTCCTCTCGGCACCAAAAGAAGACGTTTTACCGCCGTCCTGTGGCGCATCGTAAATTTAAAAACAGCTTGGCGCTATTTTTTTTCTTTTTTTCATTTTGCTTATACTTTTTATATATTTATTTAACATTGCATGTTTAGTTTGTAAGTTTTCTCATATTTACATTTACATTTTGATTTATTTATTTAGGCATTTAAATGATAGTTTTTTTGAGTTATCGTTATATAACGGTTTGTTTTGAAAGCAAAAGAAAACGAAAGGAAGGACTCTTGGTTCGAAAATCCTTTATCCCAACCAGGCACGAGGAAAAGTTTCCCTCATACCCCCACGGTATCACCTTTATTTGCTTTCATAGTCGAGTTTGTTCAACCAGCACAGAGCTCTCTGCAGGTAGGGACAAACGGTGTAGAGTCTGCGTTCGTTCCAAGGCGGTAGCAAAGAGACCCCGCAGTCGGAAGTGTTTCGGGGCATAAGGGGAGCCAATCCGGGCCCTTTGAAGTTTGAGAGAGTGAGGTAAAGGAATTTCATGCCAAGGATCGTCCGTTTCAAAGGACTTCAAATCATAGTTTTTTTTGTCAAGGTTAAAGTCACGTTATTTGTCATGCACATATTTCGAAAACTTAATGCATAGGCTTAGTTCTAGGGCAAACTCCTGTTCATTCTTAGTTAGTTTAGGTTGTTTGATATCTTGCTCGTATTCTTGTTTAATGTCTAGTTAAGTAAATAAAAGATTGTTAATGCGCCATAGCAACGAAAATCTTGGTTTTTTCATTCATTAATCTAAATGAGCAGTACATCATCATGAGTTGCTAAGCGCATTTCTTGGGGAAAGCGGAAGGTAAGCTGGTTCTTTGTTGAGATGAAGTAGGTTTCACAGCACCCACGAACTTTGGGGAACCCGACAATCAGGCCGATTGGGTTCATGGTTGGGAGGGCAGAGGCCGAGCCGCGTCGTCACCAGCGGCCTCCGAGATTGGTGAACAAGAGTGGAGGTGTAAACAAGTTTGTTGTTAGGCATGTTTTGTGTTTTTTTTTTGGAATAGGCGAGGTCCATCTGCGGTGGCAAGATCCCCACCCAATCCGACGAGCTAGGTCGTGTGCTGCAAGCATGCCGTGGCCGCCGCAGTGGACATTCTTTAACCAACCCATACCCTACCCCTTCCCTTTCCTAGACTTGTCCTACCCTTCCGAACCCCCCCTCCTTTCCAGTAGCTTATTTCAAATGGCGCCCATTCGTGTTGTCCTAGTCCTTCCTTATGTTTCGATTGTATCCGCCTCGGAGGTGAGGCGAGCCGTAAGTCTCAGCCATGAGTGCTCCTTAGCAGGCATGGTTGATTGCGACGGTTAGGCTCTACATCGGTTCGAATACAATCGGAACATCGTTTATGTGGAATGCGTTTGATCCCATGGGTGACGTCGAGGATCCTGTATGACTTCAGGTAGAACGGTTCATGAACCATACGATGGATTGCGACAGAATCCTCGGTCTCGGTCAGGGGACCAGCGTGCTTCAAATCCTGGTTCAATCGGGATGGTCACCGGGACGGGTATAGAGCGTATGTCTTCATTGGGATAGCTTTTGAGCATGCCCAATGAACCGCGACGTCATGTTCCTGCTCCGCTGGTTATCTTGATTGAACATTGTGTAGTTGTGTTGTCATTAATTGTTATATGTGCTTGTTTGGCAATCTCGAAAACTAAAAACAAAACTAAAATGGAAAAGAAAATGAAATCAAAGGAAGTGCTGTGGAACCTAGATACTTCAAACCAAGAACAGTAAGCAAGAACGAAGGGCAGCTACCTGAAGCTTCCCCGTATGAAAATACAAACAGATAAATTTAGATTGAGGTTTTTGTTAGAATCGTAGTGAGTTTTTTTATGTTCAAAAAGTAAGTTCGTCAAGTTCGTTTAATTTGTTAGGTAATAGGGAGCCTTGCGACTCATCATCGGACTATTCACGCTGAAAAAAAAAAATCTATAAAGCAATCTTAGTAAGAACCGGATGAGTAGGTATTTCCTGGGATGTAAGAAAGGGGAGTGACCAAGTAGGATCCCAACTCCATCCCGGGGAGACAGCGTCAGGAAGCGGTAGTACAGTTGGTAGTCAGGACCAATCGTTAGTAGGGCCCGGCTACAGCAGCTTAGGCTCACATCATCCATCCGGGGCGGGTAACACTGACCAGGATACGTCGGGTCAAGAGAGGGTAGGTAGCACGGGGACAGGAATGGAGCGTCCACCATTGCATGGACCATCAGGAAATGAAGGAATGGGTCAGTCTCGAGAGGAGGACTTCAGAATTAGCCCCGAGTTGAGATCGACCATCAACCAAGTTGTTTCAGAATCAGTGAAAGCTGAAATCCAAAAGAGTTTGGCCAGTTTTTTTAAAGACCTTAACCTGCAGTCGATAGGAGCTCAAACCGTAAGAGGGATAGATCATTCCGAAGCAGAACCACCGGCCCAGCGAAGTCAAAGGTTCAGCCAACCGCCACCAAACCTAAATTCCAGATCTCTTCCTTTAGATCCGAACTCAAGATCATTTGTTCCGGTAGGTCATCAGGGACGAGGGACAAGGGCAGACATGAATGCTTCAAGAAACCACTTGGATTCGTACCAGCCTAGTCATTTGGAACGAGGGGCTGCCCCAACACCCTTAATTCCACCAATTTTCCCAGGGCACGCTGGAAATTCACGGCAGGCGATAAGAATTGATAGGTGGGGCCTAAATTTTGATGGCAAATCAGAGTCCTTGTCCGTAGAAGATTTTATTTTTCGGGTGGAAATGCTACAGAGCCAGCACCTATGCTCGTGGGCGGAAGTACTACGGGATTTCCACTTATTGTTATCTGGATCGGCCAACCAATGGTATTGGCAGTACCAAAAGGCAAATTACCGTCCAGATTGGCCCACTTTGCGGGACGCCTTAATCCGTCAGTTCCGAAACTCCAAAACGGATTGGGACCTGATGAGGGAAATTGGGTCGCGACAGCAAGGGGTTAATGAGTCGAGCGACGATTTCTTCGCGGCCATAAGCAAGTTGAGAGTTCAGCTTAGGACCCAGGTATCGGAGGCAGATCTCGTTCGAGCGGTGAAGAAGAATCTGAATGAGAAAATCGGTAGGTTAGTATATCCGCAAGCGATCTACTCCATGGACCATTTAAGGATGGCCTGTAAGGAAGTGGAGTACGCGTTTCCGTGTAGGGATAGAGACATGGGGAGAGGTTCAAGGCCGCAGCCGCGCTACGTTCACGAACTCGAACCGGAACTCAATTCTCCAAACGAATTCGTGGAGGCGTTCCAATACTCAAATGCACGACCCAGGTCGGGTAGACCGCTCGATCCTAAGAATATCCTGTGCTGGAACTGTAAGACGACTGGACACATGTTCATAGACTGTCCAGTTCCAGTGAAGAAAGTGTTTTGTTTCCGGTGTGGGCGCGACGGAGTCGTCACCCCGAAATGTCCAACCTGTAACCCGGAAAACCATCTTCGGAACGGGAAGAACCAGGGGGAGTCTCGTTCCAACGAAGTAGCCAAGGAGACCCCCAACCTCAACTAACAAGTACCCATAAAGATAAAGAAAAACCGATCAAGATATTGGCCAGGGACGCGCAGACTGAAAAGGAGAAAGCAAGAGAAGTAGTTAATAGATTAGTTATAAAGCCATTACACCTAAGATTAAAAGAATATAAAGAAGCAAGAGATCGAATTTTTAATGCTAAGGTAGGAGCGGTTTCGAAAAGGATAGCGAAGACGCGCGAAAGATATTGTCTGAAAAGGAAAACGAGACTCCGCTTAGCATCGTCAGTTATAAATACCAATTTGGACCTGAGGCCTTATGCTAATGTTTATATCGCAGGCAAAGAAATACGAGGCTTACTAGACAGCGGAGCTAGCGTTAGCATTTTAGGAAAGGGCGGGTTGAACTTTGCCAAGGAGGCCGGTTTAGTAGTACAGCCATTCAAATCCGGAGTTAAAACTGCGGACGGCAAAAGCCAGGAAATTGTTGGAAAATGTAAGGCTCCGATCCGCTACCAAAATAAAGAGCAGGAGATAACGCTGTATTTTGTTCCCAGCTCAGACCAGGAATTGTACCTAGGCGTCGATTTTTGGAGAGAGTTCCAAATCGCACCAGGTCTTGTCAGTGCCGTATCGGGACCAGGGGAAGACGTCGATTCAAAGAACGCTCACGACTTAACTTTCGATCAACGGTCTGCACTGGAGATGGTGAAGCGGAGATTCCTAGATTTCGATCGTCATGGTTTGGGAAAGACGACTTTGACAGAACACGTTATTGATGTCGGAGATGCGACCCCGGTGAAGCAGAGACACTACCCTGTGTCTCCAGCGGTTCAAGCCAACTTGTACCAGGAGGTGGACCGGATGTTAAGCCTCGGCGTTATAGAGGAAAGCGAGAGTCCGTGGAGCTCACCAGTTATTCTCGTCAAGAAACCAGGCCCAAACGGTATTATTAAATATCGTTTTTGTCTGGATTCGCGAAGGGTCAACGCGGTGACGAAGAAAGATGCTTATCCGCTTCCGCATATCGAGGGGCTTCTCAGCCGGCTATCAGACACGATTTACATTAGTAGCGTGGACCTCAAGGAGGCGTTTTGGCAGGTGCCGTTGGAGAAGCAGAGTAGAGAGAAAACTGCTTTTGCTGTGCCGGGAAGGCCCTTATACCAATTTGCGGTCATGCCCTTTGGACTGTGCAATGCGGCCCAAAGGTTATGCCGTTTAATGGATAAGGTCATTCCTGCACGCCTCCGGGAGCGTGTCTTTGTATATCTTGACGATCTGCTGGTCGTCTCCCCAGATTTTGACACCCATATCACTCTGCTTGGCGAAGTGGCAGACTGTCTCAGGAAGGCCAATCTCACCATCAACGTGAAGAAATCCAAATTTTGCTTTAGAGAGCTTAAATATTTGGGTTTCATCGTTGGTGGTGGGATGGTGAAGACCGACCCAGAAAAAGTGGGTGCGGTCGTCAACTTTCCGATGCCTAGGAATGCTAGGCAGGTCAGGAGGCTACTCGGTCTTGCAGGGTGGTATAGGAGATTTATCAGGAATTTCTCTAGCTTAACCGCTCCTCTTACAGACACGTTGAAAAACAAAAACAAGAAGTTCGTGATGTCGGCAGAAGCTAAAGTTGCTTTTGAGAATTTGAAAACAGCCCTTACTACCGCTCCAGTATTGGTTGGGCCAAACTTTTCTGAGCGTTTCTTTATTCAGTGTGACGCGTCAGACACCGGAATCGGGGCCGTTCTCTTTCAAAAGCGTGAAGGGGGCCAAGAGTTCCCGATCGCTTACTTCTCTCAAAAACTTAACCAATGTCAGAAAAATTATAGCGTCACCGAGAGAGAGTGCATGGCGGCCGTAATGGCGATCAAGAAATTTCGACCCTATATCGAGGGAATGGACTTCACCGTTATCACGGACCACTCTAGCCTCAAATGGTTAATGTCCATGAAGGACTTGAGTGGCCGACTCGCACGATGGAGTTTAGAGGTTCAATCTTATTCCTTCGATATAGAGCATCGGAAGGGGTCCCAAAATGTGGTGCCAGACGCTCTCTCTCGGGTACACTTGGATGCGCTAAGTTTGGAATGGCCAGCTGAAGTAGTTGACTTGGACTCAGATGAATTCAAGTCAATTGAGTACAAAGACCTTCTGAAGACTATTCAAGAAAATCAAAATAACCTTCCTGATTTAAAAATTGAAGACCAGTTCATCTACAAACGGGCCTTTGTTCCGAAAGGGGACGAGTTTTTAGTTGAACACACTTGGTGCCTTTGGATTCCGTCGGCGTTGACGAACGATCTCATAGAAAAGGCCCATAATCCCCCCGAGTCCGCCCATGGAGGGATATCAAAAACACTCCACCGGCTGCGACAGTATTTTTACTGGCCGAACATGTCGGTCCAAGTACGACAATTCATAAGAGAATGCGATATCTGCAAGCAATCAAAAGCATCAAACCAAATTTCCCGTCCCCCTATCAGTAGCAATTATGTGTTTGAACGTCCCTTTCAAAAATTATATGTAGATTTTATAGGGCCCTACCCTCGTTCGAAAAATGGTAATGTCTGCGTCTTTGTCGTCCTTGACCATTTTTCAAAGTTTGTGTTCCTAAAAGCCCTTAGAGCTGCCAAGGCGAATAGCATCGTAAAATTTCTTAAAGACGAAATCTGTAACACCTTCGGAGTACCCCAGTTCATACATTCAGATAATGGCAAACAGTTCTTGTCCAAGGAATTTCAAAGTTTTTTGTCAAATTTAGGTATAAAACACTTTAGGACTGCGAATTACTCGCCCCAGTCCAATGCCTCAGAACGGGTCAATAGAACCCTGTTGGCGGCTATAAGATCCTATCTTAAGGAGGACCAGCGCGACTGGGATCGACATCTTGGGGAGATAGCGTCCGCTCTACGAAGTTCAGTACACACTTCAACCGGTGTGTCTCCATACTTTGCGTTGTTCGGAGTCAATATGGTGACTCATGGTAGCGCTTACGAATTGGCGAGAAGATTGAATGTCTTGGAAGACGGCGAGGTGATGTCGCTTCCTCGACAAAACCGATTACAGCTCATTAGAGACAGCATTAAAATTTCCCTGAATGAGGCAAACGAAAGAAGCGCCAAAGTATATAACACCCGCACCCGAACCGTGAAGTACGTACCAGGCCAAGAAGTCTTTAAACGGAACTTCGTTTTGAGCGACGCTTCCAAACGCCTGTCCGCTAAACTGTGTCCAAAGTTTACTAAATGTCGTGTAGTCAAATGTGTCGGGAAAAGTATGTATGAGTTAGAAAGCATGACAGGAAAAAAAATAGGTGTTTTCCATGCGAAGGACATGAGACAATGACGAGTGTCCTGAGTAGAACTAAAGTTATCGGTTAGTAGCAACACAGTTCAGGAAAAGGTAGACAAAATGAGAATGTCTCAGCTTCACAGTCCGGAACGTTCAATTCCAGGTTGTCTGTGTTAATCCAAATGTGATGTCTTTTGTTAGATCTAAGTTTAGGATAAAATCCAGCCTGTGATCTAACAACCATAAAGACTGACCTTGTTTTAAGGAACGACCCGTGATATTAGGACGTGGTTCCATAGTGGAAGTGCGTACAAACTCTAGCTGTGATATTTCATGAGACTGATTCGAATTATTGTCGAAAAACCATACCAACTGTGATAAAGCCAAAGGCTTCTTTAACTATCCGTCCCTTAATTCCTGTTACTTGTTATTTATTTATTTATTTAGTGATGTCCTCAAGTTCTCGACAGAGCAGAAACTAAATAGAGCACGAATCTATTGATTGCACGACGAAAATCTCTTCTTCCTTCTTTAAAATAAACGCAGAGGCGAAAGTACATTGACCCTGAGTTCAATGACCTCAGAATACAACCAGATGTTATTCGGTTTTGAAATCCATTAAATTTTAAACTTTCCTTTATTTTTACAAGCGAAGTCGGAGTAAGGTAGGAACAAGCTTAGTCTAAAGTCTTAGTCTAAAGTAACCTAAACATAAGTGCTAATATATGTAATGTATTCCTAGAATCATATCGTTTGAATTCAGTACCTGGATGAAGTGTTTGCGAGGTTAGGTTTCCCAAGTAGAGTCGTTGCACATTCCAGTTAATTGCCCGGCTTGTGGTCGTGGATTAATCCCCACATTCAGGTGTCCTAGTCGCAGAATGCATCCTTCACCGTCCCTGTTGTGCCTTCAAGAACACCAGGACCGGAGGTTTGTTATGGCTGCATTGCATGGGGTGCGGAAGGAAGCAAACCGCGAATCGATGTAAGGACGTCCTTGATATCGAATTAAGCAACACTCATTTTGCTGTTGGACGATCTGTCGGTGTCCGATGCTGGCGATTTAGTTGGTTTATTTCCAATGGGCTGCAGGAAGGGAAGTCCAGCTGAAAAAGAGGAAAGATTTGATTAGCAAAGGGAAAGTGTGAGGCAAAGAGAATGGAGTGCTACTTATCTTTGGATGGTGGCGGGCAGATGAAAATTCTTGAGGTGGTTAAGCCGAGTTGAGGTCCGGTCGTCTTCTATGCTGGAATTTACTTTAATCGGTATTAGTAGGCAGTAATTGTGTTAAATATTCATAAAATACACGCGAATTGAAAAATGAAAATGTTCGTCAGAAAACAAAAACTGAATTGTTTTGGGTAATGACACTTGTCAGAGATGTCAAGATGACATCTCCATAGAAAGCTTTTTCGAAGCGCCCCCTTGGTGAGAAATCGAGCAATTAAGGGTGGGGTTATTTGCTAACTAATATTAATAAAAGCATTTGAATCATAATTACATAATTATGATTTCAAATAGAGAAATACCAATAATTACATAATAGGTTCGGTGAACTTACCTGCTGATGGTCTTGTGTGTTATTGATATCAATACGATGAGCGGTAAAGATGATGGTCCGATGATGAGGAGATTAGTCCATTGGTTGGATTATAATTTACCTATGTACTTGGTTAATCTTGCTAGTATAGTTAAGCAGGTAAATTGGACCTTCAGTTAGTTTTGGTAAAGTTAGGCTAGTTAGTCCAATTCATAGTGTCGACCCGGTAAAAAGGCAGTTGGTTGAGCCAAGTAATTTTAAAAGAAGTTTCCCATTATCATACATGATCGTTTTAAAATAGTGCAATCAAAATTAGTTTTTTTGGGACAAACAAAAGTGGTGAATTGCAACCGGAAAAGAGAAACGGTTTACTTATTGTCAGCTAGGGTAGGTTTTTATTTTAAATTACGAATGAATTGTGAAGTGAAATTAGGAATTCTTGTCGCCCTAGGGTGGATTTTGGCAACGGTTGTGCGCTCAGAAGATAAGGCTTACCAAGCAAGGCCGACCATAGTCGTCGTCGGAGGATTTTGTTGGGCCCGTGAAGACCCGGGTCGACCAAGTAACCCCTAGAATTTAAGAAAAATATTAAAAATTAGAAAACCAAAAAGCAAAAGAGACCCAACAATACTCACCCAATAGTGAAAGAAGCCAAGCAAACAGCCAGTCCACCCCTCATTAAAAGTAAAACAAAATTTCCTTGGCACAGTAATTACACAAATTCAAATTGTCCGGACGGACCCAAGGCCACACGAGAAGAGGATCATCGTTCCTCTCGGCACCAAAAGAAGACGTTTTACCGCCGTCCTGTGGCGCATCGTAAATTTAAAAACAGCTTGGCGCTATTTTTTTTCTTTTTTTCATTTTGCTTATACTTTTTATATATTTATTTAACATTGCATGTTTAGTTTGTAAGTTTTCTCATATTTACATTTACATTTTGATTTATTTATTTAGGCATTTAAATGATAGTTTTTTTGAGTTATCGTTATATAACGGTTTGTTTTGAAAGCAAAAGAAAACGAAAGGAAGGACTCTTGGTTCGAAAATCCTTTATCCCAACCAGGCACGAGGAAAAGTTTCCCTCATACCCCCACGGTATCACCTTTATTTGCTTTCATAGTCGAGTTTGTTCAACCAGCACAGAGCTCTCTGCAGGTAGGGACAAACGGTGTAGAGTCTGCGTTCGTTCCAAGGCGGTAGCAAAGAGACCCCGCAGTCGGAAGTGTTTCGGGGCATAAGGGGAGCCAATCCGGGCCCTTTGAAGTTTGAGAGAGTGAGGTAAAGGAATTTCATGCCAAGGATCGTCCGTTTCAAAGGACTTCAAATCATAGTTTTTTTTGTCAAGGTTAAAGTCACGTTATTTGTCATGCACATATTTCGAAAACTTAATGCATAGGCTTAGTTCTAGGGCAAACTCCTGTTCATTCTTAGTTAGTTTAGGTTGTTTGATATCTTGCTCGTATTCTTGTTTAATGTCTAGTTAAGTAAATAAAAGATTGTTAATGCGCCATAGCAACGAAAATCTTGGTTTTTTCATTCATTAATCTAAATGAGCAGTACATCATCATGAGTTGCTAAGCGCATTTCTTGGGGAAAGCGGAAGGTAAGCTGGTTCTTTGTTGAGATGAAGTAGGTTCCACAGCACCCACGAACTTTGGGGAACCCGACAATCAGGCCGATTGGGTTCATGGTTGGGAGGGCAGAGGCCGAGCCGCGTCGTCACCAGCGGCCTCCGAGATTGGTGAACAAGAGTGGAGGTGTAAACAAGTTTGTTGTTAGGCATGTTTTGTGTTTTTTTTTTTGGAATAGGCGAGGTCCATCTGCGGTGGCAAGATCCCCACCCAATCCGACGAGCTAGGTCGTGTGCTGCAAGCATGCCGTGGCCGCCGCAGTGGACATTCTTTAACCAACCCATACCCTACCCCTTCCCTTTCCTAGACTTGTCCTACCCTTCCGAACCCCCCATCCTTTCCAGTAGCTTATTTCAAAGTTATGCTGGCTGACGTGGCGCCCCCTGGATCACGGCGCCCCAGGCGACCGCCTGGGTCGCCATACCCTAAAGCCGGCACTGGAAGGTACTACCAAAACATTATCAATTAACAACCCGGAAACCCAAAATATAAACCAAGAAGCATCAAAAATCAAAAAAATAATGCGAACTGCTGCAACAAAATCTATCCCACAAACAAAAAAACATTCTTCAAAAACCAATCCTGTATGGTTTACACCAGCTATTGCCCAGCTGGTTAAGAATAAAAATGATGCCTGGAAAACAGCTCGAAGGTTCCCAACAACAGGTAACTGTATTGCGTACAGGAGATGTTGTGCAAAATTAAAACAAGAATCCATTAAATCAAAAAGATCTTCTTGGGAAAATTTCGTTAATACAATGAACCCATCATTGGATATGCGAACATTATGGAACAGGGTAAGATCCCTTCACTGCCCCAGATCACGCCTAGAATTTCCATATATGATGTCAGACAATGGAATACAAAACGATCCTGAAATAATAGCTAATGTTTTTGGTAATAAATGGAAAGAGTACAGCGAAAACTCATCTTATCCGGCTCCTGTTATCGAAGAAAAATTAAATTTCAATCTTAGCGAACTTCAAATAAACGAAAATCAATCAGAATCTCTTAATGAACAAATTTCACGTCTGGAACTTGATATGACCCTAAGAACTGCAAAAGGCACAACTCCAGGTGAAGACAAAATTACTTATAAAATGGTTCAACAATGTTCTGATATTCTGAAAGACAGACTCTGTTCATTATATAATAACATCCTGTTGACTGGTGTTTTTCCACACGACTGGAAAAAGGCTAAGCTCAAACCTATTCCTAAAAGCTCTCAAGATTGTCATAGCTTCGATAATTATCGGCCCATCTCACTACTTCCAATTCTCTCCAAAATTTTCGAGAAAATTTTAGCGAGACGAATAAATTGGTTCATAGAAAAGAAAACCAATGCTGGACAACATGCTTTTAGACCGAACAGAGGAGTACATACGCTTGTTCACTTGCTAGAGCACCAACTCTCAGAAAATCTTTCGAGAACCAAGCACAGTATAGTTATGTCATCTGACTTACAAAAAGCTTTTGATCGCGTCACCATGGTTCCTGTCCTTAAACAGATGTCACAGTGGGGAGTCCCTTTTCGGATAATTAAGCTGATCGCATCCTTTATGACCTCAAGAACCTTCCGAGTCAATATTGATGGCTTTAACTCCACATACTTCAAATTAGAAAATGGAACTCCACAAGGATCCCCTCTCTCGGTTGTGATTTATAATACATATGTTGATTCACTTCTAGTCAAACTTTCACACCCTGAACATCAACTGGACTTTATTGGTGCATATGCCGACAACATATACGTAGTAGCTTCTGGTGACGCAATGCAGGTGAAATCAATCTTAGAATCAGCAGATAACATAATTCATACATGGTCACAAGGTACAGGTGCAATAGTTCCACCGTCAAAAGTAGATTTACTCCACCTTTGCAGGAAAAGGAATTGTCACCCACTCGCATTGAATATTCGAGGTTCTGAAATCCCGGTTTCCAAGGAATTAAAAATTTTAGGAATTACATTCAGTTCTAATCTCAAATGGAATGTTCACATCAAAAACTTGCTCATGCAGTTGAAAAAGCGAAATAACCTTCTAAAAATAATATGCTCAAAGAAAAAAGGACCCCATCTTGAAACAGCTTTAAAAATCGCAAAAACACTTGTTGAAGGAACCTTACAACATGGACTTACAACTCACATGTGGTCAACAGCTAAAAACTGTAATGACATCGACACTGCGATTAATAACTGCTTTCGTACAGCTTCAGGAGCATTAAAATCAACAAAAATCGAGGCTCTAAGACTTGAAACTGGATATTTTTCTTTTCAAAACTTTGGAAAAAGAAGAGCTATTAACCTAGTGAGCAAGGTCATTATCGATCCATCACATCCGCTCTATAACACTGCCAATGAAATTATATGTTCACAAACCAAAAAACGCAAAAACTCTATATCAGCGCTCACTAAAGTAGTAAGCCTGGTAACTTTTCAACCAAATTTCTTGTCTGAACCAATTTCGATAGCAGATAGTTCACCTCCATGGAAAAGACACCTTCTAAAAATAAATATGAACTTAGCTGAATTTAAGAAGAAAAATACACCAGATGAAACATTCCACAAACTACACCAAGAAATGATTGAAATCGTCAACCCCGACCATATTTTTTACACAGATGGATCACAGAAAGATCACAATTCGACTTATGCAGTAGTTAAATGGGAACAACATTCACAATCAGCTACCGTTTGGCAAGGACTGCTCCCTAATGAAGCAGGGAGCTACATTGCAGAGCTCGCTGCAATAAATAAAGCTATAAACATTGCGAAAACTTACCTCGGTCAAAGCATTATATTGACAGATAGCCTAGGGATCTTAAAAGGCCTTAAAAACGAGACAAATCGATGCCCTTCACTGGAACAACTGAGACGCACAATGACAGAAAACATCATGTTGGCATGGGTACCGGGTCATATTGGAATCAAAGGGAATGAAATTGCGGATGATGCAGCCAAAAATGCAATCAAATACCCACTGATAACTGAATTACCTAATCTCTATCAATTGACTCGCCAAATTCTATTACAACAGCTGAATAAGGAGATTGAAGAAAATTGGAATAACTGCAATACGTTTCTTCGAACACACAACCCCAATCATATTCGTATTTCATACAATAGGCAATTAACACGAGAAGATTGCATTAGGATACTGCGAATCAGAGTTGGGAAAACAATATTTACCTCCAGCAGGCCCGTAGCCAGGATTTCGGTTCAGGGGGGGCTTGTTCAATTTCGAAAAAGTAATTCTTTATACAAAAATTAAAAAAAAAAACTACATAATGTAAATGTTTTATTTTTGTTCGTATTTTTTTTTATTTAATTAAATAAATAGTTTGGATTTTTACAGCAATAAACGCCTTGTCTTTTTTTTAGACATAATGTCAATCACTTCATCTGGATCCACATCAATACCTGAGTGAACAGACAGCATTGCAAGTGCGCTTAGTCTTGGATGGCCCATAACGCTTCGGGATACTGTTTGATCCTTTTCATCGTTGAAAAGGTTCTTTCAACGATAGCTGTTGTAACTGGTAGTGTGGCCAAAATTGTAAGCAAGTAGCTTATGCTCCTGAAGTAGGTCTTGTCACATATATCTAGCAGTTTCAGAACATCGGAAGAGGGATCCTTACTTACTTTACTTATTTACTTAAGGTGGCGCTACAGTCCGGGGTGGACTTGGGCCTCAACCAACAAACCTATCCAGCCAGCTCGGTCCCTAGCTCGCTGTCTCCAGTTTCGCACGCCGAGTTGGTTGAGGTCGTGTTCAACTTGCGCGCGCCACCTGAGCCTTGGTCTTCCTCTACTGCGTCTTCCCTATGGGGTGGATTCGAAGACTTTACGGGCCGGAGTATTGGTGTCCATCCTCTCCACGTGACCGAGCCATCTGAGTCTTTGGACCTTCACTCTTTTAGCTAAGTCAGTGTCGCTGTACAGCCCGTACAGTTCGTCGTTAAATCTTCTCCTCCATTCACCGTTTATGCAGACAGGACCATAGATCTTACGTAGAATCTTTCTCTCAAAACGGCCAAGTGCGTTCTCATCCGTTTTTGACAGGGTCCATGCTTCGGCACCATATAGCAGGACGGGGATGATGAGGGTCTTATAGAGCGTCACCTTAGTTTTTCGGGAGAGGGCTTTACTACTCAATTGCTTTCTTAGCCCGAAGAAACAGCGATTAGCAAGAGTTATTCTTCGTCTGATCTCGGCGCTGATGTCGTTGTCCGTATTGATAGTGAGCCAAGGTACACAAAGTCCCTAACTACCTCGAAATTATATGCGTCTATCGTGACGTTTTGTCCAAGACGTCGGTGTCGGAATAAAACCTACAAAATTTTCCCGAAGCATACTTTTCGTGGGCTCTGTACAGCAGTCAACACATCGGACACATATTGAAAGTTGCTCAGTGCCAGAAACATCCATTGTTTCATCAGCCAGAATGCTAAAACAACTCGATCTTATAACCCGGTTAGATATTTTTCTGGTGACAATATCAGAGCATATATCCAAGATTTCGTTTTGGATATCTGGGCTTATATAGGTTGCATTCTTTGAACTGGTTACGATGTGGTTACATAAGTAGTGAGGAACTAATAAGAGAATATACAAACTTTTGTTCAAATATTTTTTTTTTAAATCATTTCGGGAGGGGCTTGAGCCCCTCTAGCCCCCCCTCTGGCTACGTGCCTGACCTCCAGACATCTTTATACTAATGAACTCCCAGAAGTATGTGAACTCTGTCAACAAACCCTCTCAGTTTATCACATTTTCGTAGAATGTCCTCTATCACGCCAAATCAATCCATCACTTGAAAGAGCTCACATATCCAAAGAACTATCTATCATCCTTAACCCAGCAGATTATAAGACAATCCAAAGAATAAAAATTGCTTTAGATGCTCACAATAAATTTAATGAAATCTAATATTCATATAAACTACGATGTAAAATTAATGTACTAATTAATGTAATTAAAATCTTTTTTAAACTTTTTCTTCATGTATGTATTTAAAAGACGGCATTACTTATGGCTTTTACTGCCCTGATGCCTTTTATACTTAAATAATTTGTAAATTTGTTTTTAAATTATTTTAATAAAATAAATAAATAAATATATTAATTTATTTATTTATTACTTCAATTATAAACATTTCTATAAAATTTATCACACGCACTCAGAGAATTGTTGATGAGAGTAAGCCACTTAGGAATTGGCTCTTCAAGAGCTGTCGCGTCACTGTATTTATTTTTTATATTTTTATAAAATTTATCATACCTGTTGCAGACATATTGTAGAGCTGAGTTGTTGATTGGCAAATTTGAAATCTTTTAAATTTTTTCAATGATAAGCTGATGACATTTCCAAATTCACATTGGCTGTGGTGAGTTTCGTTGTGACTTTTCTTGTGAGGATTATGGGAGAATCCGACAGATGTTATCGAATCACAACAATCCTCACAAGAAATAGTCACAAAGGCTTATGACTTGTGATTCCTCACAAGGGGGAGAATCAGGCTGTTAATTTGATACGAACTGTCAAGCTCTGTTCGCGTTCCACACAATCCACACTCCCAACACGCTCACACACTCACGCGTTTTTAACATTCTTGTTTTGGTTTTGGTGGTCATTTCGTGAAGAATTAAAAACTCTTATATGAAAAAAATTTCAAAATTGTTGGTCGTTGTCCGTGCTCATGTGAAAAGTGTCTTGCTTCCTGAACCATCTGTTAGCATTATTAAGAGAGGACAGGACAGAAGAACATAAATCTGCAATGAATAACTTAACAATCACAAACAATACCACAATAAATGTGATCAGCAAAAAATTTAGTATTTTCCCCCATGTTAGTTGGAAGATGGTCGATCTCACTACAGTTGGCGTTAAAAAAACATGCGGCGAGATTCTGCAGAATAGAGCCGAAATCAGTTGTGCTACAAAACTGCATCGCGTACCTACTTCTTTCAAAACACATGTGTGCTTAAATTTTCACATCATTTATAATGCATCCTTGTATCGAATGTGCCACCTGTCTATCGATGCATATTGTGCTTCAGCTATTAAGTGTAGGTATACAGTTCTTTCTACGAAAAAGAGTGGTGAACCATTTCTCCATGAAAAACAAAAAAATAAATAAACAAAACAATGTCCTTGGTATGGACATTCAAAATCCAAATGAGTCTTAGAAATAACTTCCAAATTTATGAGAACAGAGGGACTGGGGTTTAAATGGAAAACTTTTTCAACATTATCATCATCAGTGAAGTAGAAACATTTTTTGAAATTAAAAAAAAAGAAAAGGAAAAAAGTTTTACACAAGAAGACCATTAATGTACTCGAATTTGCTTTTTAAGATTTAAAATGAAAATTTGATGAATTTGATGAAGTACGACTGCACAATAATCTCACGCAGTTTTGTCCATTTAAATCCTGAATTTTCGGAGTGGTAAATACTATGTTTGTATGCCAAACAAGGACAATTCCATGCAAACTTATTCTGAGAATTTGTATTTTAAGTACAGAAAAAGTTTACGGGAAATTCTGATGAAAAATGTATATCGCCTTGAAAAAGTGAACAATAAGTAGTATGTTTGCCTGGTAATGGGGGAGGAGTCATGGTTTTTCATTAAAAAAAATCTTTAACGAGTTTCAACTCCTACCAGAATTCAAAGATTTTAAAAAATCATACATAGCTGATGCACCATTTGACGAAGAAACCAGACGAGATAAATATCGTCAGATAGTAATCTCCGACCATCAGTTTATGAAATGCACATATTTTGAAAAACGCTTTCAGAATGAAAATATTATTATTCCATTATGTTAATACATATATGTACACAAGCATTATGCTTCCGTTATGTCCACCATATTTGATTTGAAATGCTTCATGCTTTCCTCGGACGTGTGCATCAGATCTCCAACACAATTTGCCAATACTCTCTGAATGTGTAAAGGACTTTTATGTTGTGGGTCAAAAAAAAAAAGAAAAATAAATATGCATGGTTTAGTAGTCAAGAAGAGGAATAAAAAACTATCGGTACACTGCGGCGTATACGTAATTTTTAGAATTTGAATTCCCATTTTTCTTTTTGCTTGTATAAAACATCATTTTGAACACCAAGTAATTCAGTGCTCATAGAAACTGATAAAACTTAATTTCATAGCATAAACTGGGACATTTCTGCCTGCGGCTATAATATTTTGAGTTGACTTTAAACGCATAAATCCAAGACTAAATCTGCTAAAGGATAAGAAACGTGAATCTAGAGTTAACTTTGCTTTACTTGGGAATAATAATGATTGGTTTCAACAATTTATCCAGTTATCCGTTTTTCAAAGTAGACAAGAAAGTGATTATGTGCGTCGTATCGATCTTAAAAGAAAACCTATTATTTTATTATTGTTTTGCTCAATCAAAGTTTACTTTGCTACCAAAATATTAGTTTAAGGGAAAGAGCACATTGATTTCCATCGTCGAACAGTTTGCTTGAGGCTCTTTACATTTTGTTTGTAATAAAAAGTACATTATAGCTTACAGCGAATTATTTTATTTAAAAATTTAAAATTAAAGAAAAAAGAAAAAAAAACAAATTAGACTTTTGACTTTGACATTTCAATGTCTTTTTACAAAATACAATAATGGGCCATTTCTTACCTCAAATTTTAATACAAAAAAGTTTAAATATTTCTTTGTGTGTGGGTGTTTTTTAGAGGTATATGACTTGAAATTGTCAACACTATTTAAATTGGTGGCGATTTCGTTAGTTGTCGAGTGATTAAGTTTTAGTTTGGTTTGGCATTTCAACACGTAAAGACTGACGCGTGTACAACGCTTCCAAATTGTGAAAATTTATTTTGAAAATCACGATGCTGAGCAGAACGTTACCTACAGTCAATGGTGACCGCTATAGTGCCATGATTATTGACTCTTACGTCATCAATTGAACAACTTGAGCTGTGGTTTCAACAGAACCGCACAACATGTCACACAGCTCGTGCCACTATTGATTTATTTGAGGAAACGTTTGGCTACTACATAACTTAACGTTACGGACCCGTGAATTGCCATCCATGACCGTGCGATTTTACGCCGCAACCCTCACTACTTTCTGTTCGGATATGTGAAATTACTAGTGTGCCGATAAGACTGAAACGGGAGCACGACGGTATCTCGAAAACAAAAATCTCGACTGTAAAAAATCTCGAATGCAAAAATCTCGAACGTACAAGAAGGTCGAAAGACAATATCTCGAAAAAATCTCGAAAAAAAAATGGTAGTTCGAGATTTTTCGAGTTTTTTTTTAAATTCTATTTCTGAATGAAAACATGTTGTTAAATAATTTTATTCATTTTAACTTTTAAGTTTTAACAAAACAACAGAATTCAACAAAATTGTACAAAATACAACAAATATTTTACAAAACTCAAAAAAATATTAAATATACAGAAAAGAGTTTTGAGCTAAGCTTCTTAAGTAGCCGATATGGCTTCTTTATTTTTTTTCTTCCGTTATTTTCAATATTTTTCGCGCGCGCGAATTGAACCATTATCTGAAAAATTATTTATTTTTCGCATTCGGCATTCGGGATTTTGTATTCGAGATTTTTGTTTTCGAGATTATTTTCGTTCGAGATTTTTGTTTTCGAGATTTTTACATTCGAGATTTTGGTTTTCGAGATTTTTACATTTGGCATTTCGTGGTAGACCCGACTGAATCGGTTGACCACTTGAATGACAGAATATGTCGTACTATGCGGACACAAATGTTGGAAAAATTCATCTAAAAATAACCAGAATTAATATTCCAAAATTATTATCTTTCGAGTAAAAAAAAAAAAAAAATCATCTTCTATTAAAATTAAAAAAACACCCTTTAGTTTATATGCAAAAGGGACTGGTTGGAATAAACTTTTTGCCATTTGGATTACAGCAATCAAAACAACTTCAACATGATCATACTAGTACAGCTCGTAACCTAACTTTAACTATACTTCGCTGATTTATGTGCAGAGTAAAATAGTTAAGTAATTAAAATTTATATTTTTCATTTTGTTCTTCTCCCTTTTCAAAAATTGAAAACTGAAATTTAGTTTTTGATACTCAAACTTTAAATCGCCTTAATATACAAGCATATCTAGTATTTTGTGGGAATATAAGTTAACACTGTTGTGTTTAAAATTATCTAAAAAAAAACTTTTTTCCGCATAAATATGCGGATGCAGAAACAAAAGCAATTAGTTTGCAAACAGTGTTGGCTATTTCGCGACTGACACACGTTGAGCGAAGGATAGTTAGTAATCCAATAAGAAGACGAAGGATGTTGTATTTACATATCTTCTTTGAACATTTTCAAACTTTTGAAAATTTAATTCCTACTTCGCATCATCTCTTTTTTTTAATCCCTCAATTTTCCCAGGTAGCTTATATCATTATGATACACGAAAACAAAGGTTTATTGGCGTTCTATCAGTCATTGGAAACCAAAACTATCTACCGAGTTATGATCAAAAAACTATTTTTTTTTTCCTTTGGTTATTGTAATCCCATAGAAAGGAATATCTTCTGAAGCAAATATCTCTGCAAACAGAGCTCGGAATTGAGTTTGGCCTTCATTAATGACAATAAGAACTATGAAATTATGTTGAATTTAGCGAAATGGATTTTCTCATGATTTTCGAAAAATATCATGGACTTTTAACCCTTGCCAAAATTTTGGATAGAAAAAAAACAAGTTCTTCCAAAACCCACCGAATAATACATCAAAAGAAAGGTCTGGTCGAACTTTTTATTCATCGAAATGGTTTTTTGAAGGCCTGGTAGTTAAGGTATCGGTAAAAAAGTTAAATATTCCTTAATATTTTCCCGCATTTTCAAATCGATATTACACACAATTTCCCTCGACAACAGCTATAAAATTGAACATCGATTAAAGGTCAAATCTTTTTTTCAGCACTCGGTTATAAAGTTATAGTCATAAAATAATTTCTTTCGATTTTTGCCTTCAGACCATTTTCCGCGATTTCAAAAATCGACTTATCTCTGAATATTCCCAGGTAGCCTTTATCAAATGTCTGTTCACCATCTATTAGTAACTGAAAACCAAACCTATCTGTGAGGTCTGCTTCAAGGTTGTGATCCGTTTATCGGGTCGGCTATAGTTTCCTAGAATATAATTTAATTAGGTGCGTAGGGTATTTGTCTATGTCTCCTATGTGTCAATGTATTGAGGGTGAATATTGTACTTTTTTTGAAATTTACTTCCCTTTTTCTCAATCTTCTTGGACATTTTTTTCAGTTCTTCGCAAGAGGCAGTTATCCATGAAAATTGAATTAAAAACCGTGTACACAAGTCGAATTTGAACCCACACATTCTTTTTAACAAACTTACACACATAACCCACTATACACCATCACCAACAGAACTGCTTATATTTAGTCAAAGACAATTATTTTCCTACCAAGTGTGAAAGGATTTAAGTACACTTGTCAAAAAAATTAAAGGAATTTAAGAAAGTACCGTTAATCGTTTTTGCTTGAGCGTAAAAAAATGTTCACTCAATTTCAAAATTTAAAAAAGAAATAAGTTTGGTTTGTCATAACTCATAAAGTGTGCGGACATTTTTTTTCATTCCAACCGATCTAAGATTCAATTTGAGATTTTTTTTTAGCATTAATTTCCTGTTTGTTTTAGATCGCTACGATTTTTTTTCTAATCAAAAAATGGGTTAACATGCAAAAACACAATTTTAATTTTGGACCCTAATATCTCTGCTAAAAATTTACTTACAAAAAAAGTAAAGGCAGGTTTGAAAAATTTATTAAATTTTCTACAAAAACATTTTGAAAAATTAAAAATATTGCTTTTTTTCAATTTTTTCTATCAATTTAAAAAAGGTCCAAAATATGCATTTTTAAACTTTTTCATAAAAACTGCCGTTATTTTGTGATATTGTCAGGTGGATTAACATGCAAAAAAAATTATGGAAAGTTTGATTGATCGAAACAGAGAAACGGTTAATTGTATTGATGCGAAATTTTTACTTAAATCAAGGAAATTTTATGAGCTGAATAATTAAGCCTCAGATTAGTTGTATCACTAAAAGCCACAAAATAACGGCAGTTTTTATGAAAAAGTTTAAAAATGCATATATTTTGCTTTGAAGTCTTTTTCAAGCAGTTAAAAGACTTCAAGCAGTTAAAATACTGCTTTTGCAGTCAAATGACCGCATTACATTGAATGCAATCAAAAGACTTAATGACTGCAAGGAATGTAAAAGACTTTTACAAGATTTCCAGGAATGCAAGCAGTTAAAAAGTAATGCATTCTTTTGCTTCAAGTCTTTTAACTGCTCTAAATGATTTTCTTACTAAAGACTTCAAAATTAACTGAGCGTTTTCCTTCAAAGTTAAAATCTAACACGAAGTCAAAATATTCAAAAAATAAGTCTTTTTAATCTTTTTACTGCAATACAAGAATGATTGCATTCTTTTACAGCTCTGCTCATTTGAAGCGAGGTCACCTGTGTCTCCCGCATAATAAACGTGTTAAAAAACCCTTTGAGTGTGTGCTTATTTTTCAACCCAATATTAAAATCGCTTGATGAAAGTAATATGAAAGAATATCTGCAATTCTCGTGTCCTGAATCTATTTCCAGATTATCTTGTCTTAATTTCCCGTCCATTCGTAGAATAAAGTTTTGTTCCTTTCTTTTTATTTCAGAAACAAAAGAAAAATGTTCAACATTTTTAAATGAGAAAATTACGTGCAGTCAAAAATATGATTGTTATCTTAAAAACTGAATTACAAAATGACTGAATGACTCAACACAAAAAGGACCACAACAATAGACAAGTAAAAATTATAACCCCAGAGCATCATTACCTGCAGAATTAACTTCCTCACATTTGGTTTGGTACAAACATGACCACAATAGCAGCAAAAACACCATCTAACCAACACATTGCTTAAATAACATTTATATACACATGAAGTAGAGGAACCTGAATGTAAACAACAACAAACACATTTATAATGGCAGATCTGGAACGAATAAGACTGGTAATACTAGGCGGTGCTGGGGTTGGAAAAAGTAGCATTCTCAAGCGTTTCCTATTTAAAACGTATACAGACAAATACCGATCAACTGTAGAGGATTTATACAACAGAGAATATGAAGTGGGTGGTGTAACTTTAAAGGTAAGATGAAATAAAACTTTTAGGCTAAAAACACACCAAATCAGACAACACGTCTTTTTATCTTTCGACAAAAAATCGTGGACACAAGTCCATATTGCTCTTACCAGGCAACACACACCGAAGACATTGTTATTGTCATCAAAATCAAAATCTGTTTTTTTTTTAAACACCAGGAGAGGAAATAACGGTAATTTATTTCCTTCTCAATTTGCTTGATCGGTGATGCAACTCAATAAAAAAATAGTAAGGAGTCACTCCTATTGAAGGTTTTCTATAAAACGCAATTATTCAGGCGCGGTTATACTTATGCAAGGCACTGTATATGGGGTTGTATAGGAGCAAAACACACCAAAGAAGACAAATAGTCCGGGACAAAATGTCAACGCTTAAAAGTACACACCGTCTTATGAAGTAACACACACCAAAGTGAACAAAACAAACAAACAAGAAATCGACAAAAAAACCTGTCAGTTGTATAGGTTCTATAGGAGCAATATATACCGACAAGACATTTTGTCTTTGTCGTCTTCGGTGTGGGTTAGAATCCGACACGATTTTTTGTCTTAAGACAAAAAGACGTCTTGTCTGATTTGGTGTGTTTTTAGCGTTAAAAATTGTTTTATAATAAAGTATGGACGCGGACAAATTTAATAGACGTTATTTCCTTAACCATATTCTGAATGTTATTTTATATCGTTGCAGGTGGACATACTGGACACATCCGGTGACATGCAGTTTCCTGCTATGCGTCGCCTTTCAATAGCGACCGCAAATGCTTTCCTGTTAGTTTATGCGACTACATCCTCCCCAAGCTTCGTTTGTGTTAAACAATGTTTTGAAGAGATACGCGAGCAGAGAGCTGATTTTCAAGTAAGTGCACTTAGCTCCTCATGCAATTATTTTCTTAGTTAATTAAATACTAATTTATACACAATTTAATTATTATTCCATTAAAGGCTATCCAATAAAATTGAGTAACCCTTTTCTATTTTATTTTCTTCTCGCAAGGACATTCCTATTGTTATAGCTGGTAATAAATCTGATCTTTCATTATCTCATCGAGAAGTGAGACTGGAAGAGGTCACAGAATGGATTAATTGTGAACTCCCAAAAATTAGGTTAGTTTCTTAATGACACTTTTCACTTAAATCATTAATCCATTTATCTGTTTTATTTTTTCAGAACCAAAGTGTTAGAGTGTTCGGCGAAGGATGACTACAACACAACAGAACTGTTCAAAAGCTTGCTCTCGCTTTCCAGGTACCTGCCACTAGGTAAAAATGAAGGAACGTCTGGTCTAAAAAGGAGGTCATCAGCTTATGTTAGTGCATCGTCAAGTAGAAGTAAGTGTCAATTGGGTCATTTTTTCATTTCTTTTGGATTTCTGCTAGAATAAAATAAAAGAAGTTGACGACTCCTTCGATTTTTATTAAATGGAGACTTATTGTAATGATTTAAAATTAATTTATCGATAAATTTAAAAAATTCAAAAATAGTTTTAAATAATGAAAATTAATTTTACAAAATTAAAACCTGGTTAGGTTAGGCTAGGTTAAAGTGGCTGTGGATACAGAATTCACACTCATAGGCCAGTGGTAAAGGCCCATTGTGATACTTTGGTAGGAATTACTTATTACTAGTCGAACCATTTTGAACTTTGATAAATCGGAGAAGACATTTAATATCCTTGTTAGCTAGTTCACTGGGATTATCGTAAAAATATTCTCCCAGATGAAGTTTGCGTCTTATAGCCTTTTCACATCAGACGCAAAACGCGGTTTTGGAAAACTTTTCAAAAACTTGAAGGAAATCAAGTGTTTTCCCATACAAATTTGTTGACAGCCCTGTTTTGCAAAACAACAAGTTTTTGTGAAAACCAGTCAAAACCAAAAAAGTGAAAGCATTCAGCAGTCTATAATTCATTATATCGTATATATCGTATGTATCGATCGTATATATTTCTCCATCCCTCCAATAGCAAGAGTAGACTGACAGTCTGCTTGTAAAATTGTTCACGACTAAACGTGTCAGTTGATGCAGGGTTGCCATTTGAGAACATATAAAAATACAAATGAACAAATTCTTAGCAGCGACAAACAAATATTTTTTTCTTTTGAAAAATCGACGAGGAAAACTTTTTCATCCAGTGGTTTTCAATTTTTAATATCTTACACTAACGTGAATCAAACTTGCAACGAAAAACAAAGAGCGAATGTGTGTGAAAAAAAGTGTGAATCTTCTAAAAAGAGAACATAATTATGGCATCCCTTACTTGACATCAAAGATTTTTAATGTCAAACAAAAACCTGAAATTTAGGTGTGAACAGATTTTGAGTTTTTGAAAACTGACAGCTGAAAACAGCGTTTTGCGTCTGGTGTGAAAAGGCTATTAGGCCGTGTGTGAATTGCGTTAAAATGTGTATTAAAACGTTTGGTGAAAAAAGGGAACTTTAGCCATTTGCTGTGTGAATTGCGATAAAAGGGATTTTTTTAACCAACATTTCTGCGTAGTACTAAGAAATTTCCCTCATGATTTACGAAATTCCCCTCAACGAAAGATGTTTTTGTTCTTCTAGGTAAAATAAATTTGTTTTCAAAACCAAACTTTAAGCAACGAATTCATTGAAAAGTCACTAAAAATTACAAACAAACTTTGTTTTATTTATTTTTCTCAATTTTGCAGTGGTAATTTGATATTTTGTAGCAATAGTAAAAAATCTTCAAACGAAAATTTCCCTTTTTGGATGATTGATTTTTCCATGTGGTAACACTGCAAAACATGTTCTCCCAGCTGACATCTGTTATCATTCTCAAAAGAAAGCAAAATTATTTTGTTTTTTGGCTTTGAAATATGATGAAAAAAAAGTATTTCATTTCAATCTCTCGAAATATCAATGCAATTATTAATTCGTTATTCCATAGAACTAAATAAAACGGAGAAAAATAGAACAAATCAACAAAACAGAAGCAAACTTCTCTATCATTTATTTGAAAAAAAAGACACGTCAAAATTTTAACCCATTTAACCTGTGAATGAATTTTAACCCATTTTATTCACCACGCTAGTGTCAAGTTTTAACCAAACGTCAAGTTTTAATACACATTTTAACGCAATTCACACACGGCCTTAGGGAAAGAGCAGCTCCTGCAAAAGTCATTTGAGGTTGCACCAAGTCGTATTGCGTGTCTGCCTATAAGACATTGTCCCGTGATGACACCTATCAAGGAGCTAATATGAAATCTGCTTTGAGATAACAAGCTTTTAGAGCGCTTTAGGCCAAATGAGTTTTGTGGCTGCACACGTTGGTACATTATACCACCGTGAGGTTGTTATCGTTGAGGCTGTTTCTTTTAGCAAATGTTTGCATGTAGCTATCGGTATACCAATCTTTTCCTTTTGATGTGAGATAGGTATGACGGTTCCATTTTTAACGAGTTCATCGGCTCTACAATTTCCCGTGATGTATTTGTGGCCCGGCACCCAACAGAGGTGAATATTAAATTGCTGCGCCATCTCCATAAGAGATGATCGACAATCGAGGGCAGTTTGAGGGTTGGTTGAGACACCGTCGAGAGATTTATTTAGCAGCCTGACTGTCAGAGAAGATGCGGATATCAGAAGTTGATATCACGTTTTCTCTCAGCCAGGATAGAACCTCTTTGATCGCCAAAATTTCCGCTTGCAAGACGCTACAATGATTCGGGAGGCGGAATGAGAGGCTTAGATTAAGTTTATCTGAGTAAACACCACAACCAACACTATCATTTGTCTTGGATCCATCTGTATAAAAGTGAATGCTCCTGTCTTCCAGGAATTTTTTGCCTTCCCAGTCTTCCCAGAAATGGTGTATGTAGTCTATGTACTTTGGTATAGAACCGAAGAAGTTCAAAATTACGGAATGTCCCACAATATTGTTGGTCCATTGAGAGGAGGTTTTGAGTCTTATAGCTGTAATCGCTGCCACTTTTTTTTCTGAAGATTTCGAGGGGTGTATGTCAGATGGAGGAGAGTGTCTAGCGCCGCTGAGGACCTTTACTTCTCTCCATCGCTGAGGTATGTTGTAGCTCAGCTGGTATGCTTTGATCTGGACCTGGAGACTTGTAAGGTTCGGAACTATTCAGAGCCCACGTCAATTTTTCTTTTGTGACTATGACTAGACCTTAGGGGAAAGTTAAGTTAATACCAGACCTGGGAGGGTTTGTTGAATTAACGTATTTGGAGCTATCTGGGAGGTGCGTGTTGAGTAGCAGGTTTAGCGTTTCTTCGCAAGAGTTAGTCCATGTACCATCTGAGTTCTTAAGATAACTGGGCATGGTTGGATTTGTCGAAAGAATCTTCCTTAATCTCTATGCCTCATACTCCGAAAATTTTTCTATTGAGCTACAGAAGGATCTCCATGAGGATCTCTTGGCTATTTTCAGTTCTTTTTTATACTTTTTGAGGGATTCCTTATAGGAAGCACAATCTTGGTTGCATCTAGACTTTTTTGCAAGATTGAAAAGTTTTCTACAACCTTTCCTAAGTGTTGCTAGTTCAGCAGCCCACCAGTATGGTTTCCTCTTTCCCCGCACTGTAGTAAGGGGCAGGCAGTTTCCATGGCTTTTTTGAGAGCTGCTGTAAGCTCATCGACTTTTTGGTCAAGTTCCAGATCGCATAAGGGAGGATAAAAAAGTTCTAGTTTAATCAGACTATTTAGGGTTGTCCTATATTTTGGTCAATCTGTTTTCCGATAATTCCGGAATTGGATTGGTTTAAGGGACTCTTCGATAAGGGTGAATTGGATGTATCTATGGTCAGGGAACGAGTGCTCCTTTGATACTCTCCAATTCAATATTTTATTCGAAAGATGTACCGGGACAAGAGCAAGACTGATATCGAGGACTTCTTGTCGATTTCTAATAACGAAGGTGGGTTCATTACCTATGTTACTTACTACTAGTTTAGTTTTTAAAATGTAATCAAAAAGAGAATCACCTCTGTCATTGATGTCGGTACTACCCCACGAAGTATAGTGCGCATTAGCTTCACAGCCGATAATGGTGCTGGTTTGAGGATTCAGCGATGGTCATCTCCAAAGTGGTACCAGGAAGTGGGCCCTGATGGTTTTGGCCCAAATACGCTGATACCAGCCAGTAGTTATTGTTGTTAATTACCAAACTTGTTAAATAAAACCTGAAAAAAAAATTAAGTAAAAACAAATAAATAGTACAGATTTTCTTATTCCGTAGACAAAAACCGCAATGCAAGCCCTTCTGTACCTAATGACAAGAAGAATAACCAGTCAATTGTTGAAGGTGATACTGGGGCCAGTGGAGAATCAAACTTTAAGCCAAGATCAAGGTTAGTTCATCAAAATCAATAAATCAAAAAACAAACATTTTCTGAGTATCTTCGTTCTTTAATCTTCTTTCAGATCTCTTATCCGAAGAGCATCAAGAAAAACAAAACAACAAATAAATAATGCTGCTGGTGATGACTGCAATGTTCAATAACTTAAAAATGGTTATAGTTTATAGAATTTAAGAAAATTTCTCATTTTAATTAAATATGAAATAAGTTTAAAATATAAGAATTATTAAAACATTAAAATAAAGTGTTTGTTATGAAATTTGCGTTTTAATCAAAACCTTTATTTTAATAGCCGATTTTTCATTCATCGAAAAAAATCTAGAAACAACAAACATCGGTCGAATAAATATGAGCGTTATTCGTCAGATAAAGTCTATCTGATGGTTGAAAAATCCAATATTTTGTTATCTGTCGAATAAACACTATCTGCTTGTTTATCTGACGATTGAAAAATCGGCTCTTAATCATTTAAGCCTCAAATACACCGAACTTTCAAAAAGTCAAGATAGAAATCTGTCATTGAAAAACAAATTTTGAACGATGCCATCCGTTTTTTGAAATATTATTTCAATAATAGTTATTCAGGAATATGCAAATTCATCAGGGAAACATATTTTTAGCAAATAATTATCGTGCAATTTTTTTTTCTAAAAAAAATCTTTGAGTGATTTCCGATCGATTAATACATAACTGTATCTAACCAAAAGAAAGCAAAGCTAATATGGATTTTCTTACAACCCAATAATTGATCCGTAACGTAAAAGTGGCAGTTTTTGTCCCTTAAACACGTTACCATAGCTACAACTGATTGGCCCACAAACAAAACTAACAACGGTACCTCAGTGAAATGTTTTTTAGGTCTATAGCTAATTTATTAAGAATAAATGTTTGTTAAGTCTTAAGAAACGGCTATCAATGTTGTTGTTATTAAATCCTTCAACACATTTTTTTCCAACTTTAAAATCTTGACTATAAAATTAATATTCAATGGACGCGTACAATCAGTACAATAATAATCGGCTGATTCTCCTGTCGTTCTGTTTCGTTTTTCATGAACGAGTTCGATAGCTAAATTCGAGTACAAATATCAGCTGTTTAAAAAATGCAACATAAAAGCATTAGAAGAAGGTTGGATCGAAACAAATTACAAAATTGTTCACATTTATGGTGGATTTATGTCAATTTTAATTGGCAATCTGGAATCTAAAAAATCAAAATCTTTTCAGAATCAGAACTGTCACTTTTGCCCAATTGAACGCATTCATCTTGATATGCAAATTTCAAGAAAAGTAAAGTGGGTGAGTTATAGGTACTTATGCGTTGTTTAGGAAAGAGTGAAAGAATACAGCATATGCCTACTCCTTTTCAGTTGCCATATTTTTTTTATAGCCCGGTGTGACAGATGAAAGAGTCGCCATTACCATTTATTTGGTTGTGTGTTATTTATCAACTAGCTGATAAAATTCCCGAGACAAATTAAAAACTTAAAATGAATTTCTCATAGCATTTCGATTTCAAACTGGGGCGACCAGCATGTCGAAAATTGCATTGCACATGGCTTTGAATAATACAAATTTCCATTACCATTTGCAATGGTTCCGACACTGCCGAATCTATCGGTTGCGTATAAGCTGCAATTGGAATGTGGCAAGATGATAAATTTCTTTGAATGACTGCAGTCGTTTCCATCGGTTGTGGATTATAGTGAAGAGAATAACGAGCAAGTGGATCTGGAAATTCAGTCAGTTCCAATTGGACCTTCTTCTTCTCCAGCTTGGTGTCGGCTTCAATCAATCCCTTGAACTGAACTATAATATTGATCTTGATTTCTCCTGTTTCCTATAATCTTGATTTATCAAGATGCTCTGCGTATTAATTTTCTCTCTCTATCGAACGAGCATGATTTTAGTATTTTACATCCCTCTTTTTTGCAGAAGTAAGACCGTGTGCGAATTGGATGAATTGTGGTTAAAAAGGGATGCATTTTTAACCACTACTGTCATATTTTAACCTGCTAGCCAGCTAGTCAAATTTTAACACATTTTATTCAATGCGAAATGTCAAAATTTAACCAAACGTCAAGTTTTAACCCACTTTTAACTGAATTCGCACACGGCCTAAAGTAAAGATTATTGGGCGCGTTCAGTTTGGTTTTGGATAGCCTATCTTAGATAGCCTATCCAACTCGTTTTTCATGAACGAGTTCGATAGCTAAATTTGGATAGCTGTGAAAACACGTGTAAAAAAATCAGCTGTTTACGAATTTCAATGTCTGTTCTGTCAGATAGCCACCTATACCAGAAATTGTTGGATAGCTTTGGGTTAGTATGGTTTGAGCCTCTGCTATTTTGTTTTACATGGAAAACAAAAACAAAAAGCTATCCGGATAGCCTATCCAAGTCAAAGTGAACGCGCCCATTATAAAGAGCCACTTTTATCAGAAATTTTGGATAGCTTGGGATATTTTGTGGTTTGAGCCTCTGCTCAATCCGGATAGCCTATAGGCGTTTTTCTTTTTTAGTTCAGAGCTCCGAACTCTGAGTGTTCAGAGCTTGCTGAACACGCTCTGAACAAATGAAGCTCTGAACATTTTCTGAACGCTCGGATTTCATTTTGAAATGCAATTGAGCATTTTTAGTTCAGACATCGACCCTTCGTATTTTTGAAAGCTGAAATTAACATTTTTTCATTAATAAATAAAATAATTAAATAATTATTCAAAATAAAACTAATCATCTTTGCCTGAGCGACTTGTTTCCACCACCATTTCAATTGTTTTGAGAAAAACACGCTTGCGCTCAGCATTTCGTTCATTACGCTCGGTCTCTTTTTTCTGAGCGTGCCGTCGAACTCTGAACACTCAGAATCAGTGCTCTGAACGAAAAAAGTAACACAACTTTGATGCTCTGAACACTCTGAACTAAAAAAGAAACACAACTTTTCGTTTGACAGTTCAAGCTCTGTTCAGATGTAAAAAAGAAAAACGCCTTATGAACACCGTGAACGCACCCATCGGTGTTGTTTTTGGGCATGTCCGGAATTCCATTTTCAAAACATCGGGGAATGTAAACACTGAGCCAATTTGAACGGTAAAAAATGATCGTTGACAAACTAAATCTCCTTATGAGGTGTCTTTGGTTTGTTTTGTTATAGCGGGGTTTACATGGTCCAACATGGTTGGACAACATGGTTGGATGAAAAAATGAACTTTGCGTTTACACGAAGTACGATGTTGTCCAACATCAGTGTGGTTATTGGTTCTGGGAGATTTTTATAAAGTTGAAAAAACTCCCTCCAAAACTCATTATCGGTAATTTCCGACATTCCCACTCGACCTCAGAGTAAACGCATATAATAGAAATAAAAAATGAGTGAATGCAGGGAATTTCCCATATCGTCGGTGACGCGCGAAAAGTGTGTATCTCCAAATTTTTCGAAAGTGAGATTTTGATGCCATCTGTTAGATTTAGGCGATATCTACAATCCCTCATACCAGCAATTCCTATTTTAATCATAGTAACCGTTGAATTGACGCTTTAGAAAATAGTTTAACTCCATTGCCAATAAATTTTGTACGAAAAAAGTGTACCTCCATAATTACTATTTGAAAACCGTTTTGAGTGTCGTGAAAAAAGTCAAATATTCGTGAATATAAGCTTGTTTACACAAGTTTTTATAACTTTTATTGAATAATAAAACCGGTCAGTGTATTATAAAAGATTTTAAGTAGCCAAACTTTAAATATTTTGCCAAAAACAACTCCTGAAAAGTGGTAAGGGAGTTACACAATTTGCATTTTTCGACTCATAGAAAAAAAAGGAGATACACAATTTGCCGATATGAAGTTTTTTTGCTCTCCTGAAAAATGTGTGTCGACGGAGTTACACACTTTTCGCGCGTCACCGACGATATTTTCATTTTTCAGGTTTGTCCAACATCTGTTTACACACGTTGGATGGTATGACAAACCAGCAAGTTTTTAAAAAATTTTAAAAACCATCCAACATGGTTTGTCAAGCGGTTGTTTTAGCGTTTAGATGATCCAACATTGCTGTTGTCAAACCATGTTGTCCAACCATGTTGGACCATGTAAACCCCGCTTATGTTGTGGCGCGATAAGGGACTGCATAACTGCATAAATTGGTTATTTCGTTTTGAATTGTAAAATTGTAAAAGTTCCTGTTTGAACACGTATAAAACAAGTTCAATTAATAATAATTGCATTTCACAAAATGTCTGTGCTTGATATATTTTCACTTCGGATTGTAACTGCAGATTTTTATATGGAAAAGCCAAAACCTGGTTTGGATCCCTGTTTTTCTGAGTTTCGAGCAAAGGAAATTAAAAAGGTAACAAAAACTGGTATCTTGTTTATAAGGGATTTACTCAAACAATTTTTAAGGTTCCTATAATTCGAGTCTTCGGCTCAACTCCAGACGGCCGAAAAGCTTGCATGCATGTTCATGGTGTATTTCCATACCTCTACATTCCATTTGATAAGAAAGACTTCGGTTCCCAAGACAAATCCGAGTACCTTGTTGCTTCAAGTCTGGATAAAGCCATCAACATATCACTTGGTCAAAGTATGGCAGATGTTCAACACGTTTTCAAAATTCAATTGGTCAAAGGAATGTAAGTAGTGAAAGGATACCCCCATTTCTAGTTTTAAACGATCGTTAACACTCTAGTCCGTTCTATGGATACCACGCCAAGGAGCATCAGTTTCTAAAGATTTATTTATTCAACCCGCGTTTCATAAAGCGAGCTGCAAACTTATTACAAAACGGAGCAATCATGGCCAAAACATTTCACGCTCACGAATCTCATGTTCCGTATATTTTGCAATTCTTTATTGATTTCAATCTGTATGGCATGAGTTTTCTGCATATTCCTAAGGAAGTGATAAAATTCCGACGTAATAAGGAAGATGAAAGTAAGTCCTTACTGTCTCCATTAGTTTGATGGTGAAATACTCATTACCTCTTCCAGTTATCCCATACGACGTTTCCGAAGGTCAAATTTTGGATTGTAACATTGCCACTAAACAAACTACATCAAAATTAGAACTGGACATTATGTCCGGGTTTATATTGAATCGCTTTCAACTTTATACTAAACAAACGTCAAATGCGAATCCTGGAATTGAGGCAATCTGGCAGGATGAAAAAGTTCGACGACAAAATCTGTCCAAGGAGTTAGAAACGGTGACTAACTATTAACAATTTCAACGTGAATTTGTTCAACTCAAGGTTAAACTTTAGGTTCCTCCCTTAGCCATTCCTCCAGACGAACCCCGTCCAAATGCCAAACCCACGGAAAGTGAAGATTTCTATCGTACAGGTTTGGAAACCAAACTGCATCAATTAGAAACAATGTCTGGCAATGAATCGATGATCAATGAAACCTTCGAAATAAGTAATGCTGTGCTAAAGGAGAAGGTAAGCGAGGTAAAGAAGTCAGTACTTTGGTACAATGTTGCTCCTTTCAGAAAAGAACCTTCAATTTGAAAAGCTTGCTTACGAATGCCGTCTATCCCGAAGAATGCACCCAAGATGATGTATTGATAAACGCCTCTTTCATACCAAACCACTTTTCTAGTGGATCTGTTTTAGAACAATCAACAAGATTTACAAAACTCGATTCAACTCCAGAATCAGATAGCACCTTCCTGGATGACACCATTGTTGATGAAGACGTAATACGCACACTCACACAGCAGGAGCCGGTAGATGTAACTTGTATGTCGAGCTCGCAATTAATAAACAAAAATAATAACAATCTTCACTTTTCAGTGTGTGGGGAGGACTTTGAGGTATTAAATATCATGCGGCAACTAGAGGAGGAACGAGGAGAAAATAATATCGACTTGGATAGTACTCTTGCTCCACTCTGACAAAGCATCCATTGTAAGACATTTTGTTTCCAGACTTTTTATCATCTCAAATAACTGATAGATTTTAAGTAAGCGATCCACAGCATGCAGTCGTCCCAAAACTGTCTCATGATAATAATTCGAGTGATGACGATTCCGATAATGAGTGTGCACATGATTTCACAATGGTCATGGACGATATTGATGATCTGCTGCTGAAATTAAGTCAGCCTTCGTTAGTATCTTCTTCTATCTTAGTTTCATTATCTAACCCCACTTAAATTTAGATTGCCAAATGTTGAACAATGTGATGGAGCTGACGATTTGTTGAGAACACCAAAGAAAAGTGTCAGAAGTAAGCTGCCGCATTCTCCAACTCTAAGTACACCAAAAAGAAATCGCCTCTATGAGTCGCCGAGGACTCCCAAGAGTACAGCGAAGAAATACGAACCATTGCCCCTTATTATCAGATCCCGTTCTGTTAAAAGTAGTATCTTGTCAATAACCCTTTAAGCTTTTGTTGATAGCAATCTCTTTTTCTAGAAAATCTCTCATCGGAAACCAGCAAGCTCATGGAAGTCGAATCTCCCACAGTCAGCAGCATTAATCCCTTAAGCATCGCAAGTGAAAGGTAAGAAAGTGAAATCATCTACTTAACTACTTAAGGTGGCGCTACAGTCGGTTGTGGGCTAGGGCCTCAATCAACAGTCTCCGCCAGCCAGCTCGGTCCCTAGCTAGCTGTCTTCAGTTTTGCACTTCAAGTTGATTGAGGTCTTCTTCCACTTGTGTGCACCACCTGAGTCGCGTTCTTTCTCTACTTCTACGTCCCTCAGGAATAGTGTCGAAGACTTTCCGAGCCGGAGCATTGGTTTCCATCCGCTCTAAATGGCCGAGCCATCTGGGTCTCTGGACCTTGACCCTTCTGGTAAGGTTCATGTCAATGTACAACCCGTAAAGTATCTTCTTCTCCATTCCCCATCAATGCACACGGGGGCAAAGGTCCATGCTTCTGCACCATACAGCAAGACAGGGATGATGAGGGTGTTGTACAGTTTTACCTTAGTTGCTCGAAAGAGGGTTTTTTCACTCAATTGCTTTCTTAGCCCAAAGAAACAGCGATGAACAAGAGTTATTCTTCGTCTGACCTCGGCGCTGGTGTTATTGCCCGTGTTAATAGCGAGCCTAGGTAGACAAATTCCTCTACTACCTCGAAGTTGTTTTCGTCTATTGTGACGTTCTGTCCGAGCTGTCGGTGTTGGGTGTCCTTCCTCGAAGACAGCATATACTTCGTTTTTCCCTCTTCTTCTGTCTCAATTCTCACAAAGGCGCCATTGACATCACGCTGTGTTCTTTCCATTATATCAATATCATCGGCGTACGCGAGAAGTTAAACAGACTTCTTCTCAAGAACGATGTTAAACAAATCACGCGACAGCGCCACGCCTTGTCTGAATCCTTTTTTGACGTCAAAAGATTCCGTAAGCTCATTGCCAACCTTGATAGAGCAGCGTGAATTCTCCATCGTCATTTTGCACAAGCGAACGAGCTTGGCAGGGATGCCAAAACTAGACAAAGCTTTATACAGTTCGTCTCTGTAGATGCTGTCATACGCGGCCTTAAAATCGATGAAGAGGTGGTGGGAATCGATTTGGAGTTCATAGGTTTTTTCCAGGATCTGCCGCAACGTGAAAATTTGGTCGATGGTTGGCTTTCCTGGCCTGAAGCCACATTTATAAGGACCAATCAGATTGCTGACGAAAGGCTTCAGAGGTTCACATATTACGGCAGAGAGGATCTTGTAGGCGATGTTAAGAAGACTGATTCCTCTGTAGAAATCATCTAAGTTTTTGAATTAATCTGTAGTTTTAATTTTACTAGGCGACGATTATCAAGTCGGAGGAAGACCATAAACCTGGACAAAACTCACATAACCTGCGAACTTAAGCCCACTCGAAGGAAAAGCGAACTTAAGCTAAGAACATACAGTACGGAGAATTCCGACTATGAGCCGATCCCAGCGAAATTTAACACAAAAAAAGACAATGATGAACGAACTTTCTCTCAGCCTCATCCAGAAGCAAATAAAATATTAAAAGAAAACAAAATGCATTGTTTTCGAGGTTCTGTTGAAAGGAGTCAAGTGTGAAGTCTTGATTCGCCTCCAGTTGATATTTCACAAGTGTTTTGGCAATTTTCTAAAGAATCGCCGTCGGGTTTGAATTCTAGTATAAAGTTGAGTAAAATAAGTCCAAAAGTCAAGCTGAAAAGATGCCTGCCTTCCAATTCACCAGTTCAACTGAGCACAACTCCAACAACGGCTCGAACCATGGAACGAGATGACCAAAAACCAAACCGCTCAGTCAAGAAAAGGACTGTCATTGATATCCTGCGAACTGAGGAAAAAAAGAAGAAATACAAGAACCGACTTGCTCTCAGATCAAAGGAACGCTTAAAACGCACTAAGGACTCAGTGTCCGTTGATATTCAAAAGCCCGCTACCAATTTCAAGTCGAAAAAACTTCGCATAGTCTTAAAACGACTCCATATCCAACAACAAACGACTCCGATGAAACGTTTAAAGCCCTTCAAGGAGATTTCGCAGGTTAACTCGCCAGGAATTACAAGAACACCTCAATCGGACTTGCTTAAAGAAATGGAAGAAGACAACTTGATTGACAGTTTCTGTGAGCAATCCTTCATACTGGACAATACAATCTGTGATACCCCCACTACTTCTCAAGAAGGCATCATAATTATCAGACCCAAATACGAAACCGAGACCTATCGAGAAGTCAAAAACAACTACAAACTTCACGATATACCTGATGTGGTCAACAAACAACCATTCTACAGTAATTATCTCGACGTGACAAGTAGAAAAGAAGTCGGCCATACTTTACTTTCTATTCCTGGGACGACTTTGAACGATGTTGAAGATTTCAAAAGCACAATCAGCGGCCTCGATAGCTTCTCCAATTGGAGAAGGAAAAAGCTTCAACATATGGCAATTCAGTTTCGCAACGATGCTTGTATAAAGAAATATTTATCGAATAGTAAAACGGTTATTGTGACACCTGCCATAATGCCACCGAGTAAGGATGATGCAAAAATTTGGCTGAAAGCGAAAGAACTTTTAAAACGAAAGGATTTCGATGGAGAGGAAGAGAAAAGTCCTGTGAAACCAGCTCGACAGAAAGTATTGTTAATGGGGGCTGAATCGGGAAGTGATTCAGAAGATATGGACTGTACTTTGTCTTTGACACCATTGACTCCTGCTAACAGCTCGGTTAATGTTCACTCGGAGAAAGAAAGTAGGGAAGTTTCAGAAGCCAAGAAATGTCTCTTCCCAAGTCAGGAATGTGTAGATTCCACTCCTGGACTCAATGCAAGTGAAGCAGTAAGTATGAACGTTTGATTTTCACTAAACAGATAACCTAACTTGAAAGCTACAAACACTTAGGCAATAGCGGAACTTGGGAGACTTACTTTCCTCAACAATTTGCACAGCTCACAAGGTTCATTTGATTCCAGCTTTGGAATTAGTTGTGCGTCTTTAAACAACACGTTCGGATTCAAAGTGAATTTAGAAAATCTTCAACAAGCAAAATCTGACATTGAAGTAAGTTGAATCTCGTGATCAGAGAATCTTTCAAATTATTACTATCGTCCTCTTAGCACACATACCTCACAACTCTCTCGCTGGAAATCTTCGTTTCAACACGAGGAGAACTACTTCCAAACCCAGAATTTGATGCGATCACGTGCTTGTTCTATGCCATAGAAAACAGTGTCCCTTCATCGGAGAGCTCTTGCTGGCCAACGAGTGGAATCATAATAATATCCGAAGATGGAAAGAGTTACATCAATCCCAAAATAAATAGCCTTGACTCTCGTGTGGAGATCAAACAATTCACCAACGAAATTGAAGGACTCAATGAGCTGCTGGAATTATGCTCAAAATGGGATCCAGACATATTTGTCGGCTATGAAATCGAAATGGCTTCCTGGGGCTATGTGATGGAAAGGGCGAAATATCTTAATCTTGATATTGCACCGCTACTTTCAAGAGTTCCAACTCAAGCGGTGCGCCCTGTGTTCGAAGAAGATAGAGATCAGCTTACCGACTTGGATATTGAGGTATATTCTTCGGACTAAGCCTGACTAAATTCTTGAGAAATTCTTATTTTCAGTTTAGACAAAACTCTGTGGCAGAATATTACTGGATGTTTGGCGATTAATGCGATCGGAAATAGCTTTGACTTCGTATAAATTTGAAAATGTAATGTACCACATTTTGCATCGGCGCTGCCCGCTTCATACACACTCAGAACTGACCAAGTGGTTTTCTTTGCCAAATACCAGGTGGATTGTCTTGGAATATTATCTTGAACGTGTGCATGGGACATTGGCGTTACTCGATCAGCTTGACTTGATTGGAAGGACGAGTGAAATGGCAAAATTGATTGGAATTCAGTTCTATGAGGTGCTTTCTCGTGGTTCGCAGTTCAGAGTGGAGAGTATGATGTTGCGGTAAGATTGTTACTCATTTCTCTTAGAGAGACGGTAAATACAATTTTCAATATTGTTTAGGATTGCGAAACCCAAGAACTTAGTACCGCTTTCACCCAGTGTTCAGCAGAGAGCCCACATGCGTGCTCCCGAGTACTTACCGCTCATACTCGAACCACAATCCCGGTTCTATCCGGATCCAATTATTGTGCTGGACTTTCAGAGCTTATATCCTAGCATGATTATGGCCTACAACTACTGCTTCTCGACGTGCCTGGGTCGAGTGGAACATTTGGGACAGTAAGTACCACCAAATCTTTCAACTACAAACGTACTCAAAATCGATCTTCTTTTTTGAATAGATCGACTCCATTTGAATTTGGCGCCTCACAATTACGTACATCGACGAACTTGCTAAAAAAACTTCTCGAAAGAGACATGTTAACGATATCACCCTGTGGTGTTGCTTTCATTAAAAAGGAAATTCGTGAAGGCGTACTGCCGCGAATGTTGAAAGAAATTCTCGACACCCGACAAATGGTGAAACAATCAATGAAATTGCACAAAAGCAATACTGCCCTTCAGAGGATCCTGCATTCGCGACAATTGGGCTTGAAGCTCATCGCAAACGTTACCTACGGCTATACAGCTGCCAATTTTAGCGGACGAATGCCGTGCGTTGAAATCGGTGACAGTGTGGTTGCGAAAGGACGAGAAACTCTTGAACGTGCAATCAAGCTTGTTGAAGCTCACGAAGAATGGAATGTCAAAGTGGTTTATGGCGATACCGATTCGTTGTTTGTTCTCGTACCGGGGAGGGATAGGGCGGAAGCTTTTCGTATCGGTTCTGAAATAGCTGAGATGGTGACAAAAGATAATCCCCAGCCAGTCAAATTGAAATTGGAAAAAGTCTATCAGCCTTGTATTTTGCAAGTTGGTTTTTCTTCTTTTGTTTTCTTTAAATCAAATGTAATTTGTTTGCAGACAAAAAAACGCTATGTCGGATATATGTTTGAGACTCCTGACCAGAAGGAACCGATTTTCGAAGCAAAGGGCATCGAGACGGTGCGAAGAGATGGCTGTCCGGCCGCAGTTAAAATGCTCGAAAAGACACTGCGAATACTTTTTGACAGTGCGGATGTTAGTCGAGTTAAGGAATATGTTTGCCGGCAATTTACAAAATTATTGTCCGGCAAAGCTAACGTCCAAGATTTGATATTTGCTAAAGAGTTTCGTGGCTTGAAGGGTTACAAGCCGACAGCTTGTGTTCCGGCTCTTGAAATGACAAGGTAAGGCACTCGCGGTTCTTCGGTTCAGCTTATTTAACATTTTGTTCTTTAAAACAGGAAATGGATTCAGACCGATCCACGGAAAATTCCACGTTCCGGAGAACGGGTTCAATTTATTATTACCAATGGCCCTCCCGGCCTGCCACTGATCAAATTGATTCGCAGTCCTCATGAAGTGCTTGCTGATGAGGGTTTGAAAATCAACGCGATCTATTATATTACGAAGGCAATCATTCCGCCACTGAATCGATGTCTCTTGCTGATTGGAGCGGATGCCAACGAATGGTAATTTGTTGTCTACTGACTTTAACCGATTTGAAAAACATTTTGGATTGTGTCTCTGACAGGTTTGCCAGTCTGCCAAGAAAAGTTCTATTCAACACTGGTGTTGCTTCAGGCAATGATGCTCTTTCATCAAATGCCATGAAAAAGAGTACAATATCGCAATACTTTTCCTCGACAAAGTGCATAGTTGACTGCGGACGACAAACGAAGCAAGGAATTTGTTCGTTTTGTGCAAAGGACACCTCCAACAGTATGGTAGCGTTGGAGGATAAGATTTCAAGATTGCAAAGAGGCTACTTTCTCACTCAATTTGTAAGTCTGCTGCAAAAGCCACCAATGATCAATATGTTCTCACGTTCTTTTCTTTTTAGATATGCCAATCGTGTTGTGGTCGCTCGGACAATATCAATTGCGCATCCTTCGATTGTCCTGTTTTGTATGTCCTGGAGATGAAGAAACGTGAGCAATCGAAAATTAATCAAATACGGAATATTATGCAGGATTGGATGCAAACGGATTTTACTGCTGTTGATTAGAATTAAGAGGTTAGTTTTGTATAACTGCTGGATTAGTTGATTAAGTTGTCCAATGCATGTTTGATTCAAAATTTTATTTATTAAAAGAAAAACTGTTATTTATTTGTTAAAGTTAAGTTGGAATGTTGTAGTATAGTTCATAGTTTTAAGTTAAATACATTTGAAATCAATAACCACAAGTTCTGATTCTAAGGTATTGGTTCAATTTTCTCTGAATGGTTAAGGGGATAGACATAGAATATTGTCATCGGTTGTTAGTACATATAATTATGTAGCTTTAAGTTTGAACTTTGAAGTAGTTAAAGACTGTCTAACTAGGATCTGATATAAAGAGAACAATGACAGCGCTGAAATCAAACGAAGAAGCACTTTGTTGTATGAGACGCTAACAAACCCCAAATATCAGAAGTTCGAGGCCACCACAAAACATAAACAATACAAAAACTGTGCGCAAGATACACATTAGTATTGTTTTGCTTTTGTGGATCATAAAAAATAAACAAAAAACAAAAGGATACTAAAGTCCTACTAAAAGGTTCAAAGCAAAGCAATTGTGACCCAATATTTGGGCTACGCCTGTACGCCTTGCTTTGGATTGATTCTCAATGAAGTAAAACTGAAGCGTCAACGGAATAATCGTACATGTGCCAAATGGTGAACTTAGTGTGACGCAAGTGGAAGTTGCTTACGAGTTATTAGTCAATTCTTTATTTATTTCTTTATTCAATTACAATCGTTTATTTTATACGTAAGCGTAAGACTAGGTTGTCTTAAACCGTCCAATTCTGTTGTTGCAGCGTCTGAAGCTCCCTTCGGTATAGGAATAATGCTCCGCCTTCCTTTCCTACGCGGTGTGAACGTTTGTAACTAAGGTTTTACTGGTGCAGGACTATTCTGAACGGCCGGGCTCCTTAACACTGGTAGGGGTTAGGGGAATCTATGCTTGGTTTATACAAAATCATGGACGAATCCGGTAAATCGCAGACGAATCTGCTCAATCACGGACGAATCCGGTAAATCACGGACGAATCCGGTAAATCGCAGACGAATCCGGTAAATCGCAGACGAATATGTTAAATCACGGACGAATACGGTAAATCACGGACGAATCCGGTAAATCGCAGGCGAATCCGGTAAATCGCAGACGAATCTGGTAAATCGCGGACGAATCCGGTAAATCACAGACGAATCTGGTAACGGGTTAATGACCCGCTGATGGGGGGAAGTCTATGTCTGGTTAGTTCTGTTTTATACTTACCACTGCGGGGGCACACGCCTGCTTGCTTCGAATGCCTGGCTTCACCTGAACTCACTAGGGCTGGCTATTTATATGCTGACTGCCTGTGCGATGTACCGTTTGGTGATTGGTTGACAACTGCTTGTTGTTTGCTGGTTAGCAACAGTTTTGTTTTTATTTAGCAGTGGTTAGCAACAGGAACCTGCCTTCTGACTTTGTACTGGACGGTAATGCGTACAGGACGGTGACCGGTCGGTAACTGATGATTATTGCTAATTTGGGGGTCTGTTTATACCCCGAATGGTAGGCACATGATCTGACTTATATTTTATAAGAGTAACAATAGGTATTTGGCGGGAATTTGTAATGAGTCATTTCAACCGATCAATCCAGAAATCAAAGTGTTAAGAGTAAGGTGGCTGAATAACTAGTTGAATAGAACACAGTTATCTGAAGAATCTAGGAAAGATAGAATAGAAAGGAGGACTTGGATTTTGGAACTGAAAAACCTAGCTAGTGACTGAATTGGCTGGATTCCTTTGTTCTATTACGCCCTTAGGACTTAAGGTACATATGAAGTAAGGAAACAAAACTATCAGAATAACAACTTCTTGGGCGTTGATAAAATTATGCTATAAATGTATCGACTCTCAATCCATAGTCATCCCTATTTTTGGCCTGGTAAACGAAGATATTTTCGTCTTTAACATTGTTGTGTTGTCAATTAATTTGATGTGGCCAAGACAACGTGTTATGACTACTTGCACGTCCTAGTACGGGTTGTAAGGCCAGTCAGTGGGCATGCGTTTTTTCTATTAAGGGGCTCTGCGATAATTTGTTACTAGAGAAACCGAGAAGACCTTCCTGTCAGGCTCCTGATTTTCCATAAAAAAACATAACCAAACTTTTAAATATTTGAAATACAATTTATTTTACAAAATTGCTATAAAAAAATGTCGAAGTATAACTTCTTATGACAAATATTTATTATTCGGAACAAGTTTGAAGAATGAAGTAAAACTATATTCTAGATATCCATATCGAACATAAGGCTATTTTTAGAATCCAGATCTGATGATTCCGACTCAATGCGGTCTCGCAGCATCGAACAAGAACCATTGTTATTGTTAGTTTGGTTGCTTTGAGTTGAGAGATCCAAGCCACTGTCGTGTTTTGATGATTTCCTTTCATTCTCCGAACGTTTGAGAAAATGATTGTTGTTGTTGTTGCTCAACTGAAATTTTAAATTGAAAAATTTATGGCATCCGTCTTTGGATCAAAAGTAAGAAATTACCTTATTATCTTCATAATCAGCCGAGTCACCCTCGCTGTGACGACGTTGAAGAGCACGCTTCTTGTTCTTCTTTTTTTGATTTATCTTCCGGCGACCCAAAATGCTCGAGTCCATGCTAAAATGATTATAAATTTACAAACATTCCATTAAGGGAACAGCTAGAATAAATACTAACCGAAATACATTCTTCTTGATCACATCACTAAATCTAACAGTCTTCTTGCAACTCTCCGAGAGACCATGCTGAGAAGAAGAGTTATTCTCCTCTGGAATATCACTAAACGAATGCGACAATTTCATATCACCATCGATCGAACACGAATACGAATGTTCATCGAATGAGGAACAGCTTTCCGACATTGTTCGCAAATATCGGCTGCTATGCTTGAGAATTCCCTTGAAAGAGGGTGCGCTTTGGTTGCGCGACTCAGAGAAGCTTCTTTGTTTCCGGTTAAAGGGAATTTGAATTTCGCCATCAGTTGATGCATTCTCTCTATTCTCATCTGTATCATTATTTTCAGGTTTACCATTCAATTTAGTGTTGTTGTTGTTGTGTTTTTGATTGTTTTTATAGGCGGCAGCTGCGGCTGTTTGTTGTTTGATGTCATCACAAGTTGACTCGGAATAAGAACGATATTTCTTATTCGGTTTGCGGCCTTTTTTGTTGAAGTTCTTCGACGACAATGAGCACCTCTTCGACTCTTCTTCACCTTTTTTCGGTTTTATTTCAATTTGAATTGATTTCTCATTTTTCGACAGCTCCACCGACACTTCTAATTCCGATTGTTTGTCATCGGTTTTCGACTGTTTTGAATTGGCTAAAATGAATTCATCTTGAATTCTGAACATCTTTACATTGTTACTATCGCTCCCGGCATAGTAGTATTCAATGTTTAGGAATTCCTTCAATTTTATGTTCAAGACAACATTATTATCCCATGCTTCGGCTTCGACGGAATCTATTTGGGCAGCACTTTCCTCAGCAAATTCAAAATAGAATGTATAATGGGTTGGATAGAAACCAGTTCCCAAGGATTCGAATTGCATATGGAACCATTTTTCATCTCTAATCATTTTTATGGATTCGTTGTCGACGTTCTTAACATGCAGAACTATGGCAATGGTTTCATCAAGAATGTTTAGATCGAAATGTTGGGGAAACTTGTATTTGATGGATTTTTTGAGGAAGTCTACTGAGCTTTTTGTATTAACCAACGCAGTTTTTGCAACTGTAACTAAAAGGAATAATCAAATTGATTGTTAAGAAGAAATTTGTGCGTTTCCTACCTTTCTTTTCGGATTCTAGATCGATTTCGGGGGTATTCGAAGCGATACTCCCGCCATGGCAGCTATCATCACGAATATCACTCTCAACACCACTATCCTCGCGGTTAAAGTCGTGCATAGTCCGCTCCTTTTTAAAAGCTTTAACTGGCAGTGTAACAAGTAGTTTGTGTTTATCGGAATCAAACTTGGCACAGCCTTCCTTCTCATTGACATCATAAGGCAGTTCAATATTTAATTTGTACTTTGCAGGTTTTTCACTGGTGAAATAGAGCCTCCTATCGGTTATGTCGAGCGTGCTATTGGCAGACGAATTCAATAGTGGCAATTCGATTTCAATGACCAATTCCTTAGGAATTGTTAAATTCATTTTAGCATCAAGTTCGTAGGTCATTTCTGACATATCAATCGGACGACGATGTTTGACAATATATTTCGGTTTACAGTATTCATCTATGCGAGTCGGAGTTGTCGCAGTAAACACTTGTGTCGGCTCTCGGCCCGGTGCAGGTTTCGGGGGATATATATCGTCCAAAGGATTCGGCCCGTCCTCAGATTGAAGAGGCCCATTTTCGGACAGTTTTCGAATAACCGTAGAGCGTTGAAGTCCTTTGAATTTAACAGTGGACGACAGTAAATTTATGCGGTCCAGCCGCACCTTGAATTCCCGTTCAATGCCATCGCAGGCGGCATCGATTAAACATTTCTTAAAATTCTCATTAGTCTGAGCCAATGCCAGGGCCTTGGGATGGAAAATTACATCGTACACCTGACAACGGCAATTCTTTTCATCGTAATCAGGTCTTGGTGGGGAAATGGCATGCGGTATACTCCAATTGACACCTTTTGTACCATTTTGCGGATTTTTTCCCTTTTCACTTGTCGGTGGGTCAATTTTTTCACATTCGGCAATGTTAAGAAAACACTTTAAATCACCATTCAATGAGGTTTCAAGAACAAATCCCGGCTGGGGGTTAAGAAAGGTCACGTCAACACCACGTTCGGCTTCTAATTGTTTGATTTCATCTTCATATTGCTTCCGATTTTTAAGATCTTGAATTTCTTCACAATAATCAAGAAAAAGTTTTCTAAATTCCTCTTTTTTTAGTGCGATGGTCAATTTCTCAAATTCTTCAGTTGTAATGTTCAATTTTTCAAAATCTGTATTCACCGACATGACACACAATCAATTTTGAAGCAAAATGGTCTTCTTATCGTGGAAGTTTTTATCACCGAAAGAAAAATAAAAACAATAATAAATACGACTATTGCGCAACTATTTTACTTTGGGGAGGTAGTAAGATTGAGTTGCAGGCGTTTCTTTTTGTTTTTATTTAGCAAGAGTTTTCATAAATTGGTAAATTAGTTTTTAGAATTGAGATGGTTCTTTTTTTTCCAAATTAGGCTAACATGGAAGTTAAATATTTTTCCTTAAAATCTCCGGTTTTTTAGTTCTACAATCTACGATTACGATATCGCTGAGTGTCGATTAGAGTTGAGTCTCAGAGAGAGAATAGCTGTGTTCACTGAGGCTGTGCTGGACTGTTCTAGACAGAAAAGTACAGCTTTTTGCTGTTCATTGAGGTTTTTTCTGTGCTGAACTGTTCTACTTTCCTGTTCATTGACAAACCTAGAACAGTTTAGAACAGGATTTTCTGTTCTTGCTTTTGAGTCAGATCAGGTTAGAACAGACTTGTGAGAAATGTCAAAAACGAAGTTGTCATTTTTTTTGTTTACGTTTTGATTTGGCTGTGCTCATTTGATTGACGAGCGAATTTTTAAGAAATAAAAGAATTAATTCAAATTAAACTAAAAAATCAAACGAAACATGGAAAACACAAATAACAATCAAAAGTAAATTGGATCCCTTACCGAAGAATCCCCTAAAAGGAAAGTACGGCTGAAATGACTGAGAGAAATAGCACAGCAAGGCGAAGACGCTACAAGTGACACCACGGAAATACCCAAGTAATTTTGCGCATCTTTTCGCCTTTCCATCTAACCTAGTCATGAATTTAACTTGTATTCCACAGGCCAATATTCCGGAGTTACAAACCCCACGATGAAAACCTCAGCGAAGTAGTTCTCGAACAAGGTCCAGCCGGTGAGATCGAAAAAGAAGTCGAATCACAGATTGAACTGCTCAAGACTCCAAATGAATGAAGAAATCGACATAGCCAATCTGGCTCCACGAAAACCAGATTGGGATCTTAAAATTGACGTTGCCAAAAAGCTAGAAAAACTCGATAGACGCACCCAGAAAGCTATCGCCGAGCTGATTCGCGAAAGACTAAAAAAGAACCTGGATCTCTCCCAAGTTGTCAATGTGGGTGCGGCTATCGAAGCAAGACCATCTGAGGACGTCGTCGAGTAAAAAGATTTTATTATACAATAAATTAAAATAATACCTAAACTTTTAACATAATTCGCTATAATCATTTGTGACATGCAATTGCAGAGGAGCATACGTTCACTGTATTTGTTCTCAATGGAATCAGCGAAGTGTTTCATTGACTCCAATTGCATAGGGATGTCCTTTCTCAGACCCTCTACCGCCCGCTGCAGTCCCTGAATCTTTTCTTCGTGAATGATTAGTTGTTTGTCCTTTTCGCGGATGACTTTCTCTTGTTGTAAGGCCACTTCGGTTCGCAGACTAATTGTCTTATTGTTTTTCACGATCTCCTGACTGCTTGGCAATGATTTCGTTAGCTTGTGAGATCTCTGCGGTGGCCATTTCCAGTGCTTGCTGCTTGGTTTGGCAAATCTTTTTCTCCGCTTCCAGCTCGGCTAGCAAATCAGACTGTTCGGATTGCAAAACAGAAACATTGAGAATCGTCATTTCGGTATGAACTGTGCCAAACCCAGAAATACCTTCATTTTGCAGCTCGTCAATGTGCTTCCTCGAGTCCATCATATGCATGTCGTTTTTCCTCTCGATATTTTTTAGCGCTGCCATATCCGACACAAGCTTCTCGTTCTGGTCCTTCAACGATGAAATCGACGACTTCAGCGATGCAATCTCATTTCGCAAATTGTCACATCGCTTTGTCTCATGGCTGGAAGTAAAGGGTTTTCGTTTGGTGTATTTTGGGTTCTCTTAAACTGTCTTACCATTTTTCCGAGAACAGATTTGCCTTATCTTGGAGCGCTTTGTCAAGTTGAGCTTGCAAGTCTTGCATGGCCATCATTAGTATTATCTTAGCAATCACTTGATTTTCCATTTCAATAATTTTCAATATATTTTTTACAGTAAAACACAAAAAATGAAAAAAAAAAGAAGCGAGAAACGAAAAATTCACACAATTTGCAATTTGTTTTTTTTTTTTTGACAACTGACGTTTAACTGACTGTTCTAACTTGATCTGACGTTTCTCATGAAACTGTGCTGTGCTGTGCTGTTCTGATCTAGAAAAAACCTCAGTGAACACAACTAATGATAAAAGTGGAATTTGGAAGACATAAAAATAGAAATTTCCAGAAACTATTTTTTTATATTTTGACAGTTGATGAATTGGGCACATTTTTATAGGTGCTTGTTCACACACTGAGTTTTTCTTACAAACATCTTGCACTAACAAAGCCATCTGCCGGATATAGACAGAAATAGCGTTAAGACATTGCGTTGTGGTGTTGCTTGTTTTCGCTGCTGCGTTCAATGATGGAATGAGGAAACTTGACATAATTTGCCCACCGAAGGAAAATTACTAGATTGCTGATTGGATTGAGGATGAGATGTTTGAGATGCCATCGATCATGGCCAAAGGAGGCTGCGTGTAAGCTATCGCGTCTCACACAACGCATTGTAGACACTTTTGAAGTGGATATTATTAATTGTCACATAGGGACGAGGAAGAAAGAAGGTCTAAATGTTCTCCCTTTATCTCTCTGATATCTTCGCTGATTGGCTGACTGGCTGTAAAGTGGAATGAACAGAGTAAAAAAAATTAAGGGAAGGTCAAAATCAAAATTGTTGTTGTCTTGTTGGAGCTCAGAGAGAGAACGAGAGAACTCGTTGATCTTTTTCTCTCTTGTCCGATGTGACACTTTTCAGGCTACCTTCCGTGCTCTTTTATAATATCTCTATGCATCCATCTCACTCTGTGATAAGAAAAATGGGACAGAACAATATTTTCAACAGTTATCAAAACTAAATTGATTCGCGAATTCTGGTGTGAATACGGTCTTACAATTTGAAAGGTACCTCGTCTGAATGCATTCATTTATAATTAACCCAAATCCATATAGAAAAATCCCATGGTTCTTAAAACATGTCGCTTATTATTTTGATTTGATTTTTGATAGTTAACCACAATGGCTGCCATTGTATTTATAATTATTTTAACTTCGATTTTAAATCAAAACATCGCCAAAGGTTGGTTAAAAATATTAAATAAAACAACATCAACAACTTCCATGCAATCCAACTTATCCGTTGATATATAATTTGTGTAGATCCGTTGGTTATTTAGCCCCAAAAGAGTGTCGCATTTATTTTCAACAACGAAAAAAAAAAATAAGTCGCAATGATCCAGCTGGACTTGCATTCATAAATATAAATATGATTTTTTTGTGTTTTTTAAAAGTTAAAAATAAAACCGTGTTATTTTTTGGGTATTGCAAAAGATATATTTTGTTTGTTTCCAAAAATCACTTAATTTCCAAGGCTTGAACCTTTGTTATTGTTTAATGAAATTTCAGGTGAGATAAATGGGCGGCTACTAGAAGAAACTCATGAAAATATGGAACTAGAAGTGAGCCATTCCAGCGCTAGAGAATTTCCGCTGCAAAATTCTATACAAAAACACCCAAGGTATGTTTTAAGATTCGAATCTTTTCTATTCCGGGTCGATGGAAACGTTCGTTCAATCGCTTGAAACAATTTATTGAAAACAATTAGGTAACCATATCTGGTTGATTTTCGAAGCTTTATTTGGACTTGAACGAATATTTACATTACTCGATCTTGTAGAAACCTTCTAGACTTAGTTTTAGAACTCCCCCTTTATAAGATATCTAAAAATTTTAACATAAATAAATCCCAATATATTCCCCGCATATGCTACTACCTCTAGGAGGCATACAAAGTCAAAAAGAAGAATGCGAAGAAGGTAAAGAGCATCACATTCGGTGAAGACAATAATTTCATTCACGATTTTCGATGCCGATGCTTATTTGTGGTGTGCTGCTTCGTTTTTGTCCTTTTTTCGTGTTTCTTTTCTTTTGTATTTTTTCAAATTCATTCGTTTGAAGTTTCATTTTTCGTTCTTTGGAGAATTGCAATTTGTTTTATGAACACGCATGCTGAGTTATTTCTTATCACAATTTCAATTTTCTAATTGCTTTCTTTCAATGTTCAACAGATTCAAATGCTATTCGTGTGAATCGCCTTGCAAGAATGCAACACATGATGCTCATATGTGCCAGAATGCCATACAAGTAATGTAACGATCTGTTGGTTTGATCTCTCTCTAACTTTCGTTTGTTTATCTTGACAGTGTTGGAAATCAAGAACTCGCAATGCCTATGGAGAGGAGAATGTCTCTCGAGGCTGCACAACATCGCCCGAACAGCTGCCACTGATTTGCAATCAGAATCGAATGAATAATCTCGCACCAAAGAAACGACATGCCGTGGTGCAAATCAATGTTGTTTGCTGTTCCGATGACTATTGCAACGGGGGGGATTTTCCTGAATTGCCTCCTGTTTTCCAAAGTATGTTGTTGTTATGTCTACATCTGCATCTAAAAATAAGTATTTTTCATTCTTTAAGATGAAATAACTCAAGTGGACCCAATGGGAAATGGTGTTGTAAAGTTATCATTTGCGATACTCGGTCCAGTTTTTGTTATTTTAGTAATTGGGACTATAGTGCTGTATTTTTTGCGTCGCAAACATCAGAAGAATTTGAATGCATTCAGAAATAAACAAGATCCGGAATCTTATTTAGTGAGCGATGATATGCTGAGGGCTACCAGCGCGGGCGATAGTACTTTGAAGGTAAGTGACACAAATATTTTCATACTTAGCAGGTGCTGGAAAAAAGAGGGAGCAGAAGAAGCGATCTACAGAGGATGTTGAGAGACTAAAAAACAGGATTGAGGTTTGGAAGAGTTGAAAGAATGACTCAAGGTTACCGAGCACGAACTGAAGCCTGTAAAGACCAACTGGGAAATATCGTAGTAGAGTCACAGTCAATGCTGAGGATATGGAAGGACCACTTCTGCAAACTGTCCAACGGCGATTTCGAGTCAAATTCCGCTGTCAGGCAGAATGAATCATTCAATGAAGAATAAAAAAGTGGAGATAGCAATATCTAAGCTTAAAAACAACAAAGTCGTGGGAGCTGACGGCATCACTGCCGAACTCTTCAAAGCAGCCGGCGATGACTTGATAAGAAGCATACACCAACTCATCTGCAGAATATGCTCGGAAGAGAGCATGCCCGATGAATGGAACCTCAGCATTGTTTGCTTCCTGAAGAAAGGAGAGGGAAACCCTCTCCAGTATAATATTAAAAAAGTCGCATGACAGTGCATCATCTTGTCTAAAGCCTTTTTTTGATATCAAAGGCGTCGGTGAAGAAGTCCAGAAGTTTATGCAACTACTCGCGTACGCTGATGGCATTGATATCATTGGGAGAACGCAGCAGACAGAGGCTGGAAAAATGGGTTTAGCGGTCAATGAGGGCAAAATAAAGCGTATGCTGTTAACAAGAAAGGACACCCAACACCGACGTCTTGGACAACGTCACGATAGACGCGGCTATGTGAACCTGGCACCCGACTTTTGAAAAAAAAAATTTCTTTATTTATTTTGATAGGTTAGGGTAGGTAGTTGATTGTAGTGAATTTAATTTTTTTTGTAGTTGTACAGAAAACAAAATTTTGACCATCAAAAAAATGTCAGCCCCCGAAAATAAAATTTCGAACTTTTTTTGCTTGTTTTCCATAGATATACGCTTGTAGATGATTGTAGTGAAGTTTTTTTTTTTAAGTGAGACAGAAAAATTATAAAAAAAAAAATTTCGACCAAATTGTTCGACCACTACCTTTTTCATACTTTTCTCATTCAAAAAAAGTATTGAAATTAATTAACTTTAAAATAGGAATTACTTACTCTACAATAGAAACAAACCCTCATAGAGGTTTGTAGTGAAAAAAGAATTTTACTACAAACGATAAAAATGCCATTTTAAGCCATATAGAGGTTCGTAGTGCAAAATACTCCTACTACGAAACTTTAAAATCCGTTAACAAGCTAATGGACGTTTGTAGTGAAAAAATTACTTCAATACAAACGAAAGCAACCCTCATAGAGGTGTTTAGTGAAGTAATTTTTTCACTACAAACGTCCATTAGCTTGTTAACGGATTTTAAAGTTTCGTAGTAGGAGTATTTTGCACTACGAACCTCTATATGGCTTAAAATGGCATTTTTATCGTTTGTAGTAAAATTCTTTTTTCACTACAAACCTCTATGAGGGTTGCTTTCGTTTGTAGTGAAGTAATTTTTTCACTACAAACGTCCATTAGCTTGTTAACGGATTTTAAAGTTTCGTAGTAGGAGTATTTTGCACTACGAACCTGTATATGGCTTAAAATGACATTTTTATCGTTTGTAGTAAAATTCTTTTTTCACTACAAACGTCCATTAGCTTGTTAACGGATTTTAAAGTTTCGTAGTAGGAGTATTTTGCACTACGAACCTCTATATGGCTTAAAATGACATTTTTATCGTTTGTAGTAAAATTCTTTTTTCACTACAAACCTCTATGAGGGTTGCTTTCGTTTGTAGTGAAGTAATTTTTTCACTACAAACGTCCATTAGCTTGTTAACGGATTTTAAAGTTTCGTAGTAGGAGTATTTTGCACTACGAACCTGTATATGGCTTAAAATTACATTTTTATCGTTTGTAGTAAAATTCTTTTTTCACTACAAACCTCTATGAGGGTTGCTTTCGTTTGTAGTGAAGTAATTTTTTCACTACAAACGTCCATTAGCTTGTTAACGGATTTTAAAGTTTCGTAGTAGGAGTATTTTGCACTACGAACCTCTATATGGCTTAAAATGACATTTTTATCGTTTGTAGTAAAATTCTTTTTTCACTACAAACCTCTATGAGGGTTGCTTTCGTTTGTAGTGAAGTAATTTTTTCACTACAAACGTCCATTAGCTTGTTAACGGATTTTAAAGTTTCGTAGTAGGAGTATTTTGCACTACGAACCTGTATATGGCTTAAAATGACATTTTTATCGTTTGTAGTAAAATTCTTTTTTCACTACAAACCTCTATGAGGGTTGCTTTCGTTTGTAGTGAAGTAATTTTTTCACTACAAACGTCCATTAGCTTGTTAACGGATTTTAAAGTTTCGTAGTAGGAGTATTTTGCACTACGAACCTCTATATGGCTTAAAATGACATTTTTATCGTTTGTAGTAAAATTCTTTTTTCACTACAAACCTCTATGAGGGTTTGTTTCTATTGTAGAGTAAGTAATTCCTATTTTAAAGTTAATTAATTTCAATACTTTTTTTGAATGAGAAAAGTATGAAAAAGGTAGTGGTCGAACAATTTGGTCGAAATTTTTTTTTTTTATAATTTTTCTGTCTCACTTAAAAAAAAAAAACTTCACTACAATCATCTACAAGCGTATATCTATGGAAAACAAGCAAAAAAAGTTCGAAATTTTATTTTCGGGGGCTGACATTTTTTTGATGGTCAAAATTTTGTTTTCTGTACAACTACAAAAAAAATTAAATTCACTACAATCAACTACCTACCCTAACCTATCAAAATAAATAAAGAAACATTTTTTTTTTCAAAAGTCGGGTGCCAGGTTCACATAGCCGATAGACGCATATAATTTCGAGGCAGTAAAGGACTTTGTCTGCCTTGGCTCTGCCATCAACACGGACAATGACATCAGCGCCGAGATGAGAAGGAGAATAACTCTTGCTAATCGCTGTTTCTTCGGGCTAAGAAAGCAATTGAGTAGTAAAGCCCCCTCCCAAACAACTAAGGTGACGCTCTATAAGATTCTCATAATTCCCGTCCTGCTATATGGGGCAGAAGCATGGACCCTGTCAAAAACGTATGAGAGCACCCTAGGCCGGTTCGAGAGAAAAGTTCTACGGAAGATCGATGGTACTGTATGCATAAACGGTGAATGGCGGAGAAGATTTAATACGGCCCGTAAAGTCTTCAAATCCACCCCAGGGGGACGACGCAGTAGGGGAAGACCAGGTGGCGCGCGCAAGTTGAAGATGACCTCAACCACCTCGGCGTGCGTAACTGGAGACAGCTAGCTAGGGACCGAGCTGGCTGGAGAGATTTGTTGGTTGAGGCCCAAGTGCACCCCGGACTGCAGCGCCACCTTAAGTAAGTAAGTAAGGTGCTGGGCCACAGAGGCATTCATGGAAATTGTAAAGCTGATGAACTTGCTATAAATGGAATTATCTTACCCCAATGGGAAAGAGTTGGCATACCTATCGCTACATTTAAACTCTTGCTAAAGCAGGACGCCATCAGAGATACTAACCTAAGATGGGATAACATTCCAATTTATATGGTCACGAAACAGATTTGGCGTAACAAAAACTCTAAAATGACAAAGGATTTGAGAGGATTGAGTAGAGAGCTTCTTAAAAGCATTGTTTACCGAAGACGGAACCAAACAAAACATCAAAACTTCAATGGTCACATTGACAAGGCTTAAGGCTTGGACTTAAAGAATCCGTACTGCTATACGGGTGTAGCATATATCTTCATTTTTTTTTTTTTAACAGGAATACTTTCAACATTCTGTAACATCGGGCTCTGGAAGTGGTCTTCCCCTGTTAGTTCAAAGGACGCTAGCCAAACAAATTACCCTAGTTGACTGCATTGGCCGCGGCAAGTATGGAGAAGTCTGGCGTGGCATATGGCACGGCGAGAGTATTGCTGTGAAAATATTCTTCAGTCGTGATGAAGAGTCCTGGAAGAGAGAAACCGAAATATACAGGTTTGTATTTATTTCGCCTTAAAGTTATTTCGTTATTTTGAAGTGTTTTTTTCTTTCTTTCTTCCCAAGTACTGTTCTCCTGCGTCACGCAAACATACTCGGCTACATAGGATCAGATATGATATCAAGAAATTCCTGCACTCAATTATGGCTCCTCACACACTACTATCCACATGGATCTCTGTTTGATCATTTGAACAGGAACGCCCTCAGTCACTACGACATGATTATGATATGTTTGTCCATAGCCAACGGACTTGTTCACTTGCACACGGAAATTTTTGGCAAAGAGGTTAGTTTGATTGAATTCTTTGTAGGAATAAATTATATCATGTTGCATTGCATTTAAAGGGAAAACCAGGAATAGCGCATCGTGACTTGAAATCGAAAAATATTTTAGTCAAACCTAATGGCACATGTGTGATAGCTGACTTCGGGTTGGCTGTCACGCATTCACATGTCACCGGCAAACTTGATCTTGGCAACAATCCAAAAGTTGGAACAAAACGCTATATGGCACCAGAAGTACTCGATGAGAGGTGCGTTGAGCAAATTGATAGTTTTTGATAGAATATCATTGAATTTTTTTTATTTTAGCATAAATATGCACTGTTTTGAGGCGCTCCGTCGGGCGGATATTTATGCATTGGGTCTGGTTCTGTGGGAAGTTTGTCGGAGGACAATATCAGGTGGAATTGCTGAGGAATACAAAGTTCCATATTATGATGTGGTGCCTTCGGATCCAAGCTTTGAGGATATGAAGAAAGTTGTCTGCAGCGATAATCACCGTCCATCGATACCAAACCGCTGGAGTTCAGATCCGGTATGTTTTTATTTCAATTACTTGATACGCCTCAAAGAGAGGCAGCCTTTGTCTGGCTGTTTTAAAGCATATCTAACTAATTGACTTAAAGAGTTCCCTTGTTAACCTATTTTTTGTTTTCAGTTACTGGCCGGAATGTCAAAGCTTATGAAAGAATGCTGGCATCAAAATGCCAATGTTCGTTTACCAGTGTTGCGCATCAAAAAGACTCTTCACAAATTAGCTTCCGCTGATGATAAATTTAGATTACAGTATGACGAAGTATGTGTTTAGTTTTTTATCAATTTTACATTACAAGAAAAACACTGAGCAACTCCATTATTTAAGTCTTTGATACGTTGTTTTAACGTACGGCCAATCTAAGTTATAAACAGAATATTCGCATAAACAAGAGTGTATGTATGAATTCTCTTCATTTAAACTGATTGTGTGTTCGGTAAAAATTCACAATATTTTAAGTACTTTAGGACATTGTAGAATTTAGGTAGATTGTAAGATATTCTTAAAAAACAAAAACTATTTTTTTCTTACACAAAGAAAAGTAAATAACCTTAAAGCCCCTTTTAGACGATCAGTTAAGTTCTCAATTTCATTTGATCAATCAGTTAAGCTTTCACTTCAGTTAAAAAGTTTGTGTATTTAGACGTCAGTCCGGTATTCAGTTCAGCTTTCATTATACTTGTGAGCAGTTGAAATTCGGAAGAAAAAAGGTTTTGCGTAATTGGATGATGAAAGCCTTATTGCAATACACTTATCCGGCTCACAATCCATGAAGGATCTCAGCCTGAGATACTGCACCCTTCCATCGTGAACGGTCCCTCGCATGCACTCTCCAGTCGCCGAAACCAAGCGCTCTGGCATCCGCAGTCACTTGGTCCTTGTACCGTAGGTTCGCTCTTCCTTGACTTCTCGAGCCTGGGGACTGCGATGAGAAGACTTTCTTGGCTGGAGCGTTGTCGTCGATTCGCTCGATGTGTCTGAGCCAATGAAGTCGTCTTTTCTTGGCTTTCTGGACTACATCGCCATCTTGGTACAGCTCGTACAGTTCACGGTTGAACCTTCTTCTCCATTCGCCATCGTCGCATACGGGACCGAATTTTTCTTTCGCAAGTGCCCAGTATGCAGTATCAATTCCCCTTTTTTACGTATCGTCCAACACTCGACGCCGTAGTGTAGCAGACACTTTGTCTGTTGTTTGGCCAAACCGAAGCAGCAGAGGTTCGCTAGGGTAATTCTTCTTCGGATCTCCACTAAGGTGTCGTTTGTATGACTGATGTTTGTTCCAAGGTGGGTGAACTCCTTAACTACCTCGAAATTGCTGCTACAGAGACAGATGTTGCTTTGTTTTGTAGATAGCATGTACTTTGTTTTGTCCTCATTCACTTCAAGACCAACGAGTTTTGCCTGCTCTTCAATCGCTGTGAAGGCGTCAAGCACAGCTCTCTTGGATCGACCGGTGATGTCTATGTCGTCCGCATTGCCTAGGAGCTGGGTGGACTTGTTGAAAATAGTATTTTCCGTGTTCACAACTGCCTTGCGCACTATCTGCTCCAGGACTATGTTGAAGAAGTCACATGACAACGCATCTCCTTGTCTAAACCCTGCGCATGTATGGAATAACTCGGATGAGTTGTTACCCATTTGCACACTGCACTGCGTATTGTTTAGCGTCATGCGGCACAGCTGGATCAGTTTTTTCGGGCTCCCGAATGCAGACATCGCCATCATAAGCTCTTGGCGGTGGATGCTATCAGAAGCAGCTTTAAAGTCGATGAAACGATGGTGGGTTTCGACTTGAAATTCGTTGGTCTTTTCCAGGATCTGCCTCAGTGTGAATATTTGATCTATCGTTGTTCTGCCTGGCCTAAAGCCACACTGGTACGTGCCGATTATTGTGTTTCAGAAAGGTTTAAGACGCTCACACAGTTCTTTGTTATACGCAGAACGAAAGATTCCCCTGACCTTTGCCTTCGTCGCTTCTGCATCTACCGCTTTTAATTTTCGAAGCCACATATCAAATACTGCTTCTCTTTTAACCGAATTGTGGTAAAAAGCGTGATTCATCCATATTGTCGTTTCGTTTTGACAGTTTCCGCACGAATATTAAATCTTCACTCACCGAAAATTATTGCTAAAATGAAGATTGAACTGAAAACTCAAATGAAATGTATTTACACATCAGTTTGACTGAAAGTTTAACTGAGAACTGACGAGAATTTCATGAGTTTCAGTTATACGAGTATTTAAACATCAGTTTAACTGAAAGCTTACCTGATTGCTCAACTGAAACTGAGACTGGATCGTCTAAAAGGGGCTTAATAGTAATAAGAAATTAAGACAACAAATTGTTTTTGTTTCATTCGAAAGAAATATTTAATTTAAATTGTAAAGGGAACCAAATCGAAGTATGGATTCTTTTTTGACTCCGTCGTCGTTTTAGAAATCCGGTCTACATTTTCGTAGTTAAAGGCTGATGAATTCATAAAGAGTTTGAATTGTCCAAATGTTCATCTTTATGTGAGCATAAATCTGAATTTAGTTTTTCTTATTTGCGTAACGTGCCTTTTGCCTGCCTTAAATTTGAACGGAAATTGAATTAAAAATTCAAACCAGTGCCTCTTAAAAAATATGAAACAAAATATGTATAATTATTTGATTTTTGTTTTAAACGAAAAAAGAACCTAGACAACACAGAAACAAACACACGGTTAAAATTGTTGCAGGTTAGGTTCATTTTGCAGCTTTTTAGCGTTTAAATTCGATGCAAGTGCCATTATTTAAGAAACATACTTGTAATGTTATTTTTTTCTTCTAACTTTCTTCTTTATACTATTTCCCCCTGTTTTATAAGTAAAGGTCGCACAACACAAGCTTGATAAACATGCTTGTACCATCTTTTTGCACATTCGTGCTTAATTTTTCATTTCGCCTGCACACGATACCAGCATGCTTGAACAATTTTCAGTTATGATGCGAAAATGTGTTATTCGGACGACGACTTGCTTGCTTTCGCTGCTTTTTACTTTATTCGTAAAAAGGAAATGCGAAAAAAGTAACGTATTATAAAGTGTAAAGAGTGGAAGCTACTCCCATATTAATTTACCGAGTGAATTGAATATATGTCCGCGTGATTGGCATAATTATCTCAGAATGAGTGAAGAAACTTATCTGAAGCTTTGTCACTCGTAACACCTTTAATTAAAAAGCAGGATATAGTTATGAGACAAGCTATTACTTCCCACGAGAGATAAACAGCTCTTCTTCAAATCGCTTGACATTCACCATGATATGGTGACGTAGAGCTTATTCACGGTCACGAACTTCTAATTTATTTGTACAAGCCAAAAACACAAGTACACACGTTCCGTTTTGCGCAAGCTGGTTTCGATGACTTTTTCCAACATTTGTGGCCGTATATCAGCAATAACACGGCGAATGTTGTCTTCCAAATGGTCAAGCGTTTGTGGCTAATCCGCATAGACCAATGACTTTACATAACCCCACAGAAAATAGTCTAGCGGTGATAAATCACAAGATCTTGGAGGCCAATTCACAGGTCTAAAATGTGAAATTAGGCGGTCACCAAGACACGTGTCTTTCAATAAAACGATTGTGGTACGAGCTGTGTGACATGTTGCGCCGTCTTGTTGGAACCACAGCTCCTGGACATCATGATTGTTCAATTCAGGAATGAAAAAGTTAGTAATCATGGCTTTATACCGATCACCATTGACTGAAACGTTGTGGCCATAATCGTTTTTGAAGAAGTACGGACCAATGATTCCACCAGCCCATAAAGCGCACCAAACAGTCAGCTTTTCTGGATGTAACGGTGTTTCGTAGCCATTCAACCAGAAGTGCGCTTCATCGCTAAACAAAATTCGCTTATGAAAATCGGGAACAACGGTCATCTCGTTTTGGGCCCATTCGACGAATCTACGCCTTGCTTGATGATCGTTTAGCTTCAATTCTTGCACGAGTTGGATTTTGTAAGCACGCAAACCAAGATCCTTCCGCAAAATCTTCCACAAAGTGGATGGACACAGATCCAATTCCTGTGCTCGATGGCGGATGAACTCATCCGGGTCTTCCTCAATGCTACGCTCTACAGTAGCAATAGCTTCTTCTGTACGCACCGTACGGCGTCTCTGGGGATGTGAGTTATCAATTGGAGTAAACGTGGTGTGAAAACGTTCCATAGTTAATCGAATTAACTGATCTGATGGACGATTTTGTCGACGATAAAATAAACGTAGTGGTAGTGCGCGATACGTATTCCGCACAGAACCATTATTTTCGAAATAAAATTGCACAATTTGCAAGCGTTGTTCAGGCTTGAGTCTATTGATGATGAATTGCCAAACCAAACTGAGAATAAATCACTTGGCAGCTGTTAAATCGGTCGCCGTCTTGAAAAGTAATGCCAACTTAAAGTACTATAGCGCGAAAAAAACACCCTTTACAAGTGAAATGCTTGCGCAAACCTTTTTTTACAGACTTTATAGTTTGCTTGTACACGCATACTTGGCAAGCATGCTGTTGTGTGTGTAGGGACCTTAATTGTTACTGCCTGTTTTGAAAGTTAATTATTACTGGCAAATATTTAACATTGCAGCTATGAACGTAGTGCAGGAATAACGACTTTGAAGTTTTTTTGGGTTCTAGAGTAGTAAAATGACGGAATGGCATATGTTTATGACAAAGAACTGTACATATTCATTTTTCATTTCATTAATCGGATGTTGTCGATTGAATATGAACCGAATATATTTAATTAAATAAAACTAATCGTCCTTGGAACTTAATTTTCACTGGACAAAACTTGATTGTAAATAATAATTTTCATCTTTTTAATTTCATCAATAAAAATAGTCGTAGATCTATCATCAATAACTCATTTACTAATTAAAAAACTAAGCGTGTTTCTGTCTTTAATTTTAATGGAAGGAATTCTAAGTAAAAATATTAGAAGCTCATCTACTCTTAAGGAAAAAACTAATAAATGATTTTTTGTTTGTTTTAAGACTTGTAAATAATTTTATGTTATGTATTTTCATTTTGTCATAAATATTTAACTGTAAGAAATAAAAAAATAACAAAATTTTTAAACTTTGCTATTTTTTTTAGTAAAATTATTCAAGTTCAAACCACTCATCTAGGCCTAGGGGAACCCCGTAAGGAGGAATTCTTTCACCGCTACTCTGGTTCTTGGTGACTCTGCTTGGATCCTGGCCACATTGATGTGCCAGGCAATGAAAAAGCGGATGAACTAGCAAGGGAAGGTTCTACAACTAGACCCCTCTCTCATAGACCATCGTATAGGAATCCCGTTATGTGAACTGCAACATAATGTCAGTAAAATCGTCCTTCAAAAATCCAACATCAGATGGAATCTCCTAGAAACCTGTGTTAATACCAGGAAACTTTGGCCTAGATACGATAAGAAAAGATCCGACAGGATTTTAACTCTTAACAAACCCTCCCTAAGATCCCTTATTGGCATAATTACAGGACACAACCTTCTTGGCTACCATAAGAAGAAGATGGGGCTTAGTACCCATGACCTTTGTAGAGGCCGTGGTAATGAAGACGAGCGTGAAGATACCGCTCATTTTCTCTGCCACTGTCCCTCACTCTGTCTTACTAGGAAGAAAACTCTAGGCAACTTCTTCTTCAACGAACTGGATGAACTATCCGAACTGCCAGGAAAAAGCTTGCTGAGCTTTGTCAAGACCTCTAAATGGCTAGACGAACGACATGATTCATAGGTTATTTATTTTTCAGGAAGTTACAATCGGCCTTATAACCGTACCCGATCGGAGAAAAATTCTCTCCGATTCGTACAATTTCTACGAATTTTCTACCACCGTATACTTTCGGACAGGTCAATAGTAGTCATCTACGAAAAAATTTGAAATCTGCGTCGGAATTTCAAATTGAGAGCGACGTTTCACGATTTCATGCGATGCATCGCGATTTGTTACTACTGTTTTCGTCCGATTGTCTCCGAAACAAAAAAGTGTCGGAACTAAAAATATTTTTTAACTTACAAAACAACAAATAAGTGCGTCGGTATGCATCACTAATTTATGTACGAATCGGGTATGGTGAAGGAAATAATACTTCCGATCGGACATTTTCTACGATCGGACAATTCTCCGATCGGGTACGGTAATAAGGCTGAATACTTCAGGGTACCACAATGGATCTACATTGATCTAAGTGTGACGGTAACAACACCAACTATCTACCCACTAAACCTAACCTAACTCAAGAGTAGTAGAAAGAATTCCTAATAAAGCTTGTTTACAGTATCGGATCTTACGCCAACGATTACATGGTGCATCAGAAGAAAGGTCTTACACAAAGGATAATGTAATTCTAATGCTAATATGTCGGCAACCAGGGCTCGAAATTGAGTTTGGCCATCAGTGGTGGCGGCCATGGCAAAAGTTCTAAGTCTTCTGATAAAATCCAGATTTTGACAACCCTGGAAGTGTGCATGGGGCATTGTCTTGTTGGAAAATCCAAGGCAGAGGTCCAAAAATATTTTTCATCTTTGGAAATGACAATGACCGTTCCAACAAGCATTTGTGCTGTTTCCGTTCATTGTTGTAGAAAGAAACTCCAACTCGATTTTGCCATAGTAGGTGATAGCTCCCCACACCTCGACACCTGGTGTACGGCTGTGATGTCTTCCCAAAATTAGTTCTTCTTTTCTTAAATCATGAAAAAAAAAGTTGTAACCATCGGGGCCGTCAAGGTTAAACTTTTTTTCATCCGAAAAGACAACGCGTTTCCATTAACTGCTCCAAGCTACATCTTCTGTTGCAAAATTTATTCGCAGCTCCTTGTGTACTTGCTTTAGAACAGGTTTCTTTTTGAGTTTTCTTCTCTGGATAATACCATCTTCTTTTTATTTTCTTCGGACTGTCGAAATACTGGCTGATACTCCGCTTTTGGACCTTATTTAAGTAGCTGGTTGAGTGGAATTTTAAGCAATACGTAGGATTAACCGCTTTTCTCGGGATGTTGTTGCTTGGGCTGTATGTCCTTTTTGTTTTTTCCATAGTTTTGGGGATCAGCAAGAAAGTTATTTACAGCTGTCTTACTCCTGTTTCCTGTTTCAGCTTGCTTGCTATTTTTCGGCTTTAGAGTCCCATTTAATTGAAAGCATCGATTTGTCCACTTTCTGCCACTGTCAACGTCTTTCCGGAACCCATTTGTAATTGAAATGAAATAAAAAGAGTTATTTATAAAACGTCCTTAAATATTGCAACCAAAATTTTGAAAAACATCGCTGATGTGAACTCCTACAACGAAAGATTCGCAATGGCCTCATCCTAGTGCGTCATTAATGTAGGGAAATTCCAACGGTCTTTTCTAATTTACCCTATAATTTTATCACTTTATTTTAAGAAAATTATGTACCTACTCTCATGTAGTAAAATTTTCCGGGTTAAATAAATTCCAACAGGTATACTCTCTGTATACGCTATACAGAGCGAAAATCGGTTGAAAAATATATGGCCTCATCCTAATGATTGGCAGTGTATGTTCGAGTTCGGTGGTGATTCCTGTTTAGCAATAGTTTGATTTTAGATCAAAATTTTCTGTCTCTCTTCACAGCACACCCTTCCTTCCATTTGAGCGCATGAACTTATATCAGAGAAAGAGATCTTAAAGGTACGCTTATTTAATCAATAAAATAACTCAAACGTTGGTTTTACATATTTTTAATGATTCCTCATATTCTTATCTTTTCTGGAGTTTCACATTTATATTCAATTAAATCAATATTTACTTTCCTGCGCAAATAGCTTTGTTTCGCATCATTTTTTTTTTTTAATTTATTTTCTCTTTTAAAAGAATCTTATTTATTTTTGTTTGTAATTTATTTTGCCAACAAAATAATGAGTCCTTCGTTTTAAGCGACATAGTTGTATTGATTTTGATTATCCTTATCGCGTTCCATGTAGTCTCTGTCGATAAGAGATTCAATTCGTTTTTTCAAATCGGCAGGCTGTCAAAAGAGAAGATTAATACCAAATCACACCACAGACAGATGGAAAGAGATTACCTTAACAGGGAAAGTCAGTTGGTTAAATAGTTCGCCTATCAAAAGATTATGACTTAATGTTTTTCGCATTTTCATTATCCTAACTATAGCGGCATCTATTTGATACTGTCGATCTTGGAATACACGTTCCTCTGTGGCTTTTTGTTCTTCCGCCTAGGGAAAAGGTGTTTTAGTTTTAAATCAAAGGCCAACAAAAGCGTATCTTACCGTTTCTTTCATCTGAATTTGGTTAATTTTAATCCTAAAGAGTTTGTTTGTGAATTCGTTATTGAACTGGAACTGATCCTTGTCTTCAACTTCCCTGCTGCGAGGGATTTTCGTCAGGACACGGGCTTTGCCACAGGCAAGAGATTGCAGCGTTCTTCGTAGTTCTCCATCCTTTAATTGAACGTGTGTATTATTAAACAAAAAAACGTATGGGTTACTGTTAAACATACTTCAATGTTACACGCCGCTTTAACTTCCTCAAAACTAAGGAGGTTCTTGTCGTTGAACAGCAATAAAACAAGTGCTTGGAACAAGGACACGAGGAGATCTTTGGGCCCCTGAAAATTTCACAAGTCAAATTTCACATTGGGGTTTTTGTTTTTTTTGACAAACTTACATGATCGAACTGAGCTTTAAGAACACAATGGCCGAGAGTTGGCTGCCACTGTAACTTCCTACCACTATGTTTGGCCAGATAGAATTTATTGAATACCTGTTGTGGTTTCACTAGCTGTGGTGGCATGGTAACTTCAGTTAGTGGATAAGTTGGCCAATAGCCCATTGTTAGGATGTTCACAGTCAAATCAATGTTTGTGAATTCTTTGTCCAAGTTCGCGGTATATTGCTTGAATGCGATGTTGATGTCACGACTCAATTCCATGTCCTTGAACATTCCTTCGAGTTTTGATGTAAAACCTCCGCCGCATTCTTGTTTAAGCTTGGACAGCATACTCTTTTCGGCATCCACCGAGGCTGATTTTCCCACAATTAGTCGTTTCGCCAGGTCCTGCAAGGAAGAGGTATCTTTTATAAAAACTTGCTGTTCAAGTTAACCGTTTGACAGCCAAACCTTCTTGTAAAACGCTTCGAATACATCTTTTCCATGAATGAATCTAAACAGCACCATGATTTTATCAAGAATCTGTTCCAATTCCTCCTCGGTTGCTTCTTTGTTGCCAGCTCTCAGTTTCATGTCTACGTATTTTGCTAAAGAAATTCAACAAATTTAGACCCACAGAGAGAGCAGGGGGATGCAATATAATTACCAATCAATTCAGCTGGTTTATTGGCTCGTTGATTTATAAAGAATTCAAATGCTTCTCGCAGTGAGTTTGTGTACTTTTCATTGTGTTCGAAGCACGTTCGCACAATGACATCCATTTTGTCCTTGAAATCAAGTAAATCTTGCACCATGCTCTTGTCCTTTTCCGGATCGATAACAATGGTTCGTCCTTTTTTCTAAAAAAATCAACAAATTTCACTACCCAAGTTTCCTTACAATTGAAAGTGAATGCAAACCTTTATGTAACCATTGAAATTGCCGCACAATTCTGTGGTGCCGTTTTTGACGCGACTCAATAAACTGTAGAGCAGTGTCAGTTCGGTCAGTCTGTTTTCCTCTAGTAACGTGTCTAGGCCTTTTTGTAAAATCTGTGTAAGATGTTCAGCGAGAAGCTCCTTCTCAACTGTGTAGATAAGTGGATATCTGGAATTTAAAAAAATTCATTAGATCTACAAGACTTCAAGGGTCGTTTTGCAGCAGCATTGTTACTTTGTACTCGAATCCAAATAGTGTAGCAATCGTTCGTTCTCTTCGGCGAGGCGCTTATCGACATGTTGCAAATATTCAGGCACTTCCAACTCTTGCATTTTGCGCTGACCTTCGGCCTGATAAAGTTGTTTTGTTGCAATCAAGAATTTATCCTCGAAGGCGCTTGAATAAATTTGCAAATCACATAGCATACGAACGAGACTCTTGAGCAATGCACGATCAACGGCATCGCCGTTACGTTCCTTTTCAATTAGCAAAAGTAAGCCCTCGACAGTGCGTCTTTGGACTAAACTATTGAGGGCAATATGGGTACGAAAGAGATCCAGTCCCATGTCCCTAAAAAAGTAAGGTTATGAACGAATGTTTCCAACAACAGTTTGACAAACAAACTTACCATATAGAATGAACAGTCGGATTTTGTAAAACATAAGTGCGGTCAAGGTACAAAAAAATACTCCGCATCATGATCATTTGATGACAGAATGATTGCCACCATCCATTGATTTTGTTAAGAAAAACCTTAAGCAAACAAAACTTGTCATAGGCTTGAAACGATAGAACGGCAAGAACTTACCAATTTGTCCATACTTTCACCAGTAAATGAATCGACATTCTTTTTGACATGATTCTCAGTTAGTGCTGTCAATTTTGCATAAAGTTGTGCATCCATTTTATGACTGCACATATTTTCCACAGCCTGATAGAGTTCTTCGAGCGAGTATTGTATTGGTTTTGATAATTGAATTGCAATAACAGCTTCTTGCAATTTCTGACATGTTTTTTCCGAATAGTTTTCTGGAAGTGTCGGTTTCGCTGTTTAGAAAAGAAATAAAATATTTTCAATTTTTGTTTAATATTCCTTCAAAACAAGTCAGTAAGGTCCCAATTGAAAATGAAATGCTTCAACAAAGTCATTCATTTTACACATCCTAACCTAAAAATTTGTCACAAAATTTTTGATGTCAATGAAGCCTTTGTGAGAATTGAGACAGAAGGGGCAAAAATGGGTTTAGCGGTAAATGAGGGAAAAACGAAGTCTTCGAGAAAAGACACCCAACACTGACGGCTCGGACAGAACGTCACTATAGACGCATACAACTTCCAGGTAGTAGAGGAGTTTGCCTACCTAGGCTCCGCTATTAACACGGGCAATAACACCAGCGCCGAGATCAGACGAAGAATAACTCTTGATAATCGCTGTTTCTTTCGGCTAAGAAAGCAATTGAGTGGAAAAGCCCTCTCTCGAGCAACTAAGGTAAAACTGTACAACACCCTCATCATCCCTGTCCAGCTGTATGGTGCTGAAGCATGGACCTTGACAAATGCAGATGAGAGTGCCTTAGGCTGTTTCGAGAGGAAAGTTCTTCGGGTCATCTTTGGCCCCGTGTGCATTGATGGGGAATGGAGAAGAAGATACAACAGCAAACTTAACGGGTTGTACAACGACATGGAACTCGCCAGAAGAGTCAAGGTCCAGAGACTCAGATGGTTCGGCCATTTAGAGCGGATGGACAATAATGCTCCGACCTCGAAAGCCTGTGACACTATTCCCGAGGGACGTAGAAGGAGAGGAAGACCGCGACTCAGGTGGCGCACACAAGTGGGAGAGGACTTCAATCAACTTTGAGTGCAAAACTGGAGACAGCTAGCTGGGGACCGTTGATTGAGGCCCAACTCCACAACGGACTGTAGCGCCACCTTAAGTAAGAAAGTAACTTAATATTTAAATAAAATAGTGTATGAGACGTCATTGTCGTTTTTTATTCGTTTAAAAGGCATACCGATGAATAAGGAGTTTCAATGTTCATCGCGGCTTCTTTAGGTTGCGAGCATCCGAAGCGACCAAGATGGACCGATAATTCAACCAGCCCGAAATCCACCACAAACAGACATACACAGCGGTTGTAAGACCGATACTTGTTTATGGATCCATTGGTGGCTCGCTCTCAGCAAATCTTACATAGTAAACAAGCTCACAAAGGTGCAGAGAAGTGCTTGCGTAGGGATATGAGGGGCAATTAGGTCCTGTCCAATGGATGCACTTAACGTCATCCTGGACCTTCTTCCGATTGACCTCTTCATTAAATATCAGGTGTCCTGCAGTATTATGAGACTCAAAGAAATAGGCTGCTGGAAAACCAGATCATACGGGCACTGCAACCAAACAAGCCTGATACCATCAGACATCCGAGATCGTAAGACCTGGTACAAGCAAGCAAGCGCGGGTCGCACGTGCTCCCATGGACCAAATTTTGGAAACTTGGAGGGTCATTCCGTATCTCGATATCGTCGAAACGATATCGTTTCGACGATCGACTCCCTTCACATAACTCTGAAAATCACTATCGTCCAGACGATATCGTTTTTTCAGATCGACATTTGCTTTCCGTAACTCGATTATCGTCAAAACGATATCGTCAAAACTATGGAATTTGAACGATAGCTAATTAGGTATCGTCTAGAACAAAAATGTTAAGGCAATTAATTTTTTGATTCAGAACACGGTTTAAATTTATGAAACATTTTATGTTATATCATTTATTTTATTAAAACAAAATGTTCTCGACTTTTAACCAGGGTACAGAAAAACTCGCTCCCGAGCACTCTTTTAAGCTCTTTTAGCTCTCAGCTCGCGAGCCGGAGCTCCTTTTTAAATATTTTTGGCTCCGGCTCGCGAGCTCTTTTTGAGCTCGGAGCCAAATAGGCTCCCGAGCCGGAGCTCTTTTTTTCAATATTTTTGGCTCCGGCTCGCGAGCTCTTTTTTAGCTCGGAGCAAAATAGGCTCCCGAGCCGGAGCTCTTTTTTTAATATTTTTGGCTCCGGCTCCCGAGCCGGAGCTCTTTTTTCAATATTTTTGGCTCCGGCTCCCGAGCCGGAGCTCTTTTTTCAATATTTTGGGCTCCGGCTCCCGAGCTCTTTTTCAGCTCGGAGCCAAATAGGCTCCCGAGCTGGAGCTCTTTTTTCAATATTTTTGTTTCCAGCTCCCGAGCTCTTTTTCAGCTCGGAGCCCAATAGGCTCCCGAGCTGGAGCTCTTTTTTCAATATTTTGAGCTCCGGCTCCCGAGCTCTTTTTCAGCTCGGAGCCAAATAGGCTCCCGAGCTGGAGCTCTTTTTTCAATATTTTTGTTTCCGGCTCCCGAGCTCTTTTTCAGCTCGGAGCCCAATAGGCTCCCGAGCTGGAGCTCTTTTTTCAATATTTTTGGCTCCGGCTTCCGAGCTCTTTTTCAACTCGGAGCCAAAAAGGCTCCCGAGCCGGAGCTTTGTTTTCATTATTTTGGGCTCCGGCTCCCGAGCTCTTTAGAGCTAAAGCTATTTTGCAAATGTTTGGCTCTAGCAAGCGAGCTCGTTTGAGCTCTTTCATAAATATTGATATTTTGTTATTACATATAAAATTATGAATGCAATGTTTTATGACTACTTGGACATTTTAATTTGTTGGTATAATAGCATTACATTGTGATATATTTAAAAGAGACATAGATTGATTCGATTTGTTATTGCTTTTGATAAATTTTATAGTTTCAAATATGAGAAGATTTCTAGGAGTGTTCAGTTGTTTTCAAAAATTAAATGGAATTCGATTTGTCCGTGGTACCATATACAAATTCAAGTTGATGCTTTTCACATGTGATCCGCAAGGGTAGGTAGTTACTTTACCTTGTGTGCTTGTTTGTAGTGAAAAAAAAACATTTTGTTACGCTAATGACCTTTTTTTTGTTTTATTGGGGTTTGATTTTTGTGGTCTTGTGACAGGAAAAAAACAAGAAAGATGCAATAAAATAATATTTGAAGAATTAAAAAATAAAGGAATATGAGGATAGCAAAGAGTGTGCCTGTTAATTTATTAAAAAAAAATGAATGGAATTTGGTACCCGCGAATATAGAGAATTCTTTTCAAATGTGAGTTATGCATGTTTTAGATATGGTGTATCTGCAAGGGCGGGTGGTTACTCTAACTGGTAGGTAGGTAGATAAACGAAATATAGTGCACATTTGGGTTTTTCTTGTGGTAGGTATACGCTAGGATATGATTTTTGTGGCTTGGAAATTTCGACCGTAAACACAGGAAGAAAATTAGAAGGAAGCAATAAAATGATTGAAGAATGACAAAATTTAAGGAAATGGAGTAAAAAATGTGCAGCAGAAATCCGCTTGTAGTCCTCTCGTTTCTGTGAAGTCGGTTTTTGAGTTGTATGTATCATTAATAAGCATGAACAAAAAATTAGCTAATCAGATATGATATGAAGATATGCATTTTCCACAACTCGATTGTAAAAGAAAAATAAAAATAATTAGACTATTTAAATACATAAATAGGAACTTTATTACATTTCAACATTTTCTAACAAATTTATATTTGAAGATTGAACTAAATCATAATTTAATTTATACAAAAGAATGTTTGACAGAGTTTTTTTTGGAGAGTTTTGACCTTAACTTTGTTAATATAGTGGAAAGGGCACTAAATGCCCTCTCAACAGATACTTGGGTGGCTGGTACGGCTAGGCAAACTTTGGCAAGCTCCCATAAGTCTTGATCATGCCTATGACTTCTTCTCCAATAGGCTATCACATTGGTATCCATGGGCTCCATAGTCCTTTGACACAGCAACGATAACTTTTGTTTTATTTTTATTGCTTCCTTCTAATTTTCTTCCTGTGTTTACGGTCGAAATTTCCAAGCCACAAAAATCATATCCTAGCGTATACCTACCACAAGAAAAACCCAAATGTGCACTATATTTCGTTTATCTACCTACCTACCAGTTAGAGTAACCACCCGCCCTTGCAGATACACCATATCTAAAACATGCATAACTCACATTTGAAAAGAATTCTCTATATTCGCGGGTACCAAATTCCATTCATTTTTTTTTAATAAATTAACAGGCACACTCTTTGCTATCCTCATATTCCTTTATTTTTTAATTCTTCAAATATTATTTTATTGCATCTTTCTTGTTTTTTTCCTGTCACAAGACCACAAAAATCAAACCCCAATAAAACAAAAAAAAGGTCATTAGCGTAACAAAATGTTTTTTTTTCACTACAAACAAGCACACAAGGTAAAGTAACTACCTACCCTTGCGGATCACATGTGAAAAGCATCAACTTGAATTTGTATATGGTACCACGGACAAATCGAATTCCATTTAATTTTTGAAAACAACTGAACACTCCTAGAAATCTTCTCATATTTGAAACTATAAAATTTATCAAAAGCAATAACAAATCGAATCAATCTATGTCTCTTTTAAATATATCACAATGTAATGCTATTATACCAACAAATTAAAATGTCCAAGTAGTCATAAAACATTGCATTCATAATTTTATATGTAATAACAAAATATCAATATTTATGAAAGAGCTCAAACGAGCTCGCTTGCTAGAGCCAAACATTTGCAAAATAGCTTTAGCTCTAAAGAGCTCGGGAGCCGGAGCCCAAAATAATGAAAACAAAGCTCCGGCTCGGGAGCCTTTTTGGCTCCGAGTTGAAAAAGAGCTCGGAAGCCGGAGCCAAAAATATTGAAAAAAGAGCTCCAGCTCGGGAGCCTATTGGGCTCCGAGCTGAAAAAGAGCTCGGGAGCCGGAAACAAAAATATTGAAAAAAGAGCTCCAGCTCGGGAGCCTATTTGGCTCCGAGCTGAAAAAGAGCTCGGGAGCCGGAGCTCAAAATATTGAAAAAAGAGCTCCAGCTCGGGAGCCTATTGGGCTCCGAGCTGAAAAAGAGCTCGGGAGCTGGAAACAAAAATATTGAAAAAAGAGCTCCAGCTCGGGAGCCTATTTGGCTCCGAGCTGAAAAAGAGCTCGGGAGCCGGAGCCAAAAATATTGAAAAAAAGAGCTCCGGCTCGGGAGCCTATTTGGCTCCGAGCTCAAAAAGAGCTCGCGAGCCGGAGCCAAAAATATAGAAAAAGGAGCTCCGGCTCGCGAGCCGGAGCCTAAATTATTGAAAAAAGAGCTCCGGCTCGCGAGCTGGAGCTGAAAATGTGAAAGAGCTGGCTCCGGCTCGCGAGCGCTCGCGAGCGCTCGCGAGCTTTTCCGTACCTTGCTTTTAACAGACTTTTAAGTTTAGATTTTTGTCATGAAATGGACTTTATGAATTTTCTTTGGAGTGAAAAAGAGAAAAATGCAAATAGGAATAACTTATTTCAACTGTTGGTAATGAAATTACATATATTTTTTGTGTTTAAAAAAAATCTCCGAGGTAAACAAAAATTAAGTGTGCAAAACGCCTAGTTCAAATTGTCATCTTTGATGGTAGTATTTTTATTAACGAGTACTGCAATCAGATGAAAAGAGAGAAGCGATATCTACATTATAAAATTCTCTCTATATCTTTCTTGCAAATTCTTCATAGGGATGAAGTACACAAACACAAAACTTGATGTGATAGTAATACACGTGCACTACGATGACATTTTGTATACAGTTTGAGAGTCTCTGTAGCTCTCAAAATGTAGAGGCAAAAAAACGATTGACGAGACGATGACGATCAACTTACGTGAAGCAAATTTGAGACGATATCGTCGACGACAATCGTTTGGACGATAGTCGTTTTCAAAGTTACGGAATGACCCTCCTGGCCTACGCTAACTAAGCCTGCAAAACTAGACCCGACAGCACGACGGCCAACGCAACCAAGTAAAGTGTTAACCACTTTACGTGCTCAGTAAGGTGGTCGTAGGCTCTATGGGAAAAAAATTATGTCGGAATTTTGTTGATGGGAACTCCAGAAATTGTACATTTTATCCAAATTTTAAGATAGACGAAGTTTTAGCACTATTGGAGCACGTTAACATGTGCCGACGGACGCTCAGACGATTTTTCGCTGGCGATCGAGGTTTCGGAGACATAACTCCGAAACCACTCAACACTTTCTCATGAAACTGGTCTTTAATGAAAGCTTATGCTTAATAAAAATAAAATAAATATTTTATAATAACGGAATGCATTAATATTTTTTATATGACAAAATGCTAGTGCGTGCATCCTTTATTTGAACATTTTATTTCCTGGAGGTACCTTCTACACTTAGATCAAAAAGTATATATTTTCTCGCTCAGACTTAAACTTATGATAAAAATGCATAAGATATAAATTATTAAGAATAGCATAAGCTTTCATTTAAGACCAGTTTCATGAGAAAGTGTCGAGTTGTTTCGGAGTTATGTCTCCGAACTCGTTCGCCAGCGAAAAATCGTCGAGCGTCCGTCGGCATGTGTTAACATGCTCCAATCGTGCTAAAACTTCGTCTATCTTAAAATTTGTATGAAATGCACAATTTCTGGGGTTCCCATCGACGAAATTCCGACATTGAATTTTTACGCCCACCCTAGTGCCCAGCTACAGGCAAAGGCCCGCCTAGATGCTAGGAGGCCGAGGAAAGAACAAAATAAAACTCGGTTTTTAAAGAAAGATTCGATTCAAATTTGTTTTTTGAAGTAAGAAAGATTATAAACGGCGGATTCCCAGAACAAACGGCGGCGGATGGGATTCAATCCCTAGTTCTAGGAATTTAACGGTGGGATAATTTCCCTAGTTTCGACGATACATGGGATTTAATCCCTAGTCGAGACGACAACGAAAGCAATGGGATAATTTCCCTAGCCTTGACGGAAAATTGGGATTTAATCCCGTCAAAAATGGACTGGGAGGAAGGCGATGTGACGAAAGACTTTGACACAACTATCTTCACGGATGGTTCGAAGATGGAATGCGGTGTTGGCGCAGGTGTCGTGTGTGAATCTCTTAAGATTTCAAAATCCTATAGACTTCCCGACTTTGCCAGTGTATTCCAGGCAGAATTAATAGCGATAAGGGAAGCTTGTATGGCCCTTAAAAATATCCGACAGAACCGAAGTGTAGCTATTCTAACAGATAGTCAGGCAGCTATTAAAGCCACTGATTCAACTTTATCATCCTCTAAACTGGCCCAGCAAAGCAAAGAGGCCCTCAAGGAACTTGACATGAGCGGCACTCTAATCTGGATACCGGGCCATAGGGGCTATGAGGGAAATGAAAAGGCAGATTAGCTAGCTAGGCAAGGATCAGCCCTTCACAACTCATTGGCAGTGAGACTATATGCTATGCTCCTCTTGGAGTTGTGAAGGGCTATATCCTGACCAAATACACATCAGAAGCAACGAGTTGCGTTCTATCTAAGAAAATCAATCAATTTAATATCCAAACCAAGGCATGACATAGCCAGGATTGTTGCTACCTGCACAAGGCATTGGCCTATAGCGGAGCATGCGGCAAAATTGGGTATACCACATAACTCTTTCTGCCGCAGCTGTGAGGATCAGGATGAAAAAGAAACAGTCCCACCCTTTCTCTGCCATTGTCCGGCCTAGGCTAGGAAAAGAGCACGCCACTTAGGTTGAGAGTTCTTCAATTGTTAACTCAATAAATTTTATCTGCATATTGATCTTCGCGAACTTGGGAAGACGCTTTTCCTGACCAGATGCACAAAGAGAACTGAACTCTATATGCCTGCCACATCCACCGAGCTGCGATACGCAGTCCTGTACTACTACTACTAAGACAACTAACGAACAGGAGGGATATCCCTGTTCACGAACATTTGATGCTTGTTATTTTTGTCGGTTAACACAATGGTATTGAGGAACTCTCAGAATTCAAAATCAAAGACATGATCTCTTACCTCAACACTACAAAGTGGCTCTAGCTAAAATTGTATAACGAATGGAAGGGAGGGTACATTATAATTTCATTCAACTGGATGCCCCTTGAAAGCAGTGTGCGACCTTAAATCTTATTAGAAAAGTTATTGCGGCAATCTTTAGTAGAAAAGTTCATGTTAAAGAATATATATGTACATTACTCCGAGTAATCGCAAAACTAGCTTAAGAATAAAAAATGCATATTTATAACAAAAAATATTCTCAGACTTACATTTGAAATTTTTAATGACAATCTTTTTGACATCTCCCGGCTTTGACATGTTATTCATGGAGGTCTTGTTCAAAAACGATGATCTATTTTCCGTCACCTGAGCGTTGTTGAGCAATGAAAAATTTGGTCGTCTCTCGCCGTTGGCCGATCCAAATGGAACTTGGGGATTGTTCATATTATTGCCGGCTGCGTTATTTTGACGAACGAAAAACTTATTGTTGCTACTGTCGTCGGACGAGGTAAGTTTACTTTGTTTTAGATTCTCAGTGTCCTCGACGGTTTCCATTTGTTTGTATTTTTTCGAAGCGCTCATAGTAATTTCCCCCCGGTTTAGTGTTTTGTTGGCCTTTTTGGGGAAATTGGTTGCGGGTACACTATTTTTATGTTATGCTTCGTCTGCTACTCTTCTCGCGTCCTTTTCCTTCTGTCTTGGCAATGAAATAATTCTTTTTTTTTTGCACGCACCACAGCTGCAAAATCAAATTGTATATATGTAGGTAGAAAAAAATGTATAAATTTTTTTGTTTTAGTCAATTGAAAATTGTTTTTCATGAGCAATTGAACGATGATTGTGTTTTCGATGTAATAATGGTTTTGGACAAACAGAGGGTTCATTTGCAGTCTGTTTTATTTTTCTTCGGGTTTTATTTTTGCAAGACGAACTTTTTTTTTGTGGTATGGATGATTGAAGAATTTCAATACTTACTCGGCTTGCACTATCACTAAATGTGATTATTTACATTAATCAATGACTAATCTACTGGTTTAGTATATAATTGGCTTAATATGAACTATTATTGGGGATAAAATAAGATTTATTTGAAGAAAAATCTTAAACAAAAACACACGACTACCATTTGAGGGTGCTTATAGGGTTTGTTCAACAATACAGATGGCAGCAGCGCGTTGAATTGTCAAATAAGCAGGAGTGATGTCAATAAAACTGATAAATTGTGATAGAATGAACGAATTCAGTTCTCAGTTGGATATAATTTTGTTTTTGAATAACAACCGCTGTATATAATTTGGATGTTGAGAATTTTATATAATTTGGAAAATAGACGGTTATTTCAGGCGACCGATCGCACCAATTATCGATTATAATCTCTGTTGACTCCGCTTTTATGACAAAATGTAGGTATTTTTTTATAATGTGAGTCGAGGATCCAATCAAACATTTTATTAAAATAGAACTCAAAATCTTTGTTATTATTGAATTATTTTCGTTGATCCACGGTTCAGGGTTAACTTCCGATTGTACTGGTCATAACTGGCCCGTTGTCACTGAAGACAGGATTAACAATACTGTTGTGTCGGAAGGCTTGACGTAGTTATTGGCCCCTGATATTGCTGCATTCAATGAGCGCATTCCGAAACATATGAACCAGGTTCAAAGCTTACACTTGAAGATTGATGCAAATGCAAACCTTCGCAACCAGAGTTGTTATACGCTTGCATTGATTGGATAAATCAAATTTGTGAAAAGTGTTCAATGTACCTACTTTTCGCCAAAAACACTACTAACTAACCCATCTTCCTTCTCTTTCAAAATAATTGAATGATACAGAAGAACAAACGTCTTTCCGGGTTTTATTATGACATTAAAATGATTGCTTACTGCCTTGAATTATGTTTGATGAAGTTCAAATAGAATGGTTGCTCACATTTTGACGCGCTCGTTGTCATTTTTCCTTACAATTCAAATTTCGAAAAAAAAAACATTGATAAAGAAAAAGGCAGATCCTCTTATCAATGTGGTTACAGACTAGGAAAGTCAACCATCGACCAAATTTTCACTTTGCGGCAGATCCTGGAAAAAACCTATGAACTCCAAATCGATACCCACCACCTTTTCATCGATTTTAAGGCAGCGTATCTACAGAGACGAATTGTATAAAGCTATGTCTAGTTTTTGCATCCCTGCCAAACTCGTTTCGTTTGTGAACTCACGCTGCTCCATCAAGGTTGGCAATGAGCTTACGGAATCTTTCGATATTAAAAAAGGATTCAGACAAGGCAATGCACTGTCACTCGACTTCTTTAACATCGTTCTTGAGAAGATAGTGCAAAACTCCACGGTCAACACCAGAGGCACTATGTTCCAAAAGTCTGTTTAACTTCTCGCGTACGCCGATGATATTCATATAATGGGAAGAACACAACGTGATGTCAAAGGCGCCTTTGTGAGAATTGAGACAGAAGCGGAAAAAAACGGTTTAGCGGTAAATGAGGAAAAAACGAAGTATATGCTGTCTTCGAGGAAGGACACCCAACACCGACGGCTCGGACAGAACGTCACAATAGACGCATACAACTTCGAGGTAGTAGAGGAGTTTGTCAACCTAGGCTTCGCTATTAACACGGGCAATAACACCAGCGACGAGATCAGACAAAGAATAACTCTTGCTAATCGCTGTTTCTTTGGGCTAAGAAAGCAATTGAGTGGAAAAGCCCTCTCTCGAGCAACTAAGGTAAAACTGTATAACAACCTCATCATCCCTGTCTTGCTGTATTGTGCAGAAGCATGGACCTTGACAAAATCGGATGAATGTGCCTTAGGCCGTTTCGAGAGGAAAGTTCTTCGGGTCGTCTTTGGCCCCGTGTGCATTGATGCGGAATGGAGAAGAAGATACAACAGCGAACTTTACGGGTTGCACAACGACATGGACGTTGCCAGAAGAGTCAAGGTCCAGAGACTCAGATGGCTCGGTCATTTAGAGCTCCGGCCTGGAAAGCCTTCCACACTATTCCCAAGGGACTTAGAAGGAGAGGAAGACCGCAACTCTGGTGGCGCACATAAGTGGAAGAGGACCTCAATCAACTTGGAGTGCAAAATTGGCGGAGACTGTTGATTGAGGCCCAAGTCCACAAGGGAGCGTTCCCCCACTCTCAACATTACGTAACACTGAAGTGACCATATTTACAATTGTCGTAAAAATTTATGTTATAGTTTTTATCCTTGGTATAGTTTTAATCGCCTTTGCGGTATAATACTAAATAAAACAAGAGATACCTGCGAATTTGTTTATTAACTTCCCAGAGGAAGTTATTGTTATGGGGCCGATTTTGTGAATCTCCAATATTTGCATATCTCCATGTTTCGAGGTCACTAGAATCCGAATCAAGCGTTTTTATGATGATGTCTGTGTGTGTGTATTTCTGTTCGTATGTGCGTAGGTATGTGCGTTACGTTTTTTCGGCTCGATTATCTCGCGAACCACACATCGTATTGTCATGAAATTGGTCTCATTCGACGCGGTATTGTGTTGTTAAGAGCTGATTAGAATTTGAGCGAAATCCGCTTAGCGGTTTTTTAATGGCAATTAAAAATCTAAGACAACGACAACCCTAATATAATGAAAATTATGATAATTTCTGCAATAATTTCAACAAAAGTGCAAAAAATCTTATAGTTAGTGTGAAAAAAAAACAAAATTCAGGAGTATCATAGACTATATTTGATTACTACCCACCAAACGCTGTTTTACCATATAAATATTAATCTTCGGAAATACTAATCCGATTAGAAAAATGTTTTCACTAATAGAAAACTACAATATTCAGGAGTAATATAGGCGCCACTGTTATTCAAATGAACATATGGAATTTAACTTTGAAAACAACGTGCGTGTACAACTACAACGGAACGTATCAGCTGGAAATTTCGCTCTGGGAAGTTAGTCGTGTGGACAACATGGGTAGCACTCATATTTTTTTTTTTATAAATTACTACTGCTTTGTCCACGGGTTTGCTAGCCACTCGTATTCTTTCATCATTGGCACCTGGAAAGCGGACGAAGACGGTTCTGGAATTGCTAAGCCACTTGCATCAACTTCGTTTTCGTCGAGCCAGTCAGCATCAGCAGACTGAAACATCGTAATGACGCACAATACAGAGAAGTTCATCCGACCATCTGGCAGCACACAACGGGCTGGAACAGTCTTGCCATGCACGTAACGGCAGTGCATTTGAACACTCTTGTGAGATGTGAAATAGATCCCACAGGTTGGGTATACTTTTTTCTTCAGGTCGGATCGTACAGATGGACAAAAGAAATCGTTACGCATCTTGTAAGGCACAAAGTTACGTAACATGGTGTAAGAAAGATCCGCCCACCCTCCCCCAATTGCGTTACGTAATACTTCAAAGCCCCCCAACGGACTGTAGCGCCACCTTAAATAAGTAATAAAAGAAAACAGAATTATCTTGAGGTATATTTTTCTTTTATTTAATAATACATTGGCGTTTAATTTCAATTTTATTTTATATAATTTATTATGAATTTTCGTTTACACTTTAATTTGAAATTAATTATAAACAAGTTTTTTTTTATATATAAATTATTCATACAATTTTCATATTAAATAATTTTTCAAATTGATTTTAAAATTTATTTTGTGAATGCTGTTAATAAATATGAATACTGAAAAAATATGAAATATTTAATTATATTAATAAATAGGATATTAATTAAAAATACAAGTTTTGCTCGTAGTGTAACTTTTGTTCATTGATTTTGATATTTTTGTTTGCCATTGTCTTTTTTTGTTTGTTTGTTTTTGATTGCAACATTCTATAACTTTTTTGTATATATTTCGATTCTTTGTGTTAATTTCCTTGTATATATATAGTTTTCTTTCTATATACATTCATATAGTTTTTGTTAAAATTTGATTTATATAACTCTCTGGATAACTTTGAAACTGTAACATTTTTCAACTTTACCTTAAAATGTCTCCAATAACACAATAAACTTTTCATTTTGTATGGCAGCGTGTATTTTTATTTTCCTTTGCTCCAGTAAACATTTATTTACATTTTACATGCATTGATTTACGTTTGATCATGAAGAAACTACGTACATTAATTAAATATATTTTTAGATTTAACTGTTATCTCTATATATTTTGTATATGTTTTTGTTATCAGAATAGAATAATGTAGTCGAATAAGATTAATTATAAATACATACGTTTGTAAATGTATTTCTTTGTTCGAAATGTTTATTACAATTCTTAAGAATTAATTGGTTAACTTATGAAATAAACAAAAGATCTCGGAACATAACTGTTCATGAAATAAAATGATACTTTTACAAAAATATAGACCTATGAGTTGAGGAAAATTGTGCATTTTGTATCAATAGCATGAAAGATTGCTTAAAATCGCTTCATTACATAACAATAATAAGAATAATTTAATAATAAATATACGATACGATATTACGACAAACGATATTATTTTAAAATGATAAAACACAAGTTATTGGATTTAAGATGTCTCTAAGGTCAAGTCTTTGAGGAACTTGGTATAAAATCAGTGAGAATGAAAGACTGTTGTTTTTGTTTGTTTTATTTCAACAACAAATTAGGAAAGAGGATCTGACTTAAATAGAAGGAGGATATTTACGATAGAGACAATCATACGAACTGCACTATACATAATAGGATATAGTTTTAGTAAGTTTGTTTTTATCAAATATCAGTGCACTCCTGAGTGGAGTGCGATTTTCAATCGGGCAACATATGAACGAAACTAACCGGAAACATGCCACGCCTATTTGGATGTCCCTCGATTACACCTTCCATCCAATTTTCATCATCGGTTCGTTCGTTGAGAACGATGAGTATTTCGCCTTCTTTGAATTCCAATTCGTCATCGTTATCAGCAACGCAGTCGTAGAGAGCACGACATCTTCGGTGGCCGTTCTAAAAGCAGAAAAAAAAGTTTATGATTGTGACAACAACTTGGAAAGGAGGGAGTCGGAACTTTAGTTGATCGTTCTTGTGGTTGTTCGGGGCACAGATGAGTTCAAAAGGGAGATGGGAAACCAAGCTGTCAAAATGACAATGCCTACAAGCTATGGAACATATAGTAACTGCGATAGTGTGCGTTTTTTTTTACCAATACTATCACAGTAAATATGGTCCTACCACCTCATTTTTGTTGCTGTTTTTTCTCATTTATTCACATACACGAGGTAACGGAAAAATAAAATTTGCGGTATCCAGAGGGTAAAACGTAAGTCAGTTTCCGATCTCCTTTTGTCTCTGGTTAGGGGCAGAGATGATATAAGGTAAGGAGATGGGAAACAAAGCTGTCAAAATGACAGTTGCCTACAAGCTAAAATTTACGGATTGCTAAGATGTGTTCGTGTTTTCACTAATATATTCTTTCAATCCGTCTATTCACCGAAGGGGAATAATTTTGGCAGTTAAATTTGATTTTTTTTGAAAAAAAGGTATGTTAATGGATATGTTTACAAATAGAGTAAAATTGGGTAAGTAAAACGCTATAAAATAAACATTCGTAGAAATTGTTCGTGAAATTTCATTTTCAAAGAGTGACGGTAATAGAAATTGAGCACAAAACACAAACACGCTTAATCAGAACAATAAATTTCTGTACTTTTTGGTAAAGTAAGAAAAATATTTTTCTTGTTTTCATTCATACTAACAATTAAGTTGTTTTAGGCCCGTTTGCTCATTTGGGACATAAATTTATGTTCAACTTAAAGTTTTCATTTTTATATGGGACGTTCCGGAATTCTTAAGTTCCACATAAAATTCCCATACAAAAGGAGAACTTTAAGTAGAAAATAAATGTATGTTCCGAATGAGCAAATGGGCCTTAGTATCTTTATTTTCCAACACTGAAAACTTTTTGCATGAAGCTATGTATTATATTAACACAGAGTTGCCCGCAAAAAAAAAAACTAATAATGATTTTGTTGTATTCGTTTTTGGAAATAGTCTCTCGGCACTTACGACACGTTCTAAAGATTAAACGATGGAAAATGAAGTATGAAAACACCGAACAATTTTTCGATTCATTTTTGTTTGTTGCTGCAAATTACAAATTTAAAGTTTTTTTTTCACTTTTTGAGTTGTGAGACAAGAATTTGTTTATGGAATGCAATAAAAAATGACGAATATTTTAATATTTTGTTGAGGTTAAAACAAAAACAGCAATCCTGTTTAGCTTTTTGCCCTTTTTTCCTTTTTTTTCGAGAACAAGAATCAAATTGACCATGAAGATTGCCTGATATTTCCTAAATTCCGTATACATCATATTTAAATATTTGAGTGTGCTTCTGCCTTCAAACATATCTTATTGTAAGGCACAAGTTAGTTTTCGGCCTAAAGATTCGGAATGCATCCACAATAGGCGTTTTTCTTTTTTAGTTCAGAGCTCCGAACTCTGAGTGTTCAGAGCTTGCTGAACACGCTCTGAACAAATGAAGCTCTGAACATTTTCTGAACACTCGGATTTCATTTTGAAATGCAATTGAGCATTTTTAGTTCAGACATCGACCCTTCGTATTTTTGAAAGCTGAAATTAACATTTTTTTCATTAATAAATAAAATAATTAAATAATTATTCAAAATAAAACTAATCATCTTTGCCTGAGCGACTTGTTTCCACCACCATTTCAATTGTTTTGAGAAAAACACGCTTGCGCTCAGCATTTCGTTCATTACGCTCGGTCTCTTTTTTCTGAGCGCGCCGTCGAACTCTGAACACTCAGAATCAGTGCTCTGAACGAAAAAAGTAACACAACTTTGATGCTCTGAACACTCTGAACTAAAAAAGAAACGCAACTTTTCGTTTGACAGTTCAAGCTCTGTTCAGATGTAAAAAAGAAAAACGCCTAATGATAACTTCTAGTATTTTCGTGGTGAGTTTAAGAAAAATGTGTTTGACAATTGGAAAACTCAATCTAGTAATCTACGTTAAATTTGAAAATGCGAAAACAAACAAAAGAGAAGTGTAAAAATATAAAAATCCCATCTCATCTCTTTGTTTTTGTAACTCAAATTTATTCATGTACAAGGAAAGAAAAAGAAAATGAAAGAAAAAGAAAATTGCGGGATCTAGGGAGTGAAACGTAAGTCAGTTTCCCATCTTGTTACTTATGTCGTTTTCCAAAACTTCTTTTCGGAACGACTTTTAGAATTCATTTTGGGAAAGGGAGTGTTTTGACGTTTAGTTTCATGTAGGTACTGGTTATCACGATTTCACTCCCTGAGGGAGTGAAAATAATGATGGTTAAGCACTCCTTTTTATTATTTTGGAAAAGGCCATTAATTAATCTTTGCACTGAACACTGATCACTTATAACAAGATAGGGAAGCTTGCTGTCAAAATAACAATTGGCTACAAACTAAAAATCAAATTTGCTGCAAGGGTATGTGTGTATGAAAAAATAAAATTTGTGGTATTTGGAGGGTAATATTCTGTTTCCACTGAACAATAATCTGAGATTAGATCAAATCTACTTGAAATCTGTTCGAAATCACTAGATTTGCCATACAAAAGTTAATCATCTCGATTTGAGATTTCAAATTAATCTTGATTTGAACTGTGCTGAACGGATTCACTTTCCCATTTCCAATGAAAAGGTGGAAGAAAAAGAGAAAAAACAGACTGAACAAAAAGAAAATAAAAACAAATAACTGTAGGCAAATAATTTTAAAATTTTTGTTGCCGAAAAAACTTTTGGCTCAGCAAAATGGTTGTTCTATCTGTTCAGGAAAATGAATTTACCACCGAAAAATGGAAAAACACATTTTAATGAAAAAACAAGTGTGCAATTGAGCTTTTTTATGTCAAGAAAAATTCTTGGAGTGATTTCCGATCGATTGGTATATAATTTGCCTTTCTATTCAAAAGAAAACATAGTTAAATATCCATTCAAACATTTTTCCAGATCCATTTCAATGATAGCTATAGCTGACCCCTAAGGCTAAGGGGCCACCATCAAGAACTTATTTTGTGTTCTTCATTTAAATTATTTAAAACCAAAATTTTAATTTTATTGGAGGTCATCCTTGTACTTTTGGGCGAAAAGAACTTTCAATTGTAACAGTTTTTGTAACCAAGATTTTGAATGTTAAAAATTAATCTAAGGCCGTGTGCGAATTCAGTTAAAAAGTGGTTAAAACTTGACGTTTGGTTAAATTTTGACATTTCGTATTGAATAAAATGTGTTAAAATTAGACTTGCTGCGGAGCAGGTTAAAATATGACAGTAGTGGTTAAAAATTCATCCATTTTTAACCACAATTCATCCAATTCGCACACGGCCTAACAAAATCCAGTGGAAACACTACTAGCACAGATAATAAATTTATACAGATGTCTCATCCCTGCAGAAAAAAAATGTTTCATTTTTGCTCTTAACAGACAAGGAGCTTTCGGAAGCTTTTTTCCTTGCCTAAGTATTCATTTATTGGCAATGAGGTGAGCGAAAATAGATTTTGAATGCATTTAGTGATTGTGTTAAAGCTTTGGAAAGCTTTTTTGGTAGCTTTCAGTTTCATATATCATTTCTCGTTCTTGCCATAAGGGTGAGACATCTGTATAAATTTATTATCTGTGCTACTAGATTATATTTGATCAAACTGGAAGATAATCTAGATTATCGTTCAGTGAAAACGTAATATAAAACGTAGGTAGGTTTCCAATCTTGTTATTTCTGATCAGTGATTATACAAGCCGTATATAAACGAGCATACTGTGTATCTCTCTCTCTCTCTGTCTCTCTCTCTCTATCTATCTTGTCTTGAGATTGAGAATTTTGAGAGGCTGAAGGAGAGACACAGATGTTCAAAAAGGGAATTCCCAACTCGTTGTATGCTTGAATAGCTTTTCAGCGTGAAAAAAGACAGCACAGTACAGCACAGGTCAGAACAGTTTAGAACACAAAATGTGTCCTACCTAAAAAGATGGAACAGAAAATCCTGTCCTACTGTTCCAAACTGTTTTAGACAGACTCAATGAACACCAGTTCAGAACAGTTTGGAATAGCAAATGTGTCAATGAAAACCGAAAAGCTGTACTTTTCTGTTCCAAACTGTGTGCAGAACAGTGTCGCTGAACATACATTATGTTTTCGTTAAAACAAGAAACTGCATTCAACGCAAATCAAAAAAAGGGTTTGTTTTTTTTGGATGTGGGAAGTTATGAAAGCATGCATGGGGATATTTTTGGCACTTGCGATAGTTTTGAAAACATCGATATATTCGTTCCTCATAAACTATAGATAAACTATCGATGTTTAAGGAACACTTTTGGCTATGGCCAATCAGTTCAATTAAATAAATGTTTAAAAATCAAAATATTGTATTTCTAAATTTCTACTTAAATATTGAATAAAATCGAGTTGAGTTAACTTAATGCGTTGAACGAGTAGATATACTCACATAATTATTAAATTGTTTTCCTTTTAGATTATTATCTGGTGATGCATTAAGACGTTCGTTATCAATTGCTGACGTATTTGAATCAGCAGAATGATCAAGACCGCTGGAGGAGTCCATTTCTGACAACCATGGCTCATACTCGGTGTAGTTTTGATTGAGTAGCTAAAATAAAGAGACAATACGAGTTAGCGAGTAATAAATTTTGAGCAAAGGCAAAAGCAAAACAAAAGAAAATAAAACAGATAAAACCACACATAAATAACGATGTTAAGCGGCAGTTTGTTAAATGTAACTGCTATTGCTATCTGTTTGCTGATCTAAACTCTCTATGAAGACTTTAGTTTCTGCAATGTTCTTAGTTGCAATCATGGATTTTAATGTACAAAAAAAAACACACTAGTGACACACAATATTGCAAGACCTTGTTAGACTACACCAAAACTGTTTATTTTAAATAAATACCGTTTCTTCGCTGGGACTGGATATTTTCTGTAATTTTCCAGCTTTACGCTGCAACAAAAATGTTTTTAACATTATTACTAGATGAAGCAAATAATTGGCTGCTGTTCGCTTAAATCCAAGTTGAGTCGTTTTTTTATGAACGAGTAAAGTTAGTGTTGAGCAAACCCTAACTTACTTCGAAGTTAGAACTGGTGATAAGTTCAACGGTCAATACTGACGTAATGGACAAGACGACATAATATACAGCTTTAGCTGCGAGGGAGATCTTCTAAACTGCGCCAACTGCAGAGGAATAAACCTACTTATCGCCTACAAGATCCTCTCTGCCGTAATATGTGAACGTCTGAAGCCTTTCGTCAACAATCTGATTGGCCCTTATTGATGTGGCTTCAGGCCAGGAAAGTCAACCATCGACCAAATTTTCACTTTGCGGTAGGTCCTGGAAAAAACCTATGAACTCCAAATCGATACCCACCACCTTTTCATTTTCATCGATTTTAAGGCCGCTTATGACCGCATCTACAGAGACGAACTGTATAAAGCTATGTCTAGTTTTGGCATCCCTGCCAAGCTCGTTCGCTTGTGCTAAATGACGATGGAGAACTCACGCTGCGCCATCAAGGTTGGCAACGAGCTTAGGGAATCTTTCGATGTCAAAAAAGGATTCAGACAAGGCGATATACTTTCATTCGACTTTTTTAACATCGTTCTTGAGAAGATAGTGCAAAACTCCACCGTCAACACCAGAGGCACTGTCTTCCAAAAGTCTGTAACTTCTCGCGTACGCCGATGATATTGATATAATGGGAAGAACACAACGTGATGTCAATGGCGCCTTTGTGAGAATTGAGACAGACGCGGCAAATATTGGTTTAGCGGTAAATGAGGGAAAAACGAAGTATATGCTGTCTTCGAGGAAGGACACCCAACACCGACGGCTCGGACAGAACGTCACAATAGACGCATACAACTCCGAGGTAGCAAAGGAGTTTGTCTACCTAGGCTCCGCTATTAACACGGGCAATAACACCAGCGCCGAGGTCAGACGAAGAATAACTCTTGCTAATCGCTGTTTCTTTGGGCTAAGAAAGCAATTGAATGGAAAAGCCCTCTCTCGATCAACTAAGATAAAACTGCATAACAGCCTCATCATCCCAGTCCTGCTGTATGGTGCAGAAGTATGGACCTTGACAAAATCGGATGAATGTGCCTTATGCTGCTTCGAAAGGAAAGTTCTTTGGGTCATCTTTGGCCCCTTATGCATTGATGGGGAACGGAGAAGAAGATACAACATCGAACTTTACGGATTATACAACCACATGGATCTAGCCAGAAGTCAAGGTCCAGAGACTGGGATGGCTCGGTCATCTGGAGCGGATGGACACCAATGCTCCGACCCGGAAAGCCTTCGACACTATTCCCGAGGGACGTAGAGGAGGGGACGACCGCGACTCGGGTGGCGCACACAAGTGGAAGAGGACCCTCAATCAACGTGGAGTGCAAAACTGGAGACAGCTAGCTAGGGACCAACCTGGCTGGCGGAGACTGTTGATTGAGGCCCTAGTCCACAACGGACTGTAGAGCCACCTTAAGTAAGTAAGTTAAGCTGCGAGGTAATAAGAGATTTTGTCTGTTTTCGTAGACAATGACACCAATGCTAAAATCAATTAAAGAATCTACACAGCAACGCCAAGATCTAGCAAACAATGGAACACAGTGACCTACTCCGGAAAGTCTTCGATTTCATAACTTTGGTATGACGCCGGAAGCCAAATAACAAAAAATAAAGATCAGAGCCCCAAAAGTTGGGGTTCAACACACCGACAAAAAATCATTTAAATGAAATAAAATTTAATTTGTTTTTGAGATAAATGAAGACAATGAACACACAAGCCCTGCGATTCGACGGAGACAATGTTGAAGATATTCGTATGAGTCAGTACCTTAAGTTTTAGTTCCAAGTTAATTCAGTCTTGGAAACTGATTATTCAAGTTATTTACATAGTCCATCACTGGCTGTAATTTTGTTTCAGGTTTTTTATTTACATCCATGCCAGATTGTGGCATAGAAAAGAGACAAACTAATGCAAACGAGTTTTTACCTTTCTCGGTGGTGCGACGGGTCCTTCGTCTATAGAACTTATACTCTCATTTGATTGTCCATTGGATATTTCTTTTTCTGAAATCAAAAAAATGACAATCACACGTTCCCAGATGGTATTGAATCCAAAATTACCATGCGGTGGACCTGGTGGTGGAATTTTCGGCCTTGTAAGTGATTTGTCAACATGTTTCAATTGGGGAATTTCACCGGTGGGTGGAAGAACAAGCTTGGCTCCAGCCAAGTGCCGATTTAGCGATTCTCCACTCGGTGAACGTTTGTGACCAAAGGTTGTCATTTGGATGAGGCTCTGGCTGCTGCCACTCACTCCACCTCCGCCGTCATACAAGCCGCCACTTACCTTCGTTTGTTGTGTCATTTGCGGATCAAATCTTTCGTATACTTTGTTATCACAATGGAATATTGTGCCGCGTGCACTGTCGACGCTTCGCAAATGCGGCAATGTGCTATACACCGCTTCGGATTGATTCTTATTGTTGACTGTGCTGCGAGTGTCATTGTTGTCGAAATTTTGTGAATGTCTAGGCGCATGGGGTAAGGTACCATAGAAGGAGTTTGAGACTGGAGGTGGAGCAGGTGCTGTACGTTTTTTTAATGAATTCATATTTGCTATAAAAATATACACGGCGTTATGTGAGACAAAAGGAACTTAATTTTTTGCTAGTTACCAGTTGAAGTGGATTTCCTTGCTCCCGGTACAAGGCCACCTCGTTGACTGCTCGTTGTAGAACCGGGACTTGAACCACCTCCACCAGCCAGATATTGTCCGATGGGAATATGTTGTTTTGGGCTTGTTCCAGCCTGGTTAAAAGGTACAGTTGTTGTTGGCAACTGGAATTGTCGATTCGGACAGTTGGAAATTGGACTAGAACCACTTTGTATTGAATCACATGTCGAGGAACGCGAACGCAAGATGGGCGAATCTCCGCCGGCAAAACTTGGCGGTCGGGAACGTGATTTCTGAAAAAAAGAGCGGAAATTACAAAAATTTCATTTGAGTTTAATAGAATGCAAACATACGCGCTCATCAATGACCGTATCGTCGTCAGAGAAGTCTGTCGAACCATCATCGTTTGGTAGATTCCAATCGGTGTTGATGTGATCAAAAGCGCTTTTCTCTCTTCTAATGGCACATTCAATCTACAAAAAACAAAGGTTTTAACAAATCGAATATGCAACAATTCCATAAAAGCTCCTTACCAATTCCTGGCACGCATTGTGACCCATTTCTTTGGCAATTTCTAAAGGAGTTTTATTTTGCGAGTTCTTGAGTTCATAATCAGCTCCAGATCGTAACAGAAGTTTCAAACATTCACGTCGATCGTGCAGAGCACACAAGTGTAAAGCGGTATTTTTTCCAGTCATGTCTATGACATCTGGGGGATTTGTTGCCTTATTAAGGCCCTTTGGTGGCATATTTTGTATGAGGAAATCAACTATATGCAATGTGGAACCCATTTCGCGTAAAATGGCCAAGTGCAGAGCTGTCTCACCATCATCCGATGATGGTAAACAACATGTCAGATCGGCTCCTTCAGCCCAAACTTGCAGAAGCTGACTCATGTCAGCATTAACGATGGCTTGTTCGAGATCACAGCGAAGGTCATTGTCATCGGCACAAGTTCGCATTACATAACGCTTGGCGACATATTTGGCGCGAATGAAGTCATAGCGTTGTTCCCTATAATTCAACATTTGATTAGAAGTTTAATTTTAGGAAAATTGTAAGTGAACACATCTTACATTGTGCTATCTGGCGTTAGTTTTCCTCTTCCCAGTGTGGCTTCCATAATTTCGTTTAGTGTATTATTGCCCATTGCACGAGCGATTAATAAATTCGCTGTTGTTAGGTTGTCTAATGTTAAGCTCTGTATTCTTGAATGATGCACGCCCAGATCTCGATGTACGCCCGAACACTGAATGCAAACGAGCACCCCAAAATTTAAACTTATCCATGTGACATCATTACGAGAACCACAATCACAGCATTGGTCGTTTCCTGGTAGATTTTGGACGTATCTTAAAAAAAAAAAGAAGAGTTGAGCTATTTAGACGCAATTTTTGCAACAACTTAGAGATATTAAAAAAAAAAAACTGTTAGAAAAATCTGTTTAAGGTTGGTACCATTTTGGAGATAAAAAAAAGCCATTTTGAAACCTTGAGTATGTTTGAAAACATTTTGAAGCAGTTTTGTCATAACACTCAAGGATAATTTTCTGACCGGGCACTGCTCAGCTCATTGGTCCAATTTCAGTAAAAGTCTATCAGGCTATTAAAGTAGGACAGTACAAAGTAACGATTGGAAAGGCTGAATAACAGTGCTTTCCATTTTGCGAAAAGAAATGTTTAAAGGGCTGTACAGAAAATGGATACAATTTTAGGCTCTTGTCGCACCTACAGTGCCTTGCATAAGTATAACCGCTCCTGAAAAAATGCGTTTTATAGAAAACCTACAATAGGAGTGACTCCTTAGTATTTTTTTATTGAGTTGTCACTGATCAAGCAAATTGAGAAGAAAGTAAGTACCGTTACTTCCTCTCCTGGTGTTTGAAAAATAAAAACAGATGTATTGCAAAAATATAACCGCACAATGCAAATCTCTTTGAAGCTGCATTCAGTCAAGTGCTTTCAAATAAAAAACAACAATGCCACGCATTTAAGCGAAATTGAAAAACGCAAAATTTTGGCTTTTCGATCAAGCGGCCTAAGTCTTACGGCTATTGGAAGACAAATTTCACGATCGGATCGTGTCGTTCGAAGTTTTTCAAAAGATCCAGAATCTTATGGGACAAAAATAAGACTCGGGCGTCCGCAGAAGCTGACATGTCGCGACAAGAGGCGTTTAATCAATGCTGCATCCAATGCGGTGCATTCTTTGCCGGAATTTCGTGACGAATTGGGTTTAGGAGTTTCGGTTTCAACCGTTTCTCGTGCTTTAAAAAGCAGTGGAGTGATTGTTCGGGGCGAAAGGGTGCCAGCTCCAAATCTAACAGCAGCCCACAAACAAAAAAAGATTAGAATTTGCCCGCCAAAACATGAATCGGGATTGGCAAACCGTATGTGACTTTCTATTAATCTACACTAAAATCTCATTATTCCAAATGGCATACTTGAATAACGGTAATAATAACGGTAATGACGGTACTTTATTTTCTTCTCAATTTGCTTGATCAGTGATGCAACTCAACCAAAAAAAAGGTGCACGACTTGGTCGTACGAACTTGCTCCTGTATTCCAAATTATAACTCATAAAAAAAAACATTAAAAATAAATAAAATTCATAAATAAAAATTTAAATTGAAATATGTACCTCAAAAATAGATTCAATCTGAAAAAAATTGATGTCATATGATTTCTTAAGAACTTGTTGATTTTTCAATTTTTTTTTTTTTTAAATCGTAGGAGCGTTTTTTTTTTAAATTAATTTTTAATATATAAAATTTTTCGAATTCAAAAATGTACCTCGTAAATACATTTAATTCCAAAAATTTAAATGCCAAACAAATTCAAATCTTATTCTTGATTTATTGAATTTTTTTTTTTGAAAATCGTCAGAGCCATTTTTTTTTTAAACTAATTTTGTATATATACAATTTTTCAAAAATGTCTTAAAATTAATTTGGGTATGCAGTTTTTAAGAACATGTAAATCTACATATTATACTTCAATTTGGATTTTTAAGATTGATCCGTTTTTGAGGTACAGAATTTTGAAAAAAAAAATTTTTTTTTTAATCAAAAAAAAGGTTTGCAATTTTTTTGAATACAAAATATTATTTGGGAAATATACAGGGTGTCCCAAAACTCAACGATAAGCCGGAACCAGGGGGTGGCCCTATTCATGACTGCATGGAAAAAAAATATAAAAAAAATCAAACGCCATTTTGTTTCAAATTACAACAAAAAATGTAAATTCTCAAAATAAAAAAATATCTCTTGACATTTTTTGCTACTGTGACCACAAATTTTCATTAATTTTTGATTTTATATTTTTATCAGAATCTTAGAACATATAGCATCCTTTCCTAGTTTCCAAAAATTCCAAATTTTTAGCGGTTTTTCCACGACAATTAATCAAAAAAGTTTTTTTCCATAAAATTTTAATTTTTTTTTAGTTTCAGTCCACTTTCAGTCATCGTGGTTATAAAAAAATGTGTGGACACTACCATGGCGTCTTTTTTAAAAAATTGGCGCAGGTTATCAAGATTCTAAAATGGTATAACCCTTTGGCTAAACTTGCCAGAAAAAGAAGTAATGCATACTTTTTCATAACAACAACCGATTTTCAAACAAAAAATTTGTTCAGAGAAATCACTTCACTTTATGGAAAAAATTGGTTTTCTGATGCGCTTTCTTCAAAATTTAGTACGATCTGTTTCCACTGTTTTTTTTATTCCATTAATGTGTTAATTTCAAGTGTGATTTTGAAATTGTGTACTAGTTTTTGAAAAATCCTTGAACTTTCATCATTTTTATCATGCCATTGCCGTATGCCCCCTTGGATACGTAAACATGCACATAGTGTACGGAGAATGCCGGTGCAATGCTAATTCTGCTACTCGAATATACTGAGAAAGGTTCAAAAATGCTGGAAGATATCCAGATTATCGGGTTTTTATAAATGTGCATCAAGAGGTTTTGGAAGGGCGTTTAGAAAGAAGAAGTGCTAGAAGACCAAGAGCAGATGGTATTGACAATTCACGGAAACTGAAAACAATTCAACAACATCGTATATTGATGCAGGTGGCAAAAAATTTGAACATTTACTGTAAAAAATAAATAAAATATGTTTGTACTCCTGAATGGCACTTATGCATTTTTTCTTATTTAGAATTTTTGTCTTTTAATTAAATGAACATTATGACGATTTAAAATAAACAAACAGAAAATATTTGGGCCCAAATAAAACGTGCTTCATTCTGAAGACTCATGGGAAAGTGATTTATTTGAATAGAAAAAGTTTTTGAAAATCGGTTGTTGTTATGAAAAAGTATGCATTACTTCTTTTTCTGGCAAGTTTAGCCAAAGTGTTATACCATTTTAGAATCTTGATAACCTGCGCCAATTTTTCAAAAAAGACGCCATGGTAGTGTCCATACATTTTTTTATAACCACTATGACTGAAAGTGGACTGAAACTAAAAAAAAAATTAAAATTTTATGGAAAAAAACTTTTTTGATTAATTGTCGTGGAAAAACCGCTAAAAATTTGGAATTTTTAGAAACTAGGAAAGGATGCTATATGTTCTAAGATTCTGATAAAAATATAAAATCAAAAATTAATGAAAATTTGTGGTCACAGTAGCAAAAAATGTCAAGAGATATTTTTTTATTTTGAGAATTTACATTTTTTGTTGTAATTTGAAACAAAATGGCGTTTGATTTTTTTATATTTTTTTTCCATGCAGTCATGAATAGGGCCACCCCCTGGTTCCAGCTTATCGTTGAATTTCGGGACACCCTGTATACGTACTTTCAAAAAAAAAAAAAATACGCTGATCAGACTTTCATTTATTAAATTAAATTAAATTCGAGGAAGTTTAAAAAAAAACGTAGGAGCCGTTTTGGAGAAAATTGAAAGTTTTGGTTTTTTGCAAAAAAAAAAAGAATGGTGGCTATCCAAAATTTTAATCTTAAAATAAAAATAAAAAAAATTGGGATATGAGTTTTTGCTCAAAATCTCTAATTTTCAAGTTTGAAGTCAATCGGACCAGTGGTCAAGGCTGTAGGTGCCTGTAAACTTCCAGACAGACAGACAGACGGAATCGCCGGACCCACTTTTTTCGACTTCTCTATCATCTTAACGTCATATCTCATCATCATCTCAATTTTTTTTTTTTACGAATTCATTACTTGCCATTATATTCTATTTGTCGCAAGTAAAATAGTAAGGAGCCACTCCTTATATATTGTAGTTGTTCGCGTTTTTTATAAAACGCATTTATTCAGGTGCGGTTATCCTTATGCAGTGTGGAGTTAGAAATACATTCCCTGAAATTCAGTCATACAAGAGGAAAACATTTAAGATGCCACAGGAAAAAATAAAAACAAAATGTGTACATTTGTTTAAAAGATCGCATTTTTGCATTTATTAAATAAATTTTATATCTAGGAACATTTTAGTTAAAGTTTAAAATTTCACCACCAGTTTGTATGCATTTGAATGCCCTTTGGAGGTTCAAAACTTTTATCATCTGGAACTCTTTTCCAGGTTCGGGAAAAACATGGTGGTCCATGATGATGATGATGACGATGATGTCCAAAGCAATGTAGCTCCTCAAAATTGTGATGGTGCTGTAGCCCAAAATGTGGATGTCTGTGATGTTGCTGATGTTCGTGATGATGGTGATGATGATGATGGTGGCCAAAAAATCCATGGTGACGATGTGGTTCTACTTCTGGCCGCTCATTGTTGTTTTGTCCATGACCATGGTGAAAGAAGTGTCCAAAATGATGATGGGGCTTCTCAATTTTCGGCTCGGTATTCATTGAAGTTTGGTTGCGATTATGTCCAAGATGGTGATGAGAAAAGAAGCAATGTCTTCTTGGCTCTTCTGGCGTACTTCTGTCGTTTTCTTTGGGTGCCATTGTACTTAATTGTTTGAATGTCTAATAATCAACTAACTTGTACCTCTAGGTGTTTATTCACAATAAGCTTTTGCTTTACTGAATAAATTTACTCAAATTCCAACTATTTAAATACATTTCTATCCAGAGTCACTCAATGTGCAAACTTTGGCTTATCGAGTTGATTTTACCTGCTTATTATCGGATCGGTCTTTTTGAGTATTGTTTGCAATATGGTTGAAAACGAGTGGGAAATTTCATCATCATAATATCATGACTTGCGTTTTTTAAAAGAGAACATAAAAACACTATGTTTGATGTTTGATAACTTTTGAAGTGGTGATTCTCATCGGCTTCATTGGTCTTTTTGGTGATTAAATGAAAACAGTTTTCATCTGATTTTTCCCAACGTTTCGGCGGTGATTGCCGTCTTAGGGGATGTCTTTATTAAGAAATCAGAATCAGTACTGCCACTTTTGTCCAATTCAACGCTTTTTTTACTTTCCAGATTGCCAATGAAAAACGCCGTATGCAAATTAAGTTTTCTGTCTATGCTTTTCATTCATTAACAAAATCCACATTTGTTTACATTTTTTATTTTTAGAAAATGCCAGTCATGAAATTAGGATGATGAAATTTGCCACTCGTTTTGATATCTTTAAAAAAAAAAAAAAACAACTCAAAAATCGAGCCCTCTGCGTTTAACAGATAAAACCAAATATTAGATAAGCAAATGTTAGTATTATGAGTAAATCAGCATCAGCCTAGAAGTGTATTTAAATAGTTGGAATTTGAGTAAATTTATTCAGTAAAGCATAAGCTTATTGTGAATAAACACTTATTGAGAGTTATTCAAACAATTTAATACAATGGCACCCAAGGAAAACGACAGTATGCCAGAAGAACAAAGAAGACATTGCTTCTTTTCTCATCATCATCCTGGACATAACCGCAATGAACCTTCGAGTTCAATGAATACCGAGCCGAAAATTGAGAAGCCCCATCATCATTTTGGACACTTTTTTCACCATGGTCATGGACAAAACAACAGTGAACGGCCAGAAGTAGAGCCACATTGTCACCATGGATTTTTTGGCCACCATCATCATCATCACCATCATCACGAACATCAGAAACATCACAGACATCCACATTTTGGGCTACAGCACCCTCACAATTTTGAAGAGCAACATCGCTTTGGACATCATCGTCATCATCATCATCATCATGGACCACCATGTTTTTCGCGAGCTTGGAAAAGAGTTCCAGACGATAAAAGTTTTGAACCACCAAAAGGCATTCAAATGCATACAAACTGGTGGTGAAATTTTAAACTTAAAAGTTCCTGCGTACAGAATTTATTTAATAAATACAAACGATTCACTTTTAAAACAATGCATACGTTTTAATTTTAATTTGTTTCCTGTGACATCTTATCTGGTTTCTTCTTGTTCGAATAAAGTTTAGGGTTGTATTTCTAACACTACACTCAAATAATTGCTGCAACAAGAGCTTGGGATTGTATGAAGAGTTATCGAAATATATTACGTCTATTAAGCTGGCAAACCAATACGAGCACAAACGATTGGGTCCTTTACGATTATTATGTGCTCTTTATGTGCTTATTATGTGTGAAGTTCGCGATTTTTGTACTGATCAATTTTTTTGTATATTGTAATGTGTATACACTTTATCTCTCTATATCTCTATCTATACCTACGTAATGTGTATACACTCTTTATCTCTTTCACTCTAATATCGTGTTATAGTAGAATAAGTACGTAGCAACAGTTTTATTTGTAGTAGTAAGCTCTTGTGTAGGACAGTTAAAATAAGGGGCAACATCTAGTGATTAAGAGGAGAACTCGCTTCGTTAAGTATCGAGAACATTCAGTGCCTACAAGAACCTAGTAATTTCTCGAACCGATTTGAGTTATATAAATAGCCACTTGGCAGCGAAGCGATTCAATTGATTGTGAACTGCAATAAAGTATAGACACTGTGTTTGTAAAGTAATCATTGAAAGTGTTGAATAAATAAGTTTGTGAGTGATTTGAATAAAGTGAATTTGTGTTTTATTTACAAAGTGTGAATAAGTTTTAATTGTCGGACCAAGCCGAATATCACAATATATTAAATTATCCCACCTTAATATTACTAGCACAACTTCTATGTTTTTCAACCGAATTCAATGAAACCTAGAGATTTTTTATATTACTACGGATGCAATGAAACTGTACACTCGGGCGTATACGAGTTTTTTGTTTTCAAACACTTCTTTTTGTTTGAGAACTTTACGTTTCTTGTATCAATTTTTATCTTGTTATTTTTAACAACCTCAAGAGGGTGCAGGGAAATTACTCCACGGGAATCTGCTCCACATGGGAATTTACTCCACTCAAAGTGAGAATTTTCTCCACTTTTTAAAGTGGAATAAATTCCCACTACGAGTGGGAAATAACTGCATAATTGTGTGAGAAAATAGTCCACTAAAAGTAAAAAGTGTGAGAAACAATATTATTGCACTTCTTATTAAAAAAATTTTCAGAATATGATTTTTTTTTTGAATTATAAAAGTCTTAGCAATAGATAGGACCATTTTTTAGGGTTCCGTACACAGAGTGTAAACGAAACCCTTATAACATCACTTCGCTACTTTCGTTTTCTGTTCATTCGTCTTTCACAAGCGATTTCTTCGGATCTGTTAGGCCGATTCCAATGAAATTTGGTACACATATTTTAGTATTCAGTAGTAATCTAAAAATGTTGTTTTCATGTTTTTAAGATAAATAGTTTCGAAGTTATTAAAGAGAAAAGATAAAAAAATACAAAAAAATTTGCCCCCCCCTTTACACTCTTTTATGGGATTTTCTTTTGTTGTATTGATTTTGTACTCTAAGTGTTGTGAATAAAATTTTCGTACCGTTCCACCGGATTTGAACCTAGATCACTTCACTCAAATGCCAGACGTCGCTAACCATTCGACCACGGGCCCTAATGTACTCAACTAGTACAGTTTGAATACCATTATAATTTTTTGAAAATTTGTATGCTCTCATCCAAAATATAAGACATTTGTCACAAGACAATACATGTGTGGTGTTAGCTGGATAGTAGAGTACTCGTCTGATGCTCTTGATGTGCCTGGTTCCAATCTTGTCGGGGGATTGTTTTTTTTTTTGTATGTGTATTTTATGTAAGAAAAAATAAAGTTCCTTATGCCCATTTTCTTGACTCTCCATTAAACTTTAGGTTAACTAATCTGCCATTAAATTTAATCGACTCATTTAAAGCTGCAATTAAAATTTGATTTTCTTCACGTTTAATCACTCAACTTAACAAGGTATTAATACTTAATCTCCAATTAAGAAATGCTTCCAGTACTCCAAATAAATTTCCAATATTTCCATTCTAATGTCAATAAATTATATTGATTTCAATTTCGGAGTTCTTCTCAAAAAAGAAAAAAATGGAGGAACTAAAACGTCTGCCACTAGCACCTATTCGATCAATGAACGAAAGTACCTCACTGGAGCTTGCTAAAAAGATTCCTCTCTTCAAACTTGATGCAAGACCTCTGGGATACAAGACAAGCTATCGCCATGGCACAAATATTCCCGGTTTGTTATGTTCCCAAATCATAACAAACGGAAAACAATGGTCATTCTATCGCTACCAGTTAAACACAACACTCATCCACTCGGATCACGTGCACGACAATCCAAAAATGAACTTCTGTTGGGGTAGCCCGGAAATGAGTCTGTTCCAAGAAATCGATTCCAATGGTAAATGCCTCGGATTCAATGAAGACGTCGCGTCGCTAGGAACTTAATCGAGTTGTATCTCAACGCTCTCGTTGAACAAAAACTGGACTTAAGGCCTAACCTCGCCGCAAAACAACAAAAGGTTGCGGACATCGATGATGATGAATGATGATAAACGACAATTCTTGGAAAATATTTTCAAACATTTGTCAGCTAATCTTGCTCGTCATTTGGAAATTCAAGAAGTCTATTTGTCGATCTACACGTGCGTCGATTCTTCGAAGTTGGTATTAATCCATGGCGAAGAACTCTCGACCAGCATGATCCAGAGTATATTCCTAAAGCTGTGCGTCCAGGGGGACCGAAAAGCAAGCCCAGGTTCAAGAGGACCTACTATCCATAAGTTGTTTTGTTTTACAATTAGAAGAAAAAATAAATAAAAATAAATATAAAAAGAAACAAATCTCCAATATTTCCATTCTAATGCCATTTTGGCTGCTTCAACTTGTGTCTTCAAAAAGACCATTAACAATAAGCTGATGCGCCAACAGTCAGTTTATAAAGTGTGAAGGGAGACCATTCAAATTTACTCGTTTTTGTTAGCATAAAAGTTACTTCTGCGATAGGACATGCTTGTGAAAGTTATACGGCATGCCAATGAGATTTCAAAGGTCATATATAACTTTTTTATGCAAGATATCCTTGTGCAGGTATAGCAAACATCCTCGATTGCATTGATTTTACCTATTGTAGTAAGATAAACAGATAGAATCAACGGTCCTACTAAGGACCAGCCCTCCAGGTTGGGGGTCGTGAGTCAGGGTGACTGCCCGGCAACATAAAGAAGAGATTGTTTTCATATACAAAATCGATAAAAAAAATCTTCATCATCCCATTTATTTAAATCAATGCGCTCCTGCATTTTATATTTACGCCTTTCATCATCGGAATCAGAAGACCAATTATCCCAAATATGATCCATCATAACATAAGAGCCGTATTGTTGTTTGAAAGTAATAAAAAAAAAAAAAAATAAACAGAAATTTCAGGGGCTCTACAAACAACAGCAAAATGTCAGAAAACAAACTAAAGTTCTGTGAAGAAATTGGATTCCAATGCTAATACTGACATTGAAAGCGTTAATGGGACCCTTGAGGTCAATTAACTAATGATTCAGTTAACGTTAATTGACAGGTCTTAAAAAGTAACATTAAAGCTAACTTGGAGTGAAGAAAACGAAATCTGGAAAAATTATGGAATTAATCAGCCATTAAACTTAATGGAGAGTCAAGAAAATGGGCATTATTCCTTTCTTGCTGTGGTGTTTCGTTTTGTTTGCCGATGGCCAAAATTTTTGTTTCGTTTTAGGGTACTTACACAGGTGAAAACGAAAACCTATAAGATCAGTTCGGTTTCCTTTTATTTGTCTTTCACAAGCGATTTCTTAGAATCTGCTAAGCTGATTGCAATTAAATTTGGTTCACATTTTCTAGAGTAGATAGAAGTGATCCGAAAATGCTGCTAGCAGATTTTTAAGATACACAGTTTCGAAGTCATTAAAGGAAATAGGCAGAAAGACCATTCAAATTATTTTCCAAGAAAATGTTTGGTTTCAAATCTTAATCCTTGTATAAAAAATTCTTCAAAACTGAAAGAAAGTAGGGTCGGATAATCAAGTACGGAACCCTCCTCGAGCGAGTTTATCTCGCACTTGTCCACTTTTTTTACTACATATTTGTGGACAAAATTGACAGAGCAATTCATTTTTCAAAACTAACTGCTGCCGCTTTCTTTACTTTATAAAAGAAACCACCACGCACCTTTGTAATGCACGCTTGTGTCTGGAAAGCAGGTGCTGCATTGAAATGATACATTTTGAACATCTTTTTTCACTTTTGTCTTGACTCTAGAGATTATGACGATCTGGAACATTCAAAATCGTTTTGGTTTGGTTGGGAGCGAAACGAGCGGAAAAAATTTTGCCCAAAAGAGAATGAATTTGGGGTGTGAAAATAAAAAAAATTCGCGCGAATTTTTTTATTTTCACACCCCAAATTCATTCTCTTTTGGGCAAAATTTTTTCCGCTCGCTTGCAATTATTGTACCTGCTTCATTTTTTGTTTCAAGCTTCAAATCCTTTATTGAAATAATATTTTAAAACATGTGAGACTGAGTTAAGGTTAAGTATTGCAAAAATAGTACCTACTTACGTCTGCATCCACATGATGCAAGAAAACTGAACAGTGAAAATCATATCAATACAAAAATGTCTTTCTAATGGAGCTGTTGATGTAATAGAAACAGCTCAGTTATTTAAGGTGACAAAAAGATGCAATAAGATGAAGCTGGGTTCAAGTACCGTGTGCTTGTAGAATGCTTTACTCTCACCGAACACCAAAGTTCAGAAGAACGTTTTCATGGGGAAGAGTTTCCTTAACGTCACATAGACTTAGAGCATGTGGTATGTAAACCTTGAAAATATGTTCAAACTGTCTACTCAATTTATTGGTTTACAAAACGTTTAAAACTTATCACGAAGAAACCCCGAATTTAATTTCAGGGCTAATGACCCACCATACTGGGTTTGTAGTCCCAAAATAGAATTCGGCACTTATGTTCAACCATAGTTAAAAAATAAATAATTGTTTAATTTGTAAAATTGTAAAATTGTGTTCATAGTCAATAAATTGGTTGATTTAATTTAATTGATTGCATTATAATTACTTACATTCCTCGTAAAAACTGAAGAGCTCAGTTTCATGCTGGGAAATAATTCCACCTAAAAAATTGTGCAGTTATTTCCCACTTGCAGGGGGAATTTATTCCACTTTAAAAAGTGGAGAAAATTCTCACTTTGAGTGGAGTAAATTCCCATGTGGAGCAGATTCCCGTGGAGTAATTTCCCTGCACCGAGTTTGCACATCCTTCTGCGGATTGCCCGCGTATAATAGAACCAACATCCTTTAAGGTCTTCTTCGGGAAATACAATATACAAAGCGAGTCGATTTTTTTTTTGCCAAACAGAGAAACAATTTGGGGTGTGAAAATAAAAAAATTCGCGCGAGTATACAATTTGCTTATCCTAAACCTTCTTCATTATTCCTCTTTAGTTAAAAAAAAAAAAAACAACAATTAAGAAAATCGACAACCGGTATGGCGGTGCGGGGAAATAACTCCACGGGAACTAACTCCACTGAGGGATTAACTTCCCACCAAGTGAGAACTTACTCCACTTTTGTAAAGTGTAGTTAGTTCCCATGTACAGTGGGAATTAAATTCCTCAAAAAATTAGTGGATCTAGTTCCCTTCGAATTTGAAATAATTTGCCACTTTAACTGAGAAAAAATTACAGTAAGAATTCAAGTATACTGAGCAATTTTGTTTGTGAAATTAAAATAAATGTCTTTTAGAAGCGAAGTCATTCCGAAATTCAATTTTTAAGACTGCAAATAATTTTAAAAAATCGCATGTACAAAAATATTGAGGAACTTAGTCATTCGGAAACCCATTTTTAAGAATCTGACCCCCTATATGGTGGTTCATTAGTCCAGAAATCAAATTCGGGGTTTCTGACCTTTGCTATTAATTTTAAAAATTTTCTACGATTGAAATATACCGCATGCTGTAAGTTTATTTCACATAAAGAAAACTTTTTCCAATGCAAACGTTCTTCTGAAGTTTGGTGTTTGGTGAGAGTAGGGCATTCTACAAGCACACTGTACTTGAACCCAGTTTCATCTTGTTGCATCTTTTTGTCCCCTTAAATAACTGAGCTATTTCAATAACATTAAAAGTTCCATCAGAAATACATTTTTTGTTGACTTTATTAACTCTACAATCCCTCTCAAATGTTGAACCAAAAATTGCAAGCGAGCGAAGCGAGCTGAAAAATTTTTGGCCAAAAGAGAATCAATTTGGGGTGTGAAAATAAAAAAATTCGCGCGAATTTTTTTATTTTCACACCCCAAATTGATTCTCTTTTGGCCAAAAATTTTTCCGCCCGCTTCGCTCCCAATCAAACCAAATTGATTTTGAGTGTTACAGATAGTCATCATCCTCAGACCGAGGTGAAAAAAGATGCTCAAAATGAAACATTGCAGTGCAGCACCTGCTTTCCAGACACTAGCATGCTTTTCCAAATTAGAGGAAACGGCAACAGCTTTGAAAATGAATTGCTCTATCCATTTTGTCGACAAATAGGTAGTAAATAAAAATGATCTTATTTATTTGTAAGACATTTTGGGGTTGTAGTTATGTATGTATACACGAATGACCCACCGTTGTGGGTCATTAGCCCCGAAAGCCATTTTCGGGACTTCTGACTTCCGGACCAGTTTCACTGCGCCATGTATAAATGTGTGAACTTAGTTCCCATTAGAAAGTGAACTAAGTTCTCACCGTACATGGGAACTAACTACACTTTACAAAAGTGGAGTAAGTTCTCACTTGGTGGGAAGTAAATCCCTCAGTGGAGTTAGTTCCCGTGGAGTTATTTCCCCGCACCGGTATGGCTCGGTATCGAACGTACCGACAAAATAAATAGCTATTCATTTATATAGATTCAAAGAATAAGGTACTCTTAAAAAATAATGACTAACTTCCAATTTACGCAGACTTTTCATAGCAAACATTAAAACAGAAGATCACCATTGACCTTACGAGAGTTTCTTTTTCCCTACCATTGGAAACAAATTTGTCACTGATTTTGATGCGAAAGTAAACTACGAAACATGATTATAATGCGTTTCTCTTATATACAAAGTGAAGTTAATTCCCACCTTCTGTGGGAAATAGCTTCACATCAAAGTGAAGTTATTACCCACAGAAAAGTGAAGTAATATCCCACCATAGTTGGGAAATAACTTCACCAGAAAAAAGTGAAGATATTTCCCACTTGAGGTGAAGTTAATTCCCATGTGAAGTTAGTTCCCAGTGAAGTTAGTTCCCTGCACCTCGTTTCATACTAGAATATCATATGAGGTTGTCGGGGCAAGGAGGACTGGATATGAGTCCAAGCTAAACAGCAATCGGTTTTTGGCGAACTATGTATATTTGACTGAAGTTCCATGAGCATAGCTCTACCAAATATCAGTTATAAATTTTACAACTCTATTTCTGATGTGATGATCATAAACCTGATACTTCTCAAATATTTGCTGTAGCTGACAAATTTCAGCGTATGGTCTATAATGCTCCGATTCTTCAAATAATGGTTTTTCTATTCTTTTCAAAACCTACCCTAAGGTCATTTATGTATTCTACGTGTCGCAAGTAAAAAATAACACGTATACGCCCGAGTGTACATTTTCATTGCATCCGTAGTAATATACGAAATCTCTATATACAGGGTGAAGTTGTGCTAGCTTAATATTAAAGGTCTTAACCAAAAAATTGGATATCGATTACTTTAACATACAATTTTAGGCTCTTGTTGCAGCGATTATTTGAGTGTGGTGTTTAGAAATACATTCCCTAAAATTCAGTCGCACAAGAGGAAAACAATAAAAATTCCAGAGGAAAAAATAAAAACAAAATTGTGTACATTGGTTGAAAGGTCGAATCGTTTGTATTTACATATTAAACAAATTTTATATCTAGGAACATTTTTGTTTAAGTTAAAAATTTCACCACCAGTTTGTATGCATTTGAATGCCTTTTGGTGGTTCAAAACTTTTATCGTCTGGAACTCTTTTCCAGGTTCGGGAAAAACATGGTGGTCCATGATGATGATGATGTCCAAAGCGATGTTGCTCCTCAAAATTGTGATGGTGCTGTGGCCAAAAATGTGGATGTTTATGATGTTGCCCATGGTCGTGGTGATGATGATGCCTAAAAAATCCGAGCTGACGATATGGTTCTACTTCTGGTCGCTCACTGTTGTTTTGTCCATGACCATGGTGAAAGAAGTGTCCAAAATGATGATGGGGCTTCTCAATTTTCGGCTCGGCATTCATTGAACTCGAAGGTTCATTGCGGTTATGTCCAGCATGATGATGAGAAAAGAAGCAATGTCTTCTATGTTCTTCCGGCATACTGTCGTTTTCTTTGGGTGCCATTGTATTAAATTGTTTGAATTGCTAACTCTCAAATAACTTGTGTCTCTATTAGTGTTTATCAACAATAAGCTTTAGCTTTACTGAATAAATTTACTCAAATTCCAACTATTTAAATACATTTCTATTCAGAGTTACTCAATGCACAAGCTTTTGCTTATCGAGTTGATTTTATATCCGATTATTTACTATCGGATCGGTCTATTTGAGTATTATTTAAAATGGTATTAAAATGAGTGGGAAATTTCATCATCGCAATTTCATGACTTGCGTTTTTTAAACGTTAACGTTAAAGAACTATTTTTTTTTAATGAATGAATAATCAGGTAAGTTTTATTTATAGGAATAAAGGCTCACCTATGACGAATTTTGCTAACTAAACTTAAGCAGTCTTAAGTGAACCAGCGAATACACATTAACCCTATATGAGCAAACCATAATGTAACTAAGCAATGTTCCTTAACTTTAAGTTCATTCTCTCATTGCTAAGGTGAATTTGACAGCGTAAAGAAGAGAAGGCAAAACCTACTACTTTTGCTAACTTAAGGAAACTTTCGTCCGGATTTTTGACATTAGTTGGGCCTTAAGATAAGATAAGAAGAAGAAGGCCTAAAGATAAGAAATTACAATTAAGACACCGTCGCATATAGTAAACTACCTTATTCCCGTGGTGGTACTCGCGGTAACCGGGATAAAAAGTAGTCTTTGTCATTTTTTGACCTCAAACTACCACTACCAATGGGTAAAATCATATCAATTCTTTGTTCTATGCAAAATTAAAACGAATTTATCTCACGGGAAATGTACATTCCACCGGGATGAAAAGAAAGTAGGTATATTATTTATTATTATTATCCACAAAAATCATTTGTTTACATTTTTTATTTTTAGAAAATAACAAGTCATGAAAAAAGGATGATGAAAATTTCCACTCAATTTGTTATCTTTGAAAAAAAGCTCAAAAGAATGAGCCCTTTGCGTTTGATTGAAAATCGATAAGGAAATGATAGTATTTTGAGTTATTCAGTTTAGAAGTGTATTTAAACAGCTAAAGTTTGAGTAAATTTATTCAGTAAAGCCAAAGCTTATTGTTGATAAACACTTATAGAGACACAAGTTATTTGAGAGTTAGTAATTCAAACAATTTAATTCAATGGCACCCAAGGAAAACGACAGTGTGCCGGAAGAACAAAGAAGACATTGCTTCTTTTCTCATCATCATCCTGGACATAACCGCAATGAACCTTCGAGTTCAATGAATACCGAGCCAAAAATTGAGAAGCCCCATCATCATTTTGAACACTTCTTTCACCATGGTCATGGACAAAACAACAGTGAGCGGCCAGAAGTAGAACCACATCGTCACCATGGATTTTTTGGCCACCATCATCATCATCACCATCATCACGAACATCAGCAACATCACAGACATCCACATTTTGGGCTACAGCACCATCACAATTTTGAGGAGCTACATCGCTTTGGATATCATCATCGTCATCATCATCATGGACCACCATGTTTTTCGCGAGCTTGGAAAAGAGTTCCAGACGATAAAAGTTTTGAACCACCAAAAGGAATTCAAATGCACACAAACTGGTGGTAGATTTTAACTTAAGTTACTAGATGTTTAGAGTTTTAGACTAATAAAAATAAAATGAATAAAGATGTTTTTTCCTCCAATTAATAAAAAAATATTTGTTTTATAATTTTCAAAATATCCGAAGTTTGTTTGATGTTTGATCCTTTCAAAATTCAACGACAATTATTTTCAAGTCATGGTTACAGAATTGCATCTACACTTTCATTTAAGAATGGAATGTAATAACTTCCAAATTATGTAAACAAAAACTCTACTACTCCGTTGATTTTATCAGTAAAGCTCAAAACAGATGTGCAGAATTTCTGCACGCAGCGCTGGCGTTTCAAGCAAAACACACGTGCAGAAACTCTGCCAAGTTTTGTCAAGACAAAAACGACACCTGTCAAAATTTTATTGTTTTGGTTGTCTTGTTGTTTATTAAAATTTGAAAATAATTATCGAACCTGCCAAGAACCAAATCCAAAGATGTTATTTAAGTAATTCACTTTATTGCTCTATGATGCTTCATACAAATTAAAGCAATCGGTTCTAATTCTTTGTTCTTTACTTTAAAATAATAAATTATTTTTATAATGACTAATGAGATTACACTACATTCAAAACCGCATTTTTTATTACCCATATCGTATTGCAGGATTCCCTTGCTCACCGGAGAGCTTTCGTATGTTTCTCAGGGGCCATCCTTGGCGGCCAAAATTGTTGTAGGTAAGGTACCCAAACGACATTTACACAACTATGTTCTTAACGCGCTAAATAATATATACCTGTGTGCAAAGTAATAGCAGTGGTTCAACTATCTTTCCTTTAATGAAAAAAAACAAGTTTCCCTTTGACTTATTAATTAATTTATTGGTTTTGAATTATTCCATACTTTATGTTTTAATATATACAAAAAATTAAAAACAATATTTCAATAGCTTAGTTGATAAATATTACAAAATTAAGAAAATAAATTAAAAACGGCTGTGCATTAAAATAGCAGTGCTCCAGATAATGTCTTATAAGAACTTAAAAAAAAAACAATAATTCACTTAAATTTCCATTACGATTTAATATTTTTTGTGTGACCTTTATTTGCGAGGTCAGAAGCAAAACGACGACAACGAAGAATTAACCAAACACATGCATCTTTCTTGTGGAATGCTTTCCCATGTTCTTTTCACTGCGCTCCACAATTCAGCAACATTTCTTGGTTTTTCCTTCGCAACACCTTCCTTAACATTCGCCCACAAGTTTTCGATGGGGTTTAGGTCCGGCGATTGCACAGGCTACTCAAGCACATCAATTTTGTTAGTCGCAAACCAATTTTTTGCTAACCTGCTGGTGTGTTTGGGGACATTATCCTGCTGAAACGTACAAGTTATTGGCATGTGCCATTCGGCATAAGGAAGGATGATACGTTCTGCAGGATATCAACATAAATTTTGGCGTCCATGATATCCTTTATCCAAAAGATAGGCCTTGTTTCGTAGTATGAAAAACAACCTCAAACAATTATTTTAGCTCACAGGTCATTTCGTTCTTTGTGACTTTGAGTAACGGTTTTTTCAATGAAAACCAACGCCAATTAATCTGCAAGCTTTATGAATCTAATGACAATGACTAGTTAGACAAAGACTGTAATTTAAATTTTGTACAGGCAACGCACAAGAACGAGACGATTACGATTACCTATTACATATTTCTCAACTTTGGGAAGCACTGCTATTTTTTTGCACACAGGTGTATATTATCCAGTGCGTTGGAAGACAGTAGACAGCTGTGGTTCATCCTTAAGCGAATAGGGATAGGTAGCCCGAATTCGACTAGATTCAGCGATCTAGATCCAGGGCGTCAAGGAAAGCGATTAAAGAAAAATATGTGCACGACTGGGTCGTACGAACTTGCTCCTGTATTCCAAATTATAACTCATAAAAAACATTAAAAATAAAAACATGTAATTAAAATTCATAAATAAGAATTGAAATTGAAATATGTGCCTCAATCTGAAAAAATTGATGTCATTAGATTTCATAAGAAATTGTTGATTTTTTAAATTAAAAAAAAAGTCCTTGGAGCGGTTTTTTTTAATTTTTTATATATAAAATTTTTCGAAAATGTCTTAAAATTAATTTGGAAATGCAGTATTCAAGAATATATAAATATAAATTTTATAAGTAAATTTGGATTTTTAATATTGATCTGTTTTTGAGAAACAGAATTTTGAAAAAAAAAGTTTAAAAATATTTTTTTTAAAATCCAAAAAAGTTTTTGAAATTTTTTTGAGCCGTTTTTGAAAAAAATTGAAACTTTTGGTTGTAAAAAAAAAAAAGAATGAACAACGGGAATTCGCTCAAACCTCTAATTTTCAAGTTTGAAGTCAATCGGACCAGTGGTTAAGGCTGTAGGTGCGTTTACAGACAGACAGACGGACGGAATCGCCGGACCCACTTTTTAGGACTTCTCTATCATATCATTTTTTTTAACGAATTCAATACTTGCCATATATTCTATACTAGCTGACCCTGCAGACTTCGTTCTGCCTCAATCGATAAAAAAATCTAAGCTTTGGTATCCCGCCACTACTCTACCCGCTAAACTCTACCCGTTAACCCAATACCCTCTACCCGCTATCCGCTATCCGCTTTGCGCTACCCTAGTAACCACTATGATTGTCCCCCTTATTTGCTGATTTTCATGTCAGATTGGAGCAAAAAATTGATTTTATTCAGGCTATATCTAAAGTGAAAATTTTATAAAAATTCATTGAGGATTGAGCGGATATAGAGTCCCTACCGGACATAGAAACTTAACAATGCAGCTCAAATTATATGCAGAAACTATCAAAATTTATACCCATACCAAAAAATCGGTCTGGTAATGAATATCGTCCTATTTCGGTGCAACCATTTTTATCCAAGGTTTTTGAGAAAATCTTGCAAAAACAAATAAACCATCATCTTAGACAATTAGACATTCTATCACCAATTCAATCTGGCTTTCGCTCAAAACACAGCTGTATCACAGCACTTATCAATGTTGTTGATGATATAAGACAGGCCATTGACAAAGACAATGTAACTATTCTCGTACTGCTATACTTTTCCAAAGCTTTTGACACCATTGACCATAGTATTATTCGACATCAACTTACAACAATGCATTCATTTGCCCCTAGTGCAGCTAATTTGCTCTTTTCATATCTAACAAATAGAAAACAGGCGGTTTCTGCTGGTAGTGAATTATCAAGTTTTCTCTCTACAATCAAGGGAGTACCGCAGGGCTCCATCTTAGGTCCCTTGCTGTTCTCCTTGTATATCAATGACCTACCTAAGCAGTTATCGTACTCGTCTGTGCACATGTATGCGGATGACGTACAATTATTTAAAAGTTGTCCACTGGGTCTGATCGAAGATTGTGTAAGTTCAATCAACTCAGATTTGCAACGTATCTCTTCTTGGTCAAAAGAAAATGGATTGTTCCTCAACCCGTCAAAATGTAAAAGTATTGTGATCAGTCGTAAGCCCCTTGATTTGTCTTATTTTCCTCATGTTATTTTAAATGATTCCGTCGTAGAATACGCCGATACAGTAAAAAATTTGGGTATAACTTTTAATAGGACACTAAACTGGGATACACATATCAACCATGCCGTCGGAAAAACATATGGAGTACTCCATTACATTTGTCACAACATTTCACACCTCTTAAAACACGTCTCATGTTAGCAAAAACTCTAGTTTTACCATTTCTACTCTATGGTTGTGAATTATATTCTAACTGTGACGCCAACAGCAGAAGTAAAATCAACGTTGCTTTCAACAACACAGTACGATACGTTTTTGGTCTTAAGCGATATGATCACGTCTCAGTTTTTTCAAATAAAATCTACAACATGTCCTTTGATAACTTACTTCAATTCAGAACTGTTATTTTACTTTTTAATATCATGCAAACACACGAGCCAAGGTACCTCTTTGACAGGTTACGAATGTCGTCATCAATCAGAACCCTACAACTAGTTCATCCTCGATTTTCTTGCCTAACATCGGAGCGTCAGTTCTTCATCAATGCCATTCGCTTGTGGAACTCCTTACCAGTGCACATAAGGAGTATACAAAGCATTGTTCCCTTTCGTAGAGAGCTTGGAACATACTTTCGACTCCTTCCTGGCTAAGAACCTTGTTAACTTTTATGGTAATAGTGATTGGTAAAAAGAAAGATTTAAAGAGATAAATTCATATATAATATATATACATATTTCTTAAACTTTCAAATTTAAATTTTTACTTTTTAATTGTTAATTCTTTAGTAGGTAAATGTTATTATTAATTTCTTGTTATGTATGTAATTTAATTGAATTTGATTTAATTTATATTTGTCAATCTAATTTGCTCAAAGTAAAGCTTGTCACTAATTTATAAGATTGTATTATCTTACTGTGTAAGCATTCGATATAAATAAATATGAAATATGAAATATGAAACTTGATTTAAGGTCTTGAAGGTCTCTGAGCTCTCGCAGAGTTTTCCAGGTTCCCAATCAAAAATTTTCCATTTTTCCATTTGAAAATCAATGCTCTTACAATTACATGCAGTTTTCCTTTTGCAAATCAAAAAGTTTTCTGAGTTTTTCATAAAGAGCTCTCTATTTTTCATTCGAAAACCCATTTTGAAATTTTCCAGTTTTCCATTTGAAAAGCAATGCACCTACAATTAGATGCAATTTTCCATTTGAAAATAAATGAGTTTTTCGAGTTTTTCATCAAGAACTTTCTATTCTCCAATCGAAAACCCATTTTGAAATTTTCCAGTTTTCCATTTGAAACCCATTGCACCTACAATAAGATGCAATGTTCCCTTCCAAACCAATGGGTTTTCTGAGTTTTGCATCAAGAACTTTCTATTTTCCATTCGAAAACCCATTTTGAAAGTTCCCAGTTTTCCATTTGAAAACCAATGCACCTACAATTAGATGCGATTTTCCCTTTGAAAACAAATGAGTTTTCCGAGTTTTTATCAAGCACTTTCTATTCTCCAATCGAAAACCCATTTTGAAATTTTCCAGTTTTCCAATTGAAAACTAATGCATCTACAATTACATGCAATATTCCCTTTGAAAAGCAATATTCATAATGCGAAATTTTCATGCACGTAGATTGTGGAAACTTAAATCCATGCCTTTTTAAAATATCGATGTTAAAATTTTCTTTTGCATAGAAAATCGTGCCCAAGGATTCGCGTGTAAACATTGTTTTGGTCCAAAAGCTTAAGTAGGAGTTCAGCCTTAAATATAATAAGGAAGAATGAAAAGAAAATGAAATGAAATGAAATGAAAAAAGAGAGACATTTCAAAAAATTGATGTCGCCTGTCACTCTGTCAGTTTCCTGAATTTAAAAACAAAATTTCGGGTAAGTAAAATTAAAAATCAATGTTTTTTCCTACTAATATTTATTTCTTTTACTTTCAGAATATCCTACTGCACATTCAGTGCACCGAAGAAGAATTTGGCTACATTTATAAAGTAAGACTTTTGTTTGTTTATTGGTTTATCGACTACAAACATACAACCGACAAACAAACAAAAGTCTTACTTTATATATTAGTATAGATATAGATATAGATGTCGCAAGTAAAAATCCTATCCAAAATAAATTACGTTTCTTACGTAGACATTTTAAAAATGAATACCCACATTTATTCGTTTTATTTCATTTCAACACTCTATATCTCAAACAAGAACTCCATTTATATACAAAACTTTATCATGTTTTAACGACGCGTCGCCATAAGTGCTAAGGGAGTACATTGTCAATTAAAATTACTATGCTAGTAATCAAATATTTCGTTTCATCGATTAGCTAGACACTAGACAAGCATGACGTTAAAAGTACATGAATGTTAAAATCTTCTTCACTTCTTCATTTCTTATCTGAGAAAATTACTTTGAGCTTATGAAATTGACAACGAAAATAATGATGCAAGTTTATACCCGAGTATGAGATTCTTAACTCATAGAAACAACACTCAAAAGTTTATTAATAAAATATTACTCGACTACCTACGCACCGAAGCCAGTGAAACGCAAAAGCAATAATCTAGCTTTCAATCCGATGTGATGGATGGAAGATAAATTTGTTTATTGGAAAAAATAAAAAAAAACTCACTCACAACAAATTCGTTCAAAACTCACTCAAATACGATTTTTTCATTTGCCTTAAAAGAACACCAATTTGACTCAAATTAATTCAGTTGTTGGAAGAAACTTTTTGCCTAAACAAGTAAACTCAGTTGAAACGAAGATGTTCTTTTTAATTCATAATAATTGGCGCCCCAACCCATGGTGCTGTAAATTTGGTTGCGTGGAAAATCAAAAGCAACAATTTCATAAAATATTTCACCGTAATCGATGTCAAACTGTTGGCTGTCAAAGAAGCTGTGTGTGTCAGTGTAGACAATCCTGCTGTCAACCTTACCATGGCCGAGTGCACTGTTATCACGGACCATTTCGTCATGGAATAACATTTTTGCAGAAATTGGGATTTTTATTGTTTTTATTTTTTAATCGAAAATGGCTGTTTTGGTGGTGAAGTGCTTGCAAATACAATATTGTAATCAAAGAGAAAAAAAGTAGTGTGTATTAAATTATTTTAGTTTTTAAGACTGTCAAGTTAAACTGTTGTTTTATTTTGTTGTTTTACCTTTGGATTCTACATGTTTGTGTGAAACAAATTATGGCCGAACTTTTCGAACGTTGTTGGTAGAACGTTTCGTTTCGAGGATTTATATATTCCTACTGTCATCAATTCAGAAGAATATGTTGTTTAGTAAAATAAGTTGCAATGGAGGCGACTTTTCTCCCCAAAGGGGCTAGGAGTTCAGAGTGTCTATGGCTGAGCAGCCAAGTCTCGGATCTATGGGTGAGACTGGTGGCACTTTCGTCTTAAACATTAGCAAATGGAAAAAGAAATTGTAAGGATTTTTATATTTAAGGAGCCTGGAAAGACTAAAATAGATAGTGGAGTCTTATTAGTTTATGAACTTTTGATCGATGATCAGATTTCCTTCTCCGTCGTCCATAGAGTAGGCATAACGCGGTGTATACTGGACTGGCAGTACCTGGTAGTACTTAGGTTAGGTTTGAGTGGCTGTCTAGATGTTATTGACTCACTTAGACTTAGACCTCAAGGGTCCATTGTGGTTACCACTAAAGAAGTTACTCATAGGAGAGTAATGAACTTAAACAAACCATTTTGTACTTTTAATGAAGTTAGAGAGACATCTTGTGTCGATCGTTGCCGGTTCACTGGTATTATCGAAGAAGGGATTACCGAGAAAGTTATTCCTTCTATTTCAGAGTGCCTAAAGATGTTGGATTGTTTCATCTTCCTCCTCATCCAGGCAGCTTCTACAGAATTCATTTGTGTAGACCCCTAGCCTCATGCTTGGCCATATTTGTTTGGTTGCTAAGCAGGTGGTACCCTGTGACCATCGAGCATTTGTTGATTCCAACATCCGGCCGACTATTCTCGAACTAGTTTGTAACTGAATGTTGATGCTGTCGCACAATGATAATATTGTCCAGAAAAATTATTGCTCTCATCATACTCCGGAGGAGGAAAATCAAGAAGAGATTTCGAGAGTATTGGGTGCATCCCATTCTCAGTGATAGATTAGTTAGTGGAAAATTTTACACTATGCATTCCAAATTACTTGATTACCCGAAATTTTTTTTCGATTATTATCGAATAAGCATTACCAGCTTCAAATGAACTTGTCAAGCTAATTGGACCAGCAATAGCGAAGGAGGATACAAATGTAAGACTTTCTATACCTGTGGAGGAGAGATTGAGCAAGAACAACTGCTTCGCAAACTTCCTCCTACAGTTTTTTCTTCACATTCGCGTCGGAGTACCCTTTCAAACTTTTTTTATAAAGCGCAGGTCTTTTCTCGACTTCTTCAATCAACTTTTCGACGGAGTTTTCTACAATCAACAATTGTGATTTGGGCGACGTCATATTCAAAATACACGCACACGACACCAAATCACAGAGCGAACTGAACTATCGGCCGACTAAACAATCGTCATGTATGCGCCAATACTGATTAAACAGTCGGCCGACAGATAAGTTTGAATGTAATCGGGTAGCCCATCAAACTTTATTATCGGCCGATACTGAATCGCTGTAGTGTGCGCATATGCATTCCTCTCCATACTGATTAAGAAGCCGACCAAACTATCGGCCGATAAAAAGTCTGCAGTCTGCGGGGGCCCTTAGAGAGTTTGTGGAGAGATTTGAGAGCGTCTTGGCTGTACGAGAAATTACGTATATCCTTGCAAGATATAAAGTTTTCTTTGAGCCAGGATAGTTCCTCTTTTATCGCCATTACTTCTGCCTGGAACACACTACATAAATTGGGATTTGGGAAGTCTATATGATAGACTGAGATTCAGTTGTTTCGAGTAGATACCACTTCCAACACCACAGTAGGCGGTCTTTGAACCGTCTGTATAGAAGTGTATCGTGTTTTCTTCCAGAGGTCTATCTTCTTCTATCTATGACCAGTGTTGTTACTGATCCATAGAGAGGTGGCTCTAAGTCTCACGCATGAGTTGGCTGCCATCATTTTGTAGAAGATGTCAAAAGGTGTAAGGTTTAGAAGCACCTCCAAGGTTGCTGTTGGTGTTGAGCGAAGTACTCCTGTGATGCACATATCTGCTGACCGTTGGACTTTAATGAGTTTATTCAAATTTACCATCTTGTCCAGTGCGGTCCACCATACGACAACTCCATAAATGAGTATCGGTCTGATTACCGAAGTGCCAGTGGGTTATTTTTGGGGAGAAGCCCCATTTTGAGCCTCTGCGACCTTGTTACAAGTAAAAAGTGCTACAGTAGCCTTTTTTACTGTTTCATCAATATTTGCCATCCAATTTAGTTTTTTTGTCTAAAATGAGGCCTAAATATTTGGCCTGGTCGGAAAAGCTTAAGGGTATTCCTTTAATCGTTGGTGGGCTAATTTGAGGAATTTTGTACCTTCTCGTAAAGAGTACTAGTTCCGCTTTATGTGGATTGACGTCCAAACCACAATGCTTAGCGCAAGTAGTACTTATGATTATGACTTTTATTTTCAGGCGTGTGTTCGTACTTCTCTTCCATGGAAGGCACTCTTGTTTCAGGATTTTCTCCTTCCCGCGTTGATACGAGTCTGACAACCGGAAGCATCGTATAACGATCAGACCCGAGGAGTGGAGGAGATCTATCAATACGTTGTCTGTTTGGTTGCAATAAAACATATTGGCCAGCTGCTTGCCTTCACTGTCTCGGAAGTGTCACCATGGCCTCTACAAGGCGACCGCGGCCGCTGGAAACGGATCCTGATGAGCCGCTAATATGGTGAGGCTAGTAGCACCCTCTCATCAAAAAACAAAAATCAAGAATTCCACCCTTACCTACCGAGGAGTGAAATCTGGCTTTCAGAAATGTAAGCGAAGTAACTATAAAGACAACACAAAGGATAAATCCCTATTTCTCAATCGCAATGAAAAACGGCCCTACGAACTTCGGCGCTAATTTTGCCGTGTAGTAATTCGCCGCTTCTGATAACGAAAAGTTTCGTGGCCAAACTAACTCGTTCGGTAGAAACAGAACGTCTCTCTGACGAAAGTTATAACTTTTCGACCCCTTTTTGGTTGCCGACTCTAGCCTTTTCCCTATCTCTTCCCTCAGCTTCCTAAACTGTTCCCTTGTATCAACCGTATTATCGTCCTTATTGTTCGGAGTGGTGGTTAAGCAATCGCCTCCAAAAGTCACCATTCCTCGACCGAAATTCGCGTAGTACGGTGATACACCTAAACACCTCATGTTGTGCAGTCCTTAAACTACACGCAACTTTCGCCAACTGCGAATCCCAAGCCCTATGATTCTCGCTAACATATGCCCTAAGTGTTGTTTTCAAAATTTGGTTTATCCGCTCCGCCGGATTAGCCTGGGGGTGGTTATGAGCCGTAAACCTAATTGTGGAACCATAACTATTACATAAGGCCTTCAATTCCCTACTCTTAAATTGGGGACCGTTGTCACAAACAACGAATTTGGGAACGCCGAACAACAAGAAGACATTGTCTTCAAACTCCTTGCAAACAAACTTTGCTGTTGCAGACCTCAAAGGGAACAACAACGGGAACTTTTTTAAATAGTCTACAACCGTGAGGATATACACAAAACCCCTACTCGACTTTGGAAGAGGACCCACAAAGTTCACACATTTTTCCACCATTTTCCAAGGATTTCCTACGCCCTTTCTCTCCGTCATTAACCCAGTCGGTTTGTCATTAATTGGTTTTACGCTTTGACAAATTTTACAGTTCCTAACATATTTTGTAATATCTGACCTCATTTTAGGCCAGTAATACTTTTCTCCTACTCTAGCAAATGTTTTCTTTACCCCTCATACCCCTATGGACAGTGTCAAATTCAACTACAGACCACCTAGCCAACCTACCCGCTGGATATTTCAATTTACTAAGCCAAATCAAAGAGTGGTGATCGGTTATAACCTTAAATCTCACCCCCTCCAGATATGATATGGATATTGGAAGAAGGATATCTTGTATTGAACTGAAGTTTGGTTCCCAGAAACATGTTGCTTCAACATTTCAAATACGGTTTACTAGCAATAAAATACTCGTAAATTCGATGATAGAAAACCAACACGTTAAAATGGTCGCCCAACCTTTTAAACGCGATTACCATGACGAGAAAATCAGAACATAAATCAAATCCACTTACCTTATTACAGTCTTTTGCAGCTCAACTAAACTAGGACTCATTTGTGGGTTAGCATGCTGGAATGCCTTTGTTAATGCCTTCTCCTTACAATTAACTAACACAGCCATCCACGCCTTCTGATCGTTTTCATCCTCAGCTTGGAAATGATATGGACGATTGTCTAAAAAAAAAAAATTGGTATAAATTAATTTCAGAGAAAAGAAAAACAATGAAAATTCATCACTCACAGCTTATTAGGTCAAAACCTCGTTTGTCATCCGGCACCGGCTTTATTTGGCATGTCAGCAAATTCACTCGTGTGGGTGCTTTAGTTTCGTCCGCATGACATATATCCAAGAAGCCATCGGCTGTGACTCGACATCGTCGCTTCTGCCACACCCGGCGCACCTTGCCTTCGCTCTTCTTAAGCAAATGCCCAGACCGAGTGATGCCATGGTGTTTATCGCCTTGCAACTGGTGCAATGAATAACCAGTTCCCTTGTCCGTTGTAACATTTTCGACTCGCTCAAAATCGGGCGTGCTGCGGAGCAATGTTCGCAGGTCCAACAAGCTGCGTCGATCATCGTCTTGTTTTTGCTTAATACTCTGCAGCTTGGCACTTAAATCTGCGATGTAGGTGCCAAAGTGATCTATGGTCTTCAAGCCGTCCTTGAAGTAGCTGCACAAAAGAAACAGAAACAGGTATTAACTTAAGTCCTGAAACAATCCACCACGATGGATCGAACTTACTTATTCAACGCATGGTAGTACTCGATAAAGTGCTGCAGCAACTCGATGCCAGTCTTTGTTTTGATTTCCTTATACTTAAGCAGATACTGTAAGGAAATTGAATTTTTTTTATTTGTTCTCTTTTGTTTGTCAACAAAAATATTGCAGACTCAGAGTATCATCATTATTTTACCTCGCACGTTTGAAGCTGATATATTCGGCGCTCCTTCTCCATTTCTTCGGCAACGGCAGCGGCATCGATTTCAGTTCGCAGCATGCCTGCCTCCTTGGCTTGAGCCTTCTTTTCTTTTTCGATCTTTATAAACTTTGCTTCGTAGTCTTTGGCAGCTTTGTCAAAAGGCCGTTTCATGTCGCCCCGCACGCCGCGCAACTCTGACTTGAGCATCGAATCAACTGGAAACATGATGATGTTGTTTATGTTTTGCATCTGAGAACAACAACAACAACAAAAAAGTCGAAATTGAAAATTTTGTTATGTTTTGATTGAGTGCGCACTGTGCACCAGAATAAGGATTACTTACCAAGGTCTTCATGAGGGCACTCAACTCTTTCGTGACGATTGAAAACTTTAAGAACGCAGCTCCGATGTCGGGCTCTTCTTGGTCGATTACTTTGCCACCGAGTCGTTCGAGGGCACGCACCAGGAACATTTCATTATCAACGTGAGCTTTGAATGAAAAATTAATGATCATTAATACATTTTGCTTGTTTACTTTTTATTTATTAATGGAGCGGCCGCGAAGGTATAATTTTCAACTTACTATTGCCGGAGTTGTGAATGGCTTTGACAGCTTTTTTGAGTTTTGTTAACCCTTCTCTGTCGATTTCCAGGCGCTAAAAAAGAAAATAACAAAAATGTTAGTCGAGTGTAACTATACTAATTTTTCGAGAAATAAAGGGCAAACGAGTCATGTTTGCCGTTGATGGGTAAAAGAAATCTTTGAAGAGCCTAAGATAATTCAATTGGGGTTGAAAACGCTATTTCTGGCTATTGCTCTAAAATGATAATTTAGATTTTTTACAGACATATTTTTTGTTCCACTTAAAACATTTCTGGGATCTCTGAGATCCCAGTGAGATGTTAGGTGGAACTGGCCTAATTCATCCATCTACCTACCGAACGCAAACTGTCTAATTATGACAGATGATGTAAATGATAATTTGTGACTCGAGTCTTTTAATAAAACATTACCTACCACTATCTCATAAATTAATCCGCCTTATCACGAATAAATTTTCCCTGGAGTTTTTTCCCAATTTGGGAACTTCGGTATCATGAATAATTAAAATATTAATTTTTATAAACTAAGTGGAATATTTTATGTAACTATATCAAATAATGGACTGCCACGGATGTCTCAGAAACATTATGATGATTTTCTGGCCCAACCGTATCTCAAATGCTGAACTTCATGCGAGAACAGGTCAGGAACCCATAGACTCTATCACACGAAGACAAAAGTAGCAGTGGGTACACGTTTCGAAAAGGCGTCTGCCATGCAGTGGAACCCCCTAACACAAGAAAGCAGAAAAGTGGGCCGGCAGAAAATTGGCTTAGTGAATAACAGTCGAACAGGAATCAGCAAGACGATGGCGCATAGTAGAAGAGACCCTATGTCCCCTAAGAAAACACCACCGACGTAATAGGTCAATAGGCGAATAGATAAAATACGTTTTGACGAATTTCCCAGGTAGGCTATAGCAATAAATACACGAAAACAAGGATCAATAAGCCCTCTATCAACTATCAGTCACTGAAAACCAAAACTACATATTCGCGAGGTCTGGTTACCGAGTTATGAGTTTAAGTCATAAGCTTCTTCACTTCTTGTGATCCCAATATCCCATATAAAGTATATCTTCTGATGCAAATACCTCGGCAACCAGGGCTAGCAATCGAGTTTGGCTTCAGAAGTAGGCTCGAGATAGTAAAAACTATCAAATATTTATGTATCGATTTTTTCTCGGCATGAAAATGCACAATTTGATTTATTTTTTTATGTATTTGACACAAACAAAATATTTTATTAAAATTTGAAGCTTTCAAAATAACTTCGAAAATCAAATGAATATTTCAAGGTTGGTATACTGTTTTCCCTGGGAAATAAAAGTTAAATCAATGATTTAAATCAAATGATTTTTTTTGAAAAAAATCATGATTTAAATCAAAATTGATTTTTTTGAACAAAGTTTAGACAGAAACACTAAAGAGAAAAACTTTTTTTTTTTAAACGGCTTAAAATTATAAAATTTTTTCAATTAGGAACTTTAAAAAATAAATTTAAAAAAAATCTGAAAACTCGCACTTCAAAGCAAACTGAAAATAATTAATTTGTTCATTGTTAAAATCTTTAAAAGCAAACACCAGTTTTGCTGCCTTTTCATTCCACAGCTTGTTTCGTAGCTAAGACTGAACCAAGCCAAATGTAGGAAATATCCTTTCCACAGACGCAGATGATGTTACAGCTGAAAGCAACATCAAAGCCAAAGTAAGGCATAAACTGGCCAAGCTCATAATTTCTTTTTGTACCCAACTGAGTGAGACTGATTTCTGAATATAAGACCTTTTTAAAAGGTTGAGCCTTGTATTTGAATTTTATTATCAGAGGCTCCTCTCTCCGCGTATTTGCTTTGGGCATACTCTTCAGCCTTCAGCCCTCAATCTATACAAATAAAATGCCGTCTTCAATAAGAAAAGTCATATTTTTAGTACGGGGCAGTAAGTTGAAATAAAACTATCATTTACGAAGAAAAATAAGACAGATATCTATAGCGAATACAGAAAAAAAAATCACAAAAATCAAATAAACAAAAAAAAACATGATTTTTTTGAAAAAATCAAAAAAATCTGTCAGAAACAAAAAAATCATGATTTTTATCAACCCTGTTCTCCGGGAATAGTTCACCCTGGCAGATGTGTTCTCCCGGGTGAGTGATTTCCCTTATTCTGAATTCCCTTGGAGATTATTTTAACCTTGGAAAGTGGGAACAAAAATTCTGAATGTTCGAAACAGCTATTTGACATATGAAACGACAGCCAAGAGCTGTCAGAAGCTTTCTAAAGGGTGTATTTAATCCTGAGGAGGTACCAGAATGGCTGTGTCTGTGTGTCATATGTTTTTTTTTGTACAAAATTTTAAGAAACTTTTAAACCAAAAGCACAGATAATAAATTTATACAGATGTCTCATCCCTGCAGAAAAAAATGAAACATATTTTGCTCTTAACTGACAACGCCTTAACTGACAAAGAGCTTTTTGAAGCTTTTTTCCTTGCTTAAATATTAATTTATGGGCAATGAGGCGAGCGAAAATAGATTTTTAATGCATTAAGTGAATGCGTTAAAGCTTTTGGAAAAAGCTTTTTTTTTGGTAGCTTTCAGTTTCATATGTATATCATTTCTCGCCATAAGGTAAGTGTGAGACATCTGTATACATTTATTATCTGTGGTTTAAGATTTAACAAAATTTTATTTACGTAAGTATTTGTTGGATGTGTCATTCCTCATTATATACCTACTATGAACCAGCTGAAAAGTGCTTGTTTGCGTTTCTTCGCTAACAGACCATACCAAACGGGGGTTGGGAAAAACTTTAATATTGGTTTATCTTTTAGTGAAGTCCTGGCTAAAGGCAGCTTTCCTATACGGGCTCATTGAGGTTAGAATTTTTTTTTCTTTGATTTATCTTTGACAGATAAATCAAAGTGAGGAAACAACTTTAGGTTGAAGTATGTTAGTATTGGCAGATGAGTAATATTTTACCCAATGCAGCTTTTTGTAGCAAACAGAAAGTATATGCGGCGGCTTCGCCGCTAACGGGATTTTAACCCTCTATGTGGAGTGCACGACACTGGCTACGCGCTGGGTATATATTCAAAACTCAAAATGTCCTCAAAGGGCAATATTTAAGAAAATTTCCCACACCAAAAAATCTCATAAATATACTCAGTCTGCCGGTACTAAAAACACACACCATAAAACACACCTACCGAAGGAAGAACTCGGCAATTATTTCTTCGTGGACTTAGAAGAACTCTCTAGTAATCCAGGTACATACTAACATTCTGAACTTCGTCTAAAGCCTCTAAATGGCTTTATTAATTGAAAACATAGGATTTTATTGTATTGATCGAAGTGTGACGGTAACGATATCAACTGTAAGCCCCATAACCTAACCTAACCTACATAAAACACAAGTTTCCTTCTCAAAACTGTAAGGTTTTTTCCTTTGACCTGCCCTGGAATTCGCAGGCGACCGACATCTAGAAATGCCTCCATTAAATTCACCAACATTTGCATCTGGGACTTATTAGTTGCTTGCGACCTATCACATTTTTTGTTAACAATTCTCCAACGTAAAGAGAGAGGGAGATACGTAAAAATTTTGAACTTACTTTATATTAACGGAATTTGAAGTCGCCAAAGCTCTCAATGGTTAGACTATGACTAGTAAAGCACAAACCACAAATTAAGTGATTTTTTTTTTGAAGGAAAAAAAAAATAATAAAAAAAAATCGATTTTTTTTGTATTAGAATTCACTAGTAAACGTCATGTTTAGTACTGGCAGACTTCACATATTTATGGGATATCTTTGGATAGGGAATTTTATGAAATATTTCCCATTGATGAGATTTTAAACGCCATTCACCGCACTTTAGAAAATATATTGAAATTTGTTACCATTACTTTTACTCATGTTAAAATGCATTTTCTCGTGACAAATTTATTAATTTTAAAATATCACCCGAAATGATTAACCATCAGTTTAGATTCTGACATTGGGTAAAATATTACTCGTCTGCCAACACTAATATTCTTAAACCTGAAGTTGTTTCCTCATTATTTGACAGCTAGCAAAAAAAAAAACAAAACACGAAAATGATCCCTTAATATAAAGGCTCTTTTGTTTTTTTATTCAACAGCTGATTGTGAAATGTCAAGGTTTTTGTCAACTAATAGCGTTTTTATTTTTTGGTCGTTCAGAACCATTTCGGATGATTCGGAATTCGTAACTTGGTACAAGATGACAGTTCTTGTCCTGAAAAGAAGAGAAAATCAATTCCGGACTTGAAGACGGAATCAAATTCAGAATCGCGCATACATGCCCATGCACACACTTGCCCGTACGTATGTATATGCCGCCTTGTTTACAAATAATGAAAATAAAAACAATGTCAGGTCATCTGCATTTGAGGTTTCACAAATATGTACATAGATATGCAACCATTAGAAGCGAAAAACTGTGTTTGCATGTTCGTTTGGTACCCGGAATCGGAGAGTTCAGTGTACCAATTCCGGATTACAAAAAAAAAAAACGTTATAACTTTGAAGTCGAAATTTGAATTAATTTCTTAGATCATTTGGACAATCAGAATGAGTTGACTTCGTAGTGACTACATAAGTGAATGTGCCTTGACTGAATAAGTGAATGCGCCCATTAAAACCTCTTACATGAAATTAACAAATAATCCTAAATCTAATATGATTTCTTTTCCTTTCTAATATCTCAAATTGTCAGTCAACTAACAATCTCTGAAGCACATGGGTCAAGATGCTGAATCAAAACTTGAGTTGCAAATTCCAAGTAAACGAGTAAGTTTCACGAAAAAGAGATTATCAATTTAAGTACCTAGAAGCTAGAACTAATCGTCTTAAGTTTCGATTAAGCAACTGGGCCTTAATGTTTTGGAACATTTGCATATTCAAATACATTTAATACATGATGCACGTAGTGAATGAGTCATGGTAAACCTTTGTTGAAAATATCTCAACCAATATCTCATATCGCATTCGTCAAAAACTCAAATTACCTATAAAAAAAAAAAATAATAAATAAAATGAATGAGAATAAGAATCATTAAGAACTTAAACGGAAATGCGTCACTAAATCTAAAACCGATTTTTCTTATCACACTTAGACTCTAATTGCATATTAATTGCCTCTCCTCTTATTCTGGTTCTCATGGTGTCTTTTGTGTAAGTTTCAAAGTCTCGTTCTTTTGTCGATAGCCAAATTACTTTTGTTTGAGAATCCTTCGATGTTGCCAAGAGTGAAGAGAGGAAACCTCAATCATGACATTAACTACTTCTGACTGACTTGACTGCATTGTACATACATTGTCGTGTTGCAAACTGATATCTCCCTCAACCAATTAAATAACAAACAAAGAAAAAATGCAGTTCAACGTCTCTGTCAACAGATACACAAGACACCCAAGTCGGGCCAACTAACCAGACCGTATGCAAGTCCAAGCAAACGCAATGGCCTCAAAAAAAACTTGTAATTCAATTCACATCATCAACAGTACATCGGTGGGTATCGGGATTTAACTCAGAATTGGGCACACATTACACACAATGGCCGCGAAGTTGAATCGCGCTGGGTGTAAGAACCTTTATTTCGTTTTTGTTTCCAAATTTGGTGTTGATAACACAAAGCCGCTTTTTTTTTTTGGGAGCCGCAACAAAGCCGAGAAACCCATAGAACAAACAAACAAAACGACGAAGAAGACGACGACATAAAATAATTTATCTCTGAATCATTTCGAGAATCAAGATTCGAGTTCTGAAAGCGAAAATGAAACCGAGAGGCGTTGCCGTAGCCTACCGGCTATACTTTGTTTAACCTCATTGATATGCAATTTTTATTCGCTCTCCGCTACCCGAGTACCCTACCCTCATTCAACATCTCAGTTAGTAAATATTTGTGCGATTCGCAATTCGTGAAATTTATTTCATGCTTTGTATTTGCCTTTGTTGTTCATCATATTCCATGGCAGCAGAATGAGGTGTACATATGCATCTGCTGCTGCTGGAAACTAGTATTGACTTAGAGTAAAGAGCTTAGAGAAAAGGTAAGGCTTTGTAAGTTACTGAAACAGTCTGGCAGAAAAATGTTTTTTTTGTTTTGCATTTTTTTTTTTAAATGTCAAAAAGATAACTCCCATAAAACTGGATACAGACCTTCTTTCAAGGTTGAACATTTAAGCAACTGTGTGGGGAATCTGACAGAACGAAACATTGCTCTTACGATCCAGTTTAGTTTGTCTTTGTCATCTATCTGTCAAAATTTCAGCTATCAACTTCTATTGAAGCAGATGCATTAAAATGAAGAAACTGTTTTTATTAAGAAAAATACTTTTGTAGCCCACTGTTAACTTTTATAGATGCACATCTTTTCTGTGCAAACGCAAGTTGTCGCTGTCCATTCCAATTGCTCGAAATAGGCTAAGAGCATTGAGAAGAGTAGAATAATAATAATTATTGTTGTTGTTGGGTATATTAATGCCAAGCCTATACATGGTTTTGCTGCACATTGCATTCTAAACTAATCGTAGTGCTATGACGTAATCAAAGTACTTCACGAAGTCAAACAAACAAGTGGTTTGCTTGAATGGCTGGACATATTCATTTGCAAAGCCTTCAGTTTTATCGTTGAGAGAAGCAAGAATGTAGATACCGGCGGCGGTCTGTGAATAAATTGTTTTAATCAATTGGATACAATATATCACTGGTGACATTCTCAGTTGATTTGGAAACACTATTATGAAATGACATAATTTTCAAATGCAACTTGTTGTTTGTTCGGCAGTCGAATGTTGCAAGGTCAACGTCAACATGACTCGGGCTCACATTTTTGGGTGATAGCAGAAGCATTTTTGATAAAGAGTTAAAGTTAAGATTTTTGTTGTTCTTAATTTATTAATTTTTATGAAAGTGAACATTTTGTTATAGATTCTCAATAACAGATCCCAATTAACACCCAAATACCCACATTGATGCTACAAGTACAAGACCATTTCATGAAACTTGTCAATGCAGAATTCTGCGAACAAGAAGTACAATACACCAGACCTGCTTCCTAAAACGATATGCAAATTAAAAGAGAAGAAAGCACCTGGCTAGGAATTTTTCAAAGGTACAACGGAAAAGTTTTTGAAACACCTCCCAACTACTTACAACAATATTTTAAACACCGGAGTTATACCTGAGGCTTTGAAAAAGTCAGTAATATTTTCCGATTTTTAAAAAGGGTGATAGGATAGATCCAGCGAACCACCGTTCGCCTTTCTCAACTCTTCTCTAAAAATATTCATGGAGATTCTGAGATGTCGTTTTACGAGATGGATTGAGAACACTAATCTACTAAGTGAATTCCAAATTGGATTTAGACAAGGCTATTCAACTGTTGATCATATTTTCACATTGTAGTCCATAGTCACTTTAGAGAAAAAAAGGGGTCAATCTCGGAATTTGAGATAATAAGCTGGAAACTCGTTGTTGCTGTTAGTCTGCAGACAGGCAGACGGACGGAATCCCGGGACCCACTTTCGACTTCTCTATTATCCTATAATGTCATATTTGTTCAAAATCTCCAGTTTTTTTTCTTACGAATACATACAATACTTGCCACATATTCTATATGTAGTATGTACGCCAGTCAGGGGCGAACGCAGGGGGGGTTTGGGGGTTATAACACCCCCCGAAATATGAGAATATGTACAGTAAACAAATATCCATTATTGTTGAAAAGAAAAAAAAAAGAAATGGTACAAAATTTTCCAGTTGAAATTCTCAAACTATGTTAAACGAAAATTTTTAATAAATTTGCTACGATTGGTGGGTCCCAAATAACGGGTGCTGAGACGAAAATGTACAAAAATTCAATTATCTGCTTGCAAATTCATTGAATCGGTCGTTTCGAATCTAACGGGGGTTACAAAAAAAATCTACGAAAATAAAAAAAACCTTCATCATCGCCACACCAACTCATACATACTTAAAGGAAGCCCTAAACGACGAACATGCTCGTGCTCGACTTAAATTCGTCATAATAAGTAGATGGTTCGCTGTTGCCAAAAATTTTCGATTTTCTCATATTCGTCGGTTTCGTTGTTCGCATGTAGAGAGATGTTCGCAAGCAAATCTCATTTTTTCTATGGAATAAGATTAGCGCAATGGCTTGCTTCTCTTTTTGACACATCCTCACACACACCTTAAGGAATCAACACGTACGAATTACGAAATGATGTTCGCCAATTCTGTATTCGCCGTGTAGGGAATAATGCAAACGAGCATGTTGCGTGTTCTTGCCCTATAAGGCAAGATACAGATGTCTCATCCCTGCAGAAAAAAATGAATCACTTTTTGCCGTTAAGGGACAAGCCTCAACAGACAAGGAGCTTTCGGGAGGTTTTTTCTTTACCTAAGACCAAATACACGCTTACTGTGTCCTGTCCAAAAGCAAAACAAACACGGCTTTTAAAATATGGCGAAACGAGTTGGGTTGAGCATTTAGACTCCCTTAGTTTGTTATATGACGTTTATGAGCATATCTGCTGCTCGTAAGAGATCCTGGATTGTTCATCCAGGATGGAGTCAAACCTCACACTTTATTAACAGCAATACCAATTGCTCACTTTATATTGCTTCCTTAACAGAGATTAAGCCAATTTTTAGCCTTTTGAAGAATCTTAGTGAGTTTCTCGAAAAAAAAGATTGCATATATATATAAAACATCATTCAATACATTGTATTAACTAATAAATAATACAAATTATTTATTGTTGATAATATTTTAATAATTTAGTAACTGTATACAAGGTATTATTCACCGAGATTCACGGTTGACCTTGTATTACAGTATATATGCCTGAGCGCTGGGTGCTCTCCGCCCTCTATCTCGAAAAGGGTTGAACGTATAGAAAAAAAGTTCAGACAAAAGTTGTGGCAAATTTTCTTATCTTTAATTTTCATAATAGGTGTTGAAGTGATTGGAACCATAGAAACAGAGATAATTGCGAAAATCGATTTTCATGACCTTTGACCTCGAATAACCTACGACGCAGACACGAGATAATATGAGACTTTTGAGACAACTTTTAGAACACCAACATAAAGCTGTATACGAGTTTCCAGCTTATTATCTCAAATTCCGAGGTGAAACCCTAAAGTGACTGGACTATTGACAAATATTGCGGCCACCTATCTTCGTAGGCGGAAAAAACTGTTTGTCTTCTTAGTTGACTTTCGGGCAGCTTTTGATTCAAGGAAAGGCTCTCATGTATAAATTGTACATGGATGGAATGTCGATAAAATTCGGCAGTGTGATTGAGGGCATCTACAGTCAAACATGGAATGCAGTTTAGAATGGCACTTATCTTTCAGATTGGTTTCTTTCTACCGTAGGGCTCAAACAAGGATGCAACATTAGCCCACCAGCTTTCTGCTTGTACATCGAAGACTATCTTAAGATCATGTCTTGCGGAATCACCTTTGAAGGACTCCAGATCAAGATGTAAATGTACGCCGATGATATCGTCCTTTTTGCCGAATCTCCTGAATCACTCCAGCTGGTGATCAACAAGTCGCGTAGCTATTGCACCGAGTGGAATCTGACTGTCAATTTAAACATATGTATCAAAAACAATGGTCTTTAGGGCAGGATCGGGACGCTTAGCTAACAACGAAAAATGGTATTATGGTCAAGATCTCAACGAAAGGGTGAAAGAGTATACCAGTACTTAGGCTTTACAATAACAAACAACCTCAACATCGAATCGAAAAGCATCTTACAAAAAAACTATTGGTATCGAAAAATGCGATAGGAACAGTATAGACAAATGTGTTTGGGAACAAGGACCTCCGTTTAAGCTCAAAATACAAAGTTTTTCTTGCTACTTCGGAAGCAATTATGCTTTATGCGGCTCAATCTTGGGGGTGGCGCCAATATGAAACCACCGAAAAGCTTCTTCGTTTCTACGTCAATTCCGGCTCCCAGATACAACACCAAACTACATGCTCCTCGCAGGAAACAGGCCTTTCACCTCTATACCTGACATCTTTAAAACTCCACTTTCAATATATAATCTAGCTAATGTACAGCCCGACCAATAAAATTGCGCGAAACGTCGCTATTTCAGTCATTTAATCCAAAAAAATCATGGTTTAAAGAGTGGAATAACTTAGCTGATATTTTTGCGCTGCCTTTCCCTTTAACTTTGGAAAACCTTTCAACGTTGAAACCATACTTGAAACTTACTCCATACATAGGAAAACTTACTCCAAACATTTACATAATCTTGGACATGCGAATTATTTTAACGACCATCTTACTGCAGACAATATCCAAACTATTTTCCGGGCAAGAGGAGAACTTCTACCGCTAAAATTCATTCCACATCGAGACGATCTTACCACTTCATTGTTCTATGTGCAACACTCGCGAAAGTGAAAACATTGTACACTTCATAGCAAAATGTCCTATTTTAGCAGAAATTCGGCGACAGATATGGCAGAAAAACTATCTTAGCTAACCTGAAGTAATAGCGAAGACTGGCAAAAATTGATAAGATTTGTGAAATATTCTTTAACGTATAGACAAAAAATTATGAGAGAAGCTTTTTAAAAAATAGTGAAAACTCATTTCACTTAATTATAATTAATCAATGAACAAAATTTCGCTTTATATAAAGTACGTATCACCGTAAGTATAAATAACGGTGAGGCGACGACACGCCTACAAAATTTTGAGGAAGCCAAAAAACCGAATGCAAATTTGAAGTACAAAGTACTGAACACTGTAATAAGAGGTGGAAGGGCAACTAGGAAATCATGCCGGATAATGAAACCGCAGCATTGTATGTTCAACCACCAAAAGGAGACCATCTAACTTAAGCAACTGCAGAGGCTTACGTCCCCTTAACATCGCTTACAAGATCATGTTTGCCTACCCATGTGATAGTCTTAAATAGCTCTTCTTCACTGCTTAAGCTCGTTGTCAGTGTTCAAGGTTAATACAACGCCAGATTTTGGAAAACAATACTCAGGAATTTGAAATTCATCGATTTTATTGATGTGACAAGCTTTATACATACGTAGAGCAGTCACTCTGGCTAATCGCTGATACTTTTTAAAAAGAAGGCAATTGAATAGTATGAGAACGTTTAAGGATGCATCAAGAGGTAGGTAGGTACTTATTCGTCTATTTTTGTTTTGCCTACTTTAATGGAGTATGGAGGCGAAGATGTAACCAAGAACAAGGTATACAAATACGCAAACAAAGTATAGATGGAGTGAAGAGATATCAGTGATTCGGTCCATCGAATAGCAGTAGGATAAGACTATAACTCAGGCGGTACACACAAGCACTTTGCCGTGGCACATGATACTCTTGGAAGCTACATAATGTCAATTTATAGATGCAGTACCTATGAAAGATGAAATAGGGAAATAAATAGTTATTAGGCACGAGGAGAATTCGAACCCCACGCCTTCAAAGTAACTGGTGAACGCTCATATCATAAACTTTACGATACTGGTACTACTTAATCTTGAATAAAATGAAACAAAAAATGGTTGACGTTTTCAAGCCGATTTCTCTGTTAGCAAACATTTAAAACAACGCCCTATACAAATGTTCCCTCAAAAAAAAAAAAATAAAAACCAACGAACTAGAAAATTAATCTGACCTTCTCTGTTTTAATCTCATTATTTCAAAAAGTCTATTACCTACCATCTTATGAACCCAACAAGTATCACAATTTCTTATACCTACAAAGACAAACCACTAAAGCCCTTCTATTCACTTAAATCAACCAACCAAATTGCCTCTCAATCTATCATACAAGCAGAAAAAAAAACATCTAGTTCTCTCTTGCCACCCCAATTACCCTTAATTAGCTATAAAATGCCATAATCTTAAGATTTAAATTCTTCTTGGTGACACTTGGATAATCTCTTCTCGACCCATTGCTGTCATCTTTAGATCCCTTAAGAAGAGTTTATTATGTTCTTTTCTTCACTGCTGTAGCACATGGGCGTACGAAAAACAACAATATTATAAGAAAAACAATGAAAATAATATAAATCTATAAACATCAATGCATAAACACAATATGTAATGTAAACAGCCCTTAACTGAATTCTGTAAGACTTATGTACGCATATGTGTTAGATAAGGGCAAAAAAGACTTTTCGATTGAGAAAATATTGAAATCCAGAAGCACTCTAGGTACCATTCAATATTTGAGCCACTGTACTGGTTTCATGACATAAAATGTCAAGTTGATTAACTTTGAACAGGGTTGTTATAAATATGTTGATTATTCTTTCCTTATTATTTTAAAAATATTTTTTTAGTTAACGGACATTTCTTTCGTCGCGATTTTTTTTAAATTTATTTCAATGAACGGTTCTGTTAAGAATTTGTACGTCATTTACTGAAGATTCACACATAAATATTTCATGGTACGTCAAGCATAGCTCGTCGCATTATCATTGTCATCATGAATGTGAGACAGTTTGCAGTCGCACTTGTTAACGAGTGTCCAGTGCGTTCAATTTGTTCATGTACTAAAAATTTCACAGACGAGTCAGAATCAATGCAATGTAGACGTGAATACAAATTATCCAACTCAGCAACAACCAGTAAATCGAATGATTCAATTAGAGCACTTGACAAACAACAACCCCAATTAGAGGTCACCCATTGACTTTTAATAGGGTGTAAACAGTTTTTTAAGCTCATTTGCATAGTGTTAAGAAGGTGTTGGTCAGCGAAATTACTAACCTGTCAAAAGTTTTGCCATAAAAGTAAAAATGTGGGAAAAAAAAAACAAAACAAGTTAGATGAGCACAACGAACTTTTACGTTTGTGTATGTATTTACTTTTTTGTTTTTGCATGTTGCGGGCTTGTGGGAGGTTGTTTTCATCAAAGCGGGTAGGTAGTCTTCGAGTGACACAACTTATAAATAAACCCTCTTTACACTCATAAGGCAACAAGGGGTTGATATAATGGACAAGCTTTACACATCGGTATAGATAAATAGAAAAAAATGCACTTTCCATGATTTTTTGTTTTTGTTTTACGAGCTCAACTTGTCACTTCTACCTGAATAGATACTACTGACTAGAGGTTGGTTTAGTGTTCTTGAACAAGCACTTGCGTCATAAAATCTCTTATGCAAGCCAACAACACGATGATGTTCCTTGTGCACCTTCGGCGGCAATTTCATGATGTCTTTGGTTGCCTTGTCATCATCGTCATCGTCATTCTCAACAGGAGTATTGTCAAAAAAAAAAATGTGACACATAAATAGAAAGAGAGCTTGTCCTAGCATTGAAAGGAATGTTTCAAAGAAACGAAAATAGTTTTCTACCTATAATTTGTGTGTCGTGCTTTTGGTGCTGGGAATGTTCAAGGTAAAATCGATTTTCTTGGTTTTGGTTCTTTTATATTTTTTCAAGAGAAATGCTACGACGGAATTGATTTATTTGGCTCACAATTCTAAGAATTTTCAATAAAGCCCTAAAGTCATATAAAATAGCGATATTAGATAGCGAGTGCTCTAAATTGAAGGGGTAGGTATAGAATGTTTATGCGTGTACTTTTGGAATTGATAAGATACCTAGAACAATATTTTGTGGTTATTTATTTATTCACTTGTTATTTTACCGCTGTTTTTACTCTTGAGATAAAAATAGTAGATAAGTATAGTTGAAAACATGGCTAGGTATATGTATGTGTTTTTAAGGCGTAGTAGAACCAGAGTAATAGTCATTGAACATGAAAGTGTACTTGCATCAGCAGAAAAATCTCAATGCACTTTGGGTGAACTTTCAATTAAGGGAAGTAAATGTTTCTGCATAGTTAATAACCGAAGCAAACTGAGAAAGAGAGAACTCCACATCATAAAGAAAAGTTCTTCTTGTGTTGATAGTTGAAGTACAAGGCAACCTAGTTACAGGGAAATGCTTGTAGAACTGGAATGTGATTCTTAAATCAAAGGATTTGGGTTTTGAAGAGTATTAGATCTTAATTTTGTGTGTGTGTTTTAAGCGGTTACCTTTTTAAAGAATAAAGCTTGTGTATGCATTAAGAGAGAGTAATGCATAAGTAAGTTTAATATGTCAAAATAATAATAATTGGGTTGAGCAGAAGGACTTTTAGCAAAGCAATACTCTATTAATTTGCAGCGTTCACTTAATGCATTCACTTGTAAAAATGTATGAACAATGTAGGAACGCACTCTTAGTCGATCAATCCCTTATTTCGGCCAAAACTTGAGTAATGTTGGTTTTTAATGCGTCTACAGTTCCGGGACTATTCGTGTAAACGCAGTTTTTTGCGTAGACCCACAGAAAAAAATCTAGCGTTGTCAAATCGCATTATCTTGTTGGCATGATCTTGGACCAATGACACCTTTTGATCACAGAGCACACTAAACATTCCCTTTTTCTAGACGCAATGGCAGCTCTTCGATCACTTGTGGGATTTTTGAGCTTCACGGTAATTTTGTTTGTTTATATACCCACCATGTGAGAATAGTGCCTCATCGCTAGAAAAAATGTTGATTAAAATATCGGTGTTTATTATCTGTTGTTCCCAGAGTTGGACAAAATTTATTCGAATAACGAATGAATAAATCATTTTATTCGTTATTCTCAAACAACGAATAATTTCATTTATTCGATTAACGAATAAAATAAACACAAGAAATTTGGTATTTTTCGCTTGTTTTTTTTTCAATTAATGATTCTATTTATTCTTTACATAGTTGTTTGTTAAAGCTCCTAACATTTGACTGTTTGTTTGCTTTTGGCAAGTTTATCATGTTGGCGTATGAAAAAAACTTGTTTCACTGATGCAGAGATGGCAATGGTGTATTATATTTTTGAAATATCTTTTTCACTTCTGGATAGCGATCCAACACTATGAACGTACGATCTTCTTCAGCAAAATACTATCAGCAAAAAATATCAGCTTTGTTTGTTGGTGCTTGTGTATGCTACAATAATCGTAGTTCTATGTTATTTTCGTTTCCCGAATCTGATTCGAAGACAAAATATGAATTGATTCGTCTTTGTTCATGTGGTGCAATACAGGTAAACCTTGAACCTTGGCTAGGAGGATGGGCTATAGGGGCTTTCCAATACTATTCTGTGTAGGTACTATTATGTTGCTGACAAAAATGTATCAATTTTTATAACTCTACTCCAGTTTTGTTTTCTTTCTTCAATACATTTATGTACCATGACTTCGTGGAAGGAATTTTTGACAGCAATTAAGAATGAATGAATGTATTCGTGCGTCTTATTCCATAAAAAAAAAACGAAATTAAAAAATTACAGATAAAGAGAAAAGTGATAGAGACAAAGTTGATTTTATTCGTTATTTAAAATAAATGATGATATGACGAATAAATAACGAATAACGAATAAAATTACGAATTTTTAATTTATTTGAGAATAAATTAGTCGCGAATAACAATTTATAAGTTGTTCCATAAGATCAAATATCGTTAAAAAGCAAACATTCAACTCATATTATGAGACTTCAGATGACGGTTAAGTTTGACAGTGATGTTTTTTTTATTTAACTTTAAAGTAATTGAACCTTCAGTTTGCAGCACTATTTTAACTGGTGGCCATTTTGTCAGCTCTCAGGTGATCTATTTTTAGTTTGGTTGGGCATTTCAGCTTTTCAACAAGAATAGACTGACGCCCGAACAACGCTGCCAACTTTATTTTGAAAACCATGATTTCTGACTTTTTGGTTCATCAACTAAGTAACTGAACGTCATACAGCTCGTCCAACGTTTGATTTATGAAGGAAACTTTTGGTACCCACATACATAGTTTCACGGATCTGTGAATTGGCCTCCGAGATGATGCGATTTAACATTGATTGACTACATTTTCTGTGTGAAAATGTGAAATCGCCAGTCTATTGCGATAAGCCCGAAACGATTGACCAATTGGATGACAACATTCGCCGGGTTATTGCCGAAATAAATAATGCGTAAAAAGTTAAGTGACGGTATTCAAAAACAAAAATATAGAAATCTACGACGGAATTTTTGCATTTGCTTCAAATGAGGTTCGAACTCTATCGATTTTTGGAAGTGTACGAAGACCACCATGTTTTCATGGTTTTTCAGAAGGATTCAATCTTGGTTCATTTGAATTTCGTGACTCGCTAATACTGAGTGGTTACACCAGAAGACTTTTGGCGTTTTTATTTTTTGGACCCGAGAAAAATTCTGATCCATCACAACTAAGCAGATCATATAGGTACAGATTTTAGAGTCATCTAATTTATTTATGAAAACACTTAAGCATCAAACTGTCAGCTCTATCAAATCGTTGATGTCGTTTGGTGCAAAAAAGGAGTTTACAAGATGGCCGTCAAAAGACTTGACTCGATATGTGAATGTGACCACTTTTCTTCATCAAAAATTGTTCTGAAAGAAAAGTTCTGCATGTAAGCCACTTTTTCTGTTCGGATGAGGTCTTAAAAACTGTCTGTCAAAAATGTTCTGTTAAGTAAAAAATGAATATCAACAAATTTACTCTTCATTTTTGAATGAAGTCACAAAAAATGAATCATTTACCGATTTACCTAACTTCTCTACTGAGAATTAGTAAAAAATATAACGTGAGAAATTAGTCAGTTTTCACTTTTTCAGTTGCCAATTATTATTATCTTTTTCAATAGACATTTTTATATTGCCCAAGGTATTAAGTGGTGCGATGACCCATACATTTAAATTTTAAACTAGAAAATGCATTCAAAATTCAACGAAATATCGCCATTTGAATTGCGAATGTGATGCCTGCGATATAAAAATAAATAGTGATTTAATCATTCTGTCAGCGAACAGCATATGAAAACATTAAAGCAACAAGAACATAATAAAACCGAAAAGGGAAAAGGAAGCAGTTTATAGAAAATACAATAATTTTGCTTCATAAAAACAAAAACAAAAAAGTATTAATAATTCAACCTCTGCCATTATCAGAAACTTCCGCTTTCGGATATGTGACTAAATAATTTCATTTTCTTTTCATATTGCAATTCACGAACACACCCATGATAATTATCAGTGTGACCATAATGGTTCTTTATTTAATTTTTTTAGATTTCTGAATGTTTTATTTAATTACCAGCCGTGTTTTATTGGGAACTTAGCTTAGATCAGTAAAAGGAATTACATGTCAAACAACAACAGCCGAAAACTAGGTAAAAATAAGTTAGGAATTTTAGTTAGTAATTTACACAGAATAAAGTATCGGCTACTCGACGCTAGAGTGAGCAAAATATGTTTTTTTTTTATCTAAATGTTTGCAGACACAAATGGGATTTTTGGGCTAGTGGTGAGCATAATGGAATGATTTCAATAATCGAGAAAAATTATTCGATTAATTTGAATAATCGAGTAATCATTCGAATTACAAAATGATTGCTTGAAATTTGAAATTGTAAACACCAAACTTGATAATATGTAATAGTTGTTTTTCAATCGAATACTAATTGTCGTCATTCAAATACTACTCATAATAATCGTAATTCGATCTTTTTTCATTCGAATACTAATAATCGATTATTTTCGTTCGAATACTAATAAGTAGCAGTTGTAGCGGTACTAGTAGGTTTAAGAAATCACCCGAATGATTTCACAGTGCATAATCGAATATCGAATAGTTTCTTGAATCGATTAAATCGTTCGAATGCGCCCATCACTAGATGTTTCACATTTGACATTTGTTTTGATTGAGAAATTTTTTGTGTTGCAGGGGTAACAACTTTTAAATATAAAATAGAAAGAGAAACTCAGTTTAAAACCGAGTAAACGTTTTATTGGAATTCCTATTACTGAGCTAAGCTTAGTTCCCAATAAAACACGGCTACTGTTGAGTCTGGGAGATAATTGTCTAAAGGACAATTTTTCTTTATTGTTTTGCATATGCATATTGCTATCAGAAATATGGCCACTTCAAATTGAATAATCCCCTGAAAGAAGATAGGTATGCCTCACAAAAACAATCCAAAATCAAAAACAAACCCATAACTGGCTATGAATAGTTAAACAACAATTTGCAATGACAACAGCGATTCATCCAAACACACCATTAATTTTGTTGTTGTTCGTATTTATTCTATCGATTTCGATTCAAACAAAATATATGTTTGCTTGTTTTTTTCTCTCCAAAATATTTATAATGACTTGTCCCGCTGGCACGTAACTTAAGGTACCTATTAGAATCTGTTTCCGTAAAATATAAAAAATAAACAAAGCAAGAAAGTAAATAAAAAAAAAGAAAAAAAAAACAATTGGAAATAAGGTCAATAAAATAATTGTTGACAAACATGAATTTTTAAGATTTTGTTTATGTTTGTCTTTTTTTTCACTTGACAAACCTTAATTATAGAGGTGTCTGGGAATAGGACTCGGTGTCGTGTATGCAAATGTCGTGTAATTTGTTTTTCTGGGAACTGGTATTGTTTTTGTTTTTTTTTCGCTCTGTGCTAATTGTTTCAAATTTTCTTGGCATGGTGCTAATATAAATATTAAATATTTATGAGAACTAAAAATAATAAGGCAGAGGGTACTTTTAATGCCAATTCTTCGCACTTAGTTGTGAATAATTTTTTTTAGACAATTAAGAAATGTTTAGAACAAGTTTAATTTGTTTTGATGACAAATTTTAGAGCTAAATTGTTACAATTCACAATAATGAATGTGAAAATTGAAATTGATACCTTCCTTTTTTGGTGAAATTCATAAATGAAATATGAGTTTAATGACAGGAACTATAGGTATAGCTCTAATATCAGTGGCCAGTGCATATTTTTTTTTTAAAACTAGCACCCACTCAAGCGGTTTTTTATATCCTTTTTATGCCAGAGACACAGTGAGTGCTTTAGGAAGGAGAAAAGGGGTTGGAAAGGAGGTGCTGGTGTAAATTGGTCTTAAATTCCTGAACATTGCAATGACTTGGAAAGACAGAGTGTTGAAGGGAGTTCAATATTCGCGTAGTACGGCTAAAGAACGATTCTCTGTACTTGAAGGTACGTCCGAAGTTGGGCTCGAAGGTAAACTGATGGGCATTCCTAGAAGCGCGAGTTTTACGGGCGAATTGTTTAAGGGGAGGAATGCAACTTGCTACTTCACAAGAGCACTTACCGTAAAAGTAACGATAGAACAGAGAGAGACACGAAACGTTACGACGGTGGTCTTAGGAGGTGAATGAGTTGGTTATTTCTCTGTTACCAATCATTCTTAGGGATCTTTTTTGTATACCTACCAAGAGACTTAAGTATGTAGCTGGAGCACCAGCCCAGAGATGAGATTTGTACTCAAGCTTTGGACGGATATAATTCTTATAGATAATAGCCAGATCAGACCAGACGGGGAGAAAATTTTCTTGCACCGCATTTGTGCTCATTCCACAAAAGGTGGTCATATGCACATACCGAGAATCTCGAGATGTTCGGTCTCATTGACGCAATTGCCACTCAGGGACAGTGGCAAGGGGAGGTATATCTCGCTTTAACGATACAAGTCAGCATTGAGTTTTCGAAGCATTAAACTCTACACGATTTTGTATTCCCCATTGTACAATTCTGTTTAAGTCAGAGTTTAATGAGCTTATCATATTTAGCCGTTGCAGTTCCACATCCGAAGAGGAGGGATGTTAGTCTGGAAACGAATATGAGAAGATAAGAGTACCATCGTCAGCGAAACAATTGATTGGATTAGAAGTAACAGACAAGAGATCATTAATAAAAATGAGAAAGAGGGTCGGCGACAAAACGGAGCCCTGGGCCACACCAGCATTTATATTGTGGGTTTCAGATGTGAATCCGTCCAATATAACTTGTATTGGGATTCATCGATACCGAAAGCACGCATTTTCGATAAAAGAACAAGATGCAAGACTTTATCAAATGCCTTTGAAATATCAAGTACAACAATCTTATTTTCTCCAAAACGATGTAAAGATTTGTTCCACTGTTCGGTGAGATAAACCATCAGATCACCAGTGGACCTGTTGCTGCGAAATTCCTACTGCCGGCCATTAAGAAGTTTTCGGTCTTCGAGATATTTCTTGAGCTGATAGTTAATCAGCGTTTCCATGACCTTAAAAAGAAGGGACGTAAGTGCAATCGGACGATAATTGGAGGAAGAGGAGAATTCGCCTTTTTCGAATTGGCTGGTCGAATGCTGTTTTCCAACTGCTCGGAACGAGCCCAAAATAATAGGATAGATGGAAAAGCTGACGCAAGGGTTTTGCTAATCATATCTGTGCTGGAGTCTGCGTCACTATCGAGGAAGCTTAGTGACCAGTTAAAGATCCGGAAGAAGTTATTGAGACCGTCCCAGTTGGCTTTCTCGTATTGCCATACGGTTCTCTTCGGAGCTCTTTCTCTAACTGGATTAGTTTGACACGAGAAATTTGCGGATATAATACTATGGTCTGATCTGCCTAGAGGCGTTAATACATTGATAGTGTATTTATCAGGGTCAGACGTACAGAACAAGTCAAGAGTATTTTCCGCTTGGTTTGTTTTTAGAGTAAACTGTGTACAATCTTAATGTCCGATATTCGAGTAGGCTCAGTGATTAGCTGAGTTAGTTGGTTAAACTCAGCAAAGATCTCGGCACACATTCTATCGGGTGTTGAGGAGCCCGAATGGAGAAGTCACGAAGAATTGTGTTCATTGAAATTGCCGTAATAGTGAATGATGTGCTAATTGACGGAGATTTTAAACCAAATAAAATTAAAAAAAAAGGGTTAGAGCAACGTCCATATTGAGGCATTGAATGGACGACAACGCTCTAGCCAAGAAAGCCGAGACGACCTTAGAAGACCGAACATCCGGTACAAGGATAGTGCCAAAGCGCTTGGTTTTGACGACTGGAGAATGCATATGAGGGACCGTTCGCGATGGACAACTGCTGTGTCTCAGGCTGAGATCCTACATGGATTGGGAGTTTTTTAAATAAGTAAAGTGTAACACAAAGTACCTAGTATCGGCCTTATGGTTTTATGCATTGCCCAGTTTGTGTGAGTTGGAGTCCTACTTATGCCTTAATATTTTTGTTTCATCTTTTATGGGTACTGCTACTGCCTATAACTGCATAGAACTGAAAAATTCCAAGTCGAGAAAGAGTGCTTCTCGGCTGAGGCCTTCGGAATCGACTTAAAATTGTAGGTCCTTCAATTGTTCCCACGGATTGAAGGATTGTTAAAGAGTATAAGCCACTAAATCCCTCCATGGGGTAAGCCTTGACGTGGCGGAGCGGCTTACGGTAACTACTATGATGAAGCTTAGAGCTATGCGATCGCGAAACTTGTTTTCGCAGAAGGGCCTCCCATGGTCGACAGGTCGAAGCGGAGTAGGCTGTTACTACTAATTACCCCACAACGAAGGAATGTTCCCACCAAGGCACTCCCAACGAGGGACGGCAGCCGATGAATTTCTTTTTTTGAAATCAACGGACGGATACACTGATGACGACCCAAGCAAGTGTATTAAGGACAACGAATTTCGGATATGCACGTGGAATTTTAGGTCCCTTAATAGACCGCGTGCTGCCGAACAATTAGCGGAGACCCTCAACTGCTACAAAGCAGACATTACCGTTACCGCTATCCAGGAAATGCGATGGGATGGACCGGGCAAAAGGAGGATGAAAAACTGCGACATCTACTATGGTGATTGTTACCGGGAGCAACAACAGCGACTCTTTGGATGCGGATTCGTCTTGGGAAGCAGACTCAGGCAAAATGTCTTGAGCTTCAAATGTGTAAGCCAACGCATCACTACGATCCGAATCAAGGCAAAATTCGGCAACATTAGCTTAATATTCGGGCATGCCCCCACAGAAGCGAAAAAGGACGACACCAAAGACGAATTCTACGAGCTCCTCGACAAAACATATAAGCAATGTCCTAGCTATGACATGAAAATTTTCCTTGGCTATTTTAACGCAAAGCTGGAAAAAGAGGACATCTTTGGCTGAACATTCAGAAAGCACAGCCTGCACGACACCACTTCCGATAACGGATTCAGGCTGATCGATTTTGCTGCGGGCCGAAATGTTGTGGTAGCAAGCACCTGGTTCCCACATCTCAACATCCATCCGTCATGTCACCGTCAACCAGATTGATCACATTGCGACCGACGGAAGGCACTTGTCCAGCATTCTAGTTCTAGATGTTCGAACTTTCCGAGGAGCCAACATCGACTCGGACCACTACCTCGTCGTAGCCAAGGTAGTGCTACGAATATCCCGACAACGGCCAAAACAAGGAAATGCTGCAAGAAAATTCGACGTCAGACAGCAAGAGATCGGAGAGTTCTTCGGAGTTGCCAAGCAAACCTTTCATGTTTTATGATTTTTCAAACAAAGCAACTGCTGCTAAATGCAAAAACCCTTGACTTCGTAAATGAAAGAAATATTTTTTGTTAGGACTAATTCATCATTTAGAAACTGACAGTGCTAGGAACGCTATCAATCAATGGGTATTTAATAACAATTCCCTCTGTGACAGTTTTTATAAAGTATTTATGATCGAGTTATTGAAAATCTACATACTCGTAATAAATAATCTAAACGTCGTCGTCAGGAGCAGTGTGAGAAAGTATCATGGAAACCGTTGATGTATCCTGAAGCCTTCACATATGGCCCATATGTCAATGACTTTTATCTGAACTCTTCTGTACCTACTTATAAAATTGTCTGTAGAACTTAATCTCGGTACACATTTCCATTTTTTTGTTCTGCAAATTTTTTATGACCTTGTAGAACACAACAAAAACAATGGATGAAGATTAGTCTCACCCCTACACTTTTTCTTATCACCAAAGAGAATTGCTTTTAGCAACAAGTCAGAAGTAAATAATGGGCTTAAAGTTTATTTGTTTAATTTACTTTTATTATTTAGCAATTTCTACAAATTAATGTTGCTGGATTATAAGGTGCCTACCTAGGCACGGCAGATAGATAGATAAATGCGTTTCTACCAGGCACCTAAAAACTTATTGTAGAGAAAAGAGGAAGAGAAGAAAAAACCATCGGGTAGGTACCTATTTATCGAATAAACTAAACTCTTTGGGCTTCACTGATGCTTGACTCACCTCTTCGAGTATTGAGACTGTCTGTCGACAATCGGGCATCCGTGACGCAAAAGTCGACGTTGTCGGTGAATTGTAATCATCTCTGGTTTCTTCCACAAATTCTGTTACTCCTATTAGAACAGGCATTTTTGCAGATTTTAACAAACAAAATCAAGTCTAATTTTTCGATACGATTATCTTATATTTTCACTTGGGGGCCTGGGGCACTGTTTTGGTGAGAACTTTCACTGAGTACACACACCGAATCCACAACCACCCGATGATGATGATGAAGAAGAGGTTACCATCGACACAATTAAAAAGAAAACAACAAACACGATAGCCAAACCACAAAGAATATTCACTCGAAATTAATTTTTGCAAGATAATACGTGAACAAAAGTCTCTTGGATTGATGGGTTTGCTTGCTATCAATAAATTCAACTTGTCCACTGATGCACCATGGAAAAATAAAACATCTTCAACGAGGACAACGGGTAGAGTATTGAGCAATAACGACAACAACCACGACGGATTCAGAGATTCATGGACTTATGAATTCATCATCATCGTCGAACACTATATCACAACCACGACCACGAAGAAGAAGACGACGACGACGATGGATGACGGTGACGACGACTACGACCAACGAATAATTTTGGAGTAGAGAAAATTGTTGACACCCATTTTTTCTGCGATCACGAATTTACAAACTTTTGAATACACAAAACACTCGTTCAACTTTATTTTTTTAACATGAAATTGGAAAAAAATCTTTTAACCAAAACTATTTTGAGGAATCATAACTCAAAACCTTTTCCAAATCAACACAAGAAAAGTAAAATAAAACTAGATCCCTGAGCGCGCGTCAGTGGCCTGGCCAGTGGAACACGAACCACGAAGCGAACAATTGGGATTGAAAGTAAAAAAAAATTACTTTGCACTTTGGTGGTGGTTTTTTGTATATTTCGTTCGTTTTTCTTCTAATTGTACAAGGCTGGGGCAGGAGCTGTGGTGTCAAACTTTCCCAAGTAAACAGCAAACAATTTTCGTACAACGCATTTTGAATGGATTTTTACTTTACGCGTCGAACTGTGCGATTTTGTTTTTTATTGAAACACAAATTATTAAGATTATTGAATAATTTACTGTTTTTTTTCTTTAATTGGAATATTGAAAATTTTGTGAATTTTCGTTTTTTCTTTCTGTACAGCGAAGTCGATTTCACGAACGTCCTTCCGAAACCGAAAAGGCCATCGATAGATTTTTTTGCTGAATGCAAACGTCAAGGGAAGAAAGAAAAAAATGCAAAATGGGAGTCAACGGCGGATAACCAGTGACAGATGGTGTGTTTAATAGAGATGGGTCGTGAAAGTTTTCGTTCGTTACTCGCTAGTTTACGACGAAAAATGTTTATCCTATGTTTTCACCTGCAGTTAATCGAAAATTTTAGATTTTGAGGCGATTTATTTGCAAAGCATTTCGAGATTAAATATTTATTTAAAATCTACTTCACTCAACTTGCTCACTTTGCTTGGTCTTGAATTTATAGCAAGTAAAGACATAGCAGTTGCCCGTGGCTTAGTGGTTAGGTGTGTCGCTGGCTGCTAAGCGTGCTAAGCAGAACGTCGTGTTTTCGAATCACACACGTGCCCATAAAGTTTTTATTTCATCTCTCACCGGTACTGTCTCTTGCGAAGAACTGACAAAACTCCCAAGAATATGGGGATTTGGAAAGACCACTTCTGTAGACTGTATAACGGCGACAACGAAAAAACCCGCCTTTTATCATACACGATGACAGCCAACAATTCCGTGAACCCGACCTAGAAGAATTGAAAACGGCAATATCACGGCTGAAATCCAACAAACCCGCTGGAGCAGATGGCCTAGCTGCCGAGCTGTTCAAAGCCGCAGGCGACGATCTAGATAAGCGCATGCACCAAATCATCTGTAAGATATGGTCGGAGGAATGCATGCCCGATGAATGGAACCTCAGCATTGTTTGCCCGATCCTGAGAAAGAGAGACCCTCTAAAGTGCGCCAACTACAGAGGGATCAGTCTGCTTAACATCGCCTACAAGATCCTCTCTGCCGTAGTATGTGAACGTCCGAACCCTTTCATCAACAATCTGATTGGTCCTAATCAATGTGGCTTCAAGCCAGGAAAGTCAACCACCGACCAAATTTTCACGTTGCGGCAGATCCTGGAAAAAACCTAGGAACTCCAAATCGATATCCACCACCTCTTCATCGATTTTAAGGCCGCGTATGACAGCCTCTACAGAGACGAACTGTATAGCTATGTCTAGTTTTGGCATCCCTGCCAAGCTCGTTCGCTTGTGCAAAATGACGATGGAGAACTCACTCTGGTCTATCAAGGTTGGCAATGAGCTTACGTAATCTTTCGAGGTTGAAAAAGGATTTAGATAAGGTGATGCGCTGTCGTGCGATTTCTTTAACATCGTTCTTGAGAAGATAGTCCAAAACTCCAACGTCATCACCAGCGGCACTATCTTCCATAAATCTGTTCAACTTCTCGCGTACGCCGACGATATTGATATACTGGGAAGAACACTGCGTGATGTCAATGGCGCCTTTGTGAGAATTGAGACAGAAGCAGCAAAAATGGGTTTAGCGTTGAATGAAGGAAAAGCGAAGTACATGCTGTCTTCGAGAAAAGACACCCAACACCGACATGGCTCGGACAGAACGTCACAATAGACGTATACAACTTCGAGGTAGTGGAGGAGTTTATCTACCTTGGCTCCGCTATTAACACGAGCAATAACACCAGCGCCGAGGTCAGACGAAGAATAACTCTTGATAATCGCTGTTTCTTTGGGCTAAGAAAGCAGTTGAGTGGAAAAGCCCGCTTTCGAGCAAGTAAGGTAAAACTGTACAACACCCTCATCTTTCCTGTCCTGCTGTATGGTGCAGAAGCATGGACCCTGACAAAATCGGATGAATGTGCCTTAGGCTGTTTCAAGAGGAAGGTTCTTCGGGTCATCTTTGGCCCCGTGTGCATTGATGAGGAATGGAGAAGGAGATACAACAGCGAGCTTTACGGGTTGTACAACGACGTGGACACAGACTCAGATAGCTCGGTCATTTAGAGCGCATGGCCAACAATGCTTCGGCACGGAAAGCCTTCGACACTATTCCCGAGGGACGCAGAAGGAGAGGAAGACCGTGACTCAGGTGGCGCACACAAGTGGAAGAGGACCTCAATCAACTTGAAACCAGGCAATAGGAGGGTTTGGGATAGGATGGGGAGGTATAAGGGGGGACGAAACTAGGAAGGGTGCAGGGGTAGGGGAGAAAAAGAGAGAGAATGTCCGTTACGGCAGCTGTGGCATGCTAGCAACGCTCGGTCTAGATCGTCGGATTTGGGGGGGTCTTGCCACCGCAACTGGGCCTCGCCTGTTCCAAAACACAGAAAACATGCCTACACGATATGAGATGACCCAAAAATCAACAACACTGCCACCACTTGGTTTACCATCCCCGGACGCCGCTGCTGAATAGGCGGCCTGGCCTTGTCCCACCCCACCTGGAATCCAGTCGGCCTGAGTATCGGATTCCCCAATCGACTTCGGAACTCAAGCCTCCATCATCCTTCAGTCTGCTAATGTGTCCATGTTCAGCTTACCCGTCCGCACTCCCTGAAAATTTTCTTAATAGGCCATAGTGGCTATCCACGTAGGCTCAAACAAAAAAAGATAACCGAGAATTCAAACACAAAACAAACGAAGCGTTATGATTCACATGTATACAATTTATTGATTGAACTCTAACTAAAAAAAACAACAAGTGAGGTGATTTCAAATTTGAATCCTAACTCAGAACATGAATTTCGATTTATAGTTCGTTATCGTATTTAAGTTCATGAATCTAAATTTAAACAATAAAAGAAAACAAAAGAAATGCCCGAACATCCAATGTTCCGAGCTTAAATCAGGCTCCTCTCACGCCTTAAAGAAAAAAAAACCTTAATTGCCTTCAATCGGCCTTCTAATCGCGTCCCCTCTTTCCCTACCTACAGAGAGCTCTTTGTTGGTGGTTAACAGGGTGATTTGCAAAATATTGCCGTTTTGAACTTCACGACACTGGCTTAAGAGAAACTGTTGAAATTTATTTTATTAAAAAGAAAATTCCAGAGCTTTAGTAAAAACGAAGTCGTTCTATGAAAATAAGTGAATTTATTGTGTCAAATATAAAGGTTGAGAGATTACAAACTGTAGCAGTGCTGCCACATTCAATCTTAATTTCCAACACTCCCACTAGATTGAATTCCCATCGAAAATGTGAATATGTTGAACTTGACTGATGGCAACGCTTTTGTGAGTGAGTCTGCTATCATTTCGTTTGTTCCAATGTGACGTAAGCAGACTTCGCCTTCTTTGATGATATCTCGAACAAAATGGTGTTTTACGTCGATATGCTTCGTTCTAGCGCGAAATCCTGATGTTGATGACAGAAATACGGCACTCTGGTTGTCACAATACAGATCGAAGTTCTTTGATGGATTTTGAATGAGTTCCTTCTCCAAACCTCGAAGCCATAGTCCTTCTTGCATCGCCATACTCATAGCCATGTATTCGGCCTCCGTGGTTGAAAGTGCCACTGTTGATTGTTTTTTCGACATCCACGATACAGCTCCATTTCCAACTATGAATACGTAACCAGAAACTGACTTTCGCTCGTCGATGTCACTCGCAAAATCAGCATCACAGTAGCCAGTGATTAGCGTCGTCGATGAATCATCTCGCTGGAAGCAAAGTCGTTTGTGAGCAGTTCCTTTTAAATAACGCAAGATGCGTTTCGCTGCTTTCCAGTGTTGCATACCAGGATCGTTGTTGAAACGACTAACGTAGTTCACGGCATAGCATATATCGGGTCTGGATACCTGAGCTGCAAAAAGTAGCGAACCAACTAACGCCTGATAGGGAACTTTCGACATCTCATCTCTCTCAGACTGGTCCTTTGGTGACATCTCTTTCGACAAATGCAAATTTGTTTCCATCGGTGTTAAACAGCTGTTTGCGTCCTTCATTCCAAAACGAACGACCATTTCATTGATATATTGCTCTTGATCAATCCATATCTTCCCGGAACTCTCATCTCTTGTCAAACGTAGTCCAAGAAACGAAGTTGCATCACCAATGTCCTTCATCTTGAAAGTATTCATTAGACCTGTCTTTAGTTTTTTCATATTTTCGGAATTATTATAAAAAATCAATAAATCGTCTACATAGACTGCAACAATTAAGTAGGTACCATTATAGTTTCTATAATATATACAAGGATCAATCTTCGAAGCTATCATACCAAAGTTCTTTAAGGCTTCATCTAGTTTGTCGTTCCACATCTTCGAAGATTGCTTGAGTCCATATAATGATTTCTTAAGTCGAAGAACCTTCTTGCTGTGATCAAAACCTTCGGGTTCAGCTATATAAATTTCTTCCTTTAAATCGCCTTGAAGAAAAGCTGTTATAGCGTCTAACTGGTGAATTCTTAAATCAAGTCTTGCTGCCAAAGCTATCAAAAATCTTATAGAGCCGTAACGAATGACAGGAGAATATGTTTCGCAATAATCTATTCCCAAACGTTGGCTACAGCCTTTCGCTACTAAACGGGCTTTATATTTACAGATCTTACCTTGAGAATCGCTCTTGGTCTTAAATACCCACTTCGTGTTGATGACTTTCTTTCCGGGAGGTAAATCAACAGCTTCCCAAGTATCGTTGTCAATCAGAGCAGCATACTCTTCTTCGATAGCCTTCTTCCAGTGAGTCTTATCAAATCTTGAACACGCTTCGTCAAATGTAACTGGATCATAGGAATCATCTGAAGTCATTTGATAACATATGTAATCGTCGAAATTTGCTGGTCGTCTAGGCTGCCTTTTTGATGTTCTCGGTGAATTGTCTTGAACCAAGTCGGAAGTTGAAGGAGAGTCTACGTTGAAATTTCCATCATTTTCGCTGCTGGCAAGGCAATCAGTCTCATTTGCATCTAGCAAAATCTCTTCAATATATGTGCCATTCTGATCCTCTGCGTCTTCCCATTCGTCTGTTTCGTTGCTGACATCTATCTTGTTATCAAGTTCTATCAAGACATTATTTCTTATGGTATCTCCCACTGAATCCTGAAAGTACATTACGTCTTCGAAGAAACTCACATCTCGACTGAAGATTATCTTCTTGGATTCAGGATGATATAAACGGTATCCTTTCTTTTCTTCACTATACCCAACCATAATACACTTTGAAGATTTGGAGTCCCATTTCTGTCGTTTTTGTTTCGGTACTGTCGATCCAAAAACTCTTAGATGTTCAACGTTTGTTCTTCTTCCTGACCAAATCTCTTCTGGGGACTTTGATAATTCGGATGTTCTTGTCACTGTACGATTAATTAAGTATGCAGCTGTTGACACAGCCTCTGCCCAAAAACGCTTATGCATGCACGCATCTATAAGTAAGCATCTTGCTTTCTCGACTATTGTGCGGTTCATTCGCTCCGCTTTGCCATTCTGTTGCGGCGTATATGCATTTGTTGTCTCATGCTTGATGCCACTGCTACGTAGTACATTTGCGAATTTGTGATTACAAAATTCTGTACCATTATCCGAGCGGAATTTCTGAATTTTGTATGATGTTTGATTTTCAACAAAATTTTTGAATTGGACGAACTTATCTATTACCTGACTCTTCGAATGGATAAAGTAGACAAAAATCTTTCCTGAGAAATCATCCAGAAACAATAGAAAGTATCGTGAACCTCCTATCGATGTATGCTCCATAGGCCCGCATACATCTGAGTGTACCAACTCAAGTGGCCTACTTGTTGTGGATTCGGACAATTTAAACGGTTGCCGAAATTGTTTGCCTTTGAGACATACTTCACATCCATCAGATCTATCGCTTGCATCACTACAAATTCCATCCACCAAACCATCGTTGGACATCTTATTCAATGTTTGATAATTGATGTGGCCGAGACGTCGGTGCCACAAATCAGAACTTAGTTTCGCAATGTTCACTATTTGAGAAGGCCTGTCCAATTTGAAAGTATTGTTGTGCAAACTTGCAGTCGCAATCAGCTTGTTGTTTTTATTGAAAATAGAACAACCATCTGAGCCAAACACAACACGATTACCATTTTTTACCATCTGCACCACCGACAACAAATTCACGCATAAGCTTGGGACAAACAAAACATCTTTTGCTATGACATCACCACATGAAACCTTCAATGACACATCTCCTCTTGCCGTTGCCTTCAATTTATTATTATCTGCAACTATAACGTCATCGCAAACAACCGTAGAATTCTCAAGCCAATCATGTTTGAACGTCATATGTGAAGAAGCGCCAGAGTCGACAACCCATTCTTCACCACCAATTTGTTGTGCAGCAAAACTTGTATAAAGAACCTTAGAACGGCTAGCATCTGTTTCTGTTTTTTGCTTCTGTGAACAGTTCTTTGCTATATGGCCATATTGATTGCACACAAAACATCTAGGACCATTCTTCTTTGCAGGTTTATTAAAACGTTTCTTAAAATTCTTGTTTTCACCATAAAAAGCTGAGCCAGACTGCTCATTCGAAATGCAATCATCTTTGACGTCTTGCAACAGTTTCGTTTTAATTGAGTCCGCCGAAATCTTCACCCCAGAACTTTCAATTCCCATAATCATGGGCTTATACTCTTCTGGTAAGCCAGCAAGTAGCAATGTGCCGACCCACTCTTCTGAGACTGGCATCCCAATAGAATTGAGCTTATGTGCGGTTGAGATAATTTTGGTAACATAACTCTCTACACCACCACTGTTTTGCAAATTGGTAGTTATGAGGCATCGCAACAAACCTACTCTTCTCGTCAACCCACTATCGTCGAAAGCTACTCTCAATCGATCCCAAACTTCCTTCGCAGTTTTGGCGTCCTTGACGTGAACGTAATTAACTGCTTCGATGAGCAAAATAATTGTGGATTTTGCTTTGGAAATTTTCAGTGCGTCTGTCTCAACTCCGAGAACACAATTCCATAACTCCTGGTGTTCCAAATAATTCTGGACAGCGAATTGCCAGTCGTCGTAGTTTTCACGCCCTTTTAATTTTTCTATGGTGCTGAGAATGCCGGCCATCATTGACGAAATTAGTTGAACAAAAAAAAATTAAACTGTGCTCAAACCAAACTATTCACTTTACGGATTTCAAAGATTTTTTTACTTTAACAGAAAGCTTGAATTACTTTTACGTGGCCTGGGCCCATAACCTGTTGAAATTTATTTTATTAAAAAGAAAATTCCAGAGCTTTAGTAAAAACGAAGTCGTTCTATGAAAATAAGTGAATTTATTGTGTCAAATATAAAGGTTGAGAGCATTGACTTACTATATATGGACTGCTAGTCGTCTGAATTCTCCATACAAAATTCGAAAAAAAATGGTTCCACTTTACACTAGCGTAAAAATACCAAGTGGCAAAAAAAGAAAATAAAATTTTTAGCGACATCTCTTTCTTTAAGTTGCGATAAGCTTTGATCGCATAGAAAGTACTGACATCTAGTTTAATTTGCTGAGATAAACGATGCATGCCATGTTTTTTTTTATGTAATTATGAAAATTTTGACATTTCTGGAAAAACAAGCAGGCAGTAGCAGTAAGTTCTTTGAAAATTATTTTTTTAATAATTTCTTACTTTTTTCAGCCAATTTTCTTACTTTTATAGGATTTTCAATTATCAAGTATGAGATTGAAACTTCCACTGAACTGCCCCAAAAGTGTTCTAGTTGCCTGCCAAGGCATTTCGAAGGCAATGAAGAAACTATATCCCGTCCCTATATGGAAGCAAGAACAAGGGCATGGCCAGACATCGTGACAATTAGAATTCATGGGATATGCATCGCGAAAAGCACGAAGTTGTTATTTATTCACGTCAGCATTCAAAAAAGATCACATCTGCCCCTAGTGGCAGATTGAATTATTTATTACATCATGGATGCATTTGCTTCACCAGTCGAAGGAACCGAAACTCGAGTCAATGCCCAATCCCAAGCTAACTATATAGTCTATATCGATTCGGCCAAGGAAGTCGGTCGCCTTGAACACGCAATCGGTTGGTATCACAGCTATCCCGGCTATGGCTGCTGGTTGCTGGCATGTGTCTACACAAATGCTCAGCCCTTTGTTGCTATTGACGTCCATCCAGTGAGAACATTTTTGGCTGGCAAAGTGTGTCTGGGTGCTTTCCGGACATACCCTAAGGGTTATAAGCCACCAAATGAAGAACCCTCCGAGTATCAGACAATTCCATTGAATAAAATCGAAGATTTCGGTGTTCATTGCAAGCAATACTATCCGTTGGAGGTGAGTTACTTCAAGTCAGCACTGGATAGGAAGCTCCTGGACTCACTGTGGAACAAATACTGGGTGAATACACTGGGAAGCTCTGGTCTGCTAACCAACACTGAGTACACAACAGGGCAGATTTTCGATATGTCAGAGAAACTTGAACAGAGCGATTTAGTTTGGGTCGTGGACCGTTCGTCGTGTCAGGTAAATTGCATGTTTCATCGGTCATAGAACTGTCTTCAGTCATTTTTTCCGTTTCAGGTGGTGACTGAATGAGAAGCGCACCGAAGACCAAAGCCACGCGAGATTGGTGGAGGAAAGTGAAGAGCAACCGCAACGTCCACGTGCAGCAGGGCCAACAACAAGAAAATCAATGAGATTAATAAGAATAACAAGCTACAGTTCCTTGGTTCTGATGAGCAAACACGAGTTGTAAGAGATTTTGGACCCGCCGCCAAAGAAAACTGGCAACGATCGACACAAGATGTCTCTATAACTTTGCTTAAGTTCATTACTCGCCCATGAGTAACTTTTTTAGTGGTATTACAATGGACCCTTGAGGTCCAAGTGAGTCCATAACATCTAGACAGCCACTCCATCCTAACGTTGGTGTGTATGGTTTTGTTTCGCTTTCGCGGAATGTGATGGCCTAGCCCTCGGTCCTGGGTGCTTCGTCAAAGGACTGGAATACACACCTTCAGTTAATGCAATTCTCATTGGCGAACCAAATCGTTTAGTTTTTGAAAGCGCAATACCAAAGGCAAAGGGCCTCAAAGCTGATGAGTGTGTTATGGTTGGTGATGTAAGAGGTGTAAGGATGTTACGTTGCAAAGGCTCCCTGGCGGAAGGACTAGGAATGAAGAGCAATCACGTTTTAACTGGAGAGTATACTACAACGTCGTTGCCAAACCACCGCCAAAGAAAACTTCGCGTAAGCCCGTAAGCTGTGCAATGGATAGAAGAAAATAAAACCCAGAATTAAAATATAAATAGAAAAAGCCTTAATGATCTTTATTGATTACAGCTTGCTCTAAGCCGGATAATGTATACATTTTGAGAAAAATAAAATGCCACATAAATTGTAATTTCTTTTATCTATGAATAATTAAGAGCCCAATTTAGCTTTAGCGATACCGATGGCAAATGGAACACTCCATCGACTCGGTCGTGTCTGGTCCAGAAGCTTGAGCAGATTCAGCTTTACCATCTCTTTTACCACCCAGAGTCGCAGAGATATGCTGGACCTACTTGTTAGCCTTCAGACCCTTTGACAGCGCGTATCTTTTCATCCAGGGTATTTAAGAGATTCCGCACAACATCCTCCATAACGTAGCCGATTGGTATTTGAAGGAATCATTTGTTGGTGGAATTGATTTCATATAGAAAAATGTCATCGTTGCCACAGAAGAAGATTGCACAGCGCTGGAAGAGGAGACAAAAATTAATAGAGTTCTTACAAAATCTGAATATTCTTACCGCAAATTCATAGATCAATGAATGTGGGATGCCGTCATTATTCAAAATGTCCATCTTCTCCATGAAAGGAATGAATTCCCGAAATACATACTCGCCCAATGAAAACAGTCACAAAATCAGCAGCCTGAACAATCCCAATGCCATCCGCTAGACGAACGCCAGAATCCGAACGGCATGTGTCCCATATGCCTGGTCTTTGCCCTGCTTCTTCACACACACCATTTATACAGCGTCGCCTCTGAAAGAAAAAAAAATTCACAAAGTAAGCAAAACCACAGAAAAAATTAAATAGAATCCTATTGTGTAGCACTTTTACTTACTTGACAAACAAAATTAATAAGAAAAAAAATAAAGAAGCGCCATTTTGAATTGTCAAAAATGTTACACGATTTTTCCGCTGGATCTCTTTGTCGTCCGCAAAAAGTGGAATCATCGTGAAGTTGGCCACTGGCAGTCCATGTATAATAAGTCAATGGTTGAGAGATTACAAACTGTAGCAGTGCTGCCACATTCAATCTTAATTTCCAACAGAAACCCTCTTCTCACTCCCGAAACCCAATGGATAACCGGCACAAAAAAAGTGAATATTTGCAATAACAAAAATCTAAACCTAAAGTTACACAAATGAATATAAAAAGAACATGCAAGGACCTTAAGATATATATATAAAGGATTGTAGGAACTACAAATCCTAATGAGATTAAATTAATTGAATGAATGGAAAAAGGAATAAATATATAGATAAATAAATAAATAGCGATAAAAAAAAAAATAAATCAATAATCAAAATGAATAAATAAATAAGTTAAATTGGTGGCACGCCCATGCGATTCCATGCACAAGAAAAAACGTTGTCATGCAGTCGTCGGCGCCTTTAAATTTCACTCCGTCGGCGTTCAGATCCCGTATGTGATTCGGGCTTACGGTTAGGCGCTCTTGTATGATTCCCACATGAGGGGTGGATTTTTGTTAGGTGTGCGCACTGTTCTTTAACATTGGACAACAATTCGGATTGCGGGTGAATTGGCTTGCCCCGACGTCTTACTTCACTTTATGTATACACGCACAAATATAAATATTTCAAGGATTACTTGGGGAGCCTGGGAATTCTACAGGCTCTGTTACTATGTCCCCAAAGGACCCAATTCTGATCCCGCGTTGCCGTCGGTCTCCGGTTCTCTGACCAGCCGTCGGTTGTTGATTAGGCTGCTCCCACGTTTTGTGCCCTGGTTCCCTCGTTCTTTTCGCACAATCATACACCAAAAAAAAAATCCACCTAACATACAAAACTGATTTAGCACTTCACCATATCTACACTAAATAACATTTGAAAACATACCCCTCTTCCTTTGATTCTGGAGTATCTTAAAATAATTCCACTTATTTCATTTATCTTATTGGCGTTGAATTTTCTTAATTTCCGAACTCAACTTTAGGAACTTTAGGTTTCACCAATCTTATTCTACTTTATATATTGTAGTGCTAAGCAAAATTTTTCTAGCACTCAACGCAATCGTGGAGTGTCTTACTAATTCAGTGGACTAACTTGCTCTGCCCGCCAATAGTCCAATGCTAATCCCTTCTACCAATAAATAATCTAATCCAACAAAAACAAAAAAAAAACAAAATCACACACATACTCCTAATCCATCGTCTCATCATCGGATCATCCTCGATCGACGAATCGCAGGCTCCCAGGTAATTTTAGTGCAACGAACTTTGTAGGTATATCTATATATTGCTAACTAACTTAATTTAAAATATCTATAACTATTTCCGGCGCTAACCCCAACTTATTCAATCCCTAAACCCTGGAATGCCGGGAAAAGGATGGAAATCTTTCCCAATAATTCCAGTTCACAACTGTCAGTTTGACGTCTTTGGCAACTGTCATTCGAAATTTTTCTTCCAACTTATTTGCAATTTCTCGTACTTTTCTTTATTGCACGTGTCTTGCCGGTTTTGTTTGTTTTAAAAAAAAGCAATAATTATCTTAACGTGTGCCAACCTCCAAGTGGAACAAAAAAACAATTATTCCCTGTCGCTGTAAACAATCGGTTTGCGCCCACCACCACTCACCGAAGCAGACGAGCAATCGAGCCGGTCCCACAATTTGGACAACAAACTTCGGTCGAACGGACCCTTTTTAAGCCAACTCCGATCTTCAAAGCTGAAGCTAAGTATCTTTCCCTTTCCTACTATGTATGAATTTCATCTCCCTAACCTTTCATAATGTTTTTTTTTCTTTTCAGCCGCCCCCTTTCCTGGACATACAACACCGGCCGAACGGACTATTCGGGAGTCAACTCCGGTCTTGAATACTGAAGTTAAGTTTACTTTCAATTCCTGTTTGTCGAATTACATCTCCCTAACATTTCCTATTTCTTTTCAGCCCGTTTTCCTGGACCTGCCTGCTGCCCGCCGGCCGACCCGCAACCTCAGACAACAATACGCAGTATCCTTACTCCTAAGTATCATTTTCCCTTTTAATTCAAGATTAAAGATAGACAAAAAAACTAACAAAATTGTTCTTTTATTTGCTGGCAGCCGTAACAAACTTGGAGTGCAAAACTGGAGACAGCTAGCTAGGGACCGAGCTGGCTGGCAGAGACTGTTGGTTGAGACCCAAGCCCACAACGGACTGTAGCGCCACCTTAAGTAAGTAAGAATCTATAAAGAGATCATGAAAGATTCAACTAAACATTCACATCATCTATCCTTCAGCACAGTAAACAATAATCGCTGCATGTAAATTCCAACTGACTGAAAAAAACGTCTTGTATAATGACAACTTAAAAATCATCAGTAAACGCAGCCTTAGTGTGCTTACAAAAAATCTCATGCTGAATTGCATCTGTCAAACCACGTTTGTCAAAATCGTCAAGATCTGCCAACTTCATAATAGAAAAAAACCACCATCCACCACACAAGTTGATCAGTTTCTTTTTTTCGAATCCCTTCCTCGTCAGAATTTCTAATAAAATCACATCGTGAAATTCACTTCGAAATATAATTAATTTGCAATAAACAAAATAAAAACTTCATTTCAACAACGTCAGCAAATCAGAAAACAATTTGCAACTTCTACAAATTTCACATCAATTGAAGTGAACAGAAAAAAAAATTCTTATCAGTTTTTCATTTGCACCTGAGAGCAAGGTGTTGGTTTTAGATAAATTGAAATTGTTGGAAAAGCAAGAAAGAAAAATAAGCCAACAGAATGAGTGCCAATGCTAAGAATCAGCGAATAAAACACGATTCAACATCATCGAATGCTGATAATGTAGACAATGCATGTGTTGTTTGCTTCAAGAACGTGGAGATCTATTCAATTGGCGAATGTGACCATCCTGTTTGCTATGAATGTTCAACTAGGATGAGGGTCTTATGCGAACAGCACGAGTGTCCCATTTGCAGACAGACCTTGGATAAGGTAATAGACAAATATTGAAATGTAATGTTTTCACAACTCAAACCATTTTCAGGTAATCTTCACCTATGATAAGCTGACGTATCGTCAATTGGAGGCTAAAAACCGTTCAGAATACTTCAACAAAAAGTACAGAATCTGTTTTTATCAAAAACCAATTCAACAGGCATTCTACAATCTCTTGGATCATCCATGTCCAAAGTAAATTCCTCCTGAATAGCAACTAAATCCTTGATATTTAATTATTTTCTCTCATAACAGATGTGATCACCCAGTGTTTCGGAAATTCTCAGCTCTTCGGGAACACGTTCGAGAGCAGCACGAACAATACTACTGCGATTTATGTACCGATAATTTGAAAATATTTTCATTCGAACGTCGTTGCTATACGAAGGCCGAACTGCTGATGCATTGTCGCAAAGGTGATCCCGATAATAAATCACATCGTGGCCATCCTCTGTGCGAGTATTGTAAAAAACGTTATTTAGATCGCGACGAATTGTTTCGTCATTTGCGGAGAGATCACTACTTTTGTCATTTTTGTGATGCCGATGGATGCAATGAATTCTATAAGTAAGCGAGAATGTCCTTTTGAAGACTCCCTAAATGTAAAATGTTTTCCCATTTCTTAGGGATTATGAATCGCTGCGAAATCATTTCCGAAAGGATCATTTCCTTTGCGAAGAAGGCAGATGTGCGGAGGAACAGTTTACGGGAGCATTTCGAACCGAAATCGACTATAAGGCTCATGTTGCCAATATCCATGGCAAGTCCCTCAACAAGCAGCAAGCTAAACAAGCTCGCACTCTGCAATTGGAGATAACATTGGGACCACGGGGTCGTTCAGGTCAAACAGAACCCCATATTGCTAATTTACGTTCGAGAGGGTGATTCCTAAACTTTAACTTTCAATTGACTGTTGACTATTTTTATTTTTCGAATAGACCCAATGACGCCGATGTTGAGCAAGAACCAGAACCGACACCGTCGTCAATTCCCCAACGAGCTCCACAAATCGACTCTCGAAACGAACAAGATTTCCCCTCATTGGGCAATGGAACGCCAGCCCTTAATCTTATACCGATTCCGATGGCTATGCGATCAAAACTAGGCTCAGCCGGTCTGGCCAGAACAAAAGAGAACTTTCCTGCATTAGGTGGCGCTGATAGTGGTGGCGGTAAGTTTTAAAACAATTCCAATCGATCTGTAATTGCAACAAGGTCTCCATTTGTATTCGAAAAAGGCCCATCAACAAGCCGTCCCAAACAAACGTCAATCAGTTCAGTTATCAAAAAGAATCCATCAACCAGCGGAGCTGGCATGTTGATTCACGTTTCAAATCGTCCAAGTACCAGTTCGGGTGTATCCAGTAAAAAGCCCAATCACCCGACTAAGAAAGATTTTCCCGCTCTGCCGGGCTCATCAAAAGCAGCTGCTCAAGCGGCATTCCGCGAAGACATGATTCCGTCGAATTCCCAGCTCAACTATGACAATGTCTCGGCTAAACATCGCTCATTAATGGATGATTATGTCTCGGTGGCAAATCCAAATAATTTTCACAAACTTCAACTTGTCCAGAAGGAAGCCGAAGAGGCCAAGGCCAAGAAAGCAGCTTTCGAAGCAAGCGCTCCCAAACTCGATTCAATGGCTTTTCCAGCTCTGGCAATGGGTAGCCGAACATCTGCCGCTCCAGTCGCCGCTCCATCTTGGACCAAGTCACAAAAGCAGCAACGTGAAGCTGAGAATCGCAAATCCAAGATAGCACCAGCACCGCTTTTGAATGTCAATTCGAAACAAAAGAATTCCAAATACAATAATGTGCAAAACGGGAATAATGGCAATAACAATCAACAATCCACAGAGAAAAACAACAAGAAGGAGAAGAAGAACAAAAATCCTGCCGCAGAGGGCAAGAAATCACCAACTGTGGTGCCACCACCACCGCCGTCGAGTGGCAACAAGCAAAAGAAAGAAAAAGAAACAAACAACGAAAATAAGCCAGCCAATGCGAACACGAAACCAACAACGGGCCACAATGCCAATGGAAATATCAAAAACTCATCGGCTGCTGTTGAGAATAGCAGTGGACAGGAATTTGTGCGAAGAACGGTTGGTCCACCACCTGGTTTCTCGGGTCCAATTAAGCCACCTCCTGGATTTCAGAATGTCACCCTGAATTCGGTTGCAAAGTCACCGAATAGTCTGACTTTTACAAGTTCGCTTGGCGAGAGTTACAACATTGTACCGACTTTTAGCTATATTCAACCACCAGAGGCAATCACCAGGAACCAGGTAAGTGTTCTACTTGATTCGGAAAAACCTCTTTACAAACGAATTCTTTCAGCAATTGGTTACTCATTTCAAAGACGCTCTGAAGACGCCCGAGTCTCTGGAAGAGTTTCGTCAATTATCTCAAAAATTCCGTGAGGGAATCTACAATGCTCAATCCTACTATGAGCACTGCCAAGCTGCGCTTAAAGATAAATTCGATTTAATCTTCCCCGAACTGCTATCGCTCTTGCCAGACATAAACAAACAACAGGTATTTGATTTTGAAACCAACAACAACCAACAGACTGTTTTAACGATGTGAACAAATTTGCAGGAACTCTATTTAGTCCATTCTCAACACTTGAACTCTTTACCCGGTGATAAAAAGAAACCAGCCGCAAAGCTGGAAGTTTGTTCAACATGCAAACAAGTCTTGTTGGCACCAGATTCTGATAATCATCATAAACTGCATGCCATGCGGGAAAGTTTTCCGTCGCTCGGAAATTCAGAACAAGTCAATAATACTCTGTCTACAAGTCGAAAGTAAATTTACAAAAAAAAGGGAATTTTCTAAAACTTTAGGAATAAATGTGTTTGGTGCTTTCAAAATTTTTAACAGAAAAGAATATTTTCCTTACTCTTCCCTTGCATGAGATTGGGTTTTTGCTTTAACAAAAGAAATTGAAAGAAGAAGTTTGTTCAACATGCAAACAAGTCTTGTTGGCACCAGATTCTGATAATCATCATAAACTGCATGATGCGGGAAAGTTTTCCGTCGCTCGGAAATTCAGAACAAGTCAATAATACTCTGTCTACAAGTCGAAAGTAAATTTACAAAAAAAAGGGAATTTTCTAAAACTTTAGGAATAAATGTGTTTGGTGCTTTCAAAATTTTTAACAGAAAAGAATATTTTCCTTACTCTTCCCTTGCATGAGATTGGGTTTTTGCTTTAACAAAAGAAATTGAAAGAAGAAATTTTATTTTTATAGAACACACGTCTGTCTCCTGCTGCTATGCTATGATTGTTATGTGTTGGTTTTAAGGAAAGACAGTAATGAAAAGTATTCGCCCTTTGAATCGTTTCCACTTTTATGAATTAATACAATTTTAAACTGAAAATTCTATGATGTTTTGTAAAGAATCAGACTGTTAAGAGAACAACAAAAAAGAAAAACATAATTTTATATTTCAAGAGAAAATGATCTTATATATTATACACGTATTTAAATGTATCTAAACTCACTAAAGAAACCCAATAAAACTCTTTGTACAAACTATCAACCAACGAGAAACTTATTCCGATCATTGGCCTGCAATATTCGGCTTCGTAAGGATTAGGGCTTCCTGGTCTACGCTATCCTTTCAGCGCAAATTTGTCTGCCGCGCTGTTTCTTATCGTGAATTGTACCGCAAACGATTTTCCGGCCCAGTTCCTCTTTGCTAAGTGTCTAGGGTCCAGCCCACCACCATTGCTCACGATTATATACTTGTTCGTGTGTGAGTACTTACTTACATACTTAAGGTGGCGCAGTCCGGGGTGGACTTGGGCCTCAACCAACAAACCTCTCCAGCCAGCTCGGTCCCTAGCTAGCTGTCTCCAGTTTCGCATACCGAGTTGGTTGAGGTCATCTTCAACTTCCGCACGCCACCTGAGCCTTGGTCTTCCTCTACTGCGTTGTCCCTCTGGGGTGGATGCGAAGACTTTACGGGCCGGGGTATTAGTGTCCATCCTCTTCACGTGACCAAGCCATCTGAGTCTTTGGACCTTCACTCTTTTAGGTATGTGTCGCTGTATAGTCCGTACAGTTAGTGGTTAAATCTTCTCCTCCGTTCACCGTTTATGCAGACAGAACCATAGATCTTCCGTAGAACTTTTCTCTCGAACCGGCCTAGGGTGCTCTAATACGTTTTTGACAGGTTCCATGCTTCTGCACCATATAGCAGGACGGGGATGATGAGGGTCTTATAGTTTATAGTGTCACCTTAGGTGTTCGGGAGAGGGATTTACTACTCAATTGCTTTCTTAGCCCGAAGAAAGAGCGGATAGCAAGAGTTATTCTCCTTCTGATCTCGGCGCTGATGTCATTTTCCGTGTTGATAGCGGAATTAAGGTATACAAAGTCCCTAACTACCTCGGGTGTCCTTTCTTGGTGACAGCATACAGTTTATTTTGTCCTCATTGACCGCTAAACCCATTTTTTTAGCCTCTGTCTGTATACTCGCAAAATCACTGTTGACATCACGCTGCGTTCTCCCAATGATATCAATGTAATCAGCCTACGGGAGTAGTTGCACAGACTTCTTGAAGATAGTGCCTCTAGTGTCGACGTGGGAGTTCTGGACTATTCGTTCCAGTATGATGTTAAAGAAGTCGCATGACTGAGCGTCACCTTGTCTAAAGCCTTTTTTGACATCGAAGGCGTGAAGTCGTTACTGATTTAATGGAGCAGCGTGAGTTTTCCATTGTCATCCTGCTCAGACGAATGAGTTCTTCAAGGTAATCTTGGTTTACTTCCTCTTCATTGAATGTTTCATTCTGCCTGACAGCGGAATTTGATTCGTCATCGCCGTTGTACAGTCTACAGAAGTGGTCCTTCCATATCCTCAGCATTGACTGTGACTCTACTACGATATTTTCCTGTTGGTCTTTGCAGGCATCAGTTTGAGCTTGGTAACCTTGACTCATTCGTTTTACCTCTTGGTAAAACTTCCGAACCTCATTCCTGTTTTTAGTCTCTCACCATCCTCGATACAATCGCTTTTCATGCTCTCTCTTTTTCTTTCTGAAAAGCTTGTTTTTCTCTAGTCTTCTGTTCGTAGAGCTCCCCCCGAGCTGATCTCATCCTCCTGTGCAGCGCTGCTTTATATGCTTCTTGCTTGGCTGCATGTACCTGCCTGCATTCTTCATCAAACCAGGGGTTTCGTTGTGGTTGCCGCGTGAAACCCAGCACATCAGAGGCAGCATCCTTTATGGCTTCCTGGCAGTTCTGCCACTGGTTCTCAATACTCAATGCTGGCTGTAGCGGACTTCTCATGAGGTTACTTGACACTCGATCTTGTGGGAGTATGGTGTTTAATAAAAAGCAATTTAAGTTTTAATAGGATTTCCTGGGTCTGGAGTAGGACCGACAATTTGAAATGAATCAGTCTGATGTCTTTAATTTCTCTTTAAGACTTATTAACACTGACTTTGAAAGGGTTTTTAATAAAGAGCTAATAGAGCACGGAAGGTAGCCTGAAAAGTGTCACATCGTACAAGAGAGAAAGAAGATCAACGAGTTTTCTCGTTCTCTCTATGATCTCTTTTGTAAGACAGCAATAATTTTGATTTTGACCTTTCCTTTTTTTTTTTTTTTACTACATATGTCTACCTTGAGGGCCTCTCTGCATTGCTGGACCAATATAGAGGATGATTAAGCTGAATCAATGGCATAAATAGCTGCCTGAGGCCTGACTATCTGTTAGTATAGTAGGCTACAGCTACTACTATTAGTAGCCTATTTCCTTAAGATTCAAGATACTGCAGGACACCTGATATTTAATGAAGAGGTCAATCGGAAGAAGGTCCAGGATGACGTTAAGTGCATCCCGTTGGACAGGACCTAATAGCCCCTGATATCCCTACACAAGCATTTCTCTGCACCTTTGTGAGCTTGTTTACTATGTAAGATTTGCTGAGAGCGAGCCACCAATGGATCCATAAACAAGTATCGGTCTTACAACCGTTGTGTATGTCCAGTCCACTTGATCATTTTTGACTGGAGGCCCTAGTTTAGAACTGGAAGGAAGACAATGTTAGTGATTGACCGTTTAACCGAGGTAAAGTGAAGGCAGGTATTTTGGTTTTGTTGGTGAAAAGCATCAACTCGGTTTTGTTGTTGTTAACACCTAGTCCACAGCTCGCGGCCCAGGTGCTTACTTTCTTCAAAGCCATATTAGTGATGTCACTGATCACGCTTGGAAATTTTCCAGAAAATATGAATGACCAAATCATCGGAATACGCAACCGCTTTCACTCCACTACTCTCGAGTTTCACAAGAATGCTATTCATGACCAAAAGCCATAAGAGAGGAGACAGTACACCTCCTTAGGCTGTTCCTATGCTGACATATTTGATAAAAAATTGAATATCCTAACTTTGATTGAATCCTCCTATTACTTGCCATGGACAGGACATTATCCACCTTCTAATGAAGTCCTCAACACCGAAGTCTGCAAGTGATTCTGCGATGGATTCAGTTAGGACATTGTTGAAAGCTCCTTCTTCGTCTAAGAAAGTAGCTAGGGTATGTTCCTTGAAATAAATCGTGTTTCACTACCTCATGAAGAGCAGTCTCTGTAGATCTAACCCTCTTGTAGGCATGCTTTGAGCTAGATAGGGGACAACTACTCAGAATTCTCCTTATATGAGATTCTACCATTCCAGGATTTTAAATAGAAAGGATGTAAGGCTTATAGGTCGATAATCTATCAGTAGTATTCTATCAGGGCCTGAAGATTTAAATGAGGAGAAAGTTTAATAGCCCAGACCCAGACTATATTTTCTCTTGTTATAAGGGCGTTAACATGCTCTATGGAGGTTGACATGTTGAAAGTCAAATTAGATTCGGGTGGTCTTTCTTCACAACCTGGAAAGTGTACATTCATTAGTAACTCTAATGTCTCCAGCTTTCATCTGTTTTTTTTTTTTTAAGAAAGGAGGAGTTCGAATATTCCTTCGATAAAACACTACTTAGCTTAACCGACTCTTTGATATCTTCGATAGACTGACAGTACTCTTGCCATCCTTGTTTTTTGGCTTGAGCAATAGAACGCTTATATATTCTCAAGCAGGCTGATAAAATTCATGCTTATAGTAGATATTAAAAATAGTTCTTGTAATTTTCCTCAGAATAGATAAGTCATCATTCCACAAAGGTGGAAATGTTTTCTTTCTATATCTTATCGGACAGGAGACCTTAAAGGCGGTGTTTATAGAGTCCTCGAAGTTTGATATCTCTAAGTCAAGATCTGTAACCGAGTTGTAACTCGAGTTCGGTATATTGCGCAGCTTTGAGCTAAAGGTTTGACTAAATTTCTTTCAATAAATTCTTCTGGGATTTCAATAGGGGAAGGAGATTCCATTTCAAATTTAAGATCAAATAGAATCCATCTATGATCAGAAAAGGAATGAAGAAGAGATACTCTCCAATTTTCGATGGAGATTGCAGTGATTATTGACAAAAGTAACGTCTAAAATATCTTCCCACCCTTTCGAGTTATCTGTACTCGGAAAAACAAAAGTAGGAGTATTACCCCTGTTACAAACAGTCATTAATCAATCATATAATTAAAAAGAGAATCACCTCGCTCATTTATTTCTGTGCTGCTCCTGATTGAGTGCCTGGCATTGGCATTGCTTCTGATGAGCAGGCTGGTTTTTCTTGCTTTAGCCTCTGCCGATAGAATTCGTACCTCCTCAGGCGGTGACTCTCCATCATGTGCCATGTACGATGATGCAAGAATCAGACCCTCTGTTTGCCTATCCTCTAACCTAACAACTGTTAAATCAATAGTGCTAAAATTAGGACACCGAAAATCTGAAAAATTCTCACGTTGACGGTTTTAATGCCAAAACACAATTTGCACTCAACCTCTTTTAGGGCTCACGACGACCGACCCCATAACGGTATAAATTATTATAATTAAAGCTAGGCATACACGGTGAACATGTTGGTGTGATTTGTTGGGGTTGGGCTGAAAATTATTCGTGTATGGGCATGTTGGCCAACAAATCCACGGTTTATGAAATATTTTGTAAACCGTGAACTTACGGCTAACATGTTGGCTGTGTATGGGCAAGTTTACAACAAATTTTGAAGTTTATCAACATGTTCGTCGTGTATGGCGTTGTGACAACAATTCGTCATTTGTGTAGTTATTTTCATGGAGTTAACATGTCGCAAAACAAAGCAAAACGCACTTGTATCGCACATCTTGCCTTCACGACAGTCACACAAATAATGAAGTTTATAAACATGTTGGGCCGTGTATGGCGAACCGCTGCCCAACAAATCACACCAACATGTTCACCGTGTATGCCTAGCTTAAGAAAATAAACACCTTCGTTTATTTTGCAGATAATTATCTGAATACATTCTCTTAAAAATATGTCGCTTTTTGAGCTTGGACGATATCAGTTTGTGCGTTTACACTTAACAGTGACAGTCGCTGTCATGAAATGACAATTGCCAATGTTTGTATACAAAAATACAATAAACACTGAATTTAATAAAAAATAAATTTAATTGCAATTAAAACCAAATAATAAGTTACCATGGCTGATGGAGATATTTGTCGCCTTTGCTTAGATCATGGAATCGGGTTTTTGAACATCTTTCTCGACCCGGAAGAGGGAACCTTAAAAATCAAGGATGTCCTTGGCTACTATTCCATTTTACATGTTTGTCCTTTAATCTCTCTTTTGTTCCTGTCTTATTTCGGTTTATCTATACTCTTAGATTAATGCCGATGATGAAATATCCAACAAAATATGCTCCAAGTGCTGGTCGCACGTAAATGATTTCCATGAGTTCTTCATACGAATACAAAAAGTCCAAGAAAGCATAAATTCGATTGTTTATGTGGACACCAAAAGTGATGATGTTATAGAAGTTGTCCTTTCGAATGCGTGTGATGAAAAGACTGAAGATGAAAATATGCAAAGATGCGAAGAAATGCTCGAGGAATCCAAAGATAAAGGTATGTAAGTAGGGTAAGCCATTGTTAACGTTCAAAACACAATTTTGATACTACCCAGGGCCACCTGTTGTTGCGGAAGAGGAAAGTGTCATCGCTGAAGAGGTCACAGTCTTGAATAGCGAGGATGAGGAAAGTACTTCTTTGGACCAAAAGCAAACGATACAATGCAAAACAAATTCCAACAAACGACGGACGAAAAAAGTTCAAGACAAATCGACAGACCAAGCCGATGTAAATGAAAACCTTGTTAATTCTTTTTTCGAACTCACCTGCGATTTATGCAGCGAAAATTTCGAAAGCTGCACAAATCTCTTCGCCCATTACGAGGTCCAACACAAAATTCGAGGCTACTTAACATGCTGTGATGTTAAGTATTTTAAAATTACGAAGATTGCAGAGCATGTTTTGCGACACAAAAACCCAGAAATGTTTCAGTGAGTAGTGTTTCCCCTCAAAAACAACCCATAATAATTTAATGTCCTTTTCCAGATGTTCGAAATGTGATTTGGACACAATTTTCTGTGATAAAAAACAACTAGAAGCTCACATGCTGACACACTTGGAGCCACATTTCAGTGTTTTTCAATGTGACAAGTGTGATAAGACGTTTTCCAAGAAATACCGTTATCAACAACATTGCCTAACACATCTAAGCCCTGAGGAAAAGAAATACATATGCCAGGATTGTGGAAAGCCGTACGATCTCAATTCCCAAGATATCAAACTCTAATTTTTAGTTTTTTCAGATATGCCACTGAATCGCTGCTGCGTGTCCATGTTCGAGTAGTTCATCTTAAATCCTATGCGCATGTTTGTGAGATCTGTTCGAAAGTCTTCAAGAGTCGAGGGTTCTTCGAGAAACACCAACTCGAACACATGGGACAGTCGTTGCCCAAAATTCAGTGCCAAATATGCAAGACCTGGATGAAGAACGAGCATACGATGCGGGCACATCGGCGCCTTCACGAAGACGAAGGTACAGTTCACGAGTGTGATATCTGTGGCAAGACTGGACCATCACGGAATGCGATTCTGAAACACAAGCGTTATGTTCACCTGAGTGAGAGAACGTTTAAGTGTACGTCGTGTCCCAAGGCGTTCAAAAGGGCTGTTTCTTTGAAAGTAAGTGAAATGGTCTTCAAAGAGAATAGCGATTTTAATTGGAAATCATTTGCAGGAACACATGACCCTACATACTGGAGAAATTCTATACAAGTGTACGTTCTGTACGAAAACTTTTAACTCAGGAGCGAATATGTTTGCTCATAAAAAGAAAATGCATTTCAATGAATGGAAAAATGAAAAAGACAAGAATAAAAACTAGTTTAATCTATAATCATAAAATGCATACCTTTTTTTGTGGTTGTTTAGCTCCAGCAGCGTTTGGGTTTCATCATCAATCTTCATGGCTCATGTTTGAATTTTGCAGCGGAGTAGCTTAAAGATGAACCAGAACCCAGCCAGACTCGGACTTAACTCGGAACGGAATCTTTCTTAACAAGAGTAAGTGGTAGCACTGTAACCTTAACAAACAAAGTAACGGGTATTTACTTGGACCATTTTTATTTACGTAACATGATTAGCCTACGTTACCACATTACGTAAAACTGCGTTCAGGGTAGTAGAGAAAAGCAGAATTTTGAGCTGTCAAACTTATTAAGAAGCTGAACAGAATTAGTTGCCAGTCGCCCGACGACGAAAACGATTCGCACGACGAAGTTGAACTTTTTTTCAACTTTGTCGTGTAGCAAGTCGGGCGACTCGCAAAGTGTTCTGCTCAGCTCCAAATGAGATATCAACTGAGTAGTTTTAGTACTACTTATATGTTTTGTTGTTGTAATTCAAACTTGTTAAACGGATACGAACAATTATCCGACGCAAAAAAATCAAATTTAAAAAAGTGCATCTGCGATATTATCAATGCGAGTTTCCCTTTCTTGGATAGATCCTCTGGAACACCTTAAATGAAAAAAAAATTGACGCAGAAGTTGCAAATTGTTCTATAATAGGTCTGTTCTTTTACACCTAGTACTCCCAACTTCTCACACTTTTCTGTTCTTTTACTCAAGATTTTTTTAGTTCTGTCACTATTAAGGAAGAAAAATATTCCCCCTGTCTCCCGATTTTACACGCAAACATTTCTTGCGGGAGATTTTGTGAATTCTATCAAACCTTAAGAAATACATTAATTTGTTTGACGTTTGATATACTTTTGTGCATTTGTGAGATTTACGCTGTCAAGTGTTCATTTACTTTTTAGGAGAATCACAAAATTTCATCCCCACTCCTCGTAATTTGACAGTTTTTTACTAAACTCCCGAAAAAGTTAAAGAACGGACCCAATAAATTCTTTCCTCAGTATGCGAACGGGCCCTTAGCTGATTTTCTTGAACATATCTTACGTTACATGACACAACGTCGTCCCGTGACGTATTGTTAACACTAACAAAAAAACGGGACTTTACTATGACAAAAAAAAAACAACAAGAAAACCATTCGATTCGGTTTGGAAATTTCCTTTTCGCAATCGCTGACGCTGAACGTGAAAATACAGAAATTTCAATTAAATTGTGTATTTTATTCCCGAAAACTATCAAAAAACATCAATTGACCACCTTCAAACATGGGTGACTACGAAGAAGATTGGGATAACGATAATGGAGCATCAACATCGAGGAAGCAGTCTTCGCAGCCCTACAATTCTTCGTCTCATCGTTCGGATGAAAACGGTACTCGACGTGGTGGCGGTGGAGGATATAGTGATTATCGTTCGTCGAATGATGATTACGGTCGACGCGATCGTGATCGTGACGATGACCGTGGTGGAAGCTATCGCAACCGCGATGACGATCGTCGTAGGGATAGAAACGACCGAGGTAGTGACCGTTATGATAGAGGAGGAGGCCGAGATCGAAACGATCGATATGAAAGCCGTTCATCTGCTCAATGCTCGGAGGAAATCTCAATTTCGTCCAATGACATTGGAGCTATAATTGGACGTGGTGGAGCGAATATTAAGCGTGTTCAAGCAGACTTTTCGGTTCGTGTTAATATTGATAGAAACTCGAATACAGTTACAGTGTCCGGTGACAGCCAATCAAAGGTGGATGACGCTGTAAAGTTTATCAACAAACAGCTCGATGGCTCATCGGAGAGTTCCGGTGGGGGTTATGGTGGAAACAGGCGCTCCGACCGAAGCGATGAAATTAAATTTGTTTCGGGCTATGGAGTACCAGATCCAGTTGAAGAAGAATCAGCGCCCATTGATTGGGATAAGCTGAACAAAAATGCGGTAAGGGATTTTATAGAGCACGTGGTTACTCGTTTGTTGCAAAATTATATTTTTTGCAAGCAAAATTGTTCGATGTCAGCAAAAATGATTTGAAAATTGCTGCAAGTGTTGTCTCTGTCTGATATTTGTTCCATTTGCAGGAAGAAGAACGCGCCAAACGTTGGGCCAAATGTCCAAAACTTATTAAAATGTTCTACAATGAATCTTCAGAGGTTGCTAATTGTTCCGAAGAAGAAGTGGCTCGCATCAGAGCAGAGAATAACAACACAACTGTCGATAGATTGTTCAAAGAGAACTCTGAAACTTCAGATCCAATTCCGAATCCGGTTTGGAAGTTCGAACAGTGTTTCGGGCAGTATCCTGATTTGATGGATGAAATTCGCAAACAAGTAAGTTCTTCCTTCAAACCAACCTTTCATTCATTGACTTAACGCTTCTTCCATTGAATAGGGCTTTGAAAAACCATCACCTATTCAATCACAAGCTTGGCCAGTTCTCCTTCGTGGAGAGGATATGATTGGCATTGCCCAAACTGGAACTGGCAAAACGTTGGCATTCCTCCTGCCTGCTATGATACACACCGAATATCAGCCAACACCGAGATCCGAACGCGGGGGACCCAATGTCCTGGTCTTGGCTCCAACTCGAGAACTGGCTCTTCAAATAGAAAAGGAAGTCGGAAAGTATTCCTTCCGTGGAATGAAAGCGTAAGTGTGCCTTTTGATTTTTTGCAATATTTCATTTCTGATATCTTTTGCAGAGTTTGCGTTTATGGTGGAGGAGATCGCAAAGCACAAATCGGCAATATCGATGCAGGTGTTGAAATCATTATTGCCACTCCGGGCCGATTGAACGATTTGGTTCAAGCCAATGTAATCAACATAAACAGTATAACATTCCTGATTCTGGACGAAGCTGATCGCATGCTGGATATGGGTTTCGAACCACAGATTCGCAAGGTTCTCCTTGATATCCGTCCGGATCGTCAGACTGTGATGACCAGTGCCACATGGCCGCCCGGGGTGCGACGTTTGGCCCAAAGTTACATGAAAAATCCGATTCAAGTGTGCGTTGGCACTCTGGATCTGGCTGCTGTGCATTCAGTTAGCCAAGTGATTGAGATCATGGATGAGGAGGACAAGAGTTACAGGGTAAAGTTGGAGTGATCGTTTTGCATTCTCTCAAACTGACATTTATTCTTATTTGAAGATCCGAGAATTCATCAGATCGATGGAACCTCACGACAAGGCAATTATATTTTGCGGCAAGAAAGTTCGAGCTGACGATTTGTCCAGTGATTTGTCATTGGAAGGTGTAATGTGTCAATGCATTCATGGATCTCGAGACCAAGTAATTTAAAATTGAATTTGAGCTAATCTTACATTTCTGGAAATGAATTTACTTCGCAGGCTGACAGAGAACAAGCGATCAAAGATATCTCCTCGGGAGAGGTTAAGATTCTCATTGCAACCGATGTGGCATCGCGAGGATTGGACATTGAAGATATAACGTAGGTTCTTTTGTTGCAATTTTTCTAATCAACTCGTGTAATTTTGTTTGTTTTTGACAACAGATATGTTGTAAACTTTGATTTCCCGCGTAATATTGAAGAATACGTTCATCGTGTTGGACGTACAGGCCGCGCTGGTCGTTTGGGAACCTCGTTGAGTTTCATAACTCGATCGGATTGGGGTTCGGCGAAGGAATTGATTGAAATTCTCGAAGAAGCTGAACAGGATGTGCCGGACGAGCTGAGAGACATGGCACGTCGATTCCAAGCAATGAAGGACAAGAAAGCAAATGAGTTGGAAGCGTTTGGAGGCCGCAGTGGTGGTAGAGGTGGCGGCGGCGGTGGACGTTATGGTGGAGGTGGTGGCGGCGGATATGGAGGTGGTGGCGGTGGATATGGAGGTGGCGGCGGCGGATATGGCGGTGGTGGTGGAGGCCGTTCGGGAGGCGGTAGAAATAGGTAATGTTGTATTTTAGTTTGTGATCAAATTAGTGGTTGATTGTTTGTTTCTCTTTGCAGGTATTAAATGAACAAGCATTTCAAAACAAAAGTTTCACTATTTTTTCTCTTTTTAAATGAAAATTTGAATTACTTTACTTTAATTTTTTGTTCTTATGTTGTTCGATATGTAAAAAAGCATTTGCTTGCAACTTGAACCACCTAAAATGGACGCTGAATAAATATTATTTCCTTAGATATTTGAATCTAAATTCGTAAAGAGTTTAAACAAATATTACATACATAAGTGTGTGTTTGTTGTTCTTCTAACTTTTTTCCTTATCCGTGTATGCCATGCTATTCAATCGCATGGCTCCACTTCCGCCCACTACACATTTGACTTGCACTTGTCTTCATCTTCAGCAGCAAACTGAAGAGCCTGACGAGTTGAAGATATGCGACAGCACCTAAATTAACCAATGTCCCTTATCAAAATTATCGTAGTAGTTACCTTGTTCCTCTGTCTTGAGTTATTCCGGGTCTACAAAATCGGGAAGGAAGACATCTTTGGCGGATTAGTTGGAAAGCACAGCCTCCACGAAGTTACAACAGATAACGGCTTCCGACTAATCGACTTTGCTGCAGCTCGTAATACAGTGATAAGAAGCACTAGGTTTCCAAGACGAAAGATCTACACAGCAACCTGGCGATCTCCGGATGGTCGACAAAATCGACCATGTGCTAATCGGCGCAAGGCACGCATCCAACATCCTGAACGTGCGCACTTTCCGGGTAGCAAATCTCGACTCTGACCACTTTCTGGTAGTGGCTAAGTTTAGAGCTCGAATATCAAACGACAAAAAACACATGCGGTCCAAAGAAAGAAGTTCTACATCGCTTGCCTTAGCACCTCGGAGAATGCCAGAGACTACAGTGAGCGACTCTCCGCCGTCCTCTCAAACACCACAGACGTCAACACCTTGTGGAACCAGTATCGCGAAAAAATAAAAAATGTAGCCGATACCACCATAGGTTACCAGCCATCCCCGAAAAAGAACCCCTGGTATGACGATGAGTGCGCGATATTGAAAAGAGAGACGGAAAATGCAGGTTTGCAGATGCTAAAACAGAAAACAAGAGCAACAAGAGAAGAGTACCGCACAAAAAGGAGAAATGAGAAAAAGACCCTGCGAAGGAAGAAAAGAGCATCCGCAGTTTCTCAGCTCAAAGATCTAGAAGAGTCTCGGGCCAAAAACACCCGGCGTTTCTTTAAAAGGTCGAAGCAATTAGCTTCTGGTCTTAGAACCGGGACACAGGCTCTTCGAAACAGTGAAGGAAACCTAGTCACCGAAGCACAGGGAATTGTGGATGTTTTCAAGCAGCACTTCTAACAGCTGCTGAATGCGCAAAATGTCGAGCAAGATAATGACGAAAGAGAAGCTAGACCAGTCAATGAAGTCCCAGCTTTGTATATGGAATTTATAGTAGTTGCAGCCTCGTGAATCGACGACAGCGACGTCCGGAACGCGATAGTAGTTGCAGCCTCGTGAATCGACGACAGCGACGTCCGGAACGCGATAGTAGTTGCAGCCTCGTGAATCGACGACAGCGACGTCCGGAACGCGATACAGAACTAAAATCTTGTATATAGAAAAACTGACAGCGCCAAGACGGGACGACTCTCCAACCAAAAATTCTCGAGGCTGAAAATACTATAAATTCCATATACAAAGGTCCCAGCCCCCAGCAGAGAAGAGGTAGAAAGAGCCATCTAAAAGCTAAAAAATAACAAGTCCCCCGGGTCGGAAGGCATACCTGCGGAACTCTTTAAATATTGAGGAGGTGTTTTGATGAACCGCATGCACCAGGTCATCACCAAAGTGTGGGAGGAAGAATGCATGCCCACTGACTGCGATAAGCTCCATATGCCCCAACTACAAAAAAGGCGATCCGATGTCATGCAAAAACTACCGTGGCATATCCCTGCTTAATGTTGCATACAAAATCCTATCCAACGTACCGTGTGAGCGTCTTAAACCTTTCTGCAACACAATAATCGGAACGTGCCAGTGTGGCTTTAGGCCAGGCAGAAACACAATAGACCAAATATTCACACTGAGGCAGATTCTGGAAAAGACCAACGAATTTCAAGTCAAAACCCACCACCTTTTCATCGACTTTAAAGCTGCTTATGATAGCATCCACCGCCAAGAGCTTATGATGGCGATGTCTGTATTCGGGATCCCGAACAAACTGATCCAGCTGTGCCGTGCTGAGTTGTTTAAAATATGCGCAGGGCTTAGACAAGGAGATTCGCAGTCATGTGATTTATTCAACATATTCCTGGAGCGGATAGTGCGCAAGGCAGGTGTGAGCACGGAACACACTATCTTCAACAAATCCACCCAGCTTCTAGGCTATACGGACGACATAGACATCATCGATCGATCCAAGAGAGCTGTGCTTGAGGCCTTCACAGCGATTGAACAAGAGGCGAATCTCGTTGGTCTTGAAGTGAATGAGGACAAATCAAAGTACATGCCATCAACAAACAAAACAACATCTGTCCACCGACAAAACGTCACTGTTGGTACCAGCAATTTCGAGGTAGTTAAGGAGTTCACCTATTTTGGAACAAACATCAATCCCACAAACGACACCTTAGAGGAGATCCGAAGTAGAATTACACTAGCAAACCGCTGCTGCTTCGGTTTGGCAAAACAACTGTGTTCAAAACTCCTTACTCGAAAGACAAAGTGTCTGCTATAAAAATCGTTGATTTTACTAGTCCTACTCTACCGCGCCGAGTGTTGGACGATAAGTAAAAAAGGGGAATAGGTACTGGGCACTTTCGAACGAAAAATTGATTGATTGATTTTCGGGCCCGTATGCAACGATGGCGAATGGAAAAGAAGGTTCAACAGCGACCTGTATCAGCTGTAGTCCAGAAAGCCAAGAAAAGACGCCTACATTGGCTTGGCCACATCGAGCGAATGGATGACAGCACTCCAGCCAAGAAAGTCTTCTCATCGCAGCCCCCAGGTTCGGGACCTCAAGGAAGACCGAACCTACGGTACAAGGACCAAGTGACTGCGGAAATCCTTCATGGATTTTCAGCGGTCTAAGAAGAAGTAGAATCTCGTATTGACAGCTATGGACTTTCAAGAATCCGAATTTCCGTATTTTACTTTCTTGGCCCATACTCCCTGATAACCAAAATTTTAGTCAAATAATTCAATTTCTGATAAGCACTCTGTTTCCTGCTTAACGTTTCATTAAAAAATACACAAACCCAAAATCTAGCACATGCAGCAACCATTCATGTTTTTCACCTCCCTGCCGTACATCGTTTTGACACATCTACGATATTCTACCAAAAAACATCGCCATCAGCTGGCTGTCCACCTCCACTGCTGTCATCCAAATCTTCATCAAACAAAAAGAAAAAATTCTCGACTCATATTCGTCTCTAGCAATGAGCACCAAAAAACTCGAAAATCTACTTCAAACTTTGAATAAATAATCTTTTTTGTTTGTTTGTTTATTTCCTTATGAAATTATCAAAGCGATATCAAGTTTACCATCAAACCAATCACGAGTAACTTGAATTTATCAAATCAAGTTGAAGATTACAATTGAGTGAAAAAAAAAATCTATCCCCAATAGAAAAAGTGTGAAAAAAGTTCTCGCAGAAGTTTTTTGTGTTTTATTTCCTTTTTTTCTATTATTTGAGTTCGGGTTTTTATTTATTTTACTAGTGAAAAAACGACGACGCGAAGTGAATTACTTCCTTAAACCAAAATCACCTTAAATTATAAAAAGTGTTTAGTGTGTCCTTAACGCTTAACCAGTTTGTAGTCTTGTCTGAAAAGCAAATAAAAGAAAGAAAGAAAACCTATTCTTATCCATTTCATCACAAGAGCACCACGACAACGTGATTGGAGAATATTTTTCGCCGATCCATAAAAAAATATACACACTTTGAATAATTTTCCATTCCACGTCTGAAGTTCGCAGTCGGAACCAGCAACAACAGAAGGGGATATACCAAGGCCAGACAAGTCTCGCAAATAAAAAAGTCCAAATTGTATATGTCAATCGTTTGTTACGGTAAGTTCGAACTAAAACATGATTGTTTGTGTCATTAATTCATTCAATGCATATCATAACCTTTATTCCCAAGAGAAGTCTCACACCGAAGCCAAAGAACCACCAAAGGTTCCCTTTATTTTCAGTTTCCACTGCTTCTTGCAGTCTTCTCGATGTTGTCTATCCATTTCTCTTGCTTTGCCCTTTCCGACTTCGCATATTTTTTATATTTAGACTGGATTTTGGATATTTTTATAATTTTTAAATTATTGTCAACGGTTTGCGTCAGTAAATTCAATGTTTGTGATTTTAGAACAAAAACAAAGATGCAGCGTTGAACGCGATTGCCAACATTTGATTTGGCGCTCTGGCAATCGATCAAGAAAATGAATTATAACCCAACCACTTGGTTTAATCAAATTGCTGTTTGTTTGTTTAAGTGATGAAGATCGGTTAGTTGTGACTCCCCCAATCAATCAAACGCTTCAAGCTATCTTCTTTAGAATTGATTCAAGTCAGACTGTGATTGAAGACTCATTTCCCTTTGCCTTGTATGATACTCGTTTCATTGGTAAAGAACTTGACTTTGAAATGAAATGCAATCGATAGCGATGATGAATCAGTGCTAAAATATTTTCCACCCTTTTAGCTCTGAAGCTTTGTCTTCTCTTCCTTTTTTTTTATTTTAAGGGCAAGGGCATTCACTATCTTGGAACTTGGAGGTTGTTTATCGTTTTGGCACGTTACACGTGCTTCTGACTTTGAAAATCTTTCTCTCTGCCCCATGTTGGGCGCCAAAATGTCTAGCGCAGGACCTTGAAACACAATAATCATGAACTGAACATGATGTTTTGTTTTGTTTTATTTTTGCAAGTAAATAGTCGCCTGCTAAAAAGCAGCGTGGGTTGGGTTTTTAGTTTTTGTTTCTGTCGCATAAGTTTTTAAGATGAGTGTGTCCCTGAATAAAATGTAGATGTCGGGACTTTAAAGAGAAATGCCATTTCCGGTGACGAAGAGATTTCTTAAAAAAATGATAAAAGACAAACAAATGAAGATATTCAATAGAAATTATTTGATGATGTTTTGGTTTATTTATTTTTCTATTGAAGAGAACAATTATCAAATATGGTTGCCAACTTAGTTTAAATTGGGGATGTCTTTGTTTTTGTAATTTAAATTATGTAATCCCTTGAACAGGGGAAAAGTACACATGATGAATACCTAATAAGGAATGCTGATCCATGAACAATTAGCGAAAGGAGGGATTTGCGTTTCTTCAGGTTGATAAATGGATATGATTATTTTTTCAGAATAGGCGTTTTTCTTTTTTAGCTCCGAGCAGGGTACGGAGCTGTCAAAAAAAAACCCGTATTTCTTTTTTAGCTCAGACATATCGGAGCGCTCAACTTTTGTTTATTTTTTGATCAGACCGTGGTCAGAACGCGATCTACGAGCTCGGTTAAAACTGATGGAGTAGATGGAGTAAAAAGTTGAGCGCGGCCAACTTCATGTATTTTGTTCATTTATCATGACTGAGATGATGCGAAAAAAATTAAAACGGTAGAAATGGCGGGCGGAGTAATATGTTCTCCGAATGAAGGAAAATAATTTTTTTTTCAATTGTTTTTGTATGTGTGACAGTTCCGTGCTCAGGTTTGTTTCTTTATTAACTCGGAAAGGTCTGAGCTAACTTTGCTCAGACCGAGCTCGATGAGCTCAGGCTCTACTCCGTACCCTGCTCAGAGCTAAAAAAGAAAAAGGCCTAATGCTGGAATGTAAAAAGTTATAGGAATTGGAAACAAAATTGTTTTACCAACATTAAAAAAAAGTTATTCTTGGACAAAATTGGTTAAACAACTGCATATTTGCTTCACCGTATAAATTTCGTACCATGCTAAACATTATTCTGTCTATGAATCATATTTGATACAAACCACTTGTTGCACCAGGTTTGAGGCTTCCCTTAACCTGAAGAATTCTGAAGAATTTAAAAAGTTAAAGTGCCAATTGATTTTACCCGAATATTAAAAAAAAAATACTTCCTTTTAACAGCTCTTCGTTCGACCGAATATGAAAAAAAAGCGAACCTTCAGTTTAGAGGTCTTATGACGATGCTAACCAAATTATCCCAAACCCCAAACTGAGTGTTTGTCTGGAAGAAAATCACCTCCTACACCTTCTTCAGTTAAAACATGACAGAACTAACAAATGTGTGTAACAATAGGTCTGTTTGTTTACCGCAACAAACTGCAACGAAGTACAACTAAGTAAAATATTTTTACATTTTCTGTTTGTTTACTCGAATAAGTTGAAAAGAAAAGAGAAATCGAGAGAGCAAAAAATTTCCCCTCCAGAGAAAATGGGCGCGTTCACTTTGACTTGGATAGGCTATCCGGATCAGCGTTGCCTCTTCAAAAGTAGGATTGCGCAGTGAAACAGTTGAAAAAATGCAGTAAATCTACATTTTTCGCAGTAGATTTCTTATTTCACAAAAAAGAAAAACTTAAACATAAATATTCATACATAAAATATATTAAACTAGCCGACCCCGCGAACCTCGTCTTGCCTGCCTTCAAAAATCAAAATCTAAAAGAAATATGTAAAAAAACTCGTTTTCGGGAATTTTTGAATTTTTCACTAAAATAATTGTTCCGTTAGAAAAGCAATTTCTGAAAAAGTATAATTTTCGACTACCAATGTATTGTTTCCATTAGTCCACTTTCCCGTAAGATTTTCCCATTATTTTCACACGAACCATGCCTCGGCTAAGCTATGCTTACTGTAAATTTTTTTTTTAAATACGTTGGGCGGCGGCGTAAGAGTCTATACCGGTCAAACAATACAAGCAAAACAGCATGCATCTATTTCATTGCTTATATCTACTTATCTTTAGCTAATCACGTTTTACCATAATGAAGCGCGATCAGATAAGACACAGATATTTCCAATTTCAAAGATATGAAGTTTTTCTAGCTTGGCAACAAATTTTCCACCGAACTTGGTCTCGGCACCCTTCAGAGCAGCCCCAGAATAATTATGATTCACACAGATATGTATTGTTTAAATGCAAAGTGATTTGCTTGAATCCAATTGAAATTGAGAACTACATAACTGAATTTTTCCAAGCTTTGCAATTAATTTTCTACTTTCATTGAAGCATGCAGTAAAATGCAAAGTTCGTTGAAAAATTCATTGAGGATTGAGCGGATAAAGAGTCCCGGGCAGACATACAAACATACCAATGCACCTTTCTATGCAAAAACTTGATTTTAGGTCTTGAAGTTCTTCGTGCTCTTGCAGAGTTTTATGAGTTTCCAATCCAAAATTTTCCATTTTTCCATTTGAAAATAAGTGCACCTACAATTTCATACAGTTTTCCCTTTGAAAACCAATGAGTTTTCCAAGTTTTTCAAATTTTGAAAATGTTCGCTTAATCCAGGGTAATCTGATGGTTTCTAGCAACCATCATTTTCTTTCAAATTATGTTTTCAACTGAAGTAAGATATATCTTATTTCTTGTTTTTGTTTTTATACTGGTAACTAGTGTAGATTTTCTCTAGGCAGCAGCACTACTTTGCGGGAGTGAGCATAACAATATTCACAAAATGCTGCAAATATTTTCCCTCCAGAAAATTGATTTCATCTAATTTAAAATTTTAAGCAATCTAAACAATCATAATATTTCCATGAAAGATCTTGTTTTCTAAATAATGCCCTCCACTGACAATACAATTTATCTTTTCTTTACTGCAACTTATGCCAGGGAAGCAATCAATGATTGGTAAAATTGAAGGCATAGAACCATCTACCACAAGTTTCACATCTTAGGCCGTGTACGAATTGCGTTAAAACGTTAGAAAAACTTTATCACTTGTGTTATTTTTTAGCCTGCTCCGCAGCTAATTGAATTTTAACACATTTTATTCACCACGCAGTGTCAAAATTTAAGCGAACGTCAAGTTTTAATACACATTTTATTGCAATTCGCACACGGCCTAAATATTTCTGTACAGAGAGGAACAAAACAAAATAGAACATGCTATATATGTAGTATCCATACACAAAAGAAGGAGACGTCGACGTGCATGAAAAGCATGCTGAATCGTTGAATGATGTGAGAACAATCAAGTTAAAAAAGGAATCTCTGTCACAGAAGCAAAAGAAATTATAATAACTAAAGAAGAAAAAGTGCAGTAGATTGGATTTAGTGGCAGTAGATTTTTTTTTTGCGAAAAACGCAGTAGATCTACTGCAATTGCAGTAAAGTGGTATCGCTGATCCGGATAGCTATTTGTTTTTGCTTTCCATGTAAATAAAAATAGTAGAGGCTCAAACCAAACAAACCCAAACCTATCAAACAATTTATGGTATAGGTGGCTATCTGACAGAACAGCCATTGAAATTCGTAAACAGCTGATTTCTGAAGACGTGTTTTCACAGCTATCCAAAATTAGCTATCGAACTCGTTCATGAAAAACGAGCTGGATAGGCTATCCAAAACCAAACTGAACGCGCCCAATGTTTCAACTTTTTGCAACAGAAATTTCTTGTTGCGATTCGTTTTTAAATGAATCTTGTTCTTCGAATTTGAATTGAAACGGTTCGCCGAAATTCGGAAAGAATATGCTTTGTGCGCAGCAATTAATAACGATTAATGTTACAAATGCATTTTTTAAGGACTTCATAAGCAAAAGAAAGAAAAAGTGCGTTAATGCTTGGTTCCAATAATTCTTTTGTCCTGACGGGAGATAAGTATACTTTTCCGAAATGCTGTTTTTTCACAAAGCTGATCGAAAAAAATTTTATAAGTCTGAATGTGCATTTTTAAGTCCAAATCGGTATACTGACAATGACAAACCACTTATTCAAAGTAGTATTCTACACAGTTTCGCCTTTTTCGTTGTCCTCTTTCCATAACGAAATTGAAGAGCTTGTCATCGCTATCCTCAGGAATGTTAAACAACAACACACCAAAACTGCACCTTAGTATTCTTCTTCGCTGAACGAAGAATCATATTTCATCAACTCCAGCAGCAAAATCAAAAATTCATTATTTTTCGATACATGTACAGATTTACAATACAATACCATAAGGACCCCGCAGACTTTTTATCGGCCGATAGTTTAGTCGGGTTGGGCTGAAAGTGCGCACACCGAGCCAACTAAACAGTTTGGTTGGTGAACAGGGCGCAGACTATCCAACAGCCGGCCGACTATTCTCGAACTAGTTTGTAACTGACTGTTGAAGCGATCGCACAATGAAAATATTGTCTAGAAAAATTATTGCTCTCATCATACTCCGGAGGAGGAAAATCAAGAAGAGATTCTGAGAGTATTGGGTGCATCCCATTCTCAGTGATAGATTAGTTAGTGGAAAATTTTACAAATTACTTGATTACCCGAACAAAAATTTCGCCTATTATCGAATGAGCATTACCAGCTTCAATGAACTTGTCAAGCTAATTGGACCAGCAATAGCGAAGGAGGATACAAATTTAAGACTTTCTATACCTGTGGAGCAGAGATTGAGCGTTACGACGACGCCAAATCACAGAGCGAACTGAACTATCGGCCGACTAAACAATCGTCATGTATGCGTAGGCGTGTATGCGCCAATACTGATTAAACAGTCGGCCGATAGTTGGCCGACAGATTAGTTTGAATGTAAATGGTAGCCCATCAAACTTTTTTATCGGCCGATACTGAATCGCTGTAGTGTGCGCATATGCATTCCTCTCCATACTGATTAAGAAGCCTACCAAACTATCTGCAGTCTGCGGGGGCCCTAAAAGTAATGTACACGATTGTCATTTTCAATCGTTTTGAAAAAGTGAAAACAAACAGCAACAAATTACTTCAACGTGTTTGTTTATTCTGTAGCAAGTTTACTCTCTTTCGCGAATTTGACAGATATCAAACAAACTGCTACAACATGTTCCCAAACAGACCTAATAACAACTGGGATTTTGACGTTTTCCAAATAGTCAATAATGTACTTTGCAAGGTCTTGCGGTCTTAAAGTAAACCCTCTCAAAACAGAACTGGTACTTTTCACCAATAGAAGGAAGATACCTTCTGTCGCCACGAAGACGCTAAAAAAGAAACACAATCAGCGAGACACCAATAGCGAGACAGCAATAGTGCTGCAAGAAAGCATCTATCAAACAACACTCAGTTTTAACTTCACTCGCCAATTGTTTTCCAAGTGAAGCGGACGCATCTCGCCTTGTTAAGAGAAAAAACAATTTTAAAATACTAAATCGAAACTTTGTAGTAATTTGCCTTTTTGTACTTAAAATAAACTTGTTAATATACTTAAACAGTATTTGCCTTTGTTTTTGGTGACGAAACCTTCTTTTGAAGCGATACTTAGAGCTATATGTGAAAAAAGCGGCAGCAAACGGCGCTCTTCAACTCAGTCAAACCAAACATTTGGAGCGATAGCAGCGGTCATTCCGCGATTCTTACAAAAAAAGTTGGACACGTCTCTACGGATTACATGACCCCTTACGTTGACTTCAACAAGACTTTTATTACCAGGAAATCGACTTTTACCATCTTTGCTGATGGCTTGAAAATGAATACTCTTACAGAAAACCTCAACCTTGCCAGGCACCCCCACCATAGCAGTGTCTTCCAAGGCGAGATCTTGGCAGTGAAAAACAAAAAAACGCAAAACAAATATACATGATGGCGATCATGATGATCCTACGCTGACATCACCTTTTTCATTGATAGCCAAGCAGCAATAAAAGCGATTTCTGCCACTCAGTTCAAGTCAAAGCTTGTTTCTGCTGCGTTCCCGGTCACAGTAGTATCTTGAGCGAAGAAAAAGCGGCTGAGCTTGCAAGGGAAGGCTCAGTACTTGATCTTTCTCTCATAGACCAAGGCATCAGAATCCCTCAATGCGAATCAAAACGAAATATTAGTAACTACATATATCATTCAAAAAGCAAATGATAGATGAAACCACCTAACCTAGAAACCGGGTAACACCAGGAAACTCTGGTCAAATTACGACAAGAAAGATCCATGAAGGATCTCAGCCTGAATTACTGCAGCCTTCCTTCGGGAACGGTCCCTCGCATGCACTCTCCAGTCGCCGAAACCAAGCGCTCTGGCATCCACAGTCACTTGGTCCTTGTACCGTAGATTCGGTCTTCCTTGTCGTTTCAAACCTGAGGGCTGCGATGAGAAGACATTCTTGGCTGGAGCGTTGTGGCTCAATGTGGCCGAGCCAATGCAGTCGTCTCTTCTTGGCTTTCTGGACTACATCCACATCCGATAGGATCTTACTTCTAAAAAAAAATCCTCCGTAAGATCCTTATTAAGCATGATAACGGCACATAACATACTTGGCCACCACGAAATGAAGATGGGGCTTAGCACAGACGACCTATGTAGAGGTTGCGGCAACGAAGAAGAGCACGAAAACACCGCTCACTTACTACGCCACTGTTCAACACCCTGCAAAACAAGGAAACTATCCAAAACTAGAGAAGTAATCCAAGTTCCCAGGCAATCGCCTACTGAACTTCGTCAAGACCTCCAAATCGGTCGACCAATCAATTGTCAGCCCATATAACCTAACCTAACCTTCACCAGTAAGTGGGTCGAATGAAATGACGTATTTTCAAGTAGGTATGCTGTTCACATTAAGTGCTAGTTAACCTCAGTATACTTCCGTCGTTTCTCCGGTTTTTGAAAATGATTTTCAGTAGGTACCCTTAGGTTCTCTTATTCGTTTCTAGACCCACCTCTGTCAAACCAAAAAAAGGCGCTGCCTCTTGCGAAGAACTGACAAATCTTCCAAGAGTATCAATCTCAATCAATCTCAATCAATCCCTTTCAGAAGGCTTATTTCTATGTGAATGGAAAATATCTTATCTATTACCAATTCATAAATCTGGATCTAAAAGTCAAGTTGAGAATTACCGTGGCATCTCCAAGTTATCTGCAATCCCTAAATTGTTTGAGAGCCTTGTAAAAACAAAATTGGAGTTTATAACACGAGAACATATTTCTGACCGACAACATGGCTTTGTTTCTGGTCGCTCTACAACAACTAATTTAGCATTGTTCTCAAATTATGTCCTCAATTCTCTTGAAGGCAAGAATCAAGTAAGTGCGATATACACCGATTTTAGTAAAGCGTTTGATTTGGTGGATCACTCCACGCTAGTACACAAACTAAAACTTTACGGTTTCCATTCCACTTTTCTGGATTGGATTTCATCTTATCTAACGGGTAGATCTCAAAAAGTCATTATAAATAATTCTTTTTCGAGATCGATACAATGTAGCTCAGGTGTTCCTCAGGGAAGCCATTTAGGCCCGCTCCTTTTCAATGTTTTTATAAATGATATTACAGCGGTGATAACACACTCTCAATGCCTTCTTTACGCCGATGATTTGAAACTTTTCTTAAAAATCTTAAATCATGTCTCTGATTGGTGTTCAAGTTTTAAAATGTTATTAATCACGCTTCAAACGAAAACTTGCCAAGTGAACTTGTAAATTTACATCCAAACTATTTTCTATTTTCTTTTAATATTCTTGCATTAATTTCTGTGATTAAAAATATTCAATATAACACTTTTACATGAAAGAACTTGGCGTTCTTTTAGATCTCATTACTTTTGGTGGCTGACTTTTTACACAGTGTTGTTCGCACATAAGAGAACTTGGCTCTTTTTTTTTACATTTTATGTTTTTGTTCTGATTTCACATCTTTTTGCAAAGTTTTTTTTATGGAAGCATGAAACTCGAAATAACTTAATAAGCTAGCAATTTGCAAACTTTAACAATATAATTGCTCTGCCAATTTATAAATAAATAATAGGTAGGTTAGGTTAGAGTGGCTGTCTAGATGTCACATTAAGACCCCAAGGGTCCATTGTGAAACCACTAAAAAAAGTTACTCATTAAGTTTTATGAAGTTAAAACAAACCAGAATTCTAAATTTCAATATCCTATGACCATTTTAAGAAAGTGGGTGGCAGCCACGCCCCTTTAATGAAACTGCATTTTTATACTTATATTTTCTCTTATACTCAACCGAAACCCTATCAGAATTTCGAATTTAAACGTTTTCGACCATTTTAACAAAGTGGGCGTATACCACGCCCCTAAACGAAAATTGATTTTTTTTCTCTTTTTTCATGTTATTCAACCAAAACCTTAAAAGAATTCCAAATTTCAACATCCTACGACCATTTTAAGATAGTGGGCGGAAACCACGCCCCTAAATGAAACCAAAATATTTTACTTATATTTTTCCTTATATTCAACCAAAACTCTATTAGTATTCCGAATTTCAAGATCCTACGACCAGTTTTAGAAAGTGGGCGGATACCACGCCCCCTGAATGAGCAAATTGAAATTTTAGATTTTTTCCTTTGTATATACCCGAAAACCTACCATTGTACCAAATTTCAAGATTCTGCTATTGTTAGAAGTGCTTCATAATTTTGATGATCAGTCAGTCAGTCAGTGAGTGAGTCAGTCAATTACGGTTTTTGAAATTTTAACTGTTCAATATCTCAGGAAGTAGTGGTTCTACAAAATTATGTTTTTCACAGGGCCTTTATGCCCATGAAGTTAATACGTAATTCAAATTTGAAGCTTCTAACTCTATGGGTTCAAAAGTTATGGGGGGTTAAATATGTGCTTCAGTTCGATCCTGTAAAAAGGGAGTAGTGCTAGAACTTGGCTGGGCACTACCGTGCCCTTTGATATTGGAATACGCTGATGTCATTTGGAATCCAGGTTTTATAACGTGCTCTGATCGTCTGGAAAAGGTTCAAAAGATTTACCAGATTTATATTTTATAAAATGAAGTGGCATTCTATTCCCGAATATAAAGCAAGGTGCCTTTTTCTAGGCATTAAGTCTCTTAAATCGAGAAGAAGTATTCATGGTATAATGCTTGTGAGGGATATCTTATGTTACCACGTACGTTGTCCATCTTTACTTTCAATTATACCAATTTATGTTCCATCAAGAGCTTTGCGTGGTAGAAACTTTCTGTTTGAATCTTTTCACCGAACAAGCTACGGCAGCAATGAGCCGATTTGCAGGTCAATAAGGCAGTTCAATGAGGTTTGTCAATCTATTGATTTAAGTAGTTCTAGGGATATGTTTAAGACTTATTTATTCCTGTTGTTTACTTTATATTTAAATATTAAGATCATATCTGTTAGCTTTAAGCTTGAAGATGAAACAAATAAATAAATAAATAAATCTGTCATGAAAAAGTGCTTCTCAATTTTGCCGTTCGGAATCGGCGTTAAATTGTAGGTCCCCTCAATTCTTCACACGCACCCATAGGATTGTTGATGAGAGTGAGCCACTTAGGCCTTGGCTCTTCAAGAGCTGTCGCGCCACTCTATTTATTTGTTTTTATACATATTTCTATATTTTCTCGGGTGCAACAAAAATAAGAATTATGAATCTTCGCACTTCTAATCTTTCTTTAAAAGCAACGTTTATCGGGTCCGCTAGTAATATGAGCATTAACCATCCTTGAATACAATTTAACAAACCTATACCCATAATTTGATAAAAGCCTGTATTAAGCCGTTTCGAAAGAGCGTTGTACATGTTATAGCATTCATCAAAATCGGTTCAGTCGGTAAGGGGCTGTTCACACAAACACGTACAGAAAAATTATAAAGATATGCTTGAACATGAGCATGAGGGTTATATAGTGAAACTATATCTTTCATAGAACTGTTTATTCAGTCCAATTGACATTTCTAAACCTGTTCGATTTTTTATTTAAAACATTTATTGCTTTTAAAACAAGTTCGCCAGACCTAGAAGAGTATTTTAATTACAATCGATCAGGCAATCGATTTCATTTTTCTGTTCAAGCCACCCGAACCCTTAACCAATTTGCGTTTTTCATTATGCCATTAAAGTATGTAATAAAAGTAAAATCTATAAAATAATAAAAAAGTAGAAGTTGATAAAATTAAGATACCAAACACCAAGAAAAGAAAATTCGTCATCACTGCAGAAGATAAAATAATAAATTAAACAAAAGTGAAATATCTTTCCAAACAAAATGTCAATGCAACCTAATGGTGTTTCTTTTCGTCTCACTCACACTGCCTCTTTAAAAAAAAAAACAACAAAAACAATTAAAATAAAAGCTAATCTTGATAACAAACACGTAGTATAAACACATTTAACCAATTGATTATTATTGTGGTCGTGGTCGCTGGGTCTTAGTTTTACATTTAACGTAGATATAATTTGGATTCTGGTCGCATTAGTATCAAAACTACCATCGCGTGGAATGTTTTCTTATTTTAATAAAAAAAAAAAAAAGCCGCCAACGATTTCCTTAAAGAATAAACACAAAACTCTTGCACCCTTAGTAGCAAAAGATTGTTATCGCGAAATAGTTGTCAGCTCACAGGATGGATAGTGAGCCATCTATTTATTCGGTGTCTTATATTGTTGAGGCGGTAGCAAGGTTATCTTCAGCATCGCGGGAATGTAAGTGAATAAATATTGAATTTAGTGAAATGTTGCGCATACGCCATAGTGAACTTGTAGTTTTTTTTGTTGTATTTGCTTGCATAAAGTTCTTGTTTACACAATTTGTTTACGATTTGCACACCAAGTTATTTAACTTATTCTAAAATGCAATTGGAAAGAGTAAGCTGGCTATTTTATCAACAGACAGACTGAATAATGTTCGATTTGATGCGGATATTAAACGTTTTGTGATCTATCGTTCGCTATGCATCTTATCATACTATCGTATGCATTTTTTTATGATATCTCGATTTGGAATTGAAATTTTCCATTAATGATTTTTATCGATTTACTTTTTTAATCGGTGATTTGCGGATTCAAGCAGACTCGACATACATTGTTTTGAAATAAAATCGCAGGACGATGTCTGTCGGATCCGGGATCGGCTAGTTTTAAGTAAAATATTTAGGAGGTAAATCCCCATCTCGTTCTTTATTTTTTTTAAATTGAAATTTACACTCTTCAAAAGATAACCTTCTGGCGTTAAAATTTGAACATGATTTCCCCCAATGCTGGGTCAGACCTAGTCTAATCTCGAGGTCCAATTTTCTACGATTTCTTACAATATTTGAAGCCGAATATCGGCAATTACGTAGCGAATATTGGCCTCCAAGTGGTTAATTCACACAATCCCAACAGTGAACAGTAAATAAATAGTCAATCGGCGTTAAATCGCATAATCTTGGAGGCCAATTCACGGGTCCGTGCTTCAATAAATCAACTGTGGTACGAGCTGTGTGACATGTTGAACCGTCTTGTTGAAACCATAGCTCCTGCACATCATGAATGTTTGTTTGAAAAAGTCAAAAGACAGTGATCTTTAGCGGTTACCATTGAGTGTAAAGTTCTGTGGCCATCATTGTGATTTTCAAAATTTCATAATTTGCACAGTTTGGAAGCGTTGTCTGTTCATAGTGAAATGCCAAACCAAACAAAAAATAAATTACTTTACGAAATGGCTGCAGTAAGAACAGTGATACCCACTCTATACCTAAAAAAAAATAAAAAAATAGAAACAAATTAAGGTGCTGATCTCAACCAACAAACCTCTCCAGCCAGCTCGGTCCCTATAGCTACCTGTCTCCAGTTTCACACGCACCGGAGTATGAGTGTCCATCCTCTCCACGTGACCAAGCTATCTGAGTCTTTGGACCTTCACTCTTTTAGCTAGGTTAGTCGCTGTAGAGCCTGTACAGTTCGTAGTTCGTTCCATTCACCGTTTATGCAGACAGGACCATATATCTTCCGTAGAACTTTTCTCTCGAATCGCCCTAGGGTGCTCTCATCCGTTTTTGACAGGGTCCATGCTTCTGCACCATATAGCAAGACGGGGATGATGAGGGTCTAATAGAGCGTTACATTAGTTGTTCGGAAGAAGGCTTTACTACTCAATTGCTTTCTTAGCCCGAAGAAACAGCGATTAGCAAGAGTTATTCTCCTTCTGATCTCGGCGCTGATGTCACTGTCGGTGTTGATAGCAGAGCCAAGTTAGACGAAGTCCGTAACTACCTCGAAATAATATGCGTCTATCGTGACATGTTGTCCAAGACGTCGGTGTTGGGTGTCCTTTCTTGTTAACAGTATACTTTTTTTTTGCCCTCATTGACCGCTAAACCAGCCTCTGTCTGTATACTCGCAAAAGCACAGTTGACATTACGCTGCGTTCTCTCAATGATATCAATGTCATCAGCGTAGGCGAGTAGTTGCAGAGACTTCTGGACTTCTATTCGGATATGGATATTAAAGAAGTCGCATGACAGTGCATCACCTTGTCTAAAGCCTTTTTTTTACATCAAAGGCGTCGGTCGGTAAGGTCTAAACCGACGTTAATGGAGCAGCGTGAGTTCTCCATTGTCATCCTGCTCAGACGTAGGAATTCCAAAACTGGACATGGCTTTATACAGTTCTTCTCTTTAGATGCTGTCATACGCAGACTTGAAATCGATAAAAAGATGGTAGATGTCGATTTGGAGCTCTTGAGTTTTTTCCAGGATCTGCCGCAATGTGAATATTTGATCGATGGTGGACTTTCATGGTGTGAAGCCACACTTCAGGCGTTCACATATATAGTACTGCAGAAAAGATCTTACGCCTTTTAACTTGGTGCAGTTTAGAGGGTCTCCTTTCTTCAGGATGGAGCAAATAATGCTGAGATTCCATTCATCGGGCATGCCCTCTTCTTAGCATATTCTGCAGTTGGTGCATGCTTCTTATCAAGTCATCGCCGGCTGCTTTGAAGAGTTCGGCAGTGATGCCGTCAGTTTCCGCAACTTTGTTGTTTTTAAGCCTAGATATTGCTATCTTCACTTCGTTATTCTTCATTGATTGGTTCATTCTGCCTGACAGCGGAATTTGATTCGTCATCGCCGTTGTACAGTCTGCAGAAGTGGTCTTTCCATATCCTCAGCATTGACTGTGACTCTACTGCAATATTTCCCTGTTGGGCCTTGCAGGCATCAGTTCGTGTACAGTTACCTTTAGTCATTCGTTTTACCAAAACAATGCAAAATTATAGACAAAATATAAATTCAGGAATCTGCTTTTAGCAGTTATTTCGAACAGGACTGTATAAGCTCAACGATTCAATAAATCGACTTATGAAGCCTAAAAAGCACAAACAACATTCTCAAACTTAACTCATTATATTCAACACAATTCTTGCCAGAAACCAAACGACATACACATGCTAAAAACATTAACTCATGCTCCTATCAAGGTTTGTTGTTGAACCACGTGAAATCCGATAATAACTTACATAAACTTGATTGAAAAACTTTCATCATCAGCAAAGTTTCAAAGAACTAACTAAAGTATGAAAAGTTTCAGTTTCACATATCAAAGAAGTTTTTAATCGATGCAAACACAATTAATTTCAAAACCAATTTTCGACCCAAAAACACAAAAAAAAATCATTCCAAATGGATTGAGTAACTTCTTAAACCTTGATTTCGATAAATGCCTGATAAGAATTTCTCATATTAGGTCCGTTCTTTTACTTTTTCGTCAGTTTTTGTAAGAACAGTCAAAAATCGAGGAGTGCGGATGAAATTTTGTGATTCTCCCAAAAAGTAAAAGAACACTTGACACCAAAAATCTCCTAAATGCACAAAATTATATCAAACCTCTACAAAATTCAATGTACTTCTTATGGTTTGACAGAACTTACCAAAACTGCCGCAAGAAATAACGTAGTTTACGAAAGATCACTAAATGTCAAAACTATTATCTGAACACAATTCCAAAACCTTTTCTTGTATGTATTCGGTATGACCATCACTGTCATTTCCACCTGTCATATCTCCTTCCGAAAAACTCCTAGGTTGCTCTGATCTAACTTTAATGCATTCAAATCTTATAGTTTTTTCAAGGAACGTAACCATCAATATTTTATTATCTTCATCATTAAATTTTGACATTTCATTGGTTTTTAAATAAAACATTTTAAATTTGATTTGTCAAATGTCAATAAAAATCCCCATTTCACATGAATTTCTTGATTGATGTGTCACCCATCCATCTGTCACTTTGCAAATTCGTCAAACAAAAAACCACACACCAAACCCATGTCTCAAATAATAATTTATTTTACTCTCGTCTACTTTCATCACTCGCCAAAAAACCCTCAATTTTTATTTCTCACTCCAGAGCATCCATCCACATGATTGTTTGGATTTGTAAAGTGCGCTATTAAGGTTTGTTTACCTTACAAGTTAACGATTAAAATGAGGCCAAACAAAGCATGAAACTTGCGATTTTTTTGTGTCGTCAAGACACACGACGACGCACGACGACAACGAAACTTTCATTCAGGGTGTAGACAATTTTTGTGTTCTTTGTTTGTTTGTTTTTGTTTTTGTTTTTTGCCAAAGCTTATGTTATAATAAACATAAACTAATGAAGCAATTAAATCCTCATCAGGCACTCATAAAATCAAATAATCTTTTAGACTATCTTGGTTGATAAGACTATCTTTATTTGACAGAAAGAATCGGTTTAGAGTGCGTGCCATAAGATGATTTTCTTTTTAGAAGACTTCTTTTCGTCATTGATTGAACCCAAAACCAAAATAAAACAAAAAGAAAAATGAAACAAAAACAAACAGTAATTGTAAATTTTGTTTGTGACAAGATGTGGCTGCGATAAAGCGTAAATTGTTGGCGGAAGATTATTGCACTTCCTCCACGAGGTCGTCTATTGTTATCGAGTTGTTGCCAAAAAGTATGCAATTTGCTTCGAATTGAAAATTTCTTATAATCCTTAGCATATACAATGTTTTCTAAATTTTTGTTCAAAGCACTTGCAGTTATGCGAGATTTTTTGATGAGGTAAAGATTTATTACCTGCGGCGCAATGGTAATGCGACCTACAACCACAGATAATAAATTTATACAGATGTCTCACCCTTATGGAGAGAAATGATATATGAAACTGAAAGCTACAAAAAAAAAGCTTTTTCCAAAAGCTTTAACGCATTCACTTAATGCATTAAAAATCTATTTTCGCTCGCCTGATTGCGCATAAATGAATACTTAGGCAAGGAAAAAAGCTTCAAAAAGCTCCTTGTCTGTTAAGAGCAAAATATGTTTCATTTTTTTCTGCAGGGATGAGACATCTGTATAAATTTATTATCTGTGCTACAACTTAGAAGGTGTGGGTTCGAATCCTAAGAAAAACTGACAAAGTCTCACATTTGTGTCCTCAGCTTTTTTCACGCACTTGATGAATTGTTGCAGAGTGTAAGCCAAGTAGACCTTGGTTCTTCAGAGCTGGTCGTTCCGATCCGAATAAAGCGAGTAGATTGCCTCGTTAAAGTGACATTTTTAAAATCTTTCAGCAAAAAGTGAATCAACGAATGATAATTGCACTCAGTGGCGTGCCCGAATATAGGCGGGGGCAAAGTCTTATCCGCGAGGCCTTTTTCATGCACATAAATATTATTTACCTTGAGTTATCGAGCCCTTCCCGCCGGCCGTTTTATCGTAAGCGACAAAAAGAGAATTTTACAGGAAGAGGTTTTTTTTGTTTTGATCCAAATCCTTTGAACCAAAAAGGCTCAAAGTCAGGAGTCATGAACATTATATGTAAACTTAATGTACTGATAAGAATCTTGTCGCTTTTTCTAACAAGTAATAGCTGTTTTTGACGTTTTTGTCGCTTACGATGTTTTCCTACTTACCATGTCGTTATATTAATGGTGCTTACGATAAAATTAATAAGTAAGATAAAATTAAAAAAAAAAAAACGAAAATATCGGTTTTACTGCTTTTTGATGGAATTAAATTTTAAAATTAATGAAATTATATAGAAATTAAAATAACTTTAATAATATATTATTCTGCGCTATATAAAAATCCGAGCATACCGAGCAATATTGTTGTATACAACATTAAGTTTGCGGGTCGTGGCATAGTCCAAGTCACAGAAAACTTCACATCCATACAATAAAACAGGGAGTAATAGGGTTTTGGCTAGCAACATTTTGGTTTTTTTAGGAATGAACCTGTGACCTGGAGAACACGAAGGCTACCATAAACCTTCCCAATCGCGCTGTTAATATGATCTTTCCATGTGAGGCTACGATTGAAAACGATTCCTAGATTCCTAACGGAGCCGACTTAATCAATGTTTCTGCCATCCAGAAATCAAATGCTTTGCGGCAGATGGGCAGGGTTTTCGACTTTACAGGATTTTAGCAGAAATTATTTTTCTTTGACCAACTGGAGATACGAAGCAAGTCCTCGTTCATTAAAGAAACCATGTCGTTTTTAGCATAAAATGGACGACTTATCAACAGTTGTACATCATCTGCATATAGGTGAACTAGACAATTTTTAACAACTAGAGGGAGCTCGTTGATATAGAGCGAAAAAAGGATTGGTCCAAGTATAGATCCTTGCGGTACGGGGGCGCGAAATAAGGCCCCAGAAAAAAGGCCCCAAAAAATAAATGAAATAAGGCCCCAAAAAAAAGCACACAAAACAACAACAACGAAATTTCTCAAATTTTAGGGTTTTCTTTCATTTTTTTGGGGCTTTTTTTCATTTTCTTTTGGGGCATAATTTCACTTTGAAATAAAGTTTTGGGGCTTAATTTCAGTTCAAAACTATTTGGAGCTTTATTTAATTTTTCAAAATTAACATGAAAATGCATAACCAAGTTTGTCTAATCTAGGGCCCAAAGTTTGTTGGAGCTAATTGTGTAATTTGTGAGGATTTTCGGGCAAATATTTTGCTGTTGCCTTGTTAAAATCTTTAGATTTGCAATGAATGTAACTTTAAAATTCAAGCCGAGTCCATTGCAGATGGACAGGAGAATTACAAGTGTCCTTGTTGTAGGGAAAATGTTCAAGATACAGTTCAAGTATTTGTTTAAAAGTTTGTGGTGACATCACCTTAAATAAAGTTTGTTATGAAGAAAACAAGTTGTTACCTATTCCTATTTTGGCAATTTTGGTTGTAAGGTACAATTACGGAAAAAATTTTGCCCAAAAGAGAATCAATTTGGGGTGTAAAAATAAAAGAATTCGCGCGATTTTTTTTATTTACACACCCCAAATTGATTCTCTTTTGGGCAAAATTTTTTCCGCTCGCTTCGCTCGCTAGCAATTGCACCTGCTGTATTTTCTTTCAAACTACAATTTTTAAAACATATTACACTGATTTTGGAGTTAAGGTTTAATAACAAAACAAAGTAAATGGTTCTTACGTGTTCAACATGAACTATGAAATCAAAAATTAGATATCTGCTGAACTTTCTATCAATAAAAAAAGGTCTTTCTGGTGGAGCTATTAATGTAATTAAAAGAACTCAGTAAAATGAAAGTGGGTTCAAGTATAGTGTTCTTGTAGAATTCCCAACTCTTACCGAAAAGTTCGGTGAGTTTGCATTTTTACGTTACGTCACATAGACTTTAACGGTTTATTTCAACCGTTATGCAAGGGTAAAAGCTTGAAAATGTTAAAAACTTTCTACTCAATTTATTGTTTTGACAAACAATTATCTAAAATTAACCACAAGTGTTAGAAGACCCGAATTTGATTTCGCAACTTATGATCCACCAAAATGGGTCAGTAGTCTCAAATTCAAATTCTGCCCTTATGACCCACAAGTCTGTGGTCTCAAAGAAAAAACGCCAAAGTCGATTTTCAACATTTTTCAGGAGAGACGTTTGAAGTTTTTATGAAAAGTGCAACATTAAAAATTGCTAAAGAATATTATTGGAGATTTAATCGCCTTGAAACTAGCATAGAATTGAAGGTTTTTTAGCTCGCAATTAATTCAAATTCGCCCCTTATGACCCACCAGTTTCTATTCTACTAAGAGTCCTTGTTGCAGGGAAATTGTTAAGGTCACATTTCAAGCATTTGTGTAAAAGTTTGGGGTGGTATTTCATTATCTTACTAAGTTATTTTTATGAAAAAGACGAATTGGGATTTAATTGCATTTTTCCAATAAAAGTAAAACAAGTTGGGGCCTTATTTCATTTATTTTGGGGTCTTGTTGCAGGGAAATTGTAAGGGGCACCATTTGAGGGTTTTTGGAACAGTTTGTGGTGATATTTCATTATCTAACTAACGGTTTTTTTATGAAAAAGACAAATTGGGGCTAAATTTCACAGTTTGGGGCCTAATTTCATTAATTTTGGGACTTTTTTTCATTTAGTTGGGGCCTTATTTTTGGGGTATAATTTCATTATGAAAATATACCCCAATTTGGGGCCTTATTTCATTTTTTCTTTGGGGCCTTTTTTCCTGGGGCCTTATTTCGCAGAGCCTTGCGGTACACCAGTTAATACACTCATAAAGCTGGATGATCGATCATTTATGACAACGCGTTGTTGTCTTCCACTAAGATACGAGATCATCAACTTACAAGTCTCGAAAGAAAATCCGCAGTTATTACTTAGCTTTCTGCAGAGTATTGAATGGTTGACAGTGTCGAACGCCTTAGAGAAGTCTAAGAGCTTATGTTTGGAGTCACGTTACGTAATTTTACGTATTACGTACAAAACGTGAGGTCGAAGCTTCATTATGATAGCATGCCTTGAATTTCAATGGCTGAACTCGCAAACGTCCCGCGAAGCTAAAGCTAAAGCGTGTTTGTGTGAAAGCCATAATGTTTTCAGATTTTTATCTGTATACTTTATTGGCCCTGTATCAAAATGAAATTCTAGTACTTGGGATTTTGAGTCTGATTTCTGGGTTATTCCCATATATCTCCTGTACGGCTTGATCGATTTTGTTCAAATTTTGCACGGTCATACTTAACATTAACCTCAGTAATATTGCATTCCAAGATACCTATTTACAAAATCTTGAATCACAAAAAAATCGAAAAGGAAATCAATTTTTATAATACCTATTACGCTTGTTACACTTTTTTCTAGATTTCTCAACCAATTTCTTGCAAACTTCGTCAACATGTTTATTTTATTTGCAATGTTTAAATAATGTTGCATACTAAAAATATTCAAAAATATTTTAATTTCTCTGATTTTATCCTTTAGTAAATGAATTATGGAAGATAACCGTTAAGTTTCTTTATTAAAAGTTTTCAGTGAATCACTGTATCAGCAAGCACAGTTGGACAAACTGTACTCTTTCGAAACAAATTTTCTACCACCTCATGGCTTTACTTTTAACTGTAATTTACATGCAGAGCATACATTAACGAAAACAACATGAATGAACTTTGATATACATGATTTAAGAAAAACTATGTCGTTTGCGATATATGCCACAAAGTTGAAATGTCGCTTACGATAAAATTGATTTTCTCTGTTACTTTTCGTAGAAAACTTTTTTATGTTAATTAATGACGTAGATAGCTGCGGTATAATGTAAGCTTTCGAATGGTATAATAAAAACAATTTTGATAAAAATGTCGCTTACGATAATTTTGCGGGAAGGGCTCGTTATATTAATATAATATTAATATTCTCGAAATTCTTCTCAATGAACATTTTGTTTTGCATTAGGGTATAATACTGAAAAAAAGTGAAAGCGGGATCTATGGGGGATCGAAAATCTAAAAGTCATGGTTTATTGGGGATCAATATCTAAAGCTTGTCTTGTGACTTTTGAGTTAGAATTTTGTTTTCCAATATTTTCACTGCGGCGTATACTTGTTAGTTTCCAGAAAATTAAAAATGTAATTAAAATAAAAGTAGTTCTCTAGCTAGGACGTTTAGAATAAGGGGAGATCCTGTGCGCCTCACGTTCGGGAAATTGTGAGCTGTGAAGAATATTCTTTTGTATTTAAGTATTTGAATAAGTTAGGTAACGATCTTACAGTGACAAAATAAAAATATGAATAAAAAATTATTAGGTGTATATTTTCGTGGTTGGGGTGTAAGATTCCACAGAGTGTGGTAGCTGTTACAAAAAATAAGTGCAGTTAAATATGTGTTTTTTTTCTATAAGATTTTAATGGATTATATTTCATCTTTTGAACTTTGTCTTTATGGAATAGAAATATGAATAAAAAAATTAAACAAAATTTAAAAAGAATTGGAACATATATTTTTTTTATTTTTTCGTTGGGGTGCGTGATAATCCAGTGTGAAGTGCGAGTTAGAAAAAATAAGTGTGCGGTTGGGGGGTTAATAACGTAGAAGTATAAACTATTTTGAATTACTACATACATAGTTGGATTATGGAATAGATATATGAAAGTTATCAATAAACTCAAATAATCATTATTCCTTCCGATTTGATACACAAAACAGCTACAGCATTTAACTTTTCTTGACTTAGAGACGACTTAAATAATTTTTTATGCTTTTTAGCTAAGAAAATTTTCTTTCACCATAACACTTTGTTAGCAGTTGCCCGTAGCTTAGTTGGTAAGTCCTATTCAGGCCAAGTTTTTATTTCATCTTTCACGGGCACTGCCTCTTGTGAAGACCTGACAAACCTTACAAGAGTATCAATCTGTCATGAAAAAGTGCTTCTCAACTCTGCCGTTCGGAATCGGCGTTAAATTGTAGGTCCCCTCAATTCAATTTGAATATAAAAAAATGCAATGCTATCTCTTTTTATAGGTCCTATAGCCACATTAGCTTTGAATACAAGATCGACTCGAATGTATTATCTTGCGTAGAAAACATAAAAGATTTAGGGGTTACATTAGAGATTAATTTTTCTTTCAAAAACCATACTGACTATGTCATTGGAAGAGCGAACTCAGTTGTAGGTTTTATAAAACGGAATTGTATTGATTTCAGAGATCCGTACGCATTATTATCCCTATATATATCTCTTGTAAGATCTATATTGGAATACGCTGATGTCATTTGGAATCCAGGTTTTATAACGTGCTCTGATCGTCTGGAAAAGGTTCAAAAGATTTACCATATTTATATTTTATAAAATGAAGTGGCATTCTATTCCCGAATATAAAGCAAGGTGCCTTTTTCTAGGCATTAAGTCTCTTAAATCGAGAAGAAGTATTCATGGTATAATGCTTGTGAGGGATATCTTATGTTACCACGTACGTTGTCCATCTTTACTTTCAATAATACCAATTTATGTTCCATCAAGAGCTTTGCGTGGTAGAAACTTTCTGTTTGAATCTTTTCACCGAACAAGCTACGGCAGCAATGAGCCGATTTGCAGGTCAATAAGGCAGTTCAATGAGGTTTGTCAATCTATTGATTTAAGTAGTTCTAGGGATATGTTTAAGACTTATTTATTCCTGTTGTTTACTTTATATTTAAATATTAAGATCATATCTGTTAGCTTTAAGCTTGTAGATGAAACAAATAAATAAATAAATAAATCTGTCATGAAAAAGTGCTTCTTAACTTTGCCGTTCGGAATCGGCGTTAAATTGTAGGTCCCCTCAATTTTTCACACGCACCCATAGGATTGTTGATGAGAGTAAGCCACTTAGGCCTTGGCTCTTCAAGAGCTGTCGCGCCACTCTATTTATTTGTTTTTATACATAGTTCTGTATTTTCTCGGGTCCAACAAAAATAAGAATTATGAATCTTCGCACTTCTAATCTTTCTTTAAAAGCAACGTTTATCGGGTCCGCTAGTAATCTGAGCATTAACCATCCTTGAATACATTTTAACAAACCTATACACATAACTTGATAGAAGCCTGTTTTAAGCCGTTTCGAAAGAGCGTTGTAAATGTTATAGTATTCATCAAAATCGGTTCAGTCGGTAAGTGGCTGTTCACACAAAGACGTACAGAAAAATTATAAAGATACATATATAAAGATATGCCTGAGCATGAGCATGAGGATAATATTTTGAAACGATATCTTTCATAGTCCAATTGACATTTCTAAACCTGTTTGATTTGTTATATGGCATTTAAAATATTTATTGATTGTAAAACAAGTTCGCCAGACCTAGAAGCGTATTTTAATTACAATCGAACAGGCAATAGTTCGATTTCATTTTGCTGTTCAAGCCACCCGAACCCTTAACCAATTTGTGTTTTTCATTATGCCATTAAAGTATGTAATAAAGTAAAATCTATAAAATAATAAAAAAGTAGAAGTTGATAAAATTAAGATACCAAACACCAAGAAAAGAAAATTCGTCATCACTGCAGAAGATAAAATAATAAATTAAACAAAAGTGAAATATCTTTCCATACAAAATGTCAAAGCAACCTAATGGTGTTTCTTTTCGTCTCGCTTACACTCCCGCTTTAAAAAGAAAAGTAACAAAAACAATTAAAACAAAAGCTTATCTTGCTAACAAACACGTAGTATAAACACATTTAACCAATTGATTATTATTATGGTCGTGGTCGCTGGGTCTTAGTTTTACATTTAACGTAGATATAATTTGGATTCTGGTCGCATTAGTATCAAAACTACCATCGCTTGGAATGTTTTCTTATTTTAATAAAAAAATATATAAAAAAAAACAAAAGCCGCCAACGATTTCCTTAAAGAATAAACACAAAACTCTTGCACCCTTAGTAGCAAAAGATTGTTATCGCGAAATAGTTGTCAGCTCACAGGATGGATAGTGAGCCATCTATTTATTCGGTGTCTTATATTGTTGAGGCGGTAGCAAGGTTATCTTCAGCATCGCGGAATGTAAGTGAATAAATATTGAATTTAGTGAAATGTTGCGCATACGCCATAGTGAACTTGGAGTTTTTTTTGTTGTATTTGTTTGCATAAAGTTATTGTTTACACAATTTGTTTACGATTTGCACACCAAGTTATTTACCTTATTCTTAAATGCAATTGGAAAGAGTAAGCTGGCTATTTTATCAACAGACAGACTGATTTGATGCGGATATTAAACGTTCTGTGATCTATCGTTCGCTATGCATCTTATCATACTATCGTATGCATTTTTTTATGATATCTCGATTTGGAATTGAAATTTTCCATTAATGATTTTTATCGACTTACTTTTTTAATCGGTGATTTGCGGATTCAAGCAGACTCGACATACATTGTTTTGAAATAAAATCGCAGGACGATGTCTGGCGGATCCGGGATCGGCTAGTTTTAAGTAAAATATTTAGGAAGTAAATCCCCATCTCGTTCTTTATTTTTTTTAAATTGAAATTTACTCTCTTCAAAAGATAACCTTCTGGCGTTAAAATTTGAACATGATTTCTGGCATATGGCCCCCAATGCTGGGTCAGACCTAGTCTAATCTCGAGGTCCAATTTTCTACGATTTCTTACAATATTTGAAGCCGAATATCGGCAATTACGTAGCGAATATTGGCCTCCAAGTGGTTAATTCACACAATCCCAACAGTGAACAGTAAATAAATAGTCAATCGGCGTTAAATCGCATAATCTTGGAGGCCAATTCACGGGTCCGTGCTTCAATAAATCAACTGTGGTACGAGCTGTGTGACATGTTGAACCGTCTTGTTGAAACCATAGCTCCTGCACATCATGAATGTTTGATTGAAGAAGTCAAAAGACAGTGATCTTTAGCGGTTACCATTGAGTGTAACGTTCTGTGGCCATCATCGTGATTTTCAAAATTTCATAATTTGCCCAATTTGGAAGCGTTGTCTGTTCATAGTGAAATGCCAAACGAAACAAAAAATAAATTACTTTACAAAATAGAAACAAATTGAGGTGCTGATCTCAACCAACAAACCTCTCCAGCCAGCTCGGTCCCTATAGCTACCTGTCTCCAGTTTCACACGCCGGAGTATGAGTGTCCATCCTCTCCACGTGACCAAGCTATCTGAGTCTTTGGACCTTCACTCTTTTAGCTAGGTTAGTCGCTGTAGAGCCTGTACAGTTCGTAGTTCGTTCCATTCACCGTTTATGCAGACAGGACCATATATCTTCCGTAGAACTTTTCTCTCGAATCGCCCTAGGGTGCTCTCATCCGTTTTTGACAGGGTCCATGCTTCTGCACCATATAGCAAGACGGGGATGATGAGGGTCTAATAGAGCGTTACATTAGTTGTTCGGAAGAAGGCTTTACTACTCAATTGCTTTCTTAGCCCGAAGAAACAGCGATTAGCAAGAGTTATTCTCCTTCTGATCTCGGCGCTGATGTCACTGTCGGTGTTGATAGCAGAGCCAAGTTAGACGAAGTCCGTAACTACCTCGAAATAATATGCGTCTATCGTGACATGTTGTCCAAGACGTCGGTGTTGGGTGTCCTTTCTTGTTAACAGTATACTTTTTTTTTTGCCCTCATTGACCGCTAAACCAGCCTCTGTCTGTATACTCGCAAAAGCACAGTTGACATTACGCTGCGTTCTCTCAATGATATCAATGTCATCAGCGTAGGCGAGTAGTTGCAGAGACTTCTGGACTTCTATTCGGATATGGATATTAAAGAAGTCGCATGACAGTGCATCACCTTGTCTAAAGCCTTTTTTTTACATCAAAGGCGTCGGTCGGTAAGGTCTAAACCGACGTTAATGGAGCAGCGTGAGTTCTCCATTGTCATCCTGCTCAGACGTAGGAATTCCAAAACTGGACATGGCTTTATACAGTTCTTCTCTTTAGATGCTGTCATACGCAGACTTGAAATCGATAAAAAGATGGTAGATGTCGATTTGGAGCTCTTGAGTTTTTTCCAGGATCTGCCGCAATGTGAATATTTGATCGATGGTGGACTTTCATGGTGTGAAGCCACACTTCAGGCGTTCACATATATAGTACTGCAGAAAAGATCTTACGCCTTTTAACTTGGTGCAGTTTAGAGGGTCTCCTTTCTTCAGGATGGAGCAAATAATGCTGAGATTCCATTCATCGGGCATGCCCTCTTCTTAGCATATTCTGCAGTTGGTGCATGCTTCTTATCAAGTCATCGCCGGCTGCTTTGAAGAGTTCGGCAGTGATGCCGTCAGTTTCCGCAACTTTGTTGTTTTTAAGCCTAGATATTGCTATCTTCACTTCGTTATTCTTCATTGATTGGTTCATTCTGCCTGACAGCGGAATTTGATTCGTCATCGCCGTTGTACAGTCTGCAGAAGTGGTCTTTCCATATCCTCAGCATTGACTGTGACTCTACTGCAATATTTCCCTGTTGGGCCTTGCAGGCATCAGTTCGTGTACAGTTACCTTTAGTCATTCGTTTTACCAAAACAATGCAAAATTATAGACAAAATATAAATTCAGGAATCTGCTTTTAGCAGTTATTTCGAACAGGACTGTATAAGCTCAACGATTCAATAAATCGACTTATGAAGCCTAAAAAGCACAAACAACATTCTCAAACTTAACTCATTATATTCAACACAATTCTTGCCAGAAACCAAACGACATACACATGCTAAAAACATTAACTCATGCTCCTATCAAGGTTTGTTGTTGAACCACGTGAAATCCGATAATAACTTACATAAACTTGATTGAAAAACTTTCATCATCAGCAAAGTTTCAAAGAACTAACTAAAGTATGAAAAGTTTCAGTTTCACATATCAAAGAAGTTTTTAATCGATGCAAACACAATTAATTTCAAAACCAATTTTCGACCCAAAAACACAAAAAAAAAAATCATTCCAAATGGATTGAGTAACTTCTTAAACCTTGATTTCGATAAATGCCTGATAAGAATTTCTCATATTAGGTCCGTTCTTTTACTTTTTCGTCAGTTTTTGTAAGAACAGTCAAAAATCGAGGAGTGCGGATGAAATTTTGTGATTCTCCCAAAAAGTAAAAGAACACTTGACACCAAAAATCTCCTAAATGCACAAAATTATATCAAACCTCTACAAAATTCAATGTACTTCTTATGGTTTGACAGAACTTACCAAAACTGCCGCAAGAAATAACGTAGTTTACGAAAGATCACTAAATGTCAAAACTATTATCTGAACACAATTCCAAAACCTTTTCTTGTATGTATTCGGTATGACCATCACTGTCATTTCCACCTGTCATATCTCCTTCCGAAAAACTCCTAGGTTGCTCTGATCTAACTTTAATGCATTCAAATCTTATAGTTTTTTCAAGGAACGTAACCATCAATATTTTATTATCTTCATCATTAAATTTTGACATTTCATTGGTTTTTAAATAAAACATTTTAAATTTGATTTGTCAAATGTCAATAAAAATCCCCATTTCACATGAATTTCTTGATTGATGTGTCACCCATCCATCTGTCACTTTGCAAATTCGTCAAACAAAAAACCACACACCAAACCCATGTCTCAAATAATAATTTATTTTACTCTCGTCTACTTTCATCACTCGCCAAAAAACCCTCAATTTTTATTTCTCACTCCAGAGCATCCATCCACATGATTGTTTGGATTTGTAAAGTGCGCTATTAAGGTTTGTTTACCTTACAAGTTAACGATTAAAATGAGGCCAAACAAAGCATGAAACTTGCGATTTTTTTGTGTCGTCAAGACACACGACGACGCACGACGACAACGAAACTTTCATTCAGGGTGTAGACAATTTTTGTGTTCTTTGTTTGTTTGTTTTTGTTTTTGTTTTTTGCCAAAGCTTATGTTATAATAAACATAAACTAATGAAGCAATTAAATCCTCATCAGGCACTCATAAAATCAAATAATCTTTTAGACTATCTTGGTTGATAAGACTATCTTTATTTGACAGAAAGAATCGGTTTAGAGTGCGTGCCATAAGATGATTTTCTTTTTAGAAGACTTCTTTTCGTCATTGATTGAACCCAAAACCAAAATAAAACAAAAAGAAAAATGAAACAAAAACAAACAGTAATTGTAAATTTTGTTTGTGACAAGATGTGGCTGCGATAAAGCGTAAATTGTTGGCGGAAGATTATTGCACTTCCTCCACGAGGTCGTCTATTGTTATCGAGTTGTTGCCAAAAAGTATGCAATTTGCTTCGAATTGAAAATTTCTTATAATCCTTAGCATATACAATGTTTTCTAAATTTTTGTTCAAAGCACTTGCAGTTATGCGAGATTTTTTGATGAGGTAAAGATTTATTACCTGCGGCGCAATGGTAATGCGACCTACAACCACAGATAATAAATTTATACAGATGTCTCACCCTTATGGAGAGAAATGATATATGAAACTGAAAGCTACAAAAAAAAAGCTTTTTCCAAAAGCTTTAACGCATTCACTTAATGCATTAAAAATCTATTTTCGCTCGCCTGATTGCGCATAAATGAATACTTAGGCAAGGAAAAAAGCTTCAAAAAGCTCCTTGTCTGTTAAGGCTTTGTCTGTTAAGAGCAAAATATGTTTCATTTTTTTCTGCAGGGATGAGACATCTGTATAAATTTATTATCTGTGCTACAACTTAGAAGGTGTGGGTTCGAATCCTAAGAAAAACTGACAAAGTCTCACATTTGTGTCCTCAGCTTTTTTCACGCACTTGATGAATTGTTGCAGAGTGTAAGCCAAGTAGACCTTGGTTCTTCAGAGCTGGTCGTTCCGATCCGAATAAAGCGAGTAGATTGCCTCGTTAAAGTGACATTTTTAAAATCTTTCAGCAAAAAGTGAATCAACGAATGATAATTGCACTCAGTGGCGTGCCCGAATATAGGCGGGGGCAAAGTCTTATCCGCGAGGCCTTTTTCATGCACATAAATATTATTTACCTTGAGTTATCGAGCCCTTCCCGCCGGCCGTTTTATCGTAAGCGACAAAAAGAGAATTTTACAGGAAGAGGTTTTTTTTGTTTTGATCCAAATCCTTTGAACCAAAAAGGCTCAAAGTCAGGAGTCATGAACATTATATGTAAACTTAATGTACTGATAAGAATCTTGTCGCTTTTTCTAACAAGTAATAGCTGTTTTTGACGTTTTTGTCGCTTACGATGTTTTCCTACTTACCATGTCGTTATATTAATGGTGCTTACGATAAAATTAATAAGTAAGATAAAATTAAAAAAAAAAAACGAAAATATCGGTTTTACTGCTTTTTGATGGAATTAAATTTTAAAATTAATGAAATTATTATTATTATTATTATTATTAAAAATTCTTTATTTGACCAAAACTCGAGATACATTTGAAACATTTTACAAGAACATTAGCATGGCAAAATATATATTTGCCGTCTGCCTGAAAATTGACATTTATCGAGAATAAACAAAAAGAAAGTTTAAGATTATACTTAATAAATAAATAGATTTAATTAATTAAAATAACATAGCATCCAATGTTTTTTTTTTATAAATATAAATTCCCTGATGAAAAAAGACAGATACATAATATTCAAAATAATTTAATTTACTCTGAAAAACTGTTTCGATAATCTAAGGCATGATCAATATAACTCTAAAGATTTTTCCAACCGTACTCTCCGTTTAAGATTTCTTTTGCTTCCTGGAGATTGAGAAAGCTCTTTGAGAAATAAAGTCTTCGAAGTTCCTGCAGAATCGGGCAAACGGCTAAAAAGTGGTTGACATCTTCGTTTTCATTTCTGTTGCAGAGGTTACACCTGGGATTATCATTTCTGTGAGGTTTGTAGTTCAAATCAAGCATCTCAGTCCTTGTTTTAAACAACGTACCTATTTGTTTTGCAGACAGTTTGCTATTAAAATAATTGTTTACAAACAAAGTGTGATTGAGTTGCTTATAGACCAATCTGCTTGGGGAGGTTTGAGCTCTATTCAAGAACTTAAGATACAATGAATCATCCACCAAAGCAATACAATCATAGAAGCTACCTTTCCAATCAGCAGGAGAAATTGTTCTAAGATTTAGATCAAAACTGTGCGCATTTGCTATCTCATACCATTCTTTAAACGGCGACAAATTCCTTCGGAATGCGAAATCCATCATCTGCTTATGGAGATTTTCATTTGACCTTTGCATTACTTTAACTATGTAATCGGCATTAAATTTAAGATTTTTTAGAAAAGTTGGCGGGATACCTGATTCTACATGTATAGCGTAAGTTGGAGTGGAATTTGGGAGTTTAAAAATTCGCTTGAAAAAGTAGCGTTGCACTATCTCAAATTCATCGAGATCTTGGTAACCAAATACTTGAGTTGCATAGCATAAGCATGAGTTTATAGTGGCTTCAAAAACTCTAAATTTAGCCGATATGTCAATGTACTTATTGCAGAAGATTTTGTTCCATATAAGGTTAATTGCAGTTTTTGCTGACAAGCATTTTTCTTTGACGTGGGGACGAAAATCCAGATTGCTGCAAAACAGAACACCTAAATACTTAAATTGGTTAACCACCTCTATAGGTTCATTATCCAATGACCATGACTCGAGCGGGTTCCTCCTTCGACGTGTGCTTTCAAAGATCATAATTTTTGATTTTGAGGTGTTAATTTTCAAATCCCATTTATCACAGAAAGTTTTCAGTCTATTAATTTGTAACTGTAGTGTGGTTGGGTTGTCCGCCAAAACAACTAGGTCGTCTGCATAAAGTAGAACCTTAATAAGTAGGTTTCCAAACCTTACACCCCCAGGCAAATCACTGGAGACATCGTCAATAAAAAGGGAGAACATAATCGGGCTTAAGGAGCAACCTTGGGGCACGCCGCTTTCAGTTTTGAAGAAACTGGACATGGAGCTTCCATTTGACACAGCAGCGCAAGTATTGGTGAGGAGAAGTTTATAAAGCTTTAAAAATTTCGCCGATATACCTAAATTCGCTAATTTATAAACTAGTGAGTTCCGATTGATAGTGTCAAATGCTGCTCTAAAGTCGATGAAGAAGGCATACAGTTTTTGTTTGTTATCGATGAAACGTTTAGCTATATTTGAGAGTGCAAATATTTGGTCTACAGTTGAAAGACCAGAGCGAAAACCGGCTTGGAAAGTGCTTAGCAGTTTTTTCTCTTCTACCCACCTCATAAGCCTGCAATAAAGAATTTGGGTAAATATTTTTCTCAAGCAAGGAAGAATTGAAATGCCTCTATAGTTTTCTGGTGAGCTGGGATCTCCTTTTTTGAAAATTGGGCAGATTTGTGACATCAAAAAAGACTGAGGTATTTCTTCCTTTTCAAGAAGCTTATGAAAAAAATCAAGAAGAAGATTTAGGAAGGACGGGGAGGAGTTTTTATAGAACTCGGCTGGAATTCCATCTAGCCCGGCTGCCTTATTGTTTTTCATATTCTTAAGAGTTGTTTGTAATTCATTATTTGAAATAGGTTCATCTAGTTCTGGAACAGAGATTGAGGGTAGAGCATATTGAAAAAGTTGTGAGTTTGTTGTATCGTTTAGAAGTCTCTTAAAATGATTTGCTAGTAACTCGATATTTATTGTTGTTGCTGAAAATTTTTTGCCGCCACCTAACAATCTTACTTTACACCAAAATGATTTCGAGTCCTTACATTTGGATAAACTTGTTGCTAGACCACACATAAAAGCTTTTTGTTTATCTTTGCATACTCTCTTATAAGTTTTGTTTGCATCTAAATAAAGTGATTTAAAGAAACTAGACTTGGTTTTCCTAAAAATTTTGAGCATTGTGAAAGATTTTTTTCTGAGTTTTATGCATTCCCAGTCGTACCACTCAGCAGTAAAATTTTGTTTGTTTTTGGTTGGCATGGCTGAACTCTTGATAATTTCAATTATTTCATCAGCCGACTGCTCACAAGACCAGGATACATTGCTCGGTAGGCTATTTACTTTGGCATCGAGTCTACGCTTGTAGAGCGCTACCTGACTATCGACCCATTTATATTTTTGTTGTGGTTCACTCAGAGTGGAATCGAAGTTGATAAATTGTATGGATGTCACTATTGGAAGATGTGCTGAATAGCTTACGGGTTGCACCTCAAAATCCTCAATTGCAGTTAGCCAATCACCTCTAGCCAAACAATAATCAATCATAGAACAACCCTGACCAGAAACAAATGTAAGTTCACCTCTGCTATCTCTTTTAGTTATTCCATTCATAACCATTAAACCGAAGTCTTCAACCAAATTCATTAAACGCCTGCCAGAACTATTAACGGTTATGTCCAAAGACCTTCTCAAACTCTCAAAAGCGTGTGAGGTGTTGTTCACCAGAGAAGCTAGATTTTGAAATTCACCGATTCTCGCATTTAAATCACCTAATATTAAAATGTTATTAAAATCAGTTTCATTTAGAAAGGTCTGCAGTTCGTTAAAATCGTTATTCCAATTGGTACAATTTAAATAAGTTGGAAGAATGTAAAATTGTTCATGCCTATGATTTAACATTATAACGGTCTTCCTCGCTACAGATTTAATACAAACAAAACTCTTTAAACTACATCGTATTGCTATCAAATAACCTCCACTCGCTCTACCAAAAATACTACTGCGTGAGGCGGGGATAAATTTAATAAAAAAATCCTTGAAAAACTTAAAAAATTGTGTTTCCTGACCATCTTCAAGAAAAGTCTCTAACAGAATAATAATATCAAAATTAAGAATATACTTAAAAAAATCTGGAATTGCTAATTTGTTTTTAAGTCCAGATACATTATAACTTAAAATTTTTAAATTTAAAATTACTTGGCAGACGGCAACACTGTCCTACAATTGATGACGATGTTTACTCCGCTGAACGCTGGATGTAGTTTGTTGATGTTGACTGTTTGGTGGGGCTAGTATCGCATAGGGTTGTTTATTGTTGTAGCTGTCAAAAAATTGAAGTCCACTCTCTCCAAATGTGTTCTTGACAAATGAATATTCTTCCACATTGTTTACAATCAATCCGCGTGCAAAGTTGAAGGAAAACGCGAAGTTATTGATGTGAAGTTTTACTCCTCTTATCACGATTTTCGCACTTGGTGTTATGGCGAGTAGTTTAGTTTTAATATCGTATAGTGATTTCCTTTTTTGCCGTGTAATTAAAGATTGCTCGCGATGAATAACTATACCAGAGTTTTTGAGTGTTGGCGTTGCATCAATAACTTTATTTGCAGTGTCTCCCGGATGAAAGTTTAAAACCACAGTGGATTTGTTTGTGTTATTGTTTGTGAACTCTTGTGTGCTTTTAATCGGTAATTCTGCACTTTCTTGAAGATGAAGAAGACCCATGCAAGTTTGTTTTGCGAAGTCAACTTTATTGGTCTTCCCTTCTGCCGGAAAATGCACGACAACAGTGTTTTCATAGTTTTTTCGTGTAAGGATGTCCAGTTGGCGCTCTAACAGTTGACAGTAATTCTCCATTGCAGTTACTCTTTGCACAAGATGTTCATTGTGTGCTTTAAGTGCCTGCATTTGGGAAGCAATAGCTTGAACGTCCTCCTTTTTAGCAACGCCATCAAATTTCGGGTTGACGCATTCGTTAATGCAATCGAACAAAATTACTTTTAGTTGATCGATAGACATATTTCCAACTGCCATATTACTTATTTTTTCGATGGAAACTTTTTTCGAATTACTTGAATTTTCTGGGGAGTTTTCTTCTCTACCTCGCTTTAGCGGCATATGCAATTTTAATTAACGGTGCACTGCTGAGTAAACCGCAGATAAATGATGCAAATTTTGTGTTTTAAATGTGCAATCGAACGAAATAAAGTGTTTATTCTATGCAAATTAGGATTAAGTAACGATTCCAAGTGTTTTTAGAGTAAATTAGACTATTTTAAAAGTATATATTAATAAAAAAAAGAGGACCGCACAGAACTCTGACTTTCTTAATTATTGACAGATGTCAATCAAAAATGAAATTATATAGAAATTAAAATAACTTTAATAATATATTATTCTGCGCTATATAAAAATCCGAGCATACCGAGCAATATTGTTGTGGCATAGTCCAAGTCACAGAAAACTTCACATCCATACAATAAAACAGGGAGTAATAGGGTTTTGGCTAGCAACATTTTGGTTTTTTTAGGAATGAACCTGTGACCTGGAGAACACGAAGGCTACCATAAACCTTCCCAATCGCGCTGTTAATATGATCTTTCCATGTGAGGCTACGATTGAAAACGATTCCTAGATTCCTAACGGAGCCGACTTAATCAATGTTTCTGCCATCCAGAAATCAAATGCTTTGCGGCAGATGGGCAGGGTTTTCGACTTTACAGGATTTTAGCAGAAATTATTTTTCTTTGACCAACTGGAGATACGAAGCAAGTCCTCGTTCATTAAAGAAACCATGTCGTTTTTAGCATAAAATGGACGACTTATCAACAGTTGTACATCATCTGCATATAGGTGAACTAGACAATTTTTAACAACTAGAGGGAGCTCGTTGATATAGAGCGAAAAAAGGATTGGTCCAAGTATAGATCCTTGCGGTACGGGGGCGCGAAATAAGGCCCCAGAAAAAAGGCCCCAAAAAATAAATGAAATAAGGCCCCAAAAAAAAGCACACAAAACAACAACAACGAAATTTCTCAAATTTTAGGGTTTTCTTTCATTTTTTTGGGGCTTTTTTTCATTTTCTTTTGGGGCATAATTTCACTTTGAAATAAAGTTTTGGGGCTTAATTTCAGTTCAAAACTATTTGGAGCTTTATTTAATTTTTCAAAATTAACATGAAAATGCATAACCAAGTTTGTCTAATCTAGGGCCCAAAGTTTGTTGGAGCTAATTGTGTAATTTGTGAGGATTTTCGGGCAAATATTTTGCTGTTGCCTTGTTAAAATCTTTAGATTTGCAATGAATGTAACTTTAAAATTCAAGCCGAGTCCATTGCAGATGGACAGGAGAATTACAAGTGTCCTTGTTGTAGGGAAAATGTTCAAGATACAGTTCAAGTATTTGTTTAAAAGTTTGTGGTGACATCACCTTAAATAAAGTTTGTTATGAAGAAAACAAGTTGTTACCTATTCCTATTTTGGCAATTTTGGTTGTAAGGTACAATTACGGAAAAAATTTTGCCCAAAAGAGAATCAATTTGGGGTGTAAAAATAAAAGAATTCGCGCGATTTTTTTTATTTACACACCCCAAATTGATTCTCTTTTGGGCAAAATTTTTTCCGCTCGCTTCGCTCGCTAGCAATTGCACCTGCTGTATTTTCTTTCAAACTACAATTTTTAAAACATATTACACTGATTTTGGAGTTAAGGTTTAATAACAAAACAAAGTAAATGGTTCTTACGTGTTCAACATGAACTATGAAATCAAAAATTAGATATCTGCTGAACTTTCTATCAATAAAAAAAGGTCTTTCTGGTGGAGCTATTAATGTAATTAAAAGAACTCAGTAAAATGAAAGTGGGTTCAAGTATAGTGTTCTTGTAGAATTCCCAACTCTTACCGAAAAGTTCGGTGAGTTTGCATTTTTACGTTACGTCACATAGACTTTAACGGTTTATTTCAACCGTTATGCAAGGGTAAAAGCTTGAAAATGTTAAAAACTTTCTACTCAATTTATTGTTTTGACAAACAATTATCTAAAATTAACCACAAGTGTTAGAAGACCCGAATTTGATTTCGCAACTTATGATCCACCAAAATGGGTCAGTAGTCTCAAATTCAAATTCTGCCCTTATGACCCACAAGTCTGTGGTCTCAAAGAAAAAACGCCAAAGTCGATTTTCAACATTTTTCAGGAGAGACGTTTGAAGTTTTTATGAAAAGTGCAACATTAAAAATTGCTAAAGAATATTATTGGAGATTTAATCGCCTTGAAACTAGCATAGAATTGAAGGTTTTTTAGCTCGCAATTAATTCAAATTCGCCCCTTATGACCCACCAGTTTCTATTCTACTAAGAGTCCTTGTTGCAGGGAAATTGTTAAGGTCACATTTCAAGCATTTGTGTAAAAGTTTGGGGTGGTATTTCATTATCTTACTAAGTTATTTTTATGAAAAAGACGAATTGGGATTTAATTGCATTTTTCCAATAAAAGTAAAACAAGTTGGGGCCTTATTTCATTTATTTTGGGGTCTTGTTGCAGGGAAATTGTAAGGGGCACCATTTGAGGGTTTTTGGAACAGTTTGTGGTGATATTTCATTATCTAACTAACGGTTTTTTTATGAAAAAGACAAATTGGGGCTAAATTTCACAGTTTGGGGCCTAATTTCATTAATTTTGGGACTTTTTTTCATTTAGTTGGGGCCTTATTTTTGGGGTATAATTTCATTATGAAAATATACCCCAATTTGGGGCCTTATTTCATTTTTTCTTTGGGGCCTTTTTTCCTGGGGCCTTATTTCGCAGAGCCTTGCGGTACACCAGTTAATACACTCATAAAGCTGGATGATCGATCATTTATGACAACGCGTTGTTGTCTTCCACTAAGATACGAGATCATCAACTTACAAGTCTCGAAAGAAAATCCGCAGTTATTACTTAGCTTTCTGCAGAGTATTGAATGGTTGACAGTGTCGAACGCCTTAGAGAAGTCTAAGAGCTTATGTTTGGAGTCACGTTACGTAATTTTACGTATTACGTACAAAACGTGAGGTCGAAGCTTCATTATGATAGCATGCCTTGAATTTCAATGGCTGAACTCGCAAACGTCCCGCGAAGCTAAAGCTAAAGCGTGTTTGTGTGAAAGCCATAATGTTTTCAGATTTTTATCTGTATACTTTATTGGCCCTGTATCAAAATGAAATTCTAGTACTTGGGATTTTGAGTCTGATTTCTGGGTTATTCCCATATATCTCCTGTACGGCTTGATCGATTTTGTTCAAATTTTGCACGGTCATACTTAACATTAACCTCAGTAATATTGCATTCCAAGATACCTATTTACAAAATCTTGAATCACAAAAAAATCGAAAAGGAAATCAATTTTTATAATACCTATTACGCTTGTTACACTTTTTTCTAGATTTCTCAACCAATTTCTTGCAAACTTCGTCAACATGTTTATTTTATTTGCAATGTTTAAATAATGTTGCATACTAAAAATATTCAAAAATATTTTAATTTCTCTGATTTTATCCTTTAGTAAATGAATTATGGAAGATAACCGTTAAGTTTCTTTATTAAAAGTTTTCAGTGAATCACTGTATCAGCAAGCACAGTTGGACAAACTGTACTCTTTCGAAACAAATTTTCTACCACCTCATGGCTTTACTTTTAACTGTAATTTACATGCAGAGCATACATTAACGAAAACAACATGAATGAACTTTGATATACATGATTTAAGAAAAACTATGTCGTTTGCGATATATGCCACAAAGTTGAAATGTCGCTTACGATAAAATTGATTTTCTCTGTTACTTTTCGTAGAAAACTTTTTTATGTTAATTAATGACGTAGATAGCTGCGGTATAATGTAAGCTTTCGAATGGTATAATAAAAACAATTTTGATAAAAATGTCGCTTACGATAATTTTGCGGGAAGGGCTCGTTATATTAATATAATATTAATATTCTCGAAATTCTTCTCAATGAACATTTTGTTTTGCATTAGGGTATAATACTGAAAAAAAGTGAAAGCGGGATCTATGGGGGATCGAAAATCTAAAAGTCATGGTTTATTGGGGATCAATATCTAAAGCTTGTCTTGTGACTTTTGAGTTAGAATTTTGTTTTCCAATATTTTCACTGCGGCGTATACTTGTTAGTTTCCAGAAAATTAAAAATGTAATTAAAATAAAAGTAGTTCTCTAGCTAGGACGTTTAGAATAAGGGGAGATCCTGTGCGCCTCACGTTCGGGAAATTGTGAGCTGTGAAGAATATTCTTTTGTATTTAAGTATTTGAATAAGTTAGGTAACGATCTTACAGTGACAAAATAAAAATATGAATAAAAAATTATTAGGTGTATATTTTCGTGGTTGGGGTGTAAGATTCCACAGAGTGTGGTAGCTGTTACAAAAAATAAGTGCAGTTAAATATGTGTTTTTTTTTCTATAAGATTTTAATGGATTATATTTCATCTTTTGAACTTTGTCTTTATGGAATAGAAATATGAATAAAAAAATTAAACAAAATTTAAAAAGAATTGGAACATATATTTTTTTTATTTTTTCGTTGGGGTGCGTGATAATCCAGTGTGAAGTGCGAGTTAGAAAAAATAAGTGTGCGGTTGGGGGGTTAATAACGTAGAAGTATAAACTATTTTGAATTACTACATACATAGTTGGATTATGGAATAGATATATGAAAGTTATCAATAAACTCAAATAATCATTATTCCTTCCGATTTGATACACAAAACAGCTACAGCATTTAACTTTTCTTGACTTAGAGACGACTTAAATAATTTTTTATGCTTTTTAGCTAAGAAAATTTTCTTTCACCATAACACTTTGTTAGCAGTTGCCCGTAGCTTAGTTGGTAAGTCCTATTCAGGCCAAGTTTTTATTTCATCTTTCACGGGCACTGCCTCTTGCGAAGACCTGACAAACCTTACAAGAGTATCAATCTGTCATGAAAAAGTGCTTCTCAACTCTGCCGTTCGGAATCGGCGTTAAATTGTAGGTCCCCTCAATTCTTCACACGCACTCAGAGAATTGTTGATGAGAGTAAGCCACTTAGGCCTTGGCTTTTCAAGAGCTGTCGCGCCACTCTATTTATTTTTATAACACTTTGTCGCTGGAGTACAAAATGACATGTGAAGAGGTTTATCCAAGTTAGTATAAATATTATGCAAACTCAGTTTTCGCAGAAACATATAGATAGACTTCCCAATGAATCAAAATCTGGCTTTACCAAAATCAAAGTTGATCTTTGCTTGGATTATAAAAAAGGTCCAAACCAAAAATTCAAGTAATTGGTTGAACAAAGCAGGGAGGTTTTCGACGGTCTTAATTAGAAAACAAAAATATTGAAAACAATTTTTTCGATTTTTTGCGGTTGATTTGTTCTAAAATGGCCGTAACGTATTTATTTCTCTAATGGAGAGAACTTAATTGAGAATTATTTTTCATTAATGATAAGATAAAATCATGATTCGTCCGCCCTAGACTCAAGCCTATTTTGCCGGGAGGGCCAATTTTCTAAATGATAGAATTTTGTAGGGATTTTTGAAATAGTAGCGTATGTTTCATTGGAAGTGTTTCAATGGGTTAGTTAATATTTGATGACCCTTCATTTTATTCCAATAGGGCGACGGCTTCGCGCGAGGCCGTAGACGGTTGCCACACTCGCCCACACCTAGCTACGCTACTGATTGCAATTTATATGCAAACATGTCTGTGCACATGTATGTACCTTGTTGACATTCGCAAATGCAATCACGAGCTTAACCCCTAGCCAATGTTCAGTTTCAATAAAAAATTGTATCAATTTCCCATAGTCAAATCAGTTTATTTTTTATAGCTTATGTCATGTCATGTATTTCTTTGAATCGCCCATGCATCAATCAATCAAAATCCTAGACAACACATCGCAATGGAAAATTTACCTTTGTTTTTCTTAATTACCTTCAATATTGCACATCACAACCTACGCAAAATATAAAAAAAAAACAACTAACACTGCGGTTGTGGCAATTAAATGTCAAATTGTTTTCGGATTGATCCCGGTGGTGATAAGTTGAATCGAATTAAGAGGGGGATGTCAATATCGACGGGAAAAATGATGTCTAACCACAGTGCGTGCTCTTTTACTTGGTCCTTCGAAACAATCTCGTTAAAATTTCTTTTTTTCTATAAGATTTTTTCTTTTCCTAATTTCCTATCCCTGTCCCTAATCGAATCATCCTGACTGTACATAAATAACCCAAGTACCATTGCTGCCACTAATCAATGAAAAAGTCTCTCCCTTCAACTCTTAGGTTTTTTTTGCTTTTGTTGTGGCAAAAAAAAATACTTTGCGATTACACTATCGCGCATCCACGTTTTTTTTTATTCTTGTTTTGTTTAACAAAAAAACAAAAAAAAAAACAAAATAGAAGTAGGTACACAAATTTATTATACCTCCTGATTTGAGTCGAGGCTTAAGGCGAGGTATGATTAACCGTGATATCAGTGCGCGAGATCAGTAAACAAAGTCGGCCGGTTGACAGTAGTCGTCGTTTCCCGAAAAAAACGCGTCCTCTACCTTCAATCGAGTCAAACACAAATATTCACGAGACAAGCACATGTCACATCAAACCTCTGCTGGCTGAACATACCCAATCACAACACAAAAAGAGAACAACATTGTCAAATAAATTCACTTGCACCCGCAGTTGGGGATGCAAATTACAGAAATAGAAACAAAATTCAATCAGTGCATGAAAAATGATGCTTGCCGATTTCGATGCTGTCGAATGTTTCCGTCAAAAAAGTCATTCAGTTCGATTGATTACTATATTCGTTTAAAATAGTATTGCGAACGCAATTTCGCGAGTTTTTCTGTTACATTTTGTGTTTTATTTCATAAAAAAAGTTCTAAAAAGAAAATGAAGCGTGTTCCACTTGGAAACATAGGGCGGGCCTATTCGGAAATGTCCCCCCTCAATCCGAGCAACAATAACAACATTAATCAAGGTGATAGCAATCGAAACCGACGTCCTTTAAATAGTTCAGGCAGTGGCAGTGGAAGCGGCGGTGGTTACGGTAGTATTTTACCGTATTTTGGAATTTTTCGAAATTCATTTACAAGAAGCAATTCAATGCAGGTACATAATGTATACTATAGCAACAATATGTTTATAAACATGTTTAATGTGACGTCGTCGTCGTCGTGCGTTTGTGCATGCACTTAAAACAATGTTATCTGGTTGTCAAGGCTACAGCGCAAAAAATGTAGGTTAAAGTGAATAGGTTTGCTTAGCATATGGTTTATGCTAGCTGAGTGCTTGTTTTGTTTGCAAGTTTTTTCCTCTTGTTTTTGTTGTTTTGATTCACAAAAACATGAAGGTAAAAGTTGAAAGAGATTAATTTTTAATTAAAAAAAAAAGAAAACAAATTTTTGTTTGTGGTTGATTTCCTAGAAAAACATTAAGGGGAAAGCATAAATGGTGGTAGTGTTTTTGTTTTTTATTTTTTGCTTTACCTACCGACTCTGTACATTAAGGTGGAGAAAGGTATTCCAAGGTACTTGAAAAGGCAAACTTAACAGATTTTTGTGTGCTTTCGGCTATAAACATGTAAGTTGTATTTTGAACTGAGAAAATCTCACTCCTTTTTACGGCCCATAAAATGCTGCACGTGATGGTTCTGACTTGCCTTGACTAAAACTACATTTTCAATCTAAAAATTAATTTAAATCAAAAATACAATGCTTGCCAGAGCTAAGCACGATTGTATCGACGCTAAAATAAGGCAAGTAGCTGTTTTTTTCCAGTCAGTGCTGATAGAAGATTCGAGTTCAATCAGAGTATCAATTCAGATAAATCAAACAGAAGATCTTATTTCGGATATTTGCTGATTGATTGGAAAAACATTCGAAAATATTTCCAAAGGGATGGTTATTGTTTTGTTATCGTGGTTCCAGATGACCTCATTGTACGGTTGTTTCATTTACAATGAATCCAATAAAATCAATACGTCTCTTGTTTGAAAATAGATATTTGTTTGTGATAACAACCCTGGTTGCCAAAATGAACAACATTCAGCGATATTTATTTGAAGCTTTCATGTGTCATTGACAGAGAACCTCATCTCAGACTGTTAGCTATCAGTATTTTGAACTACTTATCTGGCTGACGGGTTTTATATTCTTATCGTTTGTTTGCTTATTCCCGCTGACTCTTTACCTAGTCGTTTTTGATGATGAGTTGCTGGAAGTGTTCATTGGGTCTCTTTTTTTTCATGTTTGCAAATAAACTCACGCATTAAGTGCTGACTGGCAATGTCAACATTTTCTTATCAGAATGAGTGTTAACATATTTACAAAAGAATTAAACACTGCGACTGCGGGTATAGGTCTGAAAAAAATGCGTAGGTTTTTAAATGCACTGAGTAATAACTCTTGTAGATAAGGACGACCGATAATGAACGGTTGATCAATAAGATTCATCCCTAAACTCATTAAAGGACAATGCATAAACGCGTCTCCAGTTTTTAACTCTTTCCAAATAAGTCATAACTCACTTTGGCGAAATACGAAACTTTTCACCAATAAATGGTACGAATAGAAAGATCTACCTACGTCGTGAAACCTCCATTTATCGACCTTTCCACAATCCAGACATCGCTTTTTCCATTTAATTAAGGATAGTTTACATTTACTTTTTATTATAGAAATTAATAGACTGCTAAATCTTTATTTATAAGCCTGTGGCCATATCACAGATGAATGAGTAAGTAGTTGGCTGCTAAGCCAAAGATTGCAGCGATTCAGTGCTCTGATTTCGATTTTCTTTGTGCGGTTTCGAATTTTCGGTATGTGCTTTCCGGTTTCCGATTTAAAGTTTTCCTTATCCGGTCACCCATTTCAGAGTTCCAATTTCCAATTACCAGTTTTTGTGTCACAAAATTTCACTTCTTTTCACTCATCTTTTCACTTCACTTTACATCTTTTCACTTCACCTTATTTTCTTTTCACTGTACCTTACTTCTTTTCACTTCACTTCACTTCACTTCACTTCACTTCACTTCACTTCACTTCACTTTTCTTCTTTTCACTTTGCTTCAATTCACTTCCCTTCCACTTCACTTCAATTCACTTCAATTCTTTTCACTTCACTTAACTTCACCTCTTTTCACTTCCCTTCACTTCTTTTCACTTCCCTTCACTTCTTTTCACTTCACTTCACTTCTTTTCTCTTTTTTTCACTTTGCTTCAATTCTTTTCACTTTACTCCCAATTCACTTCACTTCAATTTCACCTCACTTATCTTCCAATTCACTTCACTTTACTTCCACTTCACTTCACTTCACTTCACTTCAATTCACTTTACTTTACTTCACTTCACTTCTTTTCACTTCACTTCACTTCACTTCACTTCACTTCACTTCACTTCACTTCACTCCTTTTCACTTCACTTCTTTTCCCTTTTATACCCTTCGCTACCAATTCAACTCACATCACTACTGCACTGTTGCACGAGTTGCTCTGATACACAGTTTTTGGAAATTTTAGAATTTTCTCATTTTCGATTAATTGTTTGCTGTCAGAATTGCCTTTTTTTAGTGTCCAAAATGGTAACCCACATAGAACACATTTTTGTCGAAGGTTACCGATCAACGTTTGAAGGTAGATAACACATAGTCGTTCGAACCTCAAAAGTCAAAACTAGTACGAACACAAACCCCATCCTCGCCTGCTTTTTGTATTCCGTATACACAAAGCAAACATACATACATCAATTCCTTACGTGATGATTTTTAAGAAAAGACTCCTAACCGCCTTCGTCGCGTAAAGGAACTTTGTTAAAAAGAAAATAAAAGAAAATGCATAATGGCAATAATACCAACTCCAACAATCAAATTGAGTGATTATAAAAAATCAATAAAATAAAATATTCCACTAACCTAATTCCCTCATGAAAACAATCCAAATTGAAAAACTAGTTCTATCCGCACTACGCGATTCCGCTCATGACCGATTGAGTCGAGTAATAATAATAAAAATATTTATCATCAAAGAAATCCACTTATCGCACAGCAATCACATCTTTACAGCTTCAAAGAGTTTCAACTTCTATCTCGTATACTCTTTCACCGAGGACACACTATAGATGGCGGTATGGCAAGTGACGTGATAAATATCGTAAAACTAAAACAATTGCTGAGAATTATTATTATTGGCCCCTATCGAGATATGACGAGCAATCAACATCGAATAAATGTCTTGCCTTTCCCCATTCTCGTGACTTGACTAGATTCTTGTGACAGACGCCACAACACAATGACAGCTATTCTCTAACTGAGTGACATTTCATGATCCTATAAAGACCTTCTTTTTTCATTCTATCGAAGTTGCTGACAATTTATAAATTCTTTTCGTTTGTTAGTTTGTATCCCGTCCCGCGGCGATGACAACGCCAGCAAATCTGTACCGAAATTCTTTTGCATTGAATAACTGTTTCTATTAGTTTTTGTAGTGCAACAATGAAATCGTAAACAGAAGTGTAAACAATCAGTTTTGTGTACACTTTGGTTGATAACAACTATTTTTTTGTTTACCGGAAATAAGTGCGCCCAATGCAATCGGAGCTTAGTAACAATGCTGTTCTGCACATCCGAAGTTTTCTATTAGCTTAAAGCACACAAAAGGGAAGAAGGAAACTCACAAAAAACTAATTAAAATTTTGTTTATAAAAATAAAACGAAATCCAACCAAACAAAACAATAAATAATAATAAACAAAAGAATCCTAATGCCATCGGTGATCTTGCCTTGGCGACTTCTTTTTCGTCGGTCGGTGCGCGTCCAACCCTTTCGTTAAGTATAATTGCTGAAGTTTTCGTTTTCACCGTTTTGTTTGCTTCTCCTTTTGTAAACTAATTAAGCACCAGTGCTTTCGACAACAAAAACGTTCTAACGACGAAAAAAAAAATACAAACAATGAAGCTTGCCAGGGATCGCTTTTAAATTAATTTGCATCCACGATCGCACCCTCAGTAAATTAGTTTCTATCGAAATTGTCACACGCGATTATTTATTATAATTTTTAGTTTTTCTCAAATCACATTTGTTTCGGCTCATCGTTTCGAATTGTTGACAGATGGTCATTGTTCCGTTTCGGTTTAGAATATATTACTTTTTTTTTTGCTTGAGGCAAAAACTGTAATTTCATGCGGAAGTGGAAAGTGATTTCAATTTCGAACTGTCAAAGTGCAATTTAGAGTTCTGTCAAAACGGATCCAACTAACGGAAAAATACTTAAGAAAATGTTTATAGCACGATTGCGACCGCACAATGTCGACAATGAGGTATTGTTAAATTATGAAAATATATTTCGAGCTTTTATGAGTGAAGTTTCTTGATTTTTTTAAACATCTGGTTTCCTGTTGTGTAAGTTGCCCGTTTGTAGTTCACCTCAGATGCTTGTGAATTTATTTGATTTTTTGGTTTACAGATGAGTTCACTTTAATTACTTTGCCTACAAGTAAAATCGTGAATTCTAATTCATAATTCTGAGTCATAAATTCAATAAAGATAAAAATAATATGGACCAAGAGCTAGTTTGGGGTAATTCATAGAAATCACTAGGTAGGTGTGTGGGAGTGCCTTCAGAAAGTTTCAGAGCTCTCAGGGGATACATACATACATACATACATACAATAAATGAAAAATTGTGTTTTCTTCTCTTGGAGTTGGAGTTGCATTACAGACACACACCGTACATAGGTAATTTAGATGTCGCTAGAAAATTACATTGCTATGCTATCATGAGGTTTTCCAATGAGGACTTGAATTTTTGAAGTAAACCATCTTTGATATTTCAAGAACTTTATTGCCGGCTTGAAGTATCTACGATCAAATCATTTCTCAATGGAACTCGGTTTTGTTCATATGGACTACGGTGGGTCAATTTCTTGGACTAAATTTTCAAAAAACCGGCCACACATTTCGGCCACGACAGTGGTTCCACTTATATGAGGAAGGTGGCCAAAATTCAAATTTTGATTTTAATCTAAAGAAAATCAAGCAAGCAATTAAATTTATTTAATATTTAATATGTTTTGTTCAATTTTAGCTGACCCGACGGACTTCGTACTGCCTCAATCGATATAAAAAAGACCTAGACTTTTGTAGCCCGCTACCATACCACCCGCTACCCTCTCCCCGCTTCTCCACTATCATCTACCCGCTACCCCGTTATACCCAATTAACCTGTTACCCGCTACCCGCTACCCAATACTTACATACGCTACTCGCTTAACCGGTAATCGCTACCTACTACCCGCTACACCACTACCCTCTACGCTCTATCCCGTTATACCCAGCTACCCTGTTACCAAATACTTCTAAACGCTACCCGCTACACCAGTCACTACCCACTACCCGCTACCGACTACCCCGCTTCTGTGTCATGACAAAATAAAAATAAAAATCTTGCCAAAAAATATGGTCCACAGCCAAAGTCTTCCACAAAATCAAGCCAAGCACTATTCGTAGACAAAAATAAGTCTTCTTTTCTGGAGCAAGTTTCCCACCTTCTTTGAAACGATTAACAAAGTGTGGTTATCTTATTTTTGGCTTCTAAGCTTTCAATGTCGGCGTCGGCTTGACTTAACGTAGCCCCAAAGAAAATAATCTAGAGGCGGTAAATCGCACGAACGAGGTGTTCATCATAATCTTACTCTTCAAAAAATCGGTTTGAAGGTGTGCTGTGTCCTCCAAGTCCATATCTTCCAATTCGCTCCAAAAATAATCTGAGCGATGCCAAATTCTTGATAATGCTGTAGACTTGACTGATTTGGATTTTTTTCTACGGACGCCTGACCGGCATCGATATTTTCGACTCTTCAACCAAATCGTTGTCTCACTTGCAAGGAAACGTTGTAAAACGAATATGTACACTCAAGTTGTTATTTTTCCTTGTTTTAGGGCGAGAATTACGTCCGAAAATTCGAGCCAACGCTTTAAAAGTTACTGACTCCGAATTTCAGTTGAAAATGTGTTGCTAATTCAGGTGTTGCTCATTCGTGTACTTAACCATGATAAAAATGTTGAGTTTATTGAATAAATTGACAATCACAGTTCATTCACAAATTAAATTCTAAACTGTTAAGTCCCAATTGGAATACCCGATTACAAGAATAAGAAATAAAGGATGTTTCATCGTAAGGCTCCACTCGGACTTCGGAGGGACTAATTTTTTGGCGTCACGTTCGAGCAAAGCGATTGGTGTCTCGCGAGTCGCGAAAAAGAAATGAGACTTTGTGTATCCAAAGCTGTGATATCACATACAACGAGGACAATTTATTGTAGGAAAATGTGAAGTTAGGTGATTTCTCAAAGGGTCCATTAGGTACGCTGTATGGCTCGTCTTGTTGAAACCAGTGCTCAGTGAGACCATGAGCTTTAATTTTATTACGTTAACGTTTTGATTGACCTCATCTTAAAAGTATGCAGTGTTAGATGCTAGTAAGTGAAATACTTACTTACTTACTTAAGGTGGCGCTGCAGTCCGTTGTGGACTTGGGCCTCAATCAACAGTCTCCGCCAGTCAGCTCGGTCCCTAGCTAGCTGTCTCCAGTTTTGCACTCCAAGTTGATTGAGGTCCTCTTCCACTTGTGTGCGCCACCTGAGTCGCGGTCTTCCTCTCCTTCTGCGTCCCTCGGGAATAGTGTCGAAGACTTTCCGGGCCGGAGCATTGGTGTCCATGCGCTCTAAATGACCGAGCCATCTGAGTCTCTGGAACTTGACCCTTCTGGCTAAGTTCACGTCGTTGTACAACCCGTGAAGTTCGCTGTTGTATCTCCTTCTCCATTCCCCATCAATGCACACGGGGCCAAAGATGACCCGAAGAATTTTCCTCTCGAAACAGCCTAAGGCACATTCATCCGATTTTGTTAGGGTCCATGCTTCTGCACCATACAGCAGGACAGGGATGATGAGGGTGTTGTACAGTTTAACCTTAGTTGCTCGAGAGAGGGCTTTTCCACTCAGTTGCTTTCTTAGCCCAAAGAAACAGCGTTTAGCAAGAGTAATTCTTCGTCTTATCTCAGCGCTGGTGTTATTGTCCGTGTTGATAGCGGAGCCTAGGTAGACAAACTCCTTAACTACCTCGAAGTTGTATGCGTCTATTGTGACTTTCTGTCCGAGCCGTCGATGTTGGGTGTCCTTACTCGAAGACAGCATGTACTTCGTTTTTCCCTCATTTACCGCTAAACCCATTTTTGCCGCTTCTGTCTCAATCCTCACAAAGGCGCCATTGACATCACGCTGTGTTCTTCCCATTATATCAATATCGTCGGCGTACGCGAGAAGTTGAACAGATTTATAGAAGATAGTGCCTCTGGTGTTGACGGTGGAGTTTTGGACTATCTTCTCAAGAACGATGTTAAAGAAATCGCATGACAGTGCATCGCCTTGTCTGAATCCTTTTTTGACGTCGAATGATTCCGTTAGCTCATTGCCAACCTTGATAGAGCAGCGTGAGTTCTCCATCGTCATATTGCACAAGCGAACGAGCTTGGCAGGGATGCCAAAACTAGACATAGCTTTATACAGTTCGTCTCTGTAGATGCGGTCATAAGCGGCCTTAAAATCGATGAAAATGAAAAGGTAGTGGGTATCGATTTGGAGTTCATAGGTTTTTTCCAGGATCTGCCGCAACGTGAAAATTTGGTCGATGGTAGACTTTCCTGGCCTGAAGCCACATTGATAAGGACCAATCAGATTGTTGACGAAAGGCTTCAGACGTTCACATATTATGGCAGAGAGGATCTTGTAGGCGATGTTAAGCAGACTTATTCCTCTGTAGTTGGTGCAGTTTAGAGGATCTCCTTTTTTCAGGATCGGGCAAACAATGCTGAGGTTCCATTCATCGGGCATGCATTCTTCCGACCATATCTTACAGATGATTTGGTGCATGCTCCTATCTAGCTCGTCGCCTGCGGCTTTGAACAGCTCGGCAGCTCGGGTTCACGGAATTGTTGGCTGTCATCGTGTATGATAAAAGGCTCCTGTCTGACGGCGGGGTTTTGTTCGTCGTCGCCGTTATACAGTCTACAGAAGTGGTCTTTCCAAATCCCCAGCACTGATTGCGGTTCTACTATGATGTTCCCTTGTTGATCTCTGCAGGCTTCGGTTCTTGCTCGATGACCTTGAGCCAGCTGTTTTACCTTCCGATAAAACCTCCGAACTTCATTCCTGCTGTTAGCTCTCTCAACATCTTCGATCTGACGCTTCTCATGCTCTCTCTTTTTTCTCCTGAGAAGCCGGCGTTCTTCTCTCCTCTTTTGCTCGTAGAGCTCACGAGCAGCTCTTGTCCTTCTTTGCAGCGCCGCTTTGTATGCATCCTGCTTGGCTGCATGGGCCTGCCTGCATTCTTCGTCAAACCAGGGGTTTCGTTTTGGTGGCTGTGAGAAACCCAGCACATTAGAGGCGGCATCTCTAACTGCATTCTGGCAATGTTGCCACTGGTCTTCAATACTTGATGTTGGCGGCATAGGACTCCTTAAGAGGTTACTTGTCACTCGATCAGAGAAGGATCTGGCGATCTCTTGCGATTGTAGCCGTCCGACGTCGAATTTTCTTGCAGCATTTCTTTGTTTTGGCCGTTGTCGGGATATTCGTAGCACTGCCTTGGCTACGACGAGGTAGTGGTCCGAGTCGATGTTGGCTCCTCGTAAAGTTCGAACATCTTGAATGCTGGAAAAGTGCCTCCCGTCGATCGCAATGTGATCAATCTGGTTGACGGTTGATTGATCAGGAGATCTCCATGTACCTTTGTGGATGTTGAGATGTGGGAACCAGGTGCTTGCTACCACAACATTTCGCCCCGCAGCAAAATCGATCAGCCTGAATCCGTTGTCGGAAGTGGTGTCGTGCAGGCTGTGCTTTCCGACTGTTCTTCCAAAGATGCCTTCTTTTCCCAGCTTTGCGTTAAAATCGCCGAGGACAATTTTCATGTCATAGCTAGGACATTGCTCATATGTTTTGTCGAGGAGCTCGTAGAATTCGTCTTTGGTGTCGTCCTTTTTCTCTTCTGTGGGTGCATGCGCGCATATTAAGCTAATGTTGCCGAAATTAGCCTTGATTCGGATCGTCGTGATGCGTTCGCTTACGCATTTGAAGCTCAAGACTTTTTGCCTGAGTCTGCTTCCCACGACGAATCGGCATCCAAAGAGTCGCTGTTTTTGCTCCCGGTAGCAATCCCCATAGTAGATGTCGCAGTTTTTCATCTTCTTTTCGCCCGGTCCATCCCATCGCATTTCCTGGATAGCGGTAATATCTGCTTTGTAGCAGTTGAGGGTCTCCGCTAGTTGTTCGGCAGCACGCAGTCCATTAAGGGACCTAACATTCCACGTGCATATCCGAAATTCGTTGTCCTTTATACGTTTGCTTGGGACGTCATCAGTGTATCCGTCCATTTCCGAGGCCTGTTGATGCTTCGCAACTAGATTTTTTCTATGTAGTCGGGAAGTCACCCCGACGTACAACCCCCAACCTGGAGTACCAGGTACTTGATGTGACTACAAGTACAAAAGCCGGAAAACCGCTCCTTTTACGACCTGAGCTTCAAATATGTCGAAGTAGCCCGTAAAGGTGTTCACCAAGTAGTTCGACCTAACTGGAACTGAGGACGCCACCGTTGATTCCAAAAAAGAAATTCATCCGCTGCCGTCCCTCGTGGGAAGTGCCTTGGTGAGAACACTCCTTCGTTGTAGGGTAATTAGTAGTAACAGCCTACTCCGCTTCGACCTGTCGACCATGGGAGGCCCTGCTGCGAAAACAAGTTTCGCGATCGCATAGCTCTAAGCATCGCAGTAGTAGTTACCGTAAGCCGCTCCGCCACGTCAAGGCTTACCCCATGGTAAGTGAAATACGGACATTTTGTTTTATAACGTCACCATCAAGCCAGAAAAGTACTTCAATACTGAACAAAATTTCACGGTAAAACACCGGATTTTCAATGAATTTTTCCGACAAGCTAAACTGCTGCTATAGTCTCACCATAGTTGTTGAATGTAGCCTTATTGGTCGAGTTTCAACCACAAATCTTAACCGGGACTCAGATTAGCGAATGGTAATGGCAATAGTGATTTCGGCATTACGATTATGCTTATCGTAAGTTCTTCGAATAGCACCGAAATAATTTTTTCATAGAACGCTGATTTTCGTTGTATACCTAGCTGGAGACGGTGTTGGTGCGGTGTGTCTTTCCATGATGACTTGCTTAAAGCCAAACGACACTAAACTGATGGCAAAAATAAACAAAATTTTTATCAAAAACAATATTGAAAAAAGACCGTAGAAATGAAACTTCAATTCAAAATATGTATGTCGCAAATAAAATAGTAGAAGTTATTGCCTTTAGTGTGTTTAATGAAAAATGTATTCCTCCTAATTCCGAATAGATCTCAATCTATTTTCTGAAAGTCGTCCATAATCACAATAATCTTAGATATGTAATTCAATCTGGCAGTTTGACACCAAACTTACTTTCGCATTTTACTTATCAGCGATTTTTTTTCCAAAAAAAAAAAATAGATAAAAATAAACACAAATTAATAACTCATTTAAAATCGAATCAATCATTGAAATCTAAACTAAATTTGAAGAGTAGAAAACTCATCAATAACAAGGATATTAATGTTTACATTTGAAGTATGTAATTAATTACGAATACCCATCTATATCCCGATAAGAAACCACTCTTTTTTTTTTTTTTTTTTTTTTTTTTTTTTTTTTTTTTTTTTTTTTTTTTTTTTTTTTTTTTTTTTTTTTTTTTTTTTTTTTTTTTTTTTTTTTTTTTTTTTTTTTAAATTCCCACGCCTCTTTCCCCCCCAGATACCGCACGCGCTGGGGTCCATTTTCACCGAGTACGATTGCAATTACGGTTGCTAGTCGTATCGGCACTTAATTACAAATTATTTGAAATAAATAAAATAAAAAAGCGATGGCGATTCGAACGTTAGGAAGGCAAGAGTTAGGGACTGCTTAATTCAAGCAGGTACAAAAAGGAAAAACAAAATAAATTTAAATTAAAAAAAATCTTACAAAAAGCAAAAAAAAAGTAAAAATGCAAAATTTAAAATCAAAAATTTTAAAATTTTAAAGTCAAAAAATTATAAAAACACGAAAAAAGAAAAAAAACAATAAATAAGCGTGTAGAAGACACTTGTCAGGTAAGTAAGTAAGTAAAAAAGTAAAAGTACAATGAGACAAACAATACAAAAAACATTTAAGAACGTGGAACACTGGTTTTAAGGATTAGTTTAAGCTTGTTTTTATTGATATTAAAGTCAAATAAGTCTTCATACGCATTCAATAGCTTACTCATTCTTGTCAGTGGCTCATGCATTCCGTAGTTAGTTCTATGTTGGGGGACTTTAATCAGATTATGAGAACGCAAAATATAATCTCCACCTCGGTAATTAAAGAAGATAGAACTCAAAATATCTGGAGCATCAGTGACACCAGTAATAATATGATGAAGGAAAACTATATCATTATTTGTTCTCCTTTGACACAGTTTTTGCATCTGGAAAAATGCAAGTCGATCATCGTAAGAAGGGATATTATTGGGGTCAAACCATTGAAGCCCTTTAAAGGCAAAACGTGTAAAATTGCGTTGAACTGATTCTAGTCTCTCAATATGTATCGCATAATGAGGAGACCAAACTTGTGATGCATATTCGAGATGGGATCGAACCAAACTATTGTACAATGCATAGGAAACGTTAGGGTCAAGGAATTCCTTGGACCAACGCTTAATAAACCCTAACATTGAATTAGCTTTATTGACGATGTTATTAATGTGTTCTGAAAAATCTAAATTAGATGTGAAAAGAACTCCTAAGTCCCTTACTTTAAAGACACGGGATAATATGTGATGGGATATAACATAATCATAAGATGTAGGATTACGCTTTTTGGAAATTGTCATTGTCTGACATTTTCTTGGGTTAAGATTCAAATAATTCTTTTCACACCATACAACAAACTTATTTATATCATCTTGCAGTTGAACGCGATCTTCATTGCATGAAATATTTTTGAAGATCTTCATATCATCTGCAAAGATAAGAATTTTACTACTTCGAACACTTAACGGAGCATCGTTAATAGCTAAAATAAATAAAAGGGGTCCTAAGTGACTACCTTGTGGAACACCCGATTTTGCGATGAAAGGTTTCGAGTAAGAGTTTCTGAATTTAACTTGGTAAGATCTATTATCAAGATAAGAAGAAATCCATTTGACGAATCCTGGAGGAAATCCATATGAATTCAATTTAAACTTGATAATAGTATGCGAAAGTTGATCAAACGCTTTGGAAAAATCTTTGTAAACACAATCAACTTCCTGTCCACTTTCTACAGAAGTCAGACATTTATGCAAAAACGCTAGAAGGTTTGTCACCGTAGAACGTTTTTGCATAAAGCCATGTTGTTCAAAGCATATAATATTTTTACTGTAGAAGGCTAAGTTCTCACAAACAACTTGCTCAAAAATCTTAGGAATGCAAGACAGTTTAGATATGGGCCTATAATTAGTAATATCTGACTTGTCACCTTTTTTGAAAACAGGTGTTATGTATGCGTTTTTCCACATGCTAGGGAATTTTCCTAGCTTTAACGACAATTCAAAAATATTATGTAAAGGAATAGCCAAGACCGTCCTACATTTTTTTAAAACAATGGGCGGAATACCATCGGGTCCAAAAGAATAGTCTTCCTTAAGAAGGCACATACAATTTATAAGTTTATCAAAGTCGATAAGAACGTTGTTAAAGGTTACCTGGGGACAGTTTCGCAGATAGGCAAAGAAGTCAGTATCCAAGGAAATAGGAGTATCGATGAAAGACTGACTAAAATTACTTGCGAAAGTATCACAGATTTCTGAGTTACAGTTCAAGACAATATTGTTGTAATTGAAGTTAATAGGATAAACATCACATTTTCTTTTAGAATTGACAAAATTCCAAAAACTTTTTGGGTCCTGTTTCAGTGAATTTCCCATGTTTATGAGATATTCACTGTAAAGATCAAAAGAGAGTCTTTTAAACTCTTCGAAAAGAAACAACTTGGTTCTCCAATGACATGGAACTGATATACTTTTTCCAAGCTTTGTTCCTTCTATTTCGAAGGATTTTCAGTTCTTTAGTATACCAAGGGTGACTGGAGTTATTAGGGTTAAAGCTTTTTCTTTTGGGTACTATTTCATTAATGGATCTCATTAAAACACAGTAAAAACTTGAGATAGTCGCGTCGATATCATTTAAAAGCGGTATATTTTCAATACCGGAATTTCTTAAACTATTCGAAAGCTGCTGAAAATTAGCTCTGCGAAAGTCGTATTTGTACGAACAGTCGTGAGAATTACTATTTTCTAGTAAATGACCGTTCAAGTAAAAAAAATGTCAAGTGGTGGGTGATATTTGTCTATATTAGCTATGGCAGAGGAAGATTCAACAACTACTGTACTAACAGCATTTGATGAGAATACCAAATCAAGTAAGCAATTCATGCAGTTCTTTATACAGCTTACTTGTTGCAAGTCAGCTGAAATAATATTGTCCAGAAATTGAAGTTCCTGTTGCGATGAACTTGCGGAGGCTTCAAGATAAGACTCGTCGTCTGAAGAAACCCAATCTACGTTTGGGAGATTAAAATCACCTAACAGGAGAATATTATTTTCAAAACCAGCAATTTCTATGACATAGTCAACTGCTGATGAGAGTTCATTAAACACTGAAACAGGACTTTTTGGTGGAATATATACATTTAAAATAAAAAAGACTATTGATTGTATGGTCACTTTGACGCATAAGAGTTCTATTGAAAGGTTAAACGGGAAGATAATTTGTGATGAACAGAAACTGTTTCGAACTGCGGTAAGAACTCCTCCACCAACAAGATTAACAGCATCCACATGACGGTCTTTCCTATAAACTAAGAACTCTTCATCAAAGAGTTCAGAATCAAGTATGGTTGCATTAAGCCAAGTCTCAGTAAATAAAAACACGTCATGCGGTAAGGCTTGTGAATTCTTAAAAATTTAAGTAGTTTTACTACGAAGTCCTCTTACGTTTTGGTAATAGAAGGAGATCCTTTGCAGTTTTTTGGGTCCTCTTCTGTACGGGAAATCGGATTTTGTAAATTTCTCCGTTTATTAGAAATGATGAATTCCTTTACCAGGGTGTTAGGTGGCCAAGAAGAATTTAAAATACTGTCTTAGAGTATAATTAGTAGTGTCGTGTAATGTGATAGTACTCTATTATATTCGATACTTTGTATATACATGTGACAGTTATAATCCGGTGCGTTGTATAATAACGCCAAGCGAAACAAAGCTGACTTCGAGAAGTTGACCAACTTTAGTACGACGCGACGGGTTATTTTTATCAAGGGCTGAGGAAGAACTCATCGGCTTCCAGGGCCTGACTAAAGAAATAACAAAACCTTAGCTCTTTCCTTTCCTCTATTTTATTCCAAATAGATTAATTTTATTACAATTATGAGTTAAACATTCCTTTTGTGCAAATAAATTACACAATTTCTTATAGCTTATGTATACGGTTCACTCTAAGATAACAGGGTCCACTTCTTATTACAACCTGAAATAGCAGCCGCCACTAGTTACTGCAATCTGGGCAAGCATATGCCACTTGATTATTACAGTCTGCTAGCAGATGCCACTGATTTTTACAGTCTGAAAACTGGAAGCAGACGCCACTAGTTATTACAGTCTGAAGGCAGACGCCACTTTTTAAGGCCCTGTGAATGTATTTCACATTCTATCAAAATTTACGAGAGGACTTTCCCTAGTACAACAAGTCTGGTACTTAACCGCTGATATATTGTTCTCTCCTTTTGCCTTCAAATTTCACCTCTATTAGTCAATTTCGTGCCAAAACATGAATGTGAATTATGCTTGGCAAACGAAATGATTCCATACATTTTGTATCACTCTGATACACAGCGTATTCGACTGTTGATTGTAAGAAACGACTGAATGTGTTTGGTTGTGGTTGTGTAAGTGTAGCTGTTGTTTGTCGACTGTGCGCTGCTGCTGGTTGTCGTCAATCGTCGATGGTGGAGTGGGATATTTATTTATTTGCAATGAATGTTTCATTAAAATTTCACTTTGTTTTCAAAAAGAAAAGGCCATGAAAAAGATTAAATTCACAGTACATTTCCATTCTCATTGAAATCTGAAACAACAATAATGTAATTCTTATCACAAATATCCAAACCAAATCTGTGAAAGTGACACCAAAGTATGTTTCCCTTAAAAAAGTCGCGAAAACATGACTATCATCTTACACAGACAGATTTCTTGGATTTTATTTTTAACTGTCAACAAAAAAAAATCGCCTTAAACGATTCAACGCCTTGTACCTTAATTGTGAGTTGGAAAAAGTGAACTCATTCGCTGTTTGCTCTAGATCTAGAGCATGTATCTCTTTTCGACGTGGAAACACCCTGCAATTATACAAGGGAGTTTTTTCCAAGAAAACATTTTATAAGTGCTTTTTCATGCAGCATACTTTTAGGTTGTTCCTTAAAAAAATCCATTTTAGCTTTGAGTTAGCAAGAAGAAGTTGGAATAAGTCTCTTAAAATGGTAAACCGTTCTAAGAACTGATATCAATGCTGAAAATTGTTGATGGAAAAAATTGTCTTATTTCTAAAAATTGAGTTTCTTCTTATAATCTCCAGGGAAACGTTAATAGATTCTTAAGTGCTTTTCCGATATTCGGCCTATACATTTTTAACCAAATCAAGTACCTACTCCTTCGCCTGCAGTTTTTTGGTCTTACAGAGATTCATTCTTCCTGGTCGTCTCGAACCTGAAAGCTGCAAGACGAAGTCGATTTACATCCCTTTAAAGCTCGCTAGGTCCCCAGAGCTAATATCCTTCGAAGTATCGGGCTTACCAATGGCGGTCATATTGGATCACCAACATCACACTTAAATTGCATGTAGCTGCCAGTTGTCATTCGTAAGGTTTGCCTGGAATTTATACAAATTTTCAACGCAAAATCCAGAAGTTTTGTTGCTACTCAAAGAGCAATTCATCTTCTCTGATTTCCGATTGAATGGATTCGTCAAAAAGCAAGATTTTTAGTTCATTAATCACCTTTACATCACTCAATCACTGTTTGTGTGTGGATCATGGTGCGGTAGCATCATTGGTCCGTACTTTTTCGAAAGTGATTGCGATTACTGTCAATGGTGAGCACTATCGGGCCATGTTGACAGAATTTTTAGTCATATATCGATGATATGTTTCAACAAGACAGCACAACATGCCACATAGCGAAGGTCCCAATGGACTTATTGCGTCAAAAGCTTTGTGGAATGGCTCCCACATCTAGTCGTTAAGATCATGCCATTTATACTAACATTGAACACTTTATGTGGAGCTTTGAGAAGTCAAAGACTTATGCTGTAAGCGAATAAACCCAAGACTCTTGAAAAGCTCCAGGTCAGGTATGCTGAATCTTAGAACAATCCAAAGTAACCACACATATTGGCTCCTTAAAATGACCTGACAATGAATGGATAGAATCCTGTCATGAAGGTCTAAAGCTCCTGGTTCAAACTCAGGATGTAATACAAACTAAGATAACGAGCTAACAAATACCGTACTCGGTAGATACTCGAAATCCCTAGGGATGTAATAACGGGAGAAAAGTTAAAGTAGGCAATTAACTCCTTTTCTCCTTATATAAATCTCCAAGCCTAGACGACATCTTCCCATATCTGATGAACATATTTCAGAATGGCATATATGTCCCTAAGGTGCAGGTGGCATGGTTCAGAGGAATGAGTAGTTGACTGCTAAGCCAAATGCTGCGGGTTCAAGCCCCAGCTTCGGCAGCATTCTTTTTCTACGAAAATCGCCAGCTTATCTATGTATAACATCTATGTTTCCTCCTCTGAGCCACGTATGTTTCTGTTATGTGTTTTCCTTCTATGTATCTATCTGTCTCTCTCTGTTGTATTAATGTCTTGTTCTGTCCCAGCCGATGGCCTCAGTCACCAGTGCTGCTATGTGTCTGTAGTTCGTCACATTCATGTGCGAAGTACTGTAAATTAAATGTTCAATGTTCAATGTCCCTAAGGTATGGCGTGAAGTCAAAGTCGTCTTGATATCAAAAACTGGCAAGCACAGTCACACCGAACCAAAAGATTTCAGACCTATCAGTCTCTCCTCCTTTGCTCTAAAAACACTTGAGAGATTAATCGATATTATATATCCGAAGCAACCTAAAGTTGGAGGCTATATCACCTTTTCAGCACGCCTATATAAAAAGCAAAAGTGTACTAGTGTAGAAACCGCCCTACACTGTGCAGTCAGAACAATAGAAAAGTCGCTTGCGGTGAAAGAATACACCCTCGCTTCATTTCTAAATTAGCCTATTTAATTAAATGGATCATGGGTATTTTGAAAAACAGGCAAATCCATTGCAAATTAGGCAACTCAGATTTAAAGATGTTCACATCTAGAGAAACTCCACAAGGTGGTATCCTCTCACCTCTTTTCTGGACCTTTGTGGTTAACAAGATTCTCAACAAACTCAAAAACAGTGGTGTAAGGATTATAGCATACCTGAGCGAACAAATAGAAAACGTATTAACCACGGTGAGTAACTGGACCAGGAGATGCTGTCTTAGAGTAAACCCTCTCAAAACAAAACTGGTACTCAGAACCTCAGAAAGAGCGAGATATCTCGGAGTAATCTTAGATAATAAACTGAACTGAGGTCCAAACATTTAAGAAATATATAAGTAAGACTCTGCTGGATTCCCGGTCACAGTCGTGGAAACGAAAAAGCGGATGAGCTTGCTAAAGAAGGCTCAGTACTAGATCCATCTCTCATAGACCATAACATCGGAACGGAATTCCTTCATGCGAATGAAAACGAAATATTAGTAACAATATCATTCAAAAAGCAAATAATAGATGGAACCGCCTAGAAACCTGCAGTAACACCAGGAAACTGTGGCCGAATTACGACAAGAAAAGATCCGTAGGCTCCTACTTCTTAAAAAACCCTCCCTGAGATCCCTCATAAGCGTGATTACGGGACATAATCTATTTGGCTACCACAAAATGAAGATATGAGGCTTAGGACCAACCATAGATTTCATAGGTTAAAATACTTTTTCATAGTCATAGTTGTCAAAGTTCTGGTACATACACTTTTGTTGAGGTGCAAGTTGCAATTGAAATTAACACTGAAATTGGCATTCCGAAGTGAAAAGTAGTTCGTTGACACAAAAGTTAATCACTAAGCAGTGGAATTTCATTGATTGAAATAACCATCCATTATAAGGTATTTTATCAGATTTTCACTTTTAAAATATCACGAAAATATCAAAAAAATTTAAAACACTGGAAAACCAACGTTATATTGAGAAAAACTCTCAGTTTTCTTCTATATAAAATTAAAATAAACAAACTTAACCAGCAACATTTCAATAAAAACACGAACTGTCATAAGTCAAAACTTGTGCAACAGCTGTCAGAAAAGAAACCCCCTAACGACACTTAACACGTGGCCATCTAGTGGTGAATAGAAGTAACAACATTCTACCAGGGCTGCGTTCCGAAATAATGGCTATCACACTCGAAACTTTAAAACTATTATTAGAAGAACCAAAAAACGACATTTTTAAAAATATTAACGAAGCTTCAGACAGAGTCATAAAAAACACAGACGAAAAGGTGGGAATCCTCTCCGAGAAAGTTGATTAGCTCGAAAAAATCGTTGAGACGCAAGGAGCAATAATCGAGCAACAAGAAGCTACTTGTGCCAGACATGAAAAACAAATTTCTCAATTAGAATTGACAGTGAGAAAAAACAATTTGATAATTTTCAAGGTAGAAGAGAGTGAACGGACCTCAGAAGAACTTCTATTAATAATACTTGACCATATAAACAAATCGAATGACCAGTTCAAAGTTGAAGAAACGGACATTGTAAGCTGTTTTCGTCTAGGCAAACAAAAAACGAAGGCAAAATAAGACCAATTAGAATAGTTTTTAAAAACTTTGAGAAAAAACAAAAAGTTTTACTGGGGAAAAAGTTTGGGGCAAATTTCACTATGACGGAAGATCTCCCAAAATCAATGGTTGAAGCTCGGAAACCTCTTATCCCGAAACTGCTAGAACTCAAAAAAGAAGGAAAGAGGGCTTACTTTAAATTTAACGAACTCATTGTTGATGGAAAAGTTTGGACAGAAAATGAACAAGAAAATCCAAGAAAAAGAACACGACCGGATGAAAGCTCACCGCCAGAACAACCAAAGACCAAAGAAATTAACTTAAATAAGACAAAATCTATTATAATAGGATCAACCGAAATGAACTCCAAGAAACAACCGACAAATCCAATAAGAAAATATCTTGCTACAAAAACAGCTAACGAATTTTTAGAAAAATGCAGTGACCCACAAACTTCGAAACAACAAAACAAAACAAATTATAACAAATAGCAATTTCTGCCTAACAATAACCAGACGAAATATGAAGACCATGCATTAACATTAAATATCGGACATAACCAAAACACACATTCAACTATAATACAACAAAAATCCTTCCCAACCCGGCTGATCACAGTGGGAAGAGTAGATCCACACCCCCCACATAAAAACAACCAAACAGAATATTGTACCCACAAGAACCAACACGAAACTCTAAAGATCTGTACTTTCAATGTCAGGACACTTTCCTCAGATGAGAAACAGGAAGAATTGAGACAAGCGCTGAAGAAAATTAAATGGGACATCATAGGACTATCAGAAACAAGATTACTAGGACAGAAAATAATAAACAATGAACATGATATCTTTTGCTACGTAGGAGAAACAAATGGTCTCTATGGTGTTGGATTCCTTATTAAAAAAGAACTAAAAAAAATCACTGACATCAAGCTATACAATGAAAGAATGTGCAGCATACAACTAAAGATTAAAAACACGAAAATGACAATAATTCAAGTATATGCACCAACAGAAAAAGCTGATGACGAAGAGATGTTAAGATTCTACAACAACTTAGAGGAAATATATACAAATAACAAAACAGAAGTAATGTATGTGATTGGAGACTTTAACGCTAAGCTTGGAAAGAGACAAAACGAGGAAGAAAAGAAAACAATAGGACCCTACGGATATGGAGATAGAAACGAAAGAGGAGAAAGAGTAATACGATGGATCGAAGAGATGAATTTGAAATTTGGTAACTCGTTTTTCAAGAAAAAAGACAACAGAAAATGGACGTGGATATCACCGAATGGAAAAATAAAAAAACGAAATAGACCTGATTCTGACGAACAAAATTGAGACAGTCAAAGACATATCCGTACTCAACAACGTAAAGTTCGATAGTGACCACAGATTAGTAAGAACAGAAATCATTATAAACCATAAGACACTGAAAAGAAACCGACAAGTCCATTTCATCCCAAAAATAATTCCCGACCAAAAAATACAAGATTATAACCAGACATTGACAGCAAAGATAAATCAATTATCAATTTCAAATCGAGACATAGGAAACATATATGACGAATTAGAAAGGATCATCAAAAACTCTGCAAAACTAACAATCATGGACACCAAAATATCAAAAGATAAATTATCCAACGAAACAAAAATTTTAATCTCAAGAAGAGATACTCTACGAACCAAGCAACAATTACTTGACCAAGAAAAAACTGAACTAAAAGAATTAAGAAAAACTATCAAACTAGAAATAAGGAAAGATATCCACAAGTTCAACGAAACAATAGCTAGAGATACGATTAGACAAACAAAATCAATAAAGAAAACAAAATCATTACTTAACAATCAACAGGAATGGATAATTAGCTTGAAAAGTCAAAATACAATCAACATAACAAATAGAAAAGAGTTAAACGAAAATGCCACTAAGTTCTTCGAAAAACTATTCTCCTCGACCAAGCATACAAATGAAGAAGAAAATATTGACATCATAGATACAACACCAACTCTAATGTTTAGCAAAGAAAATATTGAAACGACTATAGACGATTTGAAAAAGGACAAATGCACTGGAAATGATGGAATCTCTGCAGAAATGTTAATATACGGAAAAAAATCGCTCTCCGAAATCTTAACCTTTATATTTAACGAAATCATAAGAACTCAGCAAATCCCTAAACAATGGAGAGAAACAACCATTACACTTATACATAAAAAAGGAAAAAAAGACGATTTGAATAACTATAGACCTATAAGTAACATTTCGACAATTTATAAGCTGTTCTCAAAAACAATCTACAGAAACATCAAACAAGACTTTAACAATAAACAACCTAAGGAACAAGCTGGATTCAGAGAAGGTTTCTCAACAACAGACCACCTACAGACGATAAATCAACTAATAGAAAAGTGCAATGAATTTCAACAACCAATATACTTTTTATTCATAGACTTCAGTAAAGCATTTGACAGCGTTGAACACGAAACAATATGGACATCCCTAGCAAATCAAAATATGGACCCAAACATTATAAGAACTATCAAAAATATATACAAAAATAATGTAGCACAAATAAAAACAGAGAGTACAGGACGCAAATTTAAAATAACAAGAGGCGTCAGACAAGGAGACCCGCTTTCACCACCACTATTTAGTACAGTTTTAGAGGATATTTTTCAAAAGATGAACTGGACGACAAAATATGGAATAAGGATATGTGGACAACTTCTAAACAAGATTTGCGGACGATATAGTACTCATATCTACAAAAGCTAAACATATACAAGAAATGACAACAGAACTTACTAGCTTGTGCAAGAACTATGGACTACAAATCAACAAATCAAAAATAAAAGTGATGACAAACCACATCAGAGAGGATATAATTTGGACCTTGAAAAAATAGAATACATAGAAGACTACATATACTTGGGACAACTAAAATCTTTTAAGAACCAAGAGAAAAAAGAAATCAACAGACGCATCACAAACAGCTGGAAGCAATTCTGGAGCCTCAAACAGATTTTAGAACTGGACCAAAGTGCAGAAACACGAAAATATCTCTTCGACTCCGCTATTTTACCGGTGCTTACGTATGGACTACAAACCCTGAGCTTGACTGCGAAATCCCTTGACCAGCTAAGGATCTGTCAATCCAAAATGGAAAGAAAAATCCTCAGAGTAAGACCCAGCGAAAGGATAAGAAATGAAGACATCCGAAACAATACTCGAATAATTGACGTGATAGATAGAACCAAAAGACAAAAATGGAGTTGGGCAGGACACATATCAAGACTACAGGATCAAAGATGGACAAAGTTGACAACAAAATGGAGACCGGAAAGCAAGAGACCAACAGGCCGACCGAACAAGAGATGGAGCGACGATCTTTGCCAAATAAACACAAATTGGTACAGTGAAGCGAAAGATCGAGACGTATGGGCCGCCTTGGGGGAGGCTTACGCCAAAAACTAATAATAAAAATTGAAAAATAAATAATCAAACAAATAAATATCAATTATCTTACTTTTCTTTTTTAGTCTAATTAATAATTTTCTATTTGTAATTAATATTAAATCTATCAAATAATTTGTAAAAATTCTAATTAAAAATTCTTAATATTGTAAACTTTAATTAATAAGGCAATAAAAAAAGCTTATAAAAAATACTTTTTCAGGAGTTAGAATACTTCAGGGTATCACAAAGGATCTACATTGATCTAAGTGTGACGGTAGCAACACCAACTGTCATACATACCAGTTACACATTGTATTTGAAATTTTGAATTTCGTTATAAAATCTGTGTGAAAATGTCTTGAAAATAATCACGTTTTTAAGAAAATTCAGGCTTTTGATTTTCAGCCAAAAAATTTGTCAGTCGACCAAGGCTGTAATTGAAAATACTGAATGACAGACATACGGACGGAATCACTGGACCCATCATAACGACACATTTGACCAAAATCTCGAGAAGGAAGAAAAACTCGCAACAATTAGTGCTGCTTGTAAACTCAATTGACGAGTACCTACCTTATTATGACAATTTTTATTTAATTTATCGAAAAATGAAAATTCAATTTTGCAGGGTAATGTTTTTGAATTTGCTTTAAAATTTAAAATCACTAAATTTAACTTAATTTAATAGTAAATAAATAACTGATAATTTTTGTTAAGACACAGAGAGTATTTTTCTATTGAAACAAAACTGATTTATTCTTAAATTGAGGCAGTGGCAACCATACTTGTTTAGAATCTCTTCATCACAAATGGCATTTCTCTTCGTTGTGTTCTCGTTCAATTCTCTTTAAGTTCAGTCAGGCTCTCGGCTCTCCTACAAAAAAAAAAAACTGTCTGCATTTGACTTTATCTTACTGTTTTCCTTGATCTCAACTTTTATCTCTAAAAATCTTCAACTTTAGATAAATCAAGCATCTTAAACTTCTCACTCAAACCAACCAAAAAGCCATCAACAACACATCTCCTCCATCGTAAATTTCTCAACTCTTCATCATAAATTATCTTTATGACTAAGAAAATATAATAAATTTAACTGAAATGAAGACACAAAAATTTCAACACAAATATTATTATTCTATTTACTTTGAAATTATTTTGAAAACTAACAAAAAACATTTCAAACATTTTGAAATCATGCATTTTAACACAACTTCAGTAAGCACCACCAATCCGATCGCAGGGACTTTGCCAAACGATAAAAACCGACTCGTATTGCACAATCAAGATTCCCTCTCCAAATCGAGAATAGAAGCAAAAACAATCAACAACAAACGCCATGAAAGATGTCCACCTAACCTCGACCACTCCCAACCAACAAACCTACGACAATAGTAACGACCATGAAGATTCAGGCTCATACAGTCATATACGAGCACTAGTTCGCAGTATTCACGATGCAAGAACCCTCAATACGCCTCTCATAGAATCGCTGCCCACTTCTGGAGTCGATCGAGATGCTGGCGATGATGATGTCAACGACCCCAATATCGATAGTGTCTTGAGTGAGCAGGTTGTGTCGTTGCAAAAAATCATACCAACATTCTTAATAAGCGACCCCAGCAACAATGGATTATCGTCTTCGGGGACGCCTCCGGAAACCAATAGTCCGACGAGACGTTTCAGCCAGTTTACACTTGGACTTCGTCGATTCTCTGCGGTACCTATGCACACAAACTTCGCTTTCGGGTTTGGCTTGCACTTTAGAGATTGTCTTAGAGGCTCAATATAGGCTCGCAGCTGAGTTCATCCTTACCCGCAGGCTGTAGAAGAATTTTTATTAACCAACGCACAACATTTCTATAACTTCATGTGGTCATGCATACATGTCACCCCTTTAAAGCGCATGGTCATGTCTCTATCTCTTTCTCTCTCTCTCACACACACGTTCTGGATCATGTCAGCATTAAGCCAGCACTTAATTATAAGCCTTTTCTAGTTGTTCGTGTTTCTATTTCTGGAACGGATCAATTTGTTTTGATGCACCACTTTGTTTTTCATCTTATTTCCAATGACCATTAAAACAGCGCCTTAAAGTTTTTCTGTCATGCGAGATTGAATTTCATTTGAATGGAGTTTTGTTTTTTGTTTGTGGTTTGGTGAAGAGTGGATTTCTATTTAAAAATGAGTTCGATGTGTGAGGAGTTCCATTCTAACGTAGACTAGTTACAAAGGTCTGATTTTGATTTTGCAACTAACAACACTTAAAAAGCTTCACATATTCTGTTTTGATTTTTGTCCAAGCAGAGTTTCATTTTCAAAAATTCAATCGATTTTCATTAATCGATTTTAGTCTTAAGCCGACAACAACCGAGGCGATCGACGTAGTGAAAATATCAGGAGACGTTTTGATTTGAATTTTATTGTTTACACATTGAGTGCGAAAAAAATAGTTCTAGCACCGAACATTGCTAAAATCTATGCCAGTTATCGAATAGTTATAGAAATCATTTATCGATAGTAAAACATCAGGTACGTACGAAGGACCTCAGCAGGATGTGTGGATCCCAATAAGGCTGCGTCTACGCGCCATCATATTTTCACATTACAGAAGTGAAACTTTTTCCTCTACCTAATAGAGACAATAGGCTTGACGAGAAATTCGATTGGGCCAGAAAATCCTAAGGATGTTTTGGACAAATCTATGAACGCTTGTTTACAGCCTCGAATCAACAATTCTAGTAGTCGTAAAGTGACAGCATAACTTTTCCTTATTGTTTCGGTGTCACTTTCAGTTGAGGCGATAGTTCCAAAATTTGGCAAGGTTTCCATTTGCTGCGTCGATTGTAGAGAAACTTAGAAGATAGCCGAGTTCTGACGTGGATCATTTTTTTTTTTTTATTATAAATTTCCGACACCATAGTTGATGCTTTTTTCCATAGTTATTGGATAAGTGAACATTTCGTTCTCGTTATCGAAATGTTCCCAATAAAATATCAGAGAAAATTGACCTTAATAGCTGTGCACAGGAGGTCGTTCATGATTACCGAAAACACTATGAGATGAGTGACAAAATACAACTTACCTGAATTCATTTTCGACTACAAATTAGTCAGGAAATTTACCTCCGGACAAAACGTGACATTTTGATGACTAGAACGGTCCTTTGCATCGCGATAGTGATTAATTCTCGGATAAGACTGTTAAGAAAGACCTTCTCACAATCCATTAACCAGGAGAAGTAGTGATGCTCGGTATTCAAGCTTAGTAATGATCCATATAAGGTACTGATACCTGCTCTTTTGACACCGAGTGTCTAAAAATTTCTTGGCGCATATTTTTGGAAATCGTCAACAACTTCCGTTTTTGCTCTTAAGCGAGATATACACAGTTCAAATGCTTGTCAATAACGTGCAATTATATTTGTGAAAAAAAATCACATATATGCTTGAAGCAAAATCAAATTCAATTGCACGTGTTTGACAAGCATTTGAACTGTGTATATTCCGCTTTAGCCAAATCCATAGCATTTCCCTCTAAACCGTCTTTTTGGGAATCCTTCGGCAACCCAAACTGAGTTAGTTAGTTAATTTATAAATCTCATCTCTGCTGGGGTTAGGTTAGGTTAGGTTACAGTGGCTGCGGATACAGAATCCACACACTTAGGCCAAAAAAAGAGGCCCATTGTGATACCACATGAATCTAGAGAATTACTTCTTACTAATCGAACCATTTTGGGCTTTTTGTAAAGCGAAGAAGATGTTTGATATCCTTATTAGCTAGTTCACTGGGTTTATCATAAAAGTACTCTCCCAGATGAAGTTTGCGCCTTAGTGAAAGAGCAGGGCAAGTGCAGAGAAGGTGAGAGATTGTTTTTTCTTCTTCCTCGTCCATACAGCTCCTGCAGAAATCATTTGAGGCTACACCAAGTCGTAATGCGTGTCGACCTATAAGACAGTGTCCCGTTAGGACACCTATTAGGGAGCTAATATGAATTCTGCTTTGAGATAACAAGTCTTTCGAGCGCTTTAGGTCCAGTGAAGGCCATATGAGTTTTGTGGCTGCCCACGTTGGTAAATTGTACCACCTAGAGTTTGTTATCGTTAAAGCTGTTTCTTTTAGCAGAAGGTTACATGTAGCTATCGGTATACCTATCTTCTCCCTTTCAGGTGAAATAGGTATGACGGTTCCATTTTTAGCGAGTTCATCGGCTCTACAATTTCCTTTGATGTCTCTGTGACCCGGCACCCAACAGAGGTGAATGTTAAATTGCTGCGCCTTTTGAGATTTGGTTGAGAGACCGTCGAGAGATTTAATAGCAGCCTGACTGTCAGAGAAGATGCGGATATCAGAAGTTGATATCACGTTTTCTCTTAGCCAGGAGATAACATCTTTGATCGCTAAAATTTCCGTTTGAAAGGCGCTACAATGATTAGGGAGGCGGAATGAGAGGCTTAGATTAAGCTTTTCCGAGTAAACACAACTACCAACTCCATCATTTGTCTTGGATCCATCTGTTTAAAAATGAATGCTTTTTTCTTCCCATTCATCTCTGGTTGGAATGGATATCTGGAAGTTTTTACCAAATTGGGGTTTTGGAATGGTGTAGTCTATGTACTTTGGTATAGAACCGAAGGAGTTCAAAATGATGGAGTGTCCCACATTATTGTTGGTCCATTGAGATGTGGCGTTGAGTCTTAAAGCTCTACTCGCTGCCACTTGTTTGCTAAAAATGTCGAGGGGTGTCAGATGGAGGAAAGTGTCTAACGCTGGTGAGGGTGTGGTTCTCAATGCCCCGCTTATGCAGAGACATGCAGTGCGTTGGACTCTGCTGAGTTTGTCGCAATAAGTGATTTTCTTCAGTGCAGTCCACCATACTGCAACCCCGTACATGAGAATTGGTCGGATGACCGATGTGTATAGCCAATAGGTTATGCGAGGTTGAAAACCCCATTTGCTTCCTATGGCTTTCTTGCAAGAGAAAAGAGCTACTGATGTAGCTTTCTTAACTCTTTCCTGAATATTAGGTTTCCAACTTAATTTTTTGTCTAATATCAGATCTGAGGTATGCTACGTGTAATCGGCGATTTAGTGCATCAGAGATTACAAAAAAATCAGTTCAAACGTGTTCTTTCCATCGTTTGAGCTGGTCCTTCGAAACGAAAGTAAAAATTTGCATTTCTGTCGCCAGAATTTATTTTGAGTCGCAAACGCAGTCAGTTCCTTGATTAGTTCTTACCTAATGATGCTGTATCATCTTTTTCATATTCGTGTGGTAAAGAGGACGTATTGATCTATCAATCCTTATCCAAGCTCCTTCGGAAAGCCAGGAACTCTTACTTCGTCCTCTGTTCTTCGTTGCAGTGTTAACTGGATTTGTTAAAAATTATCTTCAGTCATGGATTCTCGCTTGTACACTCAATCATAAACCCTTTTTGCTTATTCAATTAACTCAAGAAGATCATTATGATTACCTGAATACTATAGACCTTACGGAGTTGAAATCGAAGAAGGGTGATGAATGTCAATTTGACATTCATGGTTTTTCTCCAAGATCTAACGTATTGTGAATATTTGATGTACTGTGGACTTTTTCTAGGCCTAGCCTCTACCAGTATTGCAATAAAGAATCTTATAGGCAAAATTAAGATCATGCCTCTTTTGTTTCTCCCTCGGTACACTCGGGCGTATGTGTAACCTTTTTCGCATTTCATTTGCTTTTAGCTTTAGCTCAATAAATGGTTTCATTTCGGCTCTAAAAAAATAGTGTTTCATATTGATATTTAAAAATTGGCATTTTGTATTTCAATTAGTAAAATTATTACAATTTTTGTTTAACTTTTCTTTGGTGATGGTAATGTAAGAAATTCAAGAGGACGAACAAAACAACTACACAGTGATATCCGGACCATGAAATTCCTTTGACCAACGCCTCATAAATCCCAACATTGAATTGGCGATTCTGTTAACAAGATCCCTTAAATTAAATTATTTATTCTATCATTCATTAAAGGTATGTTTTTGAACATCTCCATGCCATCTCCAAAGATGATATTTTCGCTCTTTTAAACAGAAGGGGTCCTAAATGGAAACCTTGAAGAACACCGGATTTAGCTAGAAATCATCTAGTGACACAACGTCTGAAATTCACCTGTTTAAACCTATTTTCAAGACATGGAATACAACAATTAATTTTCCCCAATATTTTCAGAGTGTTCTAATCCAAACAAAGCAAGAAAAAGATTAATATCAAAGTTCAGCTGAGTCAATAAACGCAAAATAAAATTTAAAAACACACTTTATTTTTCAAATGCTAAACAAACATCAATAAAATTAAGAAAACACTCGTTTAGTGGATAATTTTTTTTTTCTTCATGCATCCATTCTCTTTCCACTGCAATTGTTGTTAATTACAATAATTTCACCTCGAAAAGAAACGATATTGAATTGATTGGCTCCCGGTGCCAAAGTGGCGCACGGTTAGTAAGTACATATTTTGCTTTAATTTGTTTAACGATTCGCTTAATGGGTAAATATTGATTTAATTGAGGCATTTTTCTTTTTCCAATAGAATTGGAAATTCGAACTTTAATTCTCTTGATGAAACTGTCTGCGAGATGAAAGCACAGTCAAATTTTACGCTGGTCACACTGTATCAATGGTTCTAAGTCTGAAATCCTGGTATGTCCATAAACTTCAATTCGAATGACATATCATAAGAATACTACAATATGATATGACGACGGAAGAACGACCCACTTTTGTGCTTTCCAGTCGCACCAGTTTCTTAGTCAGTGCCTCATTCAGTTTTGAAGAATATTCGCCGCTGCTGCGGCTTTGCATTCGTTGGCCAAAGCAGACGATTTTGTGTTTAAAAATAACTTTTCCAATGCACTTTGTGCATATTGACATGCGTTAGGCTTTTTTGTTTAATTGCAGAGTGACCGTTGTGGGGGCATCCCCGAGATTGCAGATTTCACCTTAAAAACTTAAGAAGACAATAAAACATGTTAGCACCGAATTTTTCCATTATCATCGGAGGCAGTTGTGGGAATTTTGTTTTGTTTTTTTTTCTCTCTCTCTATTGAATGAAAGTAAGCCCATTCACCACTCACCAAAAATAATGACGCATGCAACTGTGATGGAAAAATTGAAAACTGCTCCACTGAGGTCCAATTATCATACATATGGATGGAAACCACCGTGAGGTGTCCCATGTGTTGCATTAGATATTTATATCGAGTTTTTGTTTTTAATGGTTTTTTGTTTGTGGCTCAGATGTCACTTCTTTTAGATCGATGGACTTTATCTAGGCAATTGAGAAACATAACCGGATGAATGCATACACAAACTGTCATCGCTGACATTTAATCAAAGTTGCCAAGCCATGAACACAGGGTGTTACTGTGCAATGGAATTTAATATTAATTGTAAATTGTAATCTTGCGAAATATAAATCAGCAATAACGCGGCAAATATTGTCCGCCAAGCGGCCAAGCGGCGGCGTAGACTAGCGACTTCACATATCCTCACAGAAAATAGTGGCGGCGTTCGATCCCACGATTTTGGAGGCCAATTCGCGGGTATGTAACGTGACACTTGGTGGTAACGAAACCTGTCCTATAATAAATCAATTGTGACCAAGCTTTGCGACATGTAGCACCGTCTTGTTGAAAACATAGCTCCTCTATATCATGTCTGTAACCATGGCTCTATAGCTACGTTCTGGCGAGCCTCGTGATTATCAACATAAATTTGCCAATTTGGAAGCGTTATTCTGGCGTCAGAATATATTCAAAACTAAAAATAACACACTTCATAGCTGACAAATTGGCCAACATTAAGCTTTTTTCTTGCTAGACAAAAAGGAGTAGCTAGAAATGGGATAATAGGGTAGAAAACGGATACAATGCTAAGTTAAGGGAACACAGCCTGCTTGCTATGCGCGGCATCAGCTCGTTGGACGGAGGAGTGGGGGACCTTGAACCTGAACTGAACCTCACCTGCAAGTTGTTGGTTTCCTCTTTCCGATTGTCTGTTTTTATTGAAATTCTAATTTGTCACTTCCGTCCGAAAAAAAAATCTGAATTAGTTTCTGTAAGCGACTGGAATTGGAATAAAAGTGTTAATCTGCAAGTTCTTAAACGGAGTTTTTGGGTTAAATGCTTTTGAAAATTTAATACTATAACGAAGTCTTTTTCACATAAAATAATTTTTCATATAAAATAATTTTCCATCAGAATTGAACTTCGTTTATTTAATTCACACTCACTCCCTTCGGAAAATATTATAAGTAGACTGGTACGATAGTGCTAAAATCGCCTCAGCTTCTACTACCGAATGAAACTATTGTATCAGCTATTAATATTGGTCAAAAATTTAGTCTGAAAAGGTCTGACCATTTCATAATTGGAACTCCCCTCCCCCTCCAGCGGAAAGGGGTTTCAATATTGAAATCCAAGTCCATTTTTGATTGCCACCAGGGGCTTTCGTACCTGCTGATCCACGATTCGTGCTGCGGTCGTTCGTATTAATTGCCACCAAGGGCTTTGGTACCTACTGATCCACGGTTAGCGCTATGGCCGACCGTATTGATCGCTACCAGGGGCTTCGTATCTGCCGATTCGTGCCACTAGGTCATTGTACCTGCTGATCCCGATCCGTGTCACCAGGGGCATTATACTGCTGATCTGTGCCCACTAGGGGCATTGTTCCTGCCAGCCCGCAGCCGCATAGAGTATAACCCCCGATCACCGCATCATACCGATTTCGTCCAAGGACTGTCGAAACATACCGAAACTGCAACCAACCAACCAACGGCCGTCCTATAGAGATACCTCAGACCGGACCGCAACAATAATAATAAGACTTATTCAAATAAGGTGTATTCTTAATAAAGTTTGTCAAAGGGGTCAGAAGACCTTAAATTGCAGTTTCGTGTTTCTTCAATAATAATTTGGTGAGACCGGCGAGCAAAACCTCGGCTGGAAACTAAAAAGCACATCACAATACATATATAACCCAGGAAAAAAAAGTCGCGAAATCCCCAAAACATCCAAATTATTCTGGTTTCGATGAACGAATGTTCTGTACCTCGTATAAAAAAAATATTTTAATTTTTCTACTACTTCGACAATATAGAATCGATATATCTCGTAACTGAACATTGCTTTTAATAATTTTTGTAGATGATTGCCAAATCTTACTCTCTGTGTAGTAACCAAATAACGATTTTTTTCGTCAAAAAATTGTCATAAAAAGTTTTCCTCAAGTCGGATTCGTTAGGACTTGTTTTTCCTGTTTTTTTACGGGGTACAGAACATATATGTACCAAATTTCATTGTTCTTACAACTGAAAAAAAAATTGAGTACAAAAAATCGAATTCAACGTACTACCCCCTAGTCCGTGCGACCAAAATAGCATTTTCAATCAGGATGTAAAAACCTGCAATCGAACTTAAGACTCTTGTTGGGCGCCAGCTTATTAACACTATAAATAAATAAAATAAAATGTCACTTTCCCAACATAATGTCGTATGACAAAGTTATCACTTTCACGCCTGTTATGACGGAACTAATTTAATTCAGCTAAATCGTACACAGCACCTGTTTTCCACTTCCAATCAAGAAATAATTTATTGCTTAAATGATAAAAAACATGAAAAATTTGAAATTGATTGCATAATTAAATGACACAACCCACTTCCCATCCATCTTAATCCCTCAAAGCTCAAAACTTTTGAGCCCAAAAGGAAAAAAAACTGACAACTGTCAAACTTATCAATAAATCTTAACTGCAAAGCAAATAAAATGCAGAAGTAAACAAACAACACACCTTTGAGTAAATATTTTGGTTCAATATTCCATGTCCTTGAATTCAAACACCCTTTAAAACGCACACAAACTTTACAAATGGTATCATTCCATTTAGTTTTTTCGATTGGTTATAGCAAAAGCAAGACTCTCGCTGTGCTGTGTTAAATTTTGTTTTGTGCCCAAGGAGACTGCTAACTCGAATATACCCGCGCCATAAGTACTCACTCAATAACTATCGCCAATCGATAGATCCACTCTACCTACACTCATTTTAAGTGCCTCGCATATTTAATGTAATTGCATTTGTTTTTTTCTTCAATTTTATAGTTGCATGCGAGCTAAGTGGAGTTTACATTGACAAAACAGCTTTCAATTATTTTATACAAGTAGTAAGTGGGCACTATTTAGCTAATCGCGATTGTTTTTTTTTTTAATAAAATATCTAAAAAAATTTAATTTTAATACATAATTATATTTATTGATTATTAAAACAAAATTAACTGAAATTGAAAAAGCTTGTACACAATTTTTAATAATTAGATGCGATCCACTTAGTGCCCGAATATGTAAAATTTTTGCGAAACTCGTGCATCTAATTACTAAAAATTGTGTACAAGTTTTAATGATCTAAATTTATTGTAATTAAATATAATTATGAAAATTTTAAAAATAATTAAAATTTTGTCTTCATTTGAAAGCAAACAAGCCCACAGTGATTATCATTCTCGTGCCTCGACGGAAGCATTTGATAACAAGTATATCTTCAGGTGTAACTTGTATCTATGAGAGCAAGAGATTATATTGTTTCCTCTCAAGACAAAACTTGAACAAATCTACTCGAGTGCAGGATTATACTTGTTTTTCAAGACGCCACTGTGTCAAGTGTGTCGTGTCACTGTCTTTTCGAAAAAATTGCAACATAGATACATCCCCAACTTGTCTATTCAAAGAGAGGAAATCAAATCTTTCTATCTTGAGGTCGCGCGCGCAAAAAGTAGAATAAACATTCTCTGCACAGCACACATCTTCCGAAGCCCGTTTTTAAATTTTATCAGCAGCATGAGAATACGAGTTTGTTGGGTATTTTTTTTTTTTTTAGTTCTTGACTTTGCGCTCTGCGCAACACAGTTTTTGTTCATGGAGTAGCGCCTTTGGCAATGGACTATGCCAGATAGTGCTGTCATTCGTGTAACCACCTTTGAAGCGTTAAGATATCGCTAACGCTACGCGCGCGCTCTAAATTTATACCAAAAGTGAGATACAATTCGCAGATAGCTTTGAACTCTTATACAATGGCCAGATATAAATACGCGTCGCAAACTTCTATCAATCTATTGTCAATGACAAAATTATAACACAACATTTTTTACATAAAAAGTATCTGTGTATCTTCACAAGAAACAAAACAAGTCAAAGTCTAAAAGAAAAATAAGAAAGTGCGTGCAACGCAGTCTGCTACTGCCCGGTTGTGAGTCTTTTGTTTTCGTTTGACAAAAGTGCATTGTGCTTCTTCACTAGCCAATGGTCTTCTTGCTATTTTTGCCTTCATTATTCGGTTCTTGGTGTTTTTTTTTTGTTTTATAAAGTTCATGGTTTTCTTGAATTAAATGAAAGAAAAGAGGAAATAACAAAACATTCCTTTGTGACCATTGAAAAAGTTGCAATTTTTCTGTCAATAGACAATAAAATGAAGATGAATGATAATCAAGTGAAGTGAAGACAAAATTCAGTGTCAATTAATTGGCGCCCAACAGTACAAAATTGTATGAAAACAAAGAAAAGAAAGTGCAATTATTTAATTTATTTATTTATTAAAGAAACAAAAACAAGTGAACCTTATTCGTTTTGTGATATTTAAATTGTTTAGTTTTTTTTTTCTTTTGTATAAAACTAAAATAAAATTTCAAGATGAAACTATCAAAGAGTTTTGATGAGTTGATTCTGAGTGCGTCGAGATTAAGTCTGAACAGTTTGCGATCACCTAGCAAAGGAAAGACGAAAAAAGTTAGTAAAATTATTCAAAAATAATAAAATAAAAAAAAACTAGTATTTTTCTTCTTCTTGTATTGCATTTGAAAGTTAAAGCAAAGGATTCTGGAGGGAAGTTCTCTTTTTTGTTGTTTGTTTTTCAAGTTTTGTTTATTTAAACTTTGAAAAGGGAGGAACTGTTACAGGTTGTGGTTTCATGAAATTTTGCAATTTTAATGTCTGGTGACGACGGACGATGGGGTCGCATGAATTTGCATTTTTACGGTAAACAAAAACATCCAGTGGTTTAAAAATAATTCTTGCAGATTTAAGAAATGTTTTGGTCGGCTAAAGTTATTTTTTTGTTTTTGTTTTTTTTATATTGAAGACCATTCTTAAGCTTACGAACATTTGGCTTAATGTCAAAAGTGATTTCTTAGTCCTTCAAGAATTTGTTTTTAATTAGAAATTCGTTTCTCTTAACTTTTTTTTTCGCACTTTGCAGCAACCCAGAAAGTTTTCAATTTTGAAGTTTTTACCTTATTTCTTTTTTGTTTTTTCGGATTTTTTGTGTTTGTACAGCTACACTCCTTAAAATTTTCCACAAAGCAAAAAAAAACACGTTTTGGCAGCTTTTTCCATTTTTTGCGATTCTTTAAACTTTTGTTGATGCTTCTGGATTTTTTGTTAAAAATTTCACCCAGAAATTTTAAAATGGACTAATATTTGGATAGTCTTCTTCATTATTTTCATATTTTCCGTCACATTTCTCTTTTTTTTTATCTTGCAATTATGCCACCCCAGGTCCTTCTGCTGCAAGCTAGCTAAGCCGTAGAAACCACAGATTCTGAAAAGTATTTTTTACTGTATTTTTTACAGGGTCGATTTCTGTCTTCATTTTTATAGGCGGGCCCCATACAAGAAATGCCCGTCATCGCGCCAACTAAAATTTTTAATGAGGAATCTACATCTACACTAATATATAAAGCTGAAGAGTTTGTTTGTTTGAACGCGGTAATCTCAGGAACTACTGGTTCGAATGGTATAATTCTTTTTGTGTTGGATGGTGCCTTAATCGACTTAGACATTAGGCTACTTAACATTAAGCTGTGACCAACAGCAGCGAAGAATCTGTTTAAAATGGGGAAAAAAACGGCAAAAAATATACATTTTTCTGCGTTTTAACGCACTTATCTCAGGAAGTACTGGTTCGAATGGTATAATTCTTTTTGTGTTGGATGGTCCATTAATTGAGGAAGACTTGAGGCTATTTAACATTAAGCTGTGACCAATAGCAGCGAAGAATCTGTGGAAAATATGGAAAAAACGGCAAAAAATATACATTTTTCTGCGTTTTAACGCGCTTATCTCAAGAACTGCTTTATGAAATTGAACAATTTTTTAAATGTTGAATGGTCCATTTAGCAAGGAAGGCTTGAAGCTATATAAAATTTAGCTGCGACCAATAGGAGCGAAGAATTTGTGTAAAATGTGGAAAAAACGGCAAACAATTTAATACAATATAAAGCTGAAGAGTTTGTTCGTTTGAACGCGGTAATCTCAGGAACTACTATTTCGAATTGTAAAATTCTTTTTGTGTTGGATAGTCCATTAATCGATGAAGGCTTTAAAATAAAATAAATAAATAGTGGCGCGACAGCTCTTGAAGAGCCAACGCCTAAGTAGCTTACTCTAATCAACAATTCTCTGAGTGCGTGTGAAGAATTGAGGGGACCTACAATTTAACGCCGATTCCGAACGGCAAAGTTGAGAAGCATTTTTCATTACAGATTGATACTCTTGAAAGATTTGTCAGGTCTTCGCAAGAGGCAGTACCCGTGAAAGATGAAATAAAAACTTGGCCTGAGTAGGACTCGAACCAACGACGTTCTGCTTAGCAGCCAACGCACCTACCAACTAAGCTACGGGCAACTGCTTTAGGCTTTATTCTACTTAAAATTAAGCTGCGACCAATAGCAGCGAAGAATCTGTGGAAATGTGAGAACTGAGATTTTTTTCTGAGATCTCTGAGATGAAATTATTTTGGATTCGATTTCTCACTCAGCTATTTGACGTGGCTGACATATGCGCAGCAACAATTAGTAAGGTAACCATTTAATCTTAATGATAACTGAGAATTATGTTCCACCAAGGCACCAAATGATTTTGCCTCAGTCAAGGTGACATTGAGATCTCAGTGAGATGTGGTGGAACTGGCCTAATAACTGCTCAAATTAGAATTTTGAGAGTTCAATTGATTTGTGAATGTGATTGATTGCACTATTTGTGCAGATTATTGTGTTTAAACCATATCATTTTATGTACTTCTTAACTAAAAAATATGCTCAGTTTAAAGAAAAAAAAATTTACTTAACGAAAAAAACGATGCAGAAGTAAGAGAGATATTAGAATTAGGGAGAGTTCACCCAAGGGAATGCTTTAAGTATGAACAACTGAAGGGAATCATAAAAAATGCTCAAATTTTTCAAGTTCAAGAGAATTACGACCTAGGGAGAGTTGACTGCAATGCAATTTTACAATAACTTCCGAACAAAATTCCCACACGCGCATGATGCACAAGTCGAGATGATACTCTGGCCGGTGGACGAGGGAGAGGCGGACGAAGTCGCGGGCAACTGCTAGTAAAAGATAATGCCAAGACGAATAAGATTCGCTTGGTCGGCGTGAATTTAGTAAGCCGGAAAGGCCACGCATACCTGTTATTTTTTTGGCTTAAATTTAAGAATTTCTTTCAGAGCAACGATTATTGGGTGCACTAGTAAGCTGAATTGTGAACAAAAATCATTTTGAAAAAGATATTAAATTTTCTTAACTAAGCCTTTTAGGAAAGGCGTTGCAATTCTAAGCTCTCCTTTTAGAACTTTCCGCTCAACAAAGTTTGTTGGGTCAACTAGCGAACTAAATTGCGAATCTAAACGATTTCCGAAGTTAAATTCATTTCGTTTATATTATGGACGGACTTCCTTGTCTTTTTCGAACCACTTGCACTCCCATGAAATTTAAGTCATTTGTCAATGAAGCCAAATTTATTTGTTTCAATTCTACACAAAAACGCTTCAAAAGCACAGTTTTCCTCTAAATTTGAGGAAACTTACCCAACTGACAATTTGGCAATCAACCTGTCCATAATAATTTATCTATGTACACATGTATAGGTACCTACCGTAATTTCTTTTTTCTCAACTCAATATCACGTCACTTTATCAAATATTCAAGTTGACATCAACTGTTTTTTTTTTTTCAATCACAACTACATAGGTATGTGTGTGCACTATGTATCTCTCCATTATCATCCATGACAAGAACACGAGTTTGATAGAACTGTCAAAAATATCCTAATTTGTGTCGTTATGTGACGAGTTTGAGTGCGTTTCGATATTTTTCCTTCAAGCCTTGGTAACAAATCGGAAGGCATTGTAAGCGAAGTTTGCTTACTGCTTTTTTTTACTAGCCATCTTGTCAAGTTAGGGAAGTGAAATGACAAATCTGTGGTTGGATCTGCAAAGATTTCACAAATGATAAGGAAGAAGTGAAGTGAAGACAGAAAAAAAAAACGTACAGTAGAGAAGGGGCTAAACAAATGGTAAAGGAATAAAACAAAGATGATTTTTTCTTTTTCTATGAAATTTATTTTATACGATGTATAATCTTCTGAAACTTTAATTTAAATATGATTTCTTGCATATGACCGCCATATCTGCCTCTGACGTAGTCTAATCTGGAGGTCTAATTTTCGATGTCTTTTTCCAACATTTGTGGCTGTATACCAGCTATAATGCGGAGAATGTTGCCCTCTAAAGCACTATTCACATGAGCACGACCAACGAACGACGAATGAATGAAGAAAAGTGATTTTAGATGCGTTTGAAGCCGTATTTACCTACAAATCCTCAACAAAACGATAGAAGTATAGTTTATGATTGATTCATGATGCATAAAATTACTTTTTAATCTCAAATATTAATAAATTTGAGAAAACAAATTAATTCGTCGCGAAAAGAAATCTAGTTGATACGAACTGCCAAACTCTATTCGCGTTCCACATCGTCCACACTCCAAACGAACAAAATTTTCGCGCGCGTATAACCTCAAAAATCATTCTTGCCTTGTGTTTTGGTTGTTCATTCGCGACGAATTAAAAACTCTCATGTGAAAGAAATGTCAAAATCGACGAATTTTCGTTCATTCGTTGGTCGTTGTTCGTGCTCATGTGAATAGTGCTTAAGTGGTCAATCGTTTCGGACTTATCAGACTTTAAATATCCCACAGTAAAAAGTCAAGTGGCGCGTTGGTGTTAAATCGTCCAAACTCGTAGGCCAATTTACGTCTTCGAAACAATGCTATTATCAAACGTGTCCTTCAATAAATCATTTGTGGCACGGGCTGTGTGACAAAAGCGCCATCATAACTGATTGTTGTTAACTGCGTTTGTAAATGCCCAGTACTCAGCTATCTCAGTAAGCGTCTGTTTCACAATATACAAGTAAAGTTCTGATTAGTTAACTAGCACTTAAATTAGCTGCCAGTTAAATCCTCCTGTTAGTGAGTTTTACGTTTCACATTCATCTTTCTGATAAATTTATGTTCTGGGTAACTAATTGCCAGTTATTCCAATTTTCCACTTGGAAAGATTTTGACAAACTGTAGGTTCTTGGCTTTGCTAAATCGAATATGGGAAATATTAGTGAACAAAATGAATTTGTATGGAATTACTATGACAACGACAAAGCCAGAAAAAAATAAACAAATATCAAAAGGATATTTGTTGTTGTTTCGGAAATTGCTTCAGATAATTTTCTATAGGTTTTGCTCTCAACTTATTACAGGTCAGAACCATTATTAAATTTTGTGGACGCTCGCAAATCAGAACTAATATACGGCAATGAATAGGTTTACGACCTAATAGCGTTAGAATAGATAGATACCAGCCTTTGAAAGTTATAATTCTTTGATTGACTTGTCGTGATTGTTGGCCATACATATTATCAATCAGTATACAGGTTGATTATCAATCGAATCATAATCAATCTTGGTATTGCGGAATGTAATCGTCCGAACCATGCACTATTTTGAATAAACCCGAAAATATTGCGAAGGTTTCTAATTTGCAATTCTATGATGTCCAAGGATTCCATGAAATGCGTTTTAACTCGGTATACGCGGTTTCGTGGTGAATCCACAACGCGAAAGTACATAACACACCGCTTCTTTTTTTTTTTTAATCGAAAACGCGCCAGAAAGTCAACCTCGCCCAAGGATTCCATAAAATCCGTTCTAACTCGTAAGACACGGTTTCGTGGTGGCTCCATAACGCGAAAAAAAACTCATCAAGCTCATCATTTAACGTGTCTAGAAAAATATCCATTTTATTGGAAAAAATGAAAATTATTTACGAATCCGCTTATCAGAAATTTAATCAATTTGAAAAAAAAATGACAAATCCTGCTTTTTTGAGACTATTAATTCTCTTAACTGCCAGTTAACTACTTTATAGGGCACTTCATCCTCCCTATAAGTTACTTGACACTTTAACTACTAGTTAGCTCTACTCAGATATTGTGAAACGCTATTTTGAATTTTAACTGGTAGTTAGCTTCCAAGTAGCTTAACTGGAACTTTACTTGTATATTGTGAAACAGACGCTAAATCTAATTTGTATTGTACTATTTTAATTTTAAGCATTTGCCAAACTTGTAAATCTGGTAGATGTTCATTTCCATGCATCTAAAAGATTAATTATCTTGTTGTGTATTTTTTAATAAATACAATTTTTTTTTATAATTAGCACACACTCAAGGGGTTTTTCATACCCTTATTATATAGGAAAGGGGTGTACATTGGCCTTAAATTCCTGGACATTGCAATGATTTGGAAAGACAGAGTGTGGAAGGGAGTTCCACATTCGTGTAGTTCGGCTAAAGAACGATTATTTACTTGACAGTACGTCCGAAGTTGGGCTCAAGGGTAAACTGATGGGCATTCCTAAATACAAAGAAAATACTGCTGTAATCGGGAGGGTTTAAACAAAAATAAGAAACATCCTCTACTATCTAGGAAAATGGGTATGTTAACGCGAATAAGGTAGATGTTTATTCTTTATTCACTTTACGCCAAACACAAAAAATTTCATGAAAGAAAAATATTTTGGTTTTAAGAAACTAAAAATTGTTATGCTAAGAACTTTGAAAAACTACTAATTCAAAATCCTGCATTTTAAGACGATCAAGCCCGTTTCTCTCCGTCTCCAATATCCTAACTTGCAGCTTGCAGTAGTATAAAAATATTCATTTCAGCGCTATCCGTGACAATAATCAATTGACTTTAACTAAGTTCACAGATGTTTCAAGTTTAGGTTCAAGGTCATTTGTAAATTCTAACCTGACGTATAAAAATTTCAAGTCAACAAGAATAATAATTTTTGTTGATTTCTAAGAATATGGCGATGAATGTCCGTGGAAAAAACCTACTGTCACCATTTCCGAAAAACAAATGTCACCAGCACCCTACATCTCTTAGTCTACAAATTTTATTTTTTGATCAACTTAACGCAAACTGACTTTAAAAAAAATAATCCCATCTAAGACAGTTCGCCTTGAATGGTCTATTTGATCTAGATTTGTCTTACCAAAATAAGAAAAACCAAAAACAACACCAACCAGTGAATCATTTTTGATAAATTTAAATAATAATTTAAAAAAACTTGATTTCGTGCTCAGCTCGTACTAAGTGTCTCATTTTACCAAAATATTTGTTGTCAGCTTGTCTTCTGGTCTAGGCGTTATAGATGTCAAACTTTCATCTTTTCAACTAAAGTCAGCCTTAGTGATGATTAGTGTGCAAAAAGTAGCGCGTGAATTTATTGGTTTGGTAAAACCAAGGCAAAATTAATATTTTTCGAAAAATTTCATTTGCATTTCCCATAAATGTTTATCCAAGACGGCACATGCTACCAAATATTGAAATTAACACGGGCTTGTGTTCATATTTTTTGTTTGTTTATTAGACCTTCCTCTGGAAAACAAATTCCTTAAATAGAAACAAATACAAGAATTATATTGTTTAATTAAAAATTCAATAATGCTACAGTTTGCATGTGATCCAGCGTCATTCTGTGTCGCCTGAAAATTAAGCAAAAATTAATATTAGCAATGAATTGGTAAATATTGATTAAGCACTTATGTAATTAAGTACCGTATTTGGCTTGGAAAAAAGTCGTTTGTCGTGTAAACAAGATCGGTCACCGAGGAACAAGTGTAAATGTGACCGGGTGCTTAATTATCTATACAACGTGACAACAAATTGAAAGCGCAAATACCGGCACACATAAATGTCTATGTTTACAGTTCGAGCGCGTGCTTTGCTAATTTTTGAGATTTATTTCTATTTCGGGCAGAAATGTTGTCCGAATTAGAAGTGTGCATTATAATGTGCTAATATTGCAGTGATGAGATTCTAAACACAGGGTATTCTGTTTCCTACGTCTGTAAAATTCGTTTAAGTTCATTGTAGGGTTATGAGACTTTTAAATGCGAAATGGTAAATTTTACACGGCGTGTTTGAATTCACTTTTAATTTGTTTATTTAGAGCGATTTTCCAAAATCTTCTTTAGAAGGACGAATTCACTTTTAAAATAACTTGATGAGTTAAACACCCTTTATACTCATCCATTTTTCGCTAACAGGTGCTCACAGACAGTTGTTTACCATAATATTTGTAGAAACAGAAAAAAACACTTCCTTAGTTTTTATTGACCAACAATTGGAAATGTTTATTTTTTGTTTAATAAAAGTCCGATTTTTAAAAACCTTGAAACAAAAATAAAGTAAACAAAAAATGAAAAATTTGAACTTTACAAAATAATTAGGCAATAAAAATTCATTTTGTGTACAACTTCAATAAAAAATAGGAAAAACTATAGTTTTTCGAAGCAGTCATTGACATGTACATTGTACAGTACGATGCCGTGCAATAACGCCGAATTTTTGCATTCGGCCTTATTTCACTATGGCAAAGTGAAATAATGCCGATTCGGTGTTATTTCACTTTGTCAGTTTTAATTTTTCAAAGTTTTCATCAGGTTTTCTATACTTTATAATAAAAAAAGACGGTGTTTTATAGGTTGCCTTCTCATGTTTTGAAATCAATTCGCGAAACAAAATTTTGCTTTTCACAAAAATTATTTTATCAAAAAATTAATCATACAGCCCAATTCTAAATATTCCCCGGGAATAGTACTCCCCGGGAGATGTGCTCTCCCAGGGAGTTCTTTCCCTTATTTTGAATTCCTCGGGAGATTATTTTTCCCTTCGAAACCGGGAACAAAAACTCTGAATGTTCGAAACAGCTTTTTGGCAGTATTTGTCATATGAAACGAGAGGAAAGAGCTGCCAGAAGCTCTTAAAGATAAAAACATATGTGCAGAATTTCTGCGCAGCAAAATTAAAAATGCACAGACTCTTATGGGAACAAATTCTGCATGCAGAACAGCGCTCCGTGATGTCTCTATTTCTAAATTTCCAAGGTCCAAGGTAATGGCTGATGCTTTAATTACTATGCGTCATCCGTTCGAGAGTGAAGGCGCCCAGGAGCTCTGGAAGCCCGCTCTGAAGGAGAAAATCGTCAAGCTCGAGTGCTCGTGGCTCCTAAGCCAACAGCAGACTGCGACAACTAATCCTTCGAACCGTACACTTCGAATATGTACAACCGACGAGTTCTGTCCGGCGAGTTCCAATCAGCATCTGCTTAAGGACCTAACTGAGCTGGACTTGTGAGACGATGACATGAAGAACGAAATTATAGCCAGTCGATTTTCTAAAGTATTGTGCATTTCCGAAATTATAGACACTAATTGCAATTCCTATTCTCTTGTTTCTATTATTTTAAGAGGACAGCTTTAAGGTCCCTTTGCGGTCCACAAAACCTTTCATTCTCTCTGTGTCCTACTCGAAGAGCATACAACCAAATCAATTGTCTATTCTTGACAATACTTGGCAGAGTATTACCTAGAGTTGAGACTCTAGGTAATACCTCCTCTATGCTCTGGAATCCGCAGGCGACATCTCCAGTAAATCCTACAACATTTGCAGCTGTGACTTATAAGGTGTTTCAGACCTATAAAATTATTTAAATTTAAATTTATGTTCTATGCAACAACAAAAACTTCCATTTTCGTTTATAATTCTCCAACAAATTTCCGGGGAATGATTAGGCGGGAGACGAGTAAAAATTTTCCCTATTTTTGGCATTAAGAATGCCTACTTTTTCCCGGAGAATTTTTTTCCATTTTTCGAAGATTGCGAAATTTAAAAAGGAAATAATTTCCCGAAGACTTTTTGTTTGTAATAAGAGAGCAGGGAAAAGGGAACAAACTCCCGGGGAATTGGTTTTTAGAATCGGGCTGATAATGTAATATGTACAATGTACATATTCGTGCTTCATAAGTAGGTATTTTAAAAATACTTGGTCTTAAGTTCAGTTAAGTTAAGCGAAGTCACATGAAGTGAAAGTTTCAGAATTGGTGGAAATTTAAAACTATTTAAAAAATACCTACGCTGGTACCTGTACGTCAACAACAAGGTTAATAACTAAATATTTCAGTTTCTTTCAAAACCATTTAATTACCACAAATGAATTCGACTTTGAAAACGCATGTTGTTTTTTAAGGCTGTTAGAAGAGTTTTGCGGCATGGATCAGGAAGAATATTAATATTAGATTTTACATTTCAGTTAACACTACATTTTTAAGAATTTGATCAAATGAAAAATAAAAATTATTAAGGATTTGGAACTTGAAACAAAAAATATACTTAGTACAGGTACAAATGCCAGCGAGGGTAGCGACCGAAAAAAATTTTGACCAAAAGAGAATCAATTTGGGGTGTGAAAAAAAAAAAAATTAGCGCGAATTTCACACCCCAAATTGATTCTCTTTTTGGAATTTTTTTTTTCGCTCGCTAGTAAACCGAATTGATCTTGAATGTTCCAAATCGGCATCATCCTCAAATAAGAGTGAAAAAAGGAGCTCAAAATGAATCATTGAAATGCAGCTTTTGCTTTCAAAACCGTTTAATGCATAACAAGATGTGTGGATGCCTTTCCAAATTGAAGGAAGCAGCAACAGTTTTGAAAAATGATATGCGGTGCCCATTTTGTCGACAAATAATGACATGGAGTGATCCAATTAATTTATTAGACTTCGTTTGTATTTGTAGTTAATGTGCTTACACGAACTTAAGATATTTTTTTGTACTATCAACATTTATTGTTTGTAGGTATACATAATATAAATAAATAAATTTTGTGAATTACATTTTTTTTCATTTTGTCCCATAAAATATAAAAAAAATCTGACCTAAGACCTACTATACTCGGTAAATTTTGTTCTACAGTTGATTTTGCGTTATCTCCAGCTAAAATGCTCTTTCCAAAAGTTAAATAAAACAAAACCGGCTTCCTTGTTTTCTCTTTCTCGGCTTTATTTCTCAGTTGGCATTCGGCGTTATTTCACATTGTCGAAGTGAAATAAAGCCGAATGTTAAAATTCGGCGTTATTTCACTTTGGTAATGTGAAATAAGGCCGAATTTCAGAATTCGGCGTTATTTCGCTCGGCGTTATTGCACGGCACCGTACAGTACATATGTAAAAGGCTTCCAGATTAAAAATTAAGATAAAGGAAACGCCGCCGATAGGGTTCTTTTAGGAACGACTTGAATAAAAATAATGTAAAAAAGTAGGATTTTTTTATATATACTAGCTGACCCTGTAGACTTCGTTCTGCCTCAATCGATGATCGATATCCCGCTACCACACTACCCGCTACCCTCAACTGGTTACCCCACTACCATGTACCCGCTTTGCGCTACCCCAGTACACGCTACCCGCTACGTCTACCCATACCCGCTACCCCATTACCACGCTATCCGGCTACCCCGCTACCCCACTACCCGCTACCCAGTACTTCTAAACGCTACCCGCTACACCATTACCCGCAACCCGTCACCCTGCTCCCCGATAAACACTACCCCACTACCCGCTATAATAATAATAAAATAGATGAAATTTTCATGAAAACTGAGTAAGAAGAGATAGAGCTGTAAGGTAGACTACTTCTCAGTTATTTATTTAGTATTAACCTTTATATTCTTTACTTATATCATTTTCCTTACTTCTATAATGATTGTTTTTGATCTCCTCAATTTTAGACTGATACTCGAAGTATCGAAGTGTTCACAAAAATAAGATTTAATTCAACATTCCGAGATCTATTTTGACATTTGATGACGTTTCGCAAAAAGAGAAAGAAATGTTGAATGAAAGAAGCAACCTTTCAAAACAGGTAATAATCAATCAAGTGACACTTCAAAATGAGTGCGTACACAGAACCATATGTGATTGATACTCTGAACACATTCACCCATTCAGTGCATTTATTTTACATCTACTTCTGGATAGATTTAAATCTAAATGGAATATCACCTATGTATAGTTTATGATACAAAATAAGTTCTTCATTGGACTGTAAGTTTTTGTTTCAAAATCAAAAGACTTTAGACTTTGGAGTTTACTAACAAAAAACCATCTCCGATTGGTCCTCAAAATTGTGACAGAAGAGGAGACCTTCGTACGTCTAACAGACTAACAGATATTATGAGAACACAATCATCTTCCTTTTCACTATGGTGGAATAAAATGAAAAATAGAAATGGGAAAAAAAGCTTTTAAAAAACTCAAAAATTTATTTTTTCCATTTGGTCGTCGATAGTTAAAAAATATAAGTTTTTGGATCAAGCTGACGGGGCAACAAATAAAAATGAATATTAACTTCTATATAGCGTTCAGAATGCCTGAGTGGCTGAATGTATCCGTGTATCCTGTATGAAAAGGGTTCAACTTCATAAAGCTGGATTTCTACAGTCATTCTTAAAACTACTTTAAACCAGTCACAAAGCCAACTTCAGTGCAGTTTTTATTAACTTAAATGATTTAACACCCTAAACGATGACGACCCTAAAGTGGAAGGATGCTTTGTTTCAAATTTCAACACAAAAATTTAACTTATACCTCTAAAGCTGAATCACAAAGACGCTTTAGCTTCGGCTTTGCCTGACGTTTACGAGTTCAGCTATAGGAATTCAATGCTTTATGCTTGCTATCACAATGACGCTTCGACCTCACGTTTCGTACGTAACGTGACTCCAAACGGAAGCTCTAGTTCAAATATGCTGAACTTTTGCTTTGTCTGACAGCTCAACAGCTGTTTGTTCATTTGTTGTTTGGAGCAGCGTTACCACTTGAAAAAAAAGGAAGCGAAGTAGATTTGGGAATAAAGCGAAGTAGATTGAGAAAAAAAGGGCCGTGTGTGAATTGTGTTAAAATGTGTATACAAACTTGACTTTCGATTAAATTTTGACACTACATGGTGGATAAAATGTGTTTTAACTAGCAAGCTAATATATGACACTAGTGTTTAAATTTAACCAACATTTTAACGCAAGTCACACGCGTCCTAAAAATATTAAACACTTCAATACAAGCACTGAAGCACGTAACTCATACTTTGCGTATTGTTCAGGTATAAGGATAGAAACTTTATTGCAGATGTTGCTTATCTATTTTCCTGATAAAAATAATGAAGGCATGTCATTTTTCAGTATATACCGTAGGTAGTTAATCGAAGCAGATTTTATAAATATCAAGTAATATCGAAAAATTCTTGATGGTGCGAAGTAGGAAGAAGATTGTCAAAGTTTTCCAAAAATCGAAGTAGATCTACTTCGAAAGGAGTAAAGTGGCAAAGCTGTTTTTGGAGGTATGATTAGGTCTGTTTAAGGAATCTGTTCCACACAGAAAAGTACAGAAAAGATCCAAAAAGTACACGTTTGTGTGTTCCATGAGTAAAAACCTTGCCCCAAACTGTTCTACAATCTGTCATTTTGTGTTCCATGAAGTTTTCCATCTCAGTTAAGAACACATTTTTCTGCCCCTACTTTTTTGCTGGTGTAGCTTTGTGAAAACTATCAAAAAATGTCAAAATTTCAAATGCCAAATTATTTTTATTTTTTTTCAATCAAAATTTTTTTTGAAATTATCTCCATTGAAGGGTTTTCCGAGGAAGTAAAAATATTACTACTACACTCCCAAGTAAAAATTTCTCTCAAAAAACTAATAAGCTATTCAGAATCTTATTTCCAACAAATGAAAATTTGCTTCAATTTAATTTGACTTGGAATATTTATTTAACAGCTGATTTTATTCTGTCAAAAAGATTACATAGGGAGCTGATCTTTTCTGTTCTTTCTTGTTCTGACAGTTTTATTTACTTGTGCTGTTCTGATCTGGTTTTTTTCATTAAACAGTCTTATTATGATGGAGGGAGAACTGTCATTCAAAGCAAACTTGAAGCGTTTGCATCGTAACGCAGGCGAAGCTGAAGCTCTTAAGGCTAAAACACAAACACGCTTCAGCTTCGTCTTCGTCTGCGTTACGATTTACCCGCTTCGAGTTTGCTTTGAATTACAGTTCTCCCTCCATCATCATCATCCCTCCAAAAACAAATGAATTTTGTTTGTGTACTTTTTTTTACAGCTGTTGAGCTGTCAGACAAAGCAAAAGTTCAGCATATTTGAACTAGAGCTTCCGTTTGGAGTCACGTTACGTACGAAATATGAGGTTTATGCTTCATTGTGATAGCATGTATTGAATTCCTATGGCCGAACTCGTAAATGTCAGGCGAAGCCGAAGCTTAAGCGTGCTTGTGATTTAGCCTTTATAGAGAAAGAGGTAGTGCATTATGAAGAACGAACCTATTTTTTTTTTAATTTTATGTTTTATCACTTTATCAGACATTTCATTTGTCTAGCATTTCTAAGAACTGAATATGAACGATTTACTATATTTGGTGACTCAAAAGTTTTATTTTTCTTTCTGACAAAGATTGACATTAACACGTTAAATATCTAGATCGACTTTTGTCGATGAAAGTCTGTGTGTTACTGTTGTATATCTCTCATTAATATCTTTGTTTCTCATGTTTTTGGTTGTCAGAAGTAATCTGCCTCAATGAACCTATGATAAAACGTGATAAGGTTTACTAGGTATCGAAAAAGGAATGTATAAAATAAAAAGTTCAGCAGGGTTGCCATAGTTACTTTTATTGCTATTCCAACTGTTACTTTCGATCAATCAAAACAAATAACATCCAAAATTTAGGCCCTAAACCCCTTTAAAACTTAACTTGCCTGTAAATTCCTTCCAAACAAACCTTAACTGAGAAATCAGCATTAGACTGTTGCTTATTCATTCTATCGAAACAAAACTCAACAAGCAATTGAAAGCATCCAACCGCAATTCAATTAAACCCAGGATTATAAGTTAAAACTGTCTCCTATTTTCGATGTTTCCTAACTCTTCAAATTCCAAATAAATTAGTCTTTCATTTCACCCTTCAATGTCATACAAAAATTAGAACTTAATGGGTTTGACATTGAATACTTTTTAATTTGCTAGAAAATATAATTCAGAGACATCAGAATTGTCAATTGCAGATTAGGTTATGTCATGCAATTTTGATTGATTTTCGTTTTTTTGCTCAGTTCATGACCAATCCCTTTCGTTTGAACGATTCTGCCATTTAATGAAAAGTGATGTCAATTTTTTTTTCCTCTTCTTCTGCCTTTTGCGTTGATTAATCCTTACACGACATGATACATTGGAACTAACTCGAAGGTACTCGACTAATGATGCAATATGTCACTTCTGTCAGAATTTAGAATTTATGGTATGCAGGTTTTTGTTGTCATTTAATTATTATAATTGTTTGTATACATGTTGTCTTATAGTGTTTATGCATTTACGTTGCCTCACTTTGGCGGGTAAATAAATTATATCGCAGTAGAAGAGATAATGAAGGGCTCTGAGAAATGTCATCGTTGCAAATTTATGCAAATAAAAGCGTTCAGTCTACAAGTTAAAAGATTTTGAACACCTCTCTGGAAAGCGTTACAATTTCTCTTTCCAATTCAATCGAAAGTTGCAAAAAACTACAAATGAAAGATTAAAATAATTGTCTTATCAGCCATTCAGTAACAAACAATTTTCAACATTTTTTGTGTATGCTGTACGATCAGCATTCGTAGACGTCACAAAAATCTCATTAAACAATAAACTATTTGGAGACTGTCAGACATCGACAAGACGTTTGTAAAATGTCAATGACTCAACTATTTCTGGTACCAGATTTGTTATTCTGTAAACGTCGTTTCTGAATGTTTTGATTTTTTTTTTTTGACGTTTTCCTACCCTACCTTAATATTGTTCGTTTTTATTCCACATTCTGTTTTAATCAGCATTTTTGGCAACATAATGTAAGTAAGTATTTGCAGTTTGTTTTGTTTTGTTTTGCTTTTTTGATACCCAGCCCCCTTCGTAACACTTCAACTGTCATTTCCTCTCGACTACACTTGGAATGGTTTTTATTTTATTTTTTTTGATGACATTTGATTTGTTTGACTTGTGCTTACCGAATCGCTGGCTGTTTCCCCGTTTTGTCGAGTATAAATTTTAACAACTAAAAATAACAAAGTTTTCGAGTTAAACCTAACCTAAAATCTCTTTTTACTTTTTGAAGAGTAAAATTTGAACTCGAAATTTCTTAGGAGTTTTTTTAAACTTTTTTTTGTATTTTTTGTAGAATCTTAATCGATACGGTGATTCTATGGGTTCATTAGGACACAGAGCACTACTGCAGTATATTGAATCAAATGATCTGTCAGGACTTAAATCGGTTTTAGATAACCGTCATCTGGCTATTGATGATCGCGATGAGGTAAATTTTGCAACTGCGTCTTTCTTTAACTGTTTTGTAAACGTCAAACTCTTTTTTTTTTCTTTTAAGAATGGAACCACAGTACTTATGGTTGTAGCTGGACGTGGTCTAACTCCGTTTGTTCGAGAGTTTGTGGCTCGTGGAGCTGATGTGCAAGCGGAGGATTCTGATAATTGGACGGCACTCTTGTGTGCAGCCAAAAGTGGTCATTTAGATATTGTACAAATATTATTGGACAATGGAGCCGACATTGAACACAGGGATATGGTGAGTTCAGTTCATTTTTATAATCGGAAATAACTTGATTGGAACAACTTTAAGCCCAAAAAATCCCCCATCTTTTACTGACAACAAGTGTGCAAAATATATTCGAAACAAATTGCGTTCTTGGAAATTCGTCCAGTTAAAATAATAACCACAATTACCTAGTTGTTTGACTTGTTGTCATTTTATCTTCTTTTTAATCTTTTTTAAATTGTAGTAATCGTAATCGAATTTGGCATCAATTTTACAAGCTAGAAAATTATTAATGAAATAGAAAATTAAGGTTTGAATCAGATATGAATGAGTGTTTTTACTTTAGACTTGGACAATCAATTAGAAAGTAGTGTTATTATAGCTTGTTTGGATGCAGTGAATCACAACTGGTGGCTGCCTGCTTATTTTGTACATGAATGCCATAGTTTTATAGAATGCCTTTCACTTAACGAATGAAAAGGAGATAAGGCTTCCTCTTAATGACTAAAACACAAACGCGCTTCAGCTTCGTCCTCGTCTACGTTACGATGAACCCGCTTCGAGTTTGCCTTAAATGACAGTTCTCTCTCCATCATCCCTCAAAAAACAAATGAATTTTGTTTGTGTATTTTTTTAAACAGTTGTTGAGTCGTCGGACTCCGTTTGGAGTCACGGTACGTAACATTACGTACGAAACATGAGGTTGAAGGCTGAAGCCACTGATCAGTTATAACAAGATTGGAAACCTACCTACGTTTTACCCTTCAAATACCTCAAAACTTATTTTTTTCATACACACATACTCTTGCAGCAAACTTGCTTTTTAGTTCGTAGGCAAATGTCATTTTGACAGCCAGCTTTCCCATCTTGTTATAACTGATCAGTGGTTGAAGCTTCTTTGTGATAGCATGCATTGAATTCCTATGGCTGAAGTCTTAAACGTCAGGTGAAGCCGTGGCAAAAGCGTGTTTGTGTTTCAGCCATTAAGAGCTGTGTGACATGTTACGTCATCTTGTTAAACCAAAGCTCCTGTACTATGCACGTTAATGGTTGTTGATGATAACTGTGACCATTGACTGCACAATTTGGCGTTGTTAAGGCGTCAGTCTATAAATGTTGAAATGTCAAAACGAACTTTAAATAGATTGACAGCTGATAAAATGGCCACCAGTTAAAATAGAGTGTAATAGTAGCCCAAAAGCATTTTCGTTTGAGTTTTTCTTGCTTGTTTAACTTTATGTAAATTCACGTCAAAAATTATATTCATTTTAAAAGAGAGAGAAAGAGAGTGAGAGAGAGAGAGAGAGAAAGAGAGAGAAAGGGAGATAGAGAGAAAGAGAGAGAGAGATAGAGGCAGGGTATAAATCGGGCGGTAAAGAAATTAAGGATAAGGAACAAACAAGAAGCTAAGTGAAATAGTTTTCTTCAATTAATGTCGTTTTCCTTTGGCCTTTTTTTGACGTTTCTTCTTCTACCTCCAATGGAACGGGCTTAGATGTATGTGTCATTCTTCGGGCAGTTCTGTTTTCAAAACAGAAAAGTTCTGCTCTTCTCAAAGGCATTCTGTCTGTCATTCAGTTCAATGGAATGGTTTTAGAAGACTTCAGGACACTTCCGAATGCTTCTGGACGACCAATGGAAAACGACATAAATTCTCATAAAATGTCAAAGCGACAGAGTAGTGTCAAACACATTTTTGAATAAGCCTTTCTTAAGCTCTTTTTTTCCATTTTCTTAGGGCGGCTGGACAGCGCTCATGTGGGCTTCATATCGCGGCCACACCGCCATCGTTCAACTGTTGCTCGAGAAAAACGCCGATGTCAACGCTCACGGCAACTTTCATCTCGGCCCTCTGCTCTGGGCAGCGGGAAGAGGTCACAAGGAAATTGTCGAAATGCTTGTTCAACGCGGAGCAAAAGTCAATGTCGGTGACAAATATGGAACGACAGCCCTCGTGTGGGCTTGTCGCAAGGGCAATGCCGAAGTTGTTGAAATTCTCCTCAAAGCTGGTGCCAATGTCGATACAGCTGGCATGTATTCATGGACACCGCTTTTGGTCGCCACCTCGGCCGGGCACACTGATTGTGTGTCGGCACTGTTAGAAAAGAAGCCCAACGTAAACGCCCTTGATAAAGATGGAATGACAGCGCTTGCAATAGCGAGCCGTGAAGGTCTGCAGGACATTGTTAGTGCTCTGGTTGGTACTGGAGCTTATATCAATATTCAAGATCGAGTTGGAGACACTCCGCTTATTCATGCAGTTAAGGGTGGCCATCGGGCTGTTGTAGAGGCTCTGCTCAAGAAGCATGCTGATGTTGATATCCAAGGAAAGGACCGCAAGACTGCTTTGTATACGGCTGTGGAAAAGGGTCACACACAAATTGTGAAAATGCTTCTCTCCTCGAATGGAGATCTGGAATTGGCCACAAAAGATGGGGATACAGCACTGCTGCGGGCTGTGCGTAACCGCAATCTAGAAATTGTACAAATGCTGCTCGACCGGAAGGCGAAAGTAACAGCTAGTGATAAGCGTGGTGACACCTGCCTGCACATAGCCATGCGAGCTCGATCAAAGGCGATCGTTGAGGCCCTTCTGCGAAACCCCAAGAACAGTCAACTCCTGTATAGAGCGAATAAGGTTGGAGAGACGCCTTATGCTATTGACACCGTGCATCAAAAGACGATCCTTGGCCAGGTGTTTGGAGCTCGTCGTCTGAACACAAATGAGGACTCGGAAGGAATGCTCGGCTATGAACTGTACTCATCGGCCTTAGCTGATGTCTTGAGTGAACCTACTCTCACCACACCCATCACTGTTGGCCTCTACGCCAAGTGGGGCAGTGGCAAGAGTTTCCTGCTGAACAAACTCCGCGAAGAAATGAACAATTTCGCCCATCAGTGGGCTGAACCGCCGGTTAGTGCAAGTGGTCTTCTGTTTCTAGTTTGCCTGCATCTTGCGTTGATTCTGGGCACCATAGTTGGCTTGTCTACATGGTCTGGAATATGGGGTGGAGCAGCGGGAGTGCTGTTTATGGTTGTGGTTTACCTGATTGCTGCTGGTATACGCTACGCGAACCACAGAATGGATATGTATTGGGCTTTTTCCATACACCATGGAATAGTCAAACGAATCGGGAGGCTAAGATTGATACTCCAGGTGGCTTTTTGCCATCCGCCTGGAGCACAGAGTGATGGCCAAGCAAAACCGGTAAGGTTTCATTTTGCCGAAGCGAGCAGTGCTTCGCCGACGGGGGAAGGGGCTGTTGCACAGATGCTGTCGAATCTGTTCGATGCCATCGAAATACACTACGGATGGCTGGCTACGAGGCTTTATCGTGCCTTCCAGCCGAGGCCAATAAAAGTTTCTGCCGGATGGCGCTGGCGTCGCATGTGTTGTGTACCGATTGTGCTTGTCTTCGAACTGGGTCTGCTTACCTTCATCGCTGGAATTTGTTTGGTGATTTCGTACTTTTCGTACTACGCCGAAGTGGATCGGGAGAGTGTGCGGATGTCGATCTTCGTAATAGCCGCCATTTTGATAACAATTGTGTGCACGAATTTGCACGTCCTCGCAAAGGCGTTTGGTTCGTTGTTCATCTCTCAGGGAAGACATCTGCGAAAATCTGTGCGACACAATGAAGGTGCCCCGCTATCGGCTCTCGGAGCCGAAGTTGCTCTCATGACTGATATGGTGAAGGTGAGTTCTTGGTTATTTACATTTTTCATGAATTTTTGCATCAAATTTGTTTTTTGGTAGTGCCTTGATGCCTTTAGAAACCAACAAAGCCGACTTGTTGGCGTTATAGACGCTCTTGACTCTTGTGATACCGAACGCATTCTGTCCGTCCTGAATGCCGTTCAGACCTTACTTTCCGCTCCGAATCGTCCATTTGTCCTATTAATCGCTGTCGATCCACATGTCATTGCCAAAGCTGCTGAGGCTAACAGTCGGCGCTTGTTCACAGAAGGTGGTATCGGTGGCCATGATTTCCTACGGAATCTTGTCCATCTTCCTGTCTACCTTCAGAATTCCGGATTGCGGAAAGTCCAGCGAGCCCAAATGACTGCGCTACTCTTCAAACGAAACTACGCTGACTTCCAGTCGGATGAACCAACTCTGGGACACTCGGTTTCGGCTCGCCGTCTCTCGAATGCTTCGGAGATTATGTCCAGCCAGGAAAAGCTTCGAGCTCCGCTGAATCCCAATCGCGCAGGAAGCAAGAAATTGCGACTGTCCGAGTCTGTTGCGAGTTCGATTGGTTCCAATCTGCATCGCATGGGACAGAATCCACAGGGCGTTCTGGACATGTCGAAAATTATGCTGACTGATGATTACTTTAGTGATGTGAATCCCAGGAGTATGCGGCGATTAATGAATGTGATTTATATAACTGGTTAGTGGAAGAGAGGCTGTCTGAGATCTTCTTGGCTAACAGATTTGTCCATTTTCAGTGCGACTTTTGAAAGCATTCCAAATAGATTTTAGTTGGTATCGTTTGAGTTCGTGGATCAACCTCACCGAACAGTGGCCATTGCGGGCCAGTATGATTGTCCTGCAGCATGATTATGCAATGGATTCCTTAGATGATTCTGTCTCATTGCAAAGTGTATACGAAAAGTGAGTTTTTAAAACCAAATAAAACCAATCTAAACCTCTTCAATTCATCTTTCTAGAGTTCGTCCAAAATTGGGATGCCTTCGCGAAGCTGCACCCCTACTCGAACTTGATCGTGACGAGCGGAAGCTCGATGCCTTTTTGCAACTACACAAATCCGATTTGTTGGTTGCCGACCTTAGAATATTTCTTCCATTTACAATTAATCTAGACCCGTATTTGCGAAAAGTATTAAAAGGTAAGTTCCGCAGACTGCTCTCTATGAACGAACTCTAATTCTGATTTCAAACTCAACAGAGGATCAACAAGCCATCGAAGACGAAGGAGCTATTGTTATCCAATCAAAACCAAATATACCACCGTCAATGCGCATGCCTCACCAGCCATCGTACATTGCACCGCCTTATGCTCCATACCACGTATATCCAAACGAAGCCATGTACACCAATCCTCCCAATGTGATCCATCCCCAAAGTGGTGCCATTGCCGAAGTTCGACCGTCAGCAGTGAGTCCACTGCCAATCGATTCATTTCCCGTGAGTTTAAAAGAACACAAAAAGGTTGTGGGGAGAGTCTTCAAACATATCATGTTTCATTGCAGGAAGACGTTCTACAAAACAATCTCTCCGAATTGTCTGTGGATGGTCTTATTGGCCTATTGGAACGTATTGAAGATTTGAAGCCTGCCTTGCCCAAATTAGCTCCAGTTTTGAAAGAGAATTCCATCTCAGGCAAGGTCCTCAAACACTGTGATATAAGTGATTTAAAATCGGTACGTTTTTCAAATCCATAACCAGAGTGTGTTCAGTCAAGAATTGTTGTTTTTTTATACCAGGTATTAGGTCTTTCATTTGGTCACTGGGAATTGTTTCGATTGTTGATCACGACTTTACGTGATTGCGAGAAATTGCAGAGGAAAATCAAGATCACACCAGCTATTACCACCGATACTATTAAGGAAGCACCGGAAATGCACACCCTTGCCCCAAGTGCACCACATTCGCGTAAGAATTCCAGTGCCAGTCACATGGAGAAGCAGGTTTGTTTTCTTGTTCTTTGATTTTAATTTTTGTTTCGTTCTACTAAATCATTGCAAGCTTTTTTGGGAAAAGCCGCAACATTTGTTTTTTCAAAAGCACTTACATTGAATTCCATTAGACCAATACTTTCAATGCCCTGCGAGATGTTTATTTGTGTTTTTACTTCACACCACAATATTAAAAGAAGTGTTTTTTTTATTTCTTGAAATTTTGTTTTGTTTGAATCGCAGCTCAAAGTTCATGATTACGAATACATCCAGGTAAAGAATTTAGAAAAAAAGACAAATGAAATTCCTAAATTTGTTCGTTAATTTATGTTTTTGAATTCATATCTCTGGTAATTTGATGTTTCTTATTCGTTTAGTATTAAATTATTTGCTATTTAGCTATTGTATTGGATTTTAAGTTATCAGTTTAATTTTTTCAAGACTGCCGGATAAGTCTTCATCAGATGACTTTGTTTTGGTTAGTTGGTTTCCATTTACATAAAAGGAACCCAAGTAGATTTTAGGAAAAAGCGAAGGAGATTGATCCTCGGTACATTGACGCATAGTGGGACATAGGCAAATGCCCTACGAAATTTGAAAAAAATCGTTACATTAGGAAATAGCCGACCCGATAAACGTTGTTTCATCTAAAGTCATTGCGATCACAACTCGATAACAAAAGCTTACAGAAGAAATGTTTGCGAATAATTCACATGTTTGCCAATAACTTGGCTTGTTGACTTGTTCGACCAGAATAGTTTTATGATCATAAATTGGTAACAAGACCTCGTAGCTTAGGTTAGGTTAGGTTAAAGTGGCTGTCATGGTTGTAAAAAAACCCACTTAGGCCAATTCATGGCCCATTGTGATACCACATGAATCTAAAAGGCTTTCTCCAAAAGCTCAATGAAACCAATTAGAGTTCCTTACGAAACGTAGAATATTAATTATATTAATGTGTTTGAGATCACTTAGATCATTATAAAAGAATTCTCCTAATTGAATCCTACGTTTATGAGACAGAGCAGGACAGGTGCAGAGGAGGTGAAGAACTGTTTCCTCCTCCTCCTCATCCAAGCAGCTTCTGCAGAAATCGTTTGAAAATACGCCCAGTCGCGCAGCGTGTCTTCCTATTAGACAGTGTCCAGTTATGACACCAATTAACGAGCTTATATGCAATCTGCTTAGAGATATCAGGCACCTAGATCTCTTTAAGTCCAGTTTAGGCCAAAAGTTTTTCGTCGCCTGACAGGTGCTTTTATTATTCCACCTGATGTTAGTTCTCTTAGTAGCATCTTGTTGTAGCAAAAGCTTACATGTAGCGATTGGTATACCAACTACCAACGTTAGCCACTTGTGGCTGAATGGGTAATGTCGTACCATATCGGCTTTGCAGTTTCCTGGAATGTCTATATGGCCCGGCATACACCCAGTGAAGGTGAATGTTAAACTTTTGTGCGATCTCCATAAGAGACGATCGATAGTTTTAGACCGTAATTGAGTTTATAGAGATAGTGTCCAGGGATTTTATAGCTGCCAGACTGTCTGAGAAAATCCGGATATCAGAGGCCTGATTATGGGGTTCGCGGCGGATCGTATTCGACCTTTCAAATTCGACTCGCGTCGTATTTCCTTATTAACGAATTCGCGGCGAAGCGAGAAAATGTCTTCCAATATTCCGTGATTTGACACTTTATATTCCAGTTAATAATGATAACAGTGTTGCCGTATGTTAAAATTTAAATGAGTCCCCGCAGCTGAAAAAATGAGTCATTTTGAAAGTAAATGAGTCCCTCAAAGGAACGAAGTAAAAGAACGTTCGATAAATTTTATTTTTCAAACAAAGGTTCTTCTAATAGAAGATTCTGAACTTTGGCAGTTTATAGCTTCCTTTTTTTGAAGCTCCATCTGTTGGTTTTCATTAATTCAGTCTGTTTTGCTTTTAAAAAATGTAAACAAATGTTATAATTTGCATGAGAAGAAGAATTTTAATAAATATGCAGAAATGCAAATAAACTCTTTTTTCATGCACTAACTGTAGAATACTTAAAAAGATGAGTCAAATTTAATAATATGAGTCCCTGCGCCAGCTTATCAAAAATTACACTATCGGAAAATGCCGAGGAGAGCTTATAGCAAGCTAAATCTTACGACAAATGACTCAACACTTAGTGCAGTGTTAGTTGTTAGTAGACTAAACTAAAACAAACAAACACGTATGCAATAACAAACATAAACAAAAATGAGTCCCTTTTGACTCAAATGAGTCACAGTGGTAACTCTGAACAAACACTCTTTCGCCTGTGAATCCGCCACTAAAAAGCTGTCATATTTCAACTCGCCAGCAAACATTATGACATTTCAAATACGCCTTCCAATTCGTTAATTGGTCGAATTCAAAACGAAGAAGACGAACGCGAACCCAATAATTGAAAAATGTCAAACTCGCTGGCAAAACGATTCGCCGCGAATCCCATAATCAGGCCCCAGATGTGTGGTATCCACTAATCTGATTACGGCAAACCTCTACTGACAAATTTTCTAGCAGAACAGCCGCCTAGTTCTGAGCTAATTATTCTACTAGTTAGCATTTTATGAATTAACTCACCAAGCGAACTCTTCACATTCAGAGATGACAGTGTAGATGTGATTGCAGATGTGTCTACGTTGTTAAAAGCGCCATACTGAGGGAATATGGACCAGATGTTGGCAGCTGTTGAACATTACATCAATGATTGGTGTGATGATTTGCGAGGCTTGTTTGAGTTCAGCTAGAACTATGCCGCCTGGTCCTGCCGATTTGTACGGTTCGAAGCTGTTGATGGCCCATCGCAGTTTATCCCTTGTGATTTTTGCAGCAACAGAGTTCGCCCTATAATTTAGAATTCGAATAAGTCTTTTTGGGGTGGGTGCAAGTCTGGAAATCGCAAAACAAAAACTGATGTGCCACAGGGCTCCGTGCTAACTTCGACACTCTTTCACATTTAAATTAACATTCTCCTTCAACGTCAAAGTATGTTAAGCTATCTGAAATATTAAATGGGGAATACACAAGAGTAGACTTACACTTGAACCCCTTGTTCTCGGTTCGGTTTGAAGAATGATCAAATTTCAAATATGCATCATTCTCGATTACTCAGTACAGTGTTTTCTTAAATGGCCATACCACGCGAATGTGAATCCTTACCACCTTCTGTCCTTCTGAATGGCATCAAAATCTTTCTTGGTATCCATATTGTGATATAAAAAATCAGTCGATTGTCCAGTCCAGGTGGCTCGGGTTGACCACTGCTTTGTGCTTTCGACCAAGAAGACTCCATTTTCCTAATTAGGTTTCCTGAATACATTCCTGGGTTTCATGTATTCTTGTAATCGTTTCCTGGACAATTCAATGGCAGACATTACGTCATAAAATTTAAAAAAAAGATAGTCTCCAAATGAATTTTGTGTACACACGCGTGCCACATCTGCAAATTAATTTGTCAACTTGCGTGTACACGACTGCCAGATACAAATTAATGGCAGATATTTGTGTACAAATTAAGAACCAATTAATATTTCTGCAAATTAATTTCGTGTGTACACAAAAACAATTTTTTTCACTGATAGATCCGGCAATATTTGCAGATCTGTTTAGAAACACATTTTTTTCTAAAAAAGTTTAATGTAAATAAACTGTTTACATAAATGTCAATTTATTGATTTTGTTTTTTAATCATCAAAGCAGTATTCTCAGAATAGAAAAGTTTTAAGAAAATGTTTGAACATAAAATATTAAAACAAAATTATTTTGACCAGGGGCTTCCTTTACTTTTGGTCACTTACATAGCTAGAGCTGCAGGTGCTTAAACAAATAGATAGACAGACAGACAATTGGAGTAGCCAGACACACTTTTTTCATCTCAATCATCGTTATGTGAATGAAATATCGAAAATCGAAAGAATAGTACAGATAAGCAAATCGTTACTACTCTACTCACTTGAATACTCTTGACTTGCAGGAAAATGATTCGGAAGTTTTGAATATTTGGCTGAAACGTTATCTCTTCCAAGTTATCGATAGATTTTATTCGTATCAATATTGTTAGGACAGCTTAGAGCTGTCATTTTCTACAGAAAATGATTTATATTTCATTCAAACAAGAACATAATTTCCGTTTGAAAACGTTACTTCCGTCCGAAAAAAGCTATGATGCTCCTTACATCACGCTTGAACAGATTTTGCTTGAAAATAAAATAAAATAAAATTGGAAAGCCTTAAAATATAAAGGGTGTCCCACTAAGAACGATACAAAAAAAAATTAAATAAAACACAAACGGTGTTAGATATTAAATTGGTTTTTGCTTTATTTTGAAGCTACATTCATGAAGTTATGTATGGAATAGAACATCATTCAAATGTCCGTCTCGGCTTCGTTGGCATTGACGCAATCGTTCGGTCCAATTTATGATGACTCGATCCAACATTTGCGGTGTTACTGAGTTGATGGCGACCCGTATGTTGTGTTCAATTGCATCCAAAGTGGCTGGCTTGTTAGCATAGACCAATGACTTGATGTATCCCCAAAAGAAAAAGTCCAGTGGGGTCAAATCACACGATCGCGGCGGCCAATCGACAAATGCTCTTCGTGTGATAATCCAGTCGCCAAATTTCTCTCGCACAACTTCGAGCGTTGCGTCACTTGTGTGACTCGTGGCACCGTCTTGTTGGAACCACATGTCAGTAATATCGATGTAGGCCCAAGTCTGAACGCAAAATTCGATGTGTGGTCATCCTGGACAAGCCCAATTGAGCTGAACGTCGTCGAACCGACTCATTTGGGTCTTCTTCAACACTGGCTGCTAAGGCGGCAATATTTTCTTCATTTCGACCAGTTCGCATTCTTGTTGGTTTCTTAAGGTCCAAAGAGTGTACTCACGTTCAAACTTTTCTACGGTGCGTTGAATTGCCTGTCTACTGTAGCCATGATGTACGCCAAGTTCACGAGTAAATTCACGTTGCGTACTTACAACCGAACCGGAATTTCGGTAATACTTTTTAATTATTTCTAAACGTTCGGGAAGCGCAAAACGTTGCATGGTGAAACTTCAAACAATAATGAATATTTTGACACCTAAATGTCATTCGTAGCCATGACAATTGCCAAGATATCCCTATCGGAAAATGTATCATTACTAATGGGACACCCGATACATTATGTACACAATGTGTGTAAAGGAAACATTTTAACAAATCATGCCTCGTAAACGATATTCCATAGTTCACTATTTGATTAATTCAAACTCCCATTGCGTTCATCAGCCTTACAAGCCACAAAGCATTGTTTATGTCACTTTCCTCCAACAATAAAATTGCTTCAATAGAAAGTGTCCATGATCTTTTTCTGTTTTACTTCTATTTTGAGTTTATTTGTTTAAATGTTTGTTAGCTTTCCATTTCACACTTTGATTTAAATTTAAAAAAACAGTTGTTAACCATAAAAAACTAATAATGTAAAAATTCCAGGTCACACTTGAAGAACAAATGATATGTGGTGCCTTGCAAACCCTCAACGAGGAAGCCTTCGAAGACGTTGCCAGTAGCGAAAGACCCAGTCCCACCGGCCTACCAACAGGTGAGATGTTAGCCCAACTGCAATTAGCACCAATTCGTGAATCATCCGAATTCGGTTCACCCTGCGACGATGGCCAATTTCTAAATCACAATAATTCAAACCATCATATCCACTATAACCACAACAACCACCACATCCATCCGCATTCGCCCCTAATCAATGATTTCAATAATTATTCTTTGCATTTTAATAACAATCATGGTGGTAGTACAGTGTCGTTAGCCAATGTCGGTGGTCACTTAAATAGTGGGCAATTCAAAGAAATCGATATGTATCAGGTGCGTCATAGTTTGGTAGGTGATTCGAGTACGACTGCATCTGTGCAGCTTTTAGCAGCTGCTCAGAGGGCTGCCAACTATGACGAAGAACAGAGGCGAAATGCCACAGTGCCAACTGTCGTTGTTATACCGAATATTGATGCGAATGGTGTTGATGATACAAAATTGTGAATTAACAAAAAAAAAATAATAAATATTGTAAATAATAGTAGATTTGTAGACTAATAAATTTATTTATTTTTTTTTTTTTTTTTTGGTGGAAGGGTAATGTTTGGGGCATTTGGTGTTTCAATGTGTTTTTTAGTCTTTCTGCTAAAGTAACATTCTTTCTTTTATTTTGTACTCTTACCTTTACTAATCCTTTTTACACATTTTTGATGACAATTTTTATACTAAACCAAAATCGAAACTTGAGGCTTTTTTGTTTTAAACTGCCTCTTAAATTTAAGTATAGGGTGTTTGTTTAGAGAACTGACCTTACTTTATTCGAAAGATAATTTCCTGTCATTAATTAAATATTAGGATTTCTTGTATATGATCGCCACGACTGCTCGGACGAGTCTAATCTGGATGTCCAATTTTAATCCAATCTTTTTCCAACATTTCGAATCGTTCAACTGATTTCATGTTTCAATCTCATCAATTCCAAAGACAGAATTCGGTTAGGAAAAAATGTACGGTTGGAACTCAACCAGGGAAATTTTTCAGTTACTTCGTTTTCATGGAGAATTGAATTAGTTCCGTGTATACCTGAATTGGATCGGAATCGGAGCTTTCGATCCGTTCCCAGTCGACGAGCTGAGTCGAAACGAAAATATGCTCGTAAACATACCTGAATCGGCGAATTAGAATAATCGAGTTTAGAGCTGGTTTTCGGTCTACGTTTGTGTGTCGATTCCATTTTAATTCGATATTTCGAGTTCGATTCGATTCCTCAATCTACTCTTGTAACAGGGTTGACAGATATAATATATTATAACCAACCTGTCAAAAAAATCCAATGGTTGCTTTCAATTATGGCAATAACTGGCTTTCACCAACTGATTGACATTTGATGGAAATAGAACGAAATCGTTCCACTGGTGTATGTTCCATATTGTTTCCCTTTCCAGGAAATTCGGTACATTTTGTTCGTAGAGTGAGGATAATTAATTTGAACGTGCGTATTCTCCTTCTTTCCATCAGAAAAACATTTCATTCTGTTTTTATTTGTCCTGATCGCTATACCTTTGGCTGTCATGTTTCTTTTCCTTTCCGCATCGGAAAGTGGAACAAACTTCCTCCTCCCTCTATGCTAAAGGGTGTCTCAAAAAGAGTGCAATTTGTAATTTTAAAATAAAAACAAGTATCTTATGACAGAGTTGTGATATTTGTCTTGTATTTTAAAGAAGACATGTTCCGATTAAGTAGGGAATAAAATATCCGGCAAATGAGCCGGGTGTCCGCTGACAGGCCATTACTCTTTTCATGAAATTTTTCATGACTTTTGTCCAGTATCACACCGATGACACGTTGGATTTCTGAGTTGAGCTCAGGAATTGTTTCGGGTTTATTCGCATGAACTCGAGATTTAACAAAGTCACAAAGAAAAAATCTCATGGCGTTAAATCGCACGATCTAGGTGGCCAGTTGACATCAGAATTTCGTGAGATAATGTGTTCTGGAAACTGTTGCTGCAATAAGTCGATTGTTTCATGTGCGCCGTCCTGCTGAAACCACGCATGAAAGTGGAGGTCTTTAGTCGCTGCGTAGTGCTTCGTGAAATTTGAAGTTGTTGAGAATGATGTCGAATTGATATTTTTGGGTTTTTGGCAACACTCTCGTTTACAGCAGCAATGTTTTCAAGAGATCGACTGGTACGTTGACGCAAAGGATTCTTAGGCCGTGTGTGAATTGCGTTAAAATGTGTATTAAAACTTGACGTTTGGTTAAAATTTGACACTAGTGTGGTGAATAAAATCGGTTAAAATTTATCCTGCTGTGGAGCAGGATAAATGGGTTAAAATTTTGACGTGTCTTTTTTTTCTCACGAATGATAGCGAACAAGCTTCTGTTTTGTTGTTTTTTCTGTTCTTTTTCGTTTTATTTTGTTCCTTGTTATGATTTATTAATTATTGCATAGATATTTCAAAAGATTAAAATAAAATACTTCATATTATTAAATCGAAAAACGAAACTATTGTTCTTTCTTTTGAGAATGATAACAGATATCAGCTGTGAAAACTTTTTTTGCAGTGCTACCACAAGGGAAATTTTCGTTTGAAGATTATCAAAATACCACTGCAAAATCTAGAAAAATAAATAAAACAGAGTTTGTTTGTTATTCTTAGTGACTTTTCATGGAATTTATTGCTTAAAGTTTGGTATTGTACACAAAATTATTTTACCTAGAAGAATTAAAACATATTTTGCTTAGGGAAATTTCTTAAATCATGAGAGAAATTTTTTAGTTCTCCTCAGAAATGTTGGTTAAAAATATCATTTTTAACGCAATTCACACAGCAAATGGCTAAATTTGTTCCCTTTTTTTAACCAAACGTCAAATTTTAATCAAAGGTCAAGTTTTAATACACATTTTAACGCAATTCACATTCGGCCTTATTATCAGTTTCTTCAAATTTTTTGACCACTCTTCGAATGGTTGACACATAAGGTGCATTTTGTCGGCTGAAAATTTTGCGAAGTTTGCGAGCGGTTTCAGCGTAACTTTCCGCATTTAAGTAATGAGTTTTTACAATTATAACGCTTTGTTCTTTCGAAAAGCGTTTCATTTTTAATAATCGGAATAAACAGAGGTGACAGCTGTCGGATTTCAGAGTTGCCACTTGCATGAAAAAAAAATATTCCAATTTTAAAAAGTGCACTCTTACTGAGACACCCTTTATATACTGGGAACAAAATGGAGATCAATTATTTAAACTAAAACAAATTGGAACACCAATCCGCAACCAATATCTTTTTTCACACCAACACAAAATGGTTTAAAACAGATATCAAGTCTACATAATCATTAGATTAAGAATATTTGCAAACCAAATCAGTATTGATAGAGTTCGTATCGTTTCTTACAATTTAATGAAATATAAACACGTAAGATTAAAAAAAACAAGGAAACAACTAAGATTTTCATAAAAATATTTTACAAAATCTTCCAGACATTCCTTTCCTTAATTTTGTTTTAACATTTATATTTTTTAATTTTTTTTTTAATTTTGTATACCTACTTAAACTATTGTTAGCTGTTAGTATTTATAAAAAAAGAAAAAAAGTGTAAATAACTTATATTAATTATTTCTGTGCTGGCTTTTATAGAATTCAAAAAAGAACAACAAATTTTTGTAAAGTAACACTGGTAACTCCACAGTTTTTCAAAAACCGAAGTTTGATTGGAAAAAGAAAAAAAGAACTATGAAAAATGAACTTAATTTGTGTGTGCTTCTTTATGCATTGATTACTATTATTTTTGCAAAAAAAAAGAAAACTAAAAATGTAAAAATTAATCACAAGAAAAATCTAACAAAATGGCTTAGAACTGGGAAGAATTTAATACGTTTTCAGGTGTTGTGTTTTATAAACCTCAAATTTGCATATTTATTGTTTTAAAAATAAAATTAAACAAACAAAAAAAACATGCGTATGAAAATTTAAGCATGTACTTAAATAAAATGAACCAAATTGATCAATATTTAAAATAAAACATATTTTATTGCAGACAAAAAAAAATTATTAACAATAAAAAAATGTATTTGCATTTTCGTAGCAAATCAAAAGTTGCGTTGGCGTTTTATTTAAGCTCTTTTTATTTTTAATAATTTCTACAAACAAAAGTAAATTGAATATTGTGACGCTGGCTTTGGTGTGTATGGCGTGTTTTGTGTGCTTAAAAATAAATTAATCAATTTTGCATGCGACTTCACAGGGGTCTTATGTTGTTTAGTTTTGTAATTTTATGGTTTGGTGTGATTAGTCCAAGCACTAACATTTATACATATAACATCGGTGTTGGTTTTTTTGACAATGTGCTAACAATTCATTAGGTGCAACAATTAATATACTCAGTAAATCCAAACAAAAATCTGAAATAAATATAATTTATCATAAACAAACAGCTTTTCTTTGGTAAACAGTTGAAAACATAAATTTATAAATTTATAAGACGACCCCCAGTAGCTTAATATTAATATTTTGTCCAATTTTTACGGAAACACTATCCACAGTTCTTTTAAATGAATTTGTAAGATAATCTCATTCAATTTTTCTTAACTCAATTGTGAGCACTCGCGCTTTAGATCATGCCTACATTCATAAAAAAAATATGTTTACAATTTTAGAAAAAAAATTAGAAAAAAAGCAATTTTGAATCGGTTTTGAAAATTCTGATAGCGTACAACAGGCAACAGTGAAACCTCACGCTCACACTTATGGTTCTCAAAAGAAGAGAATTCTCTCCTGGATTTGGCATAACAATATATGAACAGAGAAGCACTCACACATTCAAGTGACAATAGTGCCATTTTTGTTTCTCAAAAGTAGTGGTGATCTGTTAGAAAAAAAAACTCATTGAATATAAAACCTCACGATGAATCACTCATTACCACCTACTTAATTTATAATAAAATAATTTATTGCTACTTTTTTCATTGAAATTCGTTGTAGGATCAACTGCAGTGATTCTATTTTTGAGAGAGATTTGCACAGACACATTTGCCATATAAATCGTGTGCGAAATGAATGTTCGTGTCAGCTGTGGTGCGCTCTGTTAATAACAATGACTATCATTGGTTTGTCAAAAGCGTTCGTTGAAGTGTTATAGTTGGAATTCGTCAGAAATAGTTTAACGCTTAAAGCATTCTTATTTTTGAGGTTACATTTTAATTTTTATTTAAATATTATTAACATGGAAAAAGAAGAAATAGTGCTTGTTTCTTTGAATTTATTTAAAAAATCAAGAATGAACCGCTAGCTACATAAATGTTTGGAATGTTCAATGTTCGGCAAATCGCTATTACTTTTTGTATACTTTCAAAATGTTACTTATTCCACTCTCTACACATAAAATGGAATTGCTTTTTAAAGTCTAATCTCTATTTTAATTTTATACGGGAGTATATTCCATTCCAGATGTTGCTGCCACAAAAACTTTGAACAAATTACGAATCGTTACTACATATTTGACACTTCAGAATGAATTGATGACGTAATTTTCGTTACTCATCGTACCTTCTTGTATATCAGAACGACAAATAATTGACTATAGTTAAATTTCCTTTAGTAAGCAAAACAAGTAGGCTTGTCCTTCTCATCTTCAAATTGTCAAATTCACTTAAGCAATGAGCGAATGAAACCGCACTAGTAAAATTTGATTGAAAAGACGTCTATTACGCTAGCAGAACCATAACATAAGCCGGCACCGAAAAGAATTCAGTATTTTGTACTAATTTGTGCCGCAAGAATGGATTGTGTTGCTCAAATAGTTTTCGGAAAAAAGCGCGGTTACGTTTCTTGTTCTCTCTTCTGAAAAAAATAATAAGTATACGCCCGAGTGAACTTTCCCATAAAACGTTATTTTCAATATCTGGAAAGGTATTTTCAAAGAGAAAACAAAATTTACCAAGTCAGCTAGTAGAATAAAAGAGTATCATATAAATAGTTGTTTACTTTTTGTAAAACTCGAACACACATTTTATTGGGGTTCGTTTATGTACACAATTAGTCTAGGTACAATTTTTTTTTCTCATTGACGAATGTCGATTTTTCTTTGAGGTCATCGAACTCCATCCATGAGTGATTTGCTCTTCTGTACACTACAGCCGTATAATGCCCACTTACGGCAGCATGATTCTAATTTTTATTTACTTGGCCTCCGTAAAAGGCGATTATTCCGTGCACCAACATTTTTTTCCCTGTTTTTTTGGGATGAAGTATGCAAAATGCTTTGAATGAAAAGTGTATAAGATTCATATAAGCCTATCAAAGCTTCATAGCTTATAAAAGTAAAAAAAATCAATTCAATTGTGCGAAATTTGATTCGCATTCGAGATAGGATCAAATTCGCGATGGACATTATTTCCAAAATATAAAAAAAAAAAACATGAAAACATGAAAACGGTCGACTAAAGACTAAAGACAGAGGGCACAGCAAGGAGTTCAAAAAAAAAATAAAGTAAAAAAAAAGAACGAAATTAAATTGTTTGACTGCCTTAGTTTATGCAAAATAACAGTGCAATAAATGAAATAAATCCTGTGAATATAAAGGGTCCGGCAAAAAACTTTCTTTTTCAAATGCTATAAAAAAAAACTGCTGAATATTTTCTCAAGTTTTTTTTTTTTTTAAAGTACAATCCTTCCGGTTAGTAATGGAAAATAATTTCATTCAAATGGCTGCCTCGCCTGGCCATGCCTACACGATCGGTCCAATTTTTAAGCACATTATCGATTGTGTGCAGCTGTATTTAACCAATGGCTTGTTAGCGTAACACTTATCTTTTACGGCACCCCAGAAATAATAGTCGAACTGTGTCAAATCGAAACTCCGAGGTGGCCAAACGACATCAGCTCTGCGGCTGATAATGCGATCTTTAAAAACAGGGCGCAAAACATCGAGTGTAGCTTCGGCTGTGTAGCATGTAGCGCCGCCGTCCTGTTGAAACCAAATGTTGCCAATATCCTCCTCTTCAATTTTTGTAGACAAAAATTCGTTCAACATGGCCCGACAACGATCGTCATTGACTCAGTTATGACTCTGGACCAAAATCCGCACCAAACAGTGACTCGTTTTGGGTGTATCGGTTTTTCAATGTATGCGTGCAGGTTTTCTTTGCCCCAAATGCGACAAGTTTGCTTGTTTACATACCCGCCAAGATCAAAATCTTCATCTGAAAACATGATTTTTTGGCAGAATCGGCATCTTCTCTAAGCCGATCGCAGGCCCACTTAGCGAAGCGAAAACGCATTGGAAGGTCAGCTTTAACTCCTGAACCAATTGGACTTTGTATGGCGTCATACCAAGGTCTTTATGCAAAATTTGTCTCAATGATGTCTCCGAAATGTTCAATTGTTGCGAACGACAGTGAATTGATGTTGATGGCGCTTCACGCACACTTTCTGCCACAGCAGCAATATTCTCGGGTGTACGCACTGTTTTTGGCTTTTCACGCTTTGGTTTAATGATGAGGATGCCAGTTTCTTTCACTTTGTTCACAAGATAACGAACATACGCAGCTGACGGTATTTCTCTTCTTCCAAAATCCGTACGCAATTTTCGCACACATTCTGCAACATTACTATGATTTTCAAAGTAATGTCGCAATATTTCCCAGCGTTGTTCAAGCGTATACATAACCATATTCGTTCAGCGGGAGGATAACACTAAATATCTGTCAAATCAGACATGAGCTAAGTGTTACTATTCACGAAATAAGCACTAGTTGAAAAAAAAACGTTAGATGGCGGACCCTTTATGCATTCAAAATTTAATAAATCTGAAACTTATTGTGTAATATTTTTAGTTTTACAATTGAAGATAAAAAAGGAGGTAGGCTTTCTTCTTGTTCATGTTTTCGCGTTGATTAAATCTTTGTGAGATTTGATAACTATATTGGAATTTATGACCTATGAGAAAGTTCACTCGGCCGTATACTTATTATTTTTCAGAAGAGAGAAGAAGAAACGTAACCGGTCTTTTTTCGAAAACTATTTAAGCAACAAAATTAATTCTTTGCGGCACAAATGAACAACAAAATACAGAATACTTTTCGGTGCCGACTTAAGTACATTATGGTTTGCTCATAGGGTTTGTGTATATTCGCTGGTTCACTTAGGCATGCTTGCGTGAGCAAAACTGCATTATAGTTCAGCCTTTAGTTGAAAGGAATCAAACAGTAATGCGGCTACCCATAGAATATGACAATCCGCCAACGTCGACGTCAAAGTATTTGGCGCATAGAACCTTCCCATAGAATACTGTTTATACTTTGACGGCATCATTTCCTTGTGAAAATGAACCACAGAGCCTGCAAATCTACAAAAAAAATTTAAAATTTAAGTATTTAATATGTTCATAGTTAGCCTAACTAGGTTATGTTTTTTTTCCTTTTATTTATTAAAAAAAAGCCACATTAAAAATATTACAATGCAAGTTGACTCTTCGACTTCCTCTTGGGGAATGGGTTTTATTGAATTCCTTTGAATATTAACAAACGGGTGTTCGTTCATTCCAGTCGTCGATCAGTTGAGCAAGCATATAGTCGAAAGCTGTGTTGGTTGCGTCACAAAGTCTTTCTTATATTTTATAGAACAAAGTGTGGATCGGAAGTCAAAATAAAAAGAATATTATTTCCTGCAGTCAGTCAGTGTAGGGTTCGAATAAGCTGATCCTAGGAACTCATGCATCATAAATTGATGATTGATTTTTCAATGCGCTTAGCAAGTAACATTTGTTTAAAATATTTAAAAATGGTTCTGGGTTATTTTTAAGGAATAATCTTTTAAGCTCTTTAATTCATTGCTTCCATGCACCTCTTGTTTCTAAATTTTCATGGAAAGAAAGTTGTTGAGCAAGGAGATTCAAATGATTCTAGTCTTATTTTGTAAAAAATAAATGCTAATCTCCCCCCACAGATGTAGACTTACAAACAGGATTCTTTCAAACACCAACAACTGCATTTTCAACTCCACCATCGCCCCTAATTCAACGGCGTGACTCGATTTTGAAACAATCAACGTCTTTTACTGGTGGAGCTCCAAAGACTGATAAACGTGTCTCAATCAAACAGGGAAACAATAATCTGCCGCACATCGAGTACGTTTCGGAAAAACAAACGCTGCCTGTGGAACGACGAAATAATAATAATAAGCTTTCTTCCGGTAAGTTCTTAAAAATCTCCAAATTCTTACTTCAGACTAACATTTTTATGTTTTCCTTTCTAAAAAAAAAGAAATCAAAGGTCGACCAGCATCACTAGTTATAACGAAGAACGAAAAAGTTGCTCAGTTTAAATTGGTTCGTTCGTCGTCGATCGATTATGAAGACATCGAAGGACAAACTGTGAATAAGGTTGATCTACCAGAAGACGAATCGGCTCCTTTAGTGTTTACCGTAAATAAGAAATAGTTAGAATAGTGAATACAAAAATTTATATTTAAGTGAGATTGTTATGAAAGAATGGCACAAATTATGTTAGTTCCATAAGTAACAATCGAAGATTACACAGGGTTGTTAAATAACTGATAAGATAATTTAAAAATAATAAAGTATTTATTAAAAAATAAAACAAACGAAGCAAGACTTTAATTACATGATTTTTGTTTCAGCTTTTGTCCGAAGTGAAATTATTGGTAAATTATTTGTTCATGGTCACTGTGGCGTATGAGTACTATTTTTTTTACCATATGTCAAGGAGCTTATTCTCGAGCTGCAGCAAAAGATTTTGAAGAGTTTTTGATAAATCAAAATAAAATAAATTATTTCATTTTTATCTGAATCTGTTACCTTTCCTTTTGGTTTCTTCATTTTATATAGGAAGTTAGTTTCGTCGGTTATTTTGTAAAACAGAAGTAAAAATAAGTGGTCAGGCTTTGTTTGTCAGTCTGTGTCTCACACTCACGCCTATCTAACTAAGCCATCTTTTTCGTGGTTTAAAAAATCACATCTTACATTTTAATAAAAACAAGAAATACAAGCTGTGAAGTGATTCATTTTAGTTTGGTTTGCCGTTTTCATATGAATAGACTGACGTCGGAACAACGCTTCCAAATTGTGCAAATTTATTTTGAAAATGACGATGCTGCCAGCGTTACCACTTGTGAAAGAGGAACCGAAGTAGATTTTATAAGAAAGCGATTTAGATTGAGGAAAAGGGAATTAGATCTTAAAACAGTTTATTTTATATTAATCCTCGCAATATCTCGGCTTCCAGGCCTACAAGAAACTTGTACCCCATTTTAGTCGAACAGATCTTTCTATTAATGTATCATTCGATGGGTTTTGGAAGATGTTTTTTCTGAGCTTATTTCTGAAAGTCAAACTCAATGTTATCATGTGTGAAATATTACATAGTTCAAATGGCTGGGTGGCGCCGTATTCGAAACTTCGATGGGTTTGGCGAATGAATCAGCCTGAATTTGGTCGATGGCATCCATTAAGTTGTTTTTTAGGTCCGCGGAATTGACTACTTCAGACTCTGCTGCAGATTTTCACGAACAGTGGCGATATTTTCGGCAGATCTTTAAAGTACGGGTGTTGGCTGGTTGTTCACTGTGCCGGTGGACTCGAGTTTGGCCATTAAACGTTGAGCTATGTACCTCATCAAAAGGATGCAGCGTGCGCATCGTTGCTTTAAGAGAACATCCATTTTGATAGTAAAGTTTTATCATTTGCACGTATTGCACGACGCTGTAACATGCCATCATGATTTGTAATCCTGAGTGAGCAAAAAAAAACCAATATGCAGACGGCTTAGACCATGCTCTAAAAATGTTAGTTTATTATTATATATACATATAATCTGTGTAAGACCTAAAGAAAAATAAAGCATTTGTTAATCTAAATCTTGTTAATCTAAATCTAATCTAATGGAGCGTAGGGAATATAAGTTTCACCTTGGAGTATTTACTAAAAGCGTTTTTATCCAATAAATGACTTAATCGCAGCTTTGTTCAAAACTACCGTCTTTTAAAAGACGCCTTAAAACACCTTTTTACTTAAATTATTACAAACAGCTCGCAAACACATTTGATGTAGATTCGATTCGATTCGATTTTGCCTTGTTTTGAATTCTACTTTCGGATTACATAGTTCCTCGATTATTCGAAAGTTCATAAGAATATAGTTGGCACTACTAGAAATATTCGATTCTCGTTGGTTCGAAAGTAGTTAAAAAGATACATATAGTTCCAATTTTACGAATTCGAGCTATTTTATTGTAGAATCGAGTTACATAGTAGGGCCCCTGGTTGCGGAGATATTTGCATCAGAAGATAGTCTTCCTATGGGATTACAATAAACTTTTCTGATCATAACTCGGTAACCAGACCTCGTAGATAGTTTCGGTTTTCAGTGACTGATAAAATGCGAATAGACCTTTTTAGATTTGAAATCGCGGGAAATTTTCTAAAGGGAGAAATCGGAAAAAATATTTTTTGACTAACTTTATAACCGAGTGCTGAAAACAAGAATCGCAGATAGAATACTTGTAAGCCCTTTATTTAATGTACAATTTTATAGCTTTTGTTGAGGAAAATTGTGAGTAATATCGATTTGAAAATGTCCGAAAATATTTAGGAATATTTAACATTTTGCCAATATCTTAACTACCAGGCCTTCAAAAAACTAAAAACCCATTTCGATTAATAGAGTTCCAACAAACTTTTCTTTCGATGTATCATTCGACGGGTTTTGGAAGAATTATTTTTTCTGTTCAAAATTTTCGCAAGGGTTACCCCTGATATTTTTCGAAAATCATGAGTAAATCGATTTCGCTAAATTCCACATATTTCATAGTTCTCACTGTCCTGAGCTCATTACTGAAAGCCAAAATCAATTCCGCCCTGCCTGGTTTCGGAGATACTTACATAAGAAGATAGGGAAACTTAGACTTCTCACTACTGGCGTTCGTTTTTACCGATCCAGCCGTAGCTGTGGTGTTTCATACCATTTCAAAGGTATGCCATATTTAGATAATGGAACGAACCAATTTCCAATTTTCCGGCTTTTGTTTCCCTCCCTCTAAACTTGAGAGCCATCCAAAAAGTTGGACAAATCGGAGCGCAACTTTTTTTTAAGGTTGCTAACCGAAATATTGTCAGTAACATGTTCTTATTTGGTAACATTTTCGATTCACGTCACAATTTTACATACAGCCCTATTCCGCTATTCATCGGGTGGAATTTTTCAATTTTCACTTCACACTATTCTAGTATCCGTTCGAATCGAATGTGGTTCACCTCATTAACGTCGGTATTGTCGGTAATACTGCGCGGTATTCTGTTATTCACGCCTATTATTACCTACAATTCAAATCCGCACATTAAATGTTGCTGGTTTTCCATTCAATGGATTTTCTATCTGGTTGGTGGTCAATACAATGTAATTTATTGATTGATTATTTGTAGATTTTAGATTTTTTTAGATTAGATTTTATTTCTTTAAACTGTATTTACATATACATTATAAAATAAATAACATAAAAGCATGGCTTTTTGCCGTCTGCCTGATTGACAACTTTATATAACAATTAGAAATATTCGTTTTTTCTTTTAGGTACATATTTGATATTAGTAAAAAAAAAATCTGTTTAAAAGTTTTCATTTATTATTCTGCTACGATAAGCTAATGCTATTGTACAAAATTGGAACAGCACTGATACTTCGGCTTCATTTAAATGTTGGATGATCTGCTCTTCAGTTAAAAAATTGTTTCCAAAAATATGTATTCTTGTTTCACGCAGAACAGGGCATCTACCGATAAAATGACAAATATCCTCCCTTTCGCCCATATTACACAATTCGCACAGCAAGGGTAAATCTTCACGATGTGGAATGAAGTTGATACTAAGCAGTTCACCTCTTAATCTGAATACCATTGAAATTTGATTAGTCGTGTATTCATCGCGGAAGTAATTCCTCTGGTTGAGGTTATGGTTGAGTCTGCTATACAACGTCCTGTGGATAGATCCTTCTGCTTCAGATGCGAAGCTCAATCTAAAACGATCATCTATAACGGAGATCAGCTGATACAAGTTGTTCTTCCACATACTAAAGTCATCCAACGCAAGTTCTATATTAGCTTCTTCAGCTAGCTCTGTCCACTCTCTACACCAGCCTGATCTGCTATTAATAGCTTGAAGTGCTACTTTTTTCGGGAGCCGTTCATCCGACATTTCCATTACCTTACATATATAATCGATTTGCAATTTAAGTGTTTTGATAAATATAGGTGAGATACCGGTTTCAAGCATGATCATGTAGTTCGGGGCATTCGGTGGTAATCGAAATATCCTTTTGATATAAAATCGGAGGAGTTTTTCAGCGGTTTCATATTTTCTACTTCCCCAAACTTGACAAGCATACAGCAATGTTGACTCAGCTACCGATTCAAATATTTTGTATTTGCTACTGTGTGATATATGTGCATTGGTAAAGATTCTTTGCCATGCAATATTGATTGTGTTTTTTGCTGTTTGTAACTTTTCCGTAAGATGTCTTTCCATGCTGTTATTTTTCGTGATATAAACCCCCAAATATTTATATTCATTGACGACTTCGATTCTCTCATTCTCATATGACCACCGACCACGTTCACTTGCTCTTCCTCCACCTTTCCGGAAAACCATAACCTTTGACTTCTCCAAACTAACAACTAATTTCCATGTTTTGCAATACTCATTAAGTTTGTTAATCATTAATTGGAGAGACTCTGGTGAGTATGCAAACAGCACTATGTCATCCGCGAACAGAAGGGCCTTGATGATTGTTCCAGCATATTCCACTCCACCCGGCAAACAGTCGGTAATATCATCGATAAAAAGGGCAAAAAGACTTGGGCTTAGTAAACAGCCTTGCCTTACTCCTGACTTCGTTTCGAACCATTGTGAAATGGTCTCACCATCCCATACTGCTGCTGTGGTTTCCAGATACAAATTCTGCAATACCCTTCCGAGCTTGAATGACATTCCCATTCTATACATCTTATACATTAATGCATTTCGGTCAATCGTGTCGAACGCGGCTTTAAAATCGACGAAGAATACATACAATTTCTTATTACGTGCCAAAAAGATTGGTTATTTGTATAAATAAAGATTATTAACATTTTTAGGGGCAGAACAATTATGGCAATAATTTGCGCAATGAAATTAAATCCAAACATTGCCAAAAATAATGCTAGAAGACAACCCGAGGACCTTCGAGATTTTTGAAATAATCTTAAAGATAGCGCAAACCTCCTGGGTCTACCAGTAAAAGATGGTGACTGTGTAGAAGATTTGTTTGTGATTTGTACATGAACAGCTTTTAACTTGTAGTGTCAAATTGGTTTGGATAATGTAGTTCACCCGATGTATAGCAGAATGTAAAGACAGTGTTCGTGGAAATCGAAAGTGAATCGAATCTACGATTCACGTGGATAGCAGAATAGCACTGATAGTTTTTTTCGGATGCAGTCAATATAACAAAAAAACAAGTTCATAAGAAATTCAAAATTCAAATGATTTTTCAGGAATATATCTATGGAGTTTGGTCATAACAACATAAGTCCAAAATCTTGACTTATGCTGTTATGACCAGACTCCATAGATATTTTAAATCAAATTCGTAAACAAGCCACCAACGATAATTTTGCATAAAACTATTAATAAAATACAACCAATTCATTTAAATTTATATGTTTTTCTATTTTTGTCTATGAGTTCATTTCGAAAAAAAACATTGAATTCATATAAATAGTTTGAAATTGTCAGCATAAAGGGGCCGACCCATAGAATCCGTCAGTGCGTCAGCGTTGACGTTTTCAACTGACAGCACAATAGAATACACACGTTCTTATGAAACTCGTTCCATAAGCAACGCATGAGACGGATACGACGGATAGAGTTGGTTAACTTTCTACTTTTTGCGTCCGTTGATCCGTTGACAACTAAATTATTTGACGAGCAGTCAATTCAATGTGTTCCCACAGCAACAAAAAAAAAAGCAATGGATGATGAAAATTTTGTGCAAAAAAATAATTCTGACATGATTTTCATATTTTAATTTAAAATTTTTTGTTCGGATTTGTAGTTTTGTGAATTATTTTTACACCAAGTAAATGAGACTGTCAAATTATACAACGTATTCTATGGGACGGCTCAATCCGGCAAATACGTTGGCAGCAACGTACGCATTGACGCTGACGGATTGACGGATTCTATGGGTCGGCCCCTTAACATTTCCACAATTAATTTCTATTAAAGCATTCAAAAATTAAATGACAAAAGCAACTGTTAATGTTTGCTTCAATTCCTAACACTTTTTATTGATAAATTGAGTTTTTATACTTTAAACGCAAATGTACACACATTTAGTGCAAATGTATGTCATCCTCATCATGTATCATTCATTTGACCTTGACATGACTGAACAAATTCGATGAATATTCCCATAAAACCTCATACTCCAAATTCATGAATGAAAAAAAAAACCAGACAAAAATTGGGGGTTGTTTCTTTTTTACACTCTACGTAGAAAAAGCTTTTGAATGAATGTACCTGATTCAATGCAAAAATTCTATGACGTAATAATATTTCACAAGAGTTTTCTCTTCTGAATGAATGCATGATGAAAGTCATGAAAGTCATGAAAGTCAAAGACCATGTGCTTTTTTATTTAACCCGTAATGTGAATATGAATAACATCGGTAAAGCCAGTTCTGTTAAAGCAAGACAGGTACACTACGGCGTATACTTGTTATTTTTTATTTACAATGTTTATTTGAATAAAGTTGTTGAAATAAATGGCAGATTCGTGCCGGAAAATATTTTAAGTTAAAACAGTCATTCAAGATTCCAGCAGTGAACACAAATAAAAAAAGCATCCATCTCAATAACAACATCTATTTCCTTTTAAAGTAGTAGGCTGACATTGTTGTTCGCTTCAGTTTTGTTTACTGTTTTATTTGATTTATTAAAAGTGTTTGTTTATTTGCTTGAATAAGTTGCAAATAACAGAGCACGTCCATGGACTCAATGCGTAAATCTTGATTAATTTTGATTACGTTTTCAGCTCTTAAAAATGATTTAAAAAAAAGTATGACCAATAAAATTCAACTTCATCAAACATCATAAAGCAACTCAATCGTGTTCTCTTAAAATCATTAAATCTTCATGCAAATATATGTATATCGTCTATACCACAGATTGTTCTATTTATTGATCAAAAATTAACGGCTCAACAACTAGAACTGGTTTCGAGAGAATCGATTTGGCATGATTCAAAACCAAAACAAGTTCAAAACTGGTTCAAAATACCAATAATCACTTCGAACTTAACATCCCGGACTATCAACCTGAAAAGAATCTTTTTTAAATTGTAAATAAGGAGAGTATGCGTTTGCACAACCTCCTTCTCCTCCTCAAATCAACAAAACTTTTTGCCAAGCACCTACTTTTGCGTCTTGCCACACACTATGCAATCTCAGAATGACCAGGCAACATCAACATTTTAGCTGATAAAACCGGCTTTGTAAACAAACATGAACACAAAAAATCACTTTTTCTCGTATAACCACGTGCTCATTTTTTCGCTCTCTACAATCTACATACGACTCAAATTCTCTTTCTCACTCTCTTTGGCATAATGTTTGTTGAAATGAACTTTGCTTTAAGATTATTATTTTGGGCGCACATTTGGCTTTTTGGGGGTGTGTTGTAACAGTAAGTACACAACAGAGGCAGCACAAGCACTAAATTGAACACCAGCAGGCAATAGCAGCAGCGCAAGCATACCTGCCTCGCCGCAGACGTTCGTTGTCGTCGTAGTATTATTGGTGTCGAAAATAAAAAAGCTCCACATTTAACAGCTGACGGTTTAGAGGTCACCTTGAAGTATATTTTTCTCATTCAATTTTCAATCCGGCGGTGAAGTGAACGTTTGACTAAAAATTGTGTTATTAATTGACAAAAAAAAATATTAATTTAAATCATAAGTGAATATAACTTTGCGAAATTTGGGTGAGAAAATTAATAAATTTTGTTTTTGAGTTAAAAACTGCGAAATATGTAAATAATTCAAATGAGAACAAGAGACTTATCAATCTTACTTTTTCTTGTATCTGAAAGATAGTGCGATATGCGAACAAAGTTATTTAATTTTTCTTTTCTGCTTTATTAATCATACTTGTGAAGGTCATAAGTGAATTTAATAAAATTTCAATATTGAAAAAAAAATTAAAAGTGTGGTTAAGTTGGTATAAAATCGGTACATATATTTCATCAAGGCTCTGAAACACTTCAATTTATGTACGGACACAATTTCCATATACGTGTATGACACAAAGGACTTTCATCTCACCATTAAGGAAATTCCAAGAGATTCAGTTACGATTCAAAGGACAGTGCAAATTTAAAGATGTTAATTTGTATTTTTTTGCCACTCTGTAATTCAAAAATAGCCAGTTGAGCTTTTGCTTTCACATTCGTGTCTGTGGGTTATGCTTGGATTCAATAAAAAATCAACAAGTGCATCGTATAATCACAATTTATATGCTAAAAAGAGAGTGCAACGTTAAAACCGTGTCAATGCGAGTGGGACATTGAAATGTTTCGTTGATTTTATGTTTCCCTCTTTTGTTTTGAATGAAAAAGAAAACGCGGATACAAAAAATCTTATTCTGATGTTGTTTAAGTTCAACTTGTATTTTTTTTTTCTGTTTTGTTGAAGAGTGTATGTCAACAAACTTTCAATTTCATTCTACGCATCGTTGTTGTCTAGTAGGATATCAAGAAAATGGGTGTGTTTGTTGCTTGTGTAGGTTGAAATACGTAATAAATAAGTCAGTGGTGGGGGCTTGCATTTATTTCACGGTAAACGACCCAGTTACGTAAGCTTTAACTTTATCGCTAGCAATAGGAAGAAATTGCCGGCTAGTGAATGACGTAGAAACAAATTTTTTTTTATCAGAATCACAGGACGACAATTTGTGTTTTTTCGGAACATAAAATTTTTTTACGGCTGTTAAAAAGTTTAATTTAATTTAGAATACATACACATGTATGTGTGTATTTTATTTTGGATGAATTTTGAGGTGTTTGAATAATGAAAGGAGAGGACCTTTGAGCTACACATGTAACTTGTGCGGGGTAGTGAATCAAGAGTAACATTGGGCAAGTAAGTGTCCTTTACAAAGTGGCATGTTTTTTTATTAAGGGCATTAAGATACTAAGCATACAATTTTTCTCGAGAAAATAAAAAGCTTTTATGAAAATTACGTGGTAGAAAAGATGAAGTTGGAAAGAATGGGTACATGAATCATCGTGAGGTTGGAATTAAATGTAGAAAACCCAAATATATGACGGTTAGTTTGAAATTTTAAATATCGTTTAATAGAATAGATTATGGCATTGATAGGTTTTATTATTTAAGTCATACAGGTTAATGGTGGACAGTGCTCCTTCTGAGGTGATTCATTCGGATGATCCAATTTTGGGCGACTCGTTTGAGCATAGCAACTTTTATCTCGCAAATAATACGAGTAATATTAAGCTAAGTATACACGATTGGAAGATCTTCCAATATTGGCAGATTTTTCAAAACAAATTTTCACCAATTTTCTTTCAATCATATAAACACCCAATTTTTTGTCTCAAAACTGACAGAAAAAAAATTGAAAGCCAATTTTCTTCCAATTTTCTATCAAAAAATTGGCATACTTCTTCCAATCGTGTGAACGTTTGTAAACAACCAATTTTGCAAATTTTCAAAAAATTGGACGTTTGTCGACTAATCGGTCATTGGATAAAATTCTATCCAACAACTTCGTTCAATTTTTAATTGGAAGACAATTTTTCAGTTGTACTTCAGAGGAATTGAAAAAAGTATTATGTTTTTTAACAACAAAAATGGATGAAATGGTAAGGAATTGCTCAAAATAGGAAAGAAGATGCGGAGGATCGGGCGCATGACGTTATTTTACATCTTTTTCGGGAGATCGAGATCGAGACCGAGTGATGTTTTTAAGATGCAGGTTGTGCAGAGTATAAAAACACAGTTTGGCTTGACGTTGGTTGGGGACGTCATCAACGAATGTAAGGCCAAATGGGCCACGGAACAATCGACAATGTTTTGATCTCTTGCAAGTTTTCCAAGCCTATGTTGTTCTTAGAAAAAACAGCTAGCTTCTGCAGTTGACCGAATCAACAAAGTTTGTTGGTTTGGCTTTTTACTAATTTTTAAAGTCGTGTAAGATCGGTCTTTTCTTAAAAAATTGGGCGGACAAGACACAACATGTTTTTCAACAAAGGGAGAAAATGACCCAGAAGTGTTGCATTTTGAACACTTTAATCTTCATTGGAGGAAAAACATGTTATAAGAGAAATATCGGTAGATTTGATGGACAAAATATGCACCGACAGCACCAAATTGAATTTTTGAAGAGTATGTTGCATCTGAGTTAAATGCAATTCCAAAGCAATTAGTTAGGTCTGGACTTAGAGATTTCATCTTCATTATTCATTTAAATATCTTTATTTTTTGCAACTCAATCACCTTTTTTGAAAAAGTATGATTTAATTCTCCTTGCATATCCTTGCCCTCAAATTGTGTTTCATATTTTCTATCATTTGTCAAAAAAATTGTCTTCCAATGAGTCTACCAATTTTTTGTTCTCTTAAGCCTTCCAATCGTCTAAACAGGCAATATTTAATTGGAAGACAAAAAATTGTCGACAATTGACAGCCAATTATCTTCCAATAAATTGATTTATTTTTGGATAAAATTTTCCAACCGTATAAACAGAAAATTTTGATTTGATAGAAAATTGGCAATTGAAAGCTCATTGGTTGCTGTTGGAAGACATTTGGCATTTCGGCCAATATTGGAAGATCTTCCAATCGTGTATAATTAGCTTTAGCTTCAAAAGCGTCAATCGTAGCAGGCTTATTCCTGACGACCTGAGACTTTAAGAGCTGTTTTCTTCACTATTGCTCAACTTGTAGGAAATTGCCCCTCAAGTTGGCCAACTCTAGAGTTTAGAAAAACTTGAGAGTTGAAACACATTTCGGTGGTAATTGCTTCCTGCGAGGCTGCAAACATGGCTTGAAAATGAAAAGGCCAAACAAAAAAATGGAAACCACTCGCCGGACTTATTCCTCAATAGACAGATTTTCATGGCCGAAGAAAAAGTGGTCAAAAGTGGTATAAGACTGGCTAGTGCCAAATGCTGCAAAATACTAGTTTTCCCGGAATGTTTTAAGTTGCGAATAATTTGTTTTCATAATGAGAATACTTTTTGATAAGAGATATGCAGCGACATTTAGTGAAAATTTGAATTTGATGGCTCTTATATCCCCAGGGTATGATTCGCACGATCTAGGCTGCCAATTTAGCAGCAAAAGGTCAAATAGAGTGATCACCAACATTATTTCTCAACAAGTTCATTGTTTCAAACGCTGCTGTATGGTTAATAGCCAAGGTCTTGAATTTTAGAAAGCCTATAGCTCGTTAAAATAATGCGATAACGGTTATCGTTTTGGGTAAAATTCTGATTTCTTTAATTTTTGAAACAATATGATTAAGCCAGACCATAAATCATACCAAACCGTTGTGTCTAATGGATGTAATGGTAGCTTTTGGGTTACTCATCTGCTCAAACACGCAAATTTGTTTATTAACGTATCCAATGAGGCAGAAGTCGTTTTTTTTACCGAACAAAATTTCTCCATAGAACACCGAATTTTCATTGCGATTTTTACAAAAAATACGACCCAAGTTAAATTCGCCTGACTTCAACTTTTGCAGAAGTTGAATTTTATACGCATTTAGGCCGAGACTCTCATGTAATGAGTGCCAATTACGACACGTCAAGCTGCTGATCGGAATTAATCTGGTCGTAAGTCACAGTCATGTTAAATTGTGTTTTTCACTTAACCTGGTAGAGACTTAAAGTTTGAAAAAAAAAACTTTTAAGTACGTCGGAATCAGAGGACCTCTACGTATTAAAAAGCTTCGACCGTTATGCCTTTCATAATCGTGATTTATAACAATGTCAAGAACAATCTATTTTGAATCTTAAGATCTGCTTAAGGAAAAATTAATCGATTACTTATTTATATCACCAATAAAAAATGAATAGTCATTGGCTCTTGGATGCGATGTGATACCAATTTATTAGATATTTCATTTCACGCTTTCAATTGATATCAGTTAAGAATTTAGATGGCTTTATTAGAAGGTGACTTTACCTAAGGTGCTGTAATGGGTTTGAAAAAATATTCAATCCAACGTAAGTGTACAAAATTTACTCAACTCTTTTCTTCCAAATCCCTTAAAAGGAATCGGTGAAATTTATTAAATATGATTTTGTGCAGTTTACAATGTTCACAAATATTAACTCCTTTTCAGAATCATATTTTATCGACATCAGTTTTCTTAAAAGCAAGTACAAATGACAGGGGAATGTAAGTTTGTTTCATTGTTCTCTCGCTCTGTAGCAGTGGTGACAAGAAAATAATTAATTCCATTGAAACCGATAAAATAGATTGATAGTGTCGTTTAGAGGGCATGATGAATTGTTGTTTTTTTTAAAGGTTTGTGTTTGAAAACAGACACTATTTGAGTCAATATTGGCGCTAACCGAACAGTCATTGGATATAATTGCGTGTGGGTACCTAACCTATTGAATTGAACAATTAGGTAAATTGGTGTTGTGCATTTCGCATTTCAATTTTTTTTACAATGATAGTGAGATATGAATGTATTTTTTGATTAAAAGGAATAGAAGAAGATATTAATAAATACTCTGATTGACCTTGACGAAGGTTGTATACAAGCGTATCTACCTCGGTTGAGTTCTATTTGCATATGGAGAGATTAGATTCGCTTTTTTCTTTGCAAAAATGTGAAAAAGTGTATCAAACTTTCATGATATGAAAATAATGATAATAATGATAATCGAGTGTTGAAAAAAATGTTCAGTTACAGTTGTTGAACAAATATGTTATCAGCTCATATTTTGATGTGGTACATATTAAGTATGGGGTGTCCCGAAAATATAAGATTTCATTTTCACTACATGCCGGTGAGAGAGATTTTTGGAATAATTTCGGCTAACAGGCCTTTAATAAAACGTAGACTTAACATGAAGCATGAGCTTTGCGTAGATCTTTCTTTTCGCTACTGAAAGAATTTGTATTTTTAACAAACATTTTGCAAGGTCGAGTTCTCTTTTTATTTTTTGTTTTTGTTAGTCTTTGAAAATAACTGATTTCTACAGATTTGATAGATAGTCTATCGCGTCCGCAAACAATTGGTTAATTTATGTTAAGCGGGCTGACAGTTGGTGTTGCTACCGTCACACTTAGATCAATGTAGATCCATTGTGGTACTGAAGTATTGTAAGTTCCTGAAAAATAAATAACCTATGAATCATGGTTCATTTAGCCATTTAGAAGTCTTGACAAAGCTTAGCAAGCTTTGCCTGGCAGTTCGTATAGTTCCTCTAGTTCATTGAAGAAGAAGTTGTCTAGAGTTTGCTTTCTAGTAAGACAAAGTAAAGGACAGTGGCAGAGAAAATTAACAGTATCTTCATGCTCGTCCTCATCACCATAGCCTCTACAAGATCATCGGTACTAAGCCCCATCTTCTTCTTATGGTAGCGAAGTAGGTTGTCTCCTGTAATTATGCCAAAAAGGTACCTTAAGGAGGGTTTATTAAGAGTTAAAATCCTGTCGGATCTTTTCTTGTCGTATTTAGGCTATAGTTTCCTGGTATTAACACAGGTTTCTAGGAGATTCCATCTGTCATTGGATTTTTGAAGGAAGATGTTACTGACATTATGTTTCAGTTCACATTACGTGATTCCCAATGAAGGTCTATGAGAGACGAGTCCAGTGTTGAGCCTCCTCATCCGCTTTTTTGTTGCCTGGCACATCGCTGTGGCCAGAAACCCAGCAGAGTCTTACGTTATGCTGTGTACCAAGAACCTTTAGCTCTTCGCAACAGCAAGAAACAAGCTTCGACTTGATTTGGGTGGCAGAGATAGCTTTTATTGCTGCTTGGCTATCAATGAAAAAAGTGATGACCGCGTGTGATATCGCCATCATGGATATATGTTTTGCAGCGTTTTTAACTGCCAAGATCTCAGCTTGGAAGACGCTGCTATGGTCGGGGAGGCAAGGTTGAGGTAGAAACCTGCACCCACTCCAGTATTCATTTTAGAGCCATCTGTGTAGATGGTATGGTCGAGTCCTAAGTGTAGGACACACTATTTTCCCGAACTAACTTATTGGGGAAGCTAGTAGAGTAAAGGGTCATATAATCTGTGCAGATATTGTTATCAACGTATTTCGTAAGAATAGCTGCGTGGCCTCTCTGGCTAGTTTTCCAGATGTTGATGACTGAGCCTAAGGGCACTGTTTGCCGCTGATTCTTGGACGTACAATTAAAAACCAAAAAGTCAAAACACCAAAAGACTAAAAAGCCAAAGAACTAAAATACAAAAAGAAAAAAAAAATACCGGAACCCCAAAAGACGAATAGACCGAAGGACTAAGACACCAAAAAAAAATGGCTAATTCTTTGCTTTGGTTGCCGATATGTTTGCATTTTCGGACGAAAAAAAGGCTTTGAAGGCAGAACTCACTTTAAGCTCACTGGTATAACTATTATTTTGATATGAGTTGCCTCGAAGAAATGAGTCTGCTTTATTGCTTGTATTAAATAAAGTTTAATTTCTAAAAAAAAAATAGACCTATACATGTGTCTCCTTTTCTATCGTAATAGCGACAACTGATAAGACAGTCTCGAAATGACGTAAGAAAGCCAATTGAATCGGCTGTCTGTTTTGGATGATATGTATGTATGTAGGTACTTTCATAAAACTGATATCAACAAAAATTTCAAATGTCTCAATTGAGCAAGCCAATGAACCCACTTCCGCCAACTGTCTGGTCTCTAAGTCTAGACTCTTAAGCAACCGTCAGCTAATTGCTATAATTTTCCGAATAAAACCATCAACTCAAGCAAAAATGCAGCCGCATCACTCTACTCTTCTTGAACTTTTACCCGATGACGTTCATTGCCTTTGCAAACGATTGTCATCTGTTCAATCACCAGATTGGCATTTTCTCTATTTCAATTTTATTTTCGCCGCAATTTCTATTCATAGACCAAAAAACAAAACAAAAATCAATTACTTTCAAGATTGCTCTTTGGTCGTTCTAGCTCATTAGCATCTTACATCAATCCAAAGCAAACTCTGTCTGATCTTTCTCGCTCATTCAACAGATAGAGATGAAATTCAATTAAAACTTAACGAATTGATTTTGGCAAAATCAAATCAAATCACTTTACTTGGCTGATCGGTGTCGGTGCATATCAGTAATCAATTGAGCATCCTAGAAAACACATTCATTGAGTGACTGTAATCCAATTTGCGGCGAATTGATTTAATTTGGAGACAGTTTAGTTAGTCATGAACGAACGGTTATATCGGTTCTATACGCACTCCAGATCGTCTCTTATTTCGGCATGGCTGTTTGTGTTGCAGCTCTTACTCGGTCTATATGTATTGTTGAAAACTTTCCTAACAATGGGTAACAAGAAGTCAACTCCAAGTGTAGTGGAAACGGAATGTCATGATGTAGATGTATGTATATCGAAACGTCGTCGTCGCCCGTTATGTGAATATTATTAGACCAATTCTAATCGGTTATTTTGCCTACAAAAATTGATCTTGTTGATGAACTATTGCTTTTTTAATCGATCTCTATACGCAACAAGGAGTAGTGTCAATTGGAATGCTATTGAAGCGTGTTGAGTGTGAAATCAGTTCGGTGCAAATCAGTTCCTCGTTCTAAGTTTAATTTCTCGCTTTAGATTTTATTTTTGTTTATTTGTTCTGTTTTGTATGTTTTTATTTTGTTTTTTTCCTAAGCGACTAACGGGCGCCAAAAGAATTTTGTTGAACGATAAATTTAATTGGCAGCACAAAAGGGTAAGAGAAGTTGATTGGACGGCTGACAGTGGTGATATTGCTTGTCTGTAGTTATTATTATAGTGACATTGACTCGTGATCGTCGTTTTTTAAATTAAATTTAGCTAAATCGATCGAGGAATTTATTGCAGATGTTGTCTTCCTTGCTATTCTCAAGAGTCGAAGCACATTGTTGAAGCACTTAAAGCACGGATCAATTGAAGAAATTGTGTTATTTTGAAAGATTTCTACTTATTCGGAAAGAATTAGTTAAATTTTGGCAATTTTCTTTAAAAGGAAGGTAATTTTAGTTTAAAAATAAATTAGATTGTGAAGAGTTTGCAGATGTGTGCAACTACCTTTGACTTATAGATATGCCAAGAAATAATAGTTGCGGTGTTAAAAACGTGGTTCAGTGAACTTGTTTTTTGACAGAAATTGGAATAGAATCGAAGTAAGAGTTCAAAGCACATAAAAAAAACTTCGCAAGAATCGCGTGGTTTAGTGATCTCGAAAGACCTACTGCCCGCCATCTTTGATTTCATACTCGATCACTGAAGCCAATCTGAAGATAATGGCAAATTTACATTTTAGGGCTTCATTCAACGGTCACGATTGCCTGAAGTGAGACTAAAAAAAACACACTGCTCTTCAATCCAATAGGAATCAAAGTTCACTGTGGCGTATGAGTACTTTTTTACCGCATTTAGTGGTAAGCAAGACAAAATCGTTAAATCAGTGTTTGATAGAAAAAGGTCGTTGAATTTAAGAGCCTTTATTTTTGCATCACATAAGTGTGCCAAAATCGAAATCGAAATCGATGACATCCAGACGAGGCATTAATTCGTCAACGCCTGTCTAAATCGTTTTTTTTTTGTATATCGTATATAGTCATCTCACGAAAAACCAACAAAACTTTAAAGAACATAAATTTGTAGTTCAAAAAAAGAGAGGCAACAAAGCTGTTAGCAGGGCTGCCGTTTAAACTTTCAGAGAAGAGTATTATCAAGTTCTAGAGGGGAGTATTTTGCTACTGAAGGGAGTAGGTACACAAAAAAATTATTCTTTTTTTAATAGGAACAATTTTTAAGCCTAGTATACAGATCTTTGCAAAAAAAATAAAAAATAAGAGGTGAAACAAAAATTTTTGTTCATGAAAAAATAAATTAGCTGTCACTGTGAAACTTATGTCAAATATTTAAATTTTTTCTGCCAAAACAATGAGATTCACATTGTTTTGTGTGAACAAAATATGAGGCGAGTATACACACATTTTTTTTCGATTTTGGTTTACAGCTCGGATGACACAGTGGTGAAATGAAAAATATTTTTTTCGGCAAAAATCTCTCCCATAAGAAATACATCAGTTTATTTTTTTTGAAGAACTATGCTAGGCTTTAATTAGGTAGAAGAAAAAAAATCGAGTTTTGACAGTTTTGAATTCAACTTGTGAATGCACCCTTTCACTAAACATTTTCATCATGGTTAACGAACAATATCTGCTTTCTGTCGAAATTCGATGTCGATGACCACAAATTAAGATCGTTTACTAAAATTTTCGGTCGTAAATCTCGCCCTAGTAGAGCTGATTTTTGATAGTTGACTGTCAAATTTAATAAAAAAAAAAAGATAATTGAGTGTCGACTATCAACTATCCAGCTTAGGTACACGATTCTACCCCGGCAATAATAAGTCGAGTGCAAAAATTTGAGTCAATATATTCGTTTTGTGATGTTGCCGTGTCAGTGAGACAGTGGTTTGGTCGAAGTGTCGAAAATATCGCTGCGTTCCGTAGCAAATGATCCAAATCATTCAATTTCATGGTGTTCTGAATGGCCAGCGTTATCGCACCATGATTACCGATTATTTTTGGCTCGCATTTGAATATATGGACTTGGGCTACGAGTGGTTTCAACAGGATGGAGCTACAAGCCACAAAGCACACCTCACAACCGCTTTATTGAAGAGTAGGTTTGATGAGCGAGTTATCTCAAGAAATGGGCAAGTCTATTGCCCGCCTAGTTCGTGTGATTTAACACAACTATAGACTAGTTGTGTTCAAATAATGATACACAAAATATGTAAGCCCGCTTGTTAATATATTATATTGCTCCTTTAAGTTTCCAAAGGGAATATTTTCGAGCATAGCGGAGTACGGGAGTACACTGAACGCAAAGGGAGTACATATACCCCCTTGGTAGTAATTTCGGCAGCGCTGGCTGTTAGTCTCCTTAATTGTTCACATGCGCTCAGATATTGGTGGAGAGTGAAAGTCACTTTATTCTCTTTAGCTGGGGGGAATTTGTATGTCCTTGTTCTATTGAATCACAGCTTTGGAATCTTTGGAAGTGATATAAAGGCCGTTTTTTTTCAGAGTCATGGGAGTCCTATGAACAGACACTTTGGTTACTCTTGACAGGTCTTTGCGGGTTAAGACTATTAGAAGCTTTTAGAAACATCGGCTGGTAAGGCTTATTCTTCACTTGGTCTCAGTAATAGCCTCGTTGTTTGTTATGAGAGCAGAAGAGATTTTGAACAATTGTGGCAATAGAGTTGACCTGATAACTACGCATAATGCATGCAAGATTCGGTGACGTGAAATAACGCCCGACGAAATAAGGCCCCATAGGGCTTTATTTCCATTTCTTATGTAAATAAGACCCCTACAAGGGTTGCGGTCTTATTTCCATTGCAACTTAGAAATAATGCCCGTGGGGCCTTATTTCGGTTTTTCTGTTTTGATTAGAAAGTTGGCGCAGGGAAACTCGTCCCGAGATCAGAATTCACGCAAATTGTTTTCGGAACTTCTGATCTACTAGGTATGGAGGATCATAAGTGCCGACTTCGATTTAGGGATTATTACTCCACTATGGTGGGTCAATAGTCCAAATTAGGTTCTACTTTTAATGGGACAAGAGTCCAAATAAAAAAAAAAGTGAAACAACAAATGTTCATGCCACTACACGTCCTCTAATGCAAAGAAAGATATTTGCAAGAATTTCAATTATTCATTTTCAGCATCTTTTTGAATTTCGACTGAGGATGAGGCCGATACGAAAAATTTAAGATCGATTCGATTTAATTGCGAGCGAAGCGAGCGGAAAAAATTTTGCCCAAAAGAGAATCAATTTGGGGTGTGAAAATAAAAAAATTCGCGCGAATTAGACTTAAAGCATGCGGTATGTTTCAGCTTTATGCACAGAAAAAACCTTGAAAATGTAATAAACTTACTTTATTGTTTTACAAAATGTTAAAATTAATCGCGAAGGTCGGAAACCCTAAATTAGATTTCTGGGCAAATGAACCAGCATAGTGGGTCAGTAGTCGCAAAATGAAATTCGGCACTTATCACCCACAATAGTGGGCCATTATTTTTATCTCCTGAAAATGCAGCCTTATTTCCATGTAAAATGTGGCCTTATTTCCACAATTCAATTGAAATAAGGCCTGTCGGGTGTTATTTCGATTTCTTCATGGAAATAAAGCCGCATTTAAGGTGGGGCCTTATTTCGTAGGGCGTTATTTCACGTCACCGCAAGATTCTATGGTTAAAAAAAAGAAGCGCATTGTGGCTTATCATCATTTCTGAAGGCTTTTTTGCAGTCTGTCAATGACCTCACTGATCGTTATGGTGCAGCATAAGTGTTTGCTCTTATTTTGAACAAGTAGAAGTCTGATGCTGTCATATGCTGAATAAAAACCCTTGAAAAGGTTGTGGGTATCGATTTGGAGTTCCTGGTGCCCTTCCTAGATCTGACGTTGTGTTCCGTGAAATAAGTCCCTGATCTAGAGCTTTCTTTGATAAATGTATGGACCTATTAGGGAGCTGTATGGCTGAGAATATATTATAGCCCATGGATGTTATGCAAACCTTTACCTCTATAGTACGATGAGCTCAGAGGGTCTGGACAAAGAAATGTAAGAAATAAGTTTGTGCATACGAACCTTTGGGAGATTGTCCGCTCGGGCTGGTAGAGAAAATTGTTCGTATTTTTAGCCAATTTTCATTAGTCCCTGTCTGACTGCGGAAATATTGTATATATGACGATTGGACCAAATCCTCAGTATCAGCTGCGATTCTACTACAATGTTCCAATCTAAGTTTCTGTAGGCTTCTGTTTGAGCTTTATTTTTTTTTAGTCTTTGCAACGTACGCACTTAGCGTTGGGTACTTAACAGAACTTGTGGGTTCCATTCTGACCCATGAAGTTCAAAAAAGGATCCTCAACTAAGCCGTTTAGAATCCAAACAAAATTGTATGGGTCCACTCACTTCTTCATACGTCCTTAGGGAGTTATGGATGGATGAAATACACTTAGGCCTTGGCTATCAAATAAACACCAGTCAGACATCTTGTCAAGCAGAAAGCAAGCTAAATTAAGAAAAAATACTTATTCTTTAACTTAACATTAAAAATGCCATTGTTAATAATTAGTAGCATTCGCACTGATTATGATTCGAAAGCCAATGATATATGACCAGCGCAGCGTAAACAAAATATCACGTACTTGACGAATGTGTGAGACGCTGTTGTCGTTTTTGATTGAATAAAAAAATTAGGTCAAAAGGTTTCAACTAAAAATAAAAATCAATTTTATTAAAAATCAGCTCATGCTATTCCAACATGGCATGACACATTCTTTTCTGACCTGAGTTGTAGCTGATTTGGAATAAATGTTTATATCAATTTAAAAGGCCAAAATGGTTTAGTAATGATTAATGAAGTTTCGTGTGAATTTTCGATTTACAACTTAAAATGGATTCAGGTTCAAACCTATTGGACTGCTAACAGTCCAACTTTCGGAACTAGAAACCACAAACGGCTTGTTAAGATCTTCTCAGTCTAGATAACCTACGATCTTCTTTAAACAACATGATGAAATCATTCAATATCTAAAATATTTGCTTCTTTATTTTTGCTTAGAACTCTCTTGAAATGGGCACCGACCATGAAATAGTCACTATTGGCCTGCAAAAGGACCATTTGGACAGCAGTTTGTTTCGCCTTAAGCGCGGATCAGTTTTGAGACTTCATCCCGATGCATCTCTACTCGGAAAGGAAATTATTCTCTACACAAACTATCCTGGCGATGGTAAGCGCATATTCCTCCTCAAGACATTTCCCGAGGTCTCATTGTCCTTCAACTTTTTTTTAGATAAAAAGGAGTTCATTAGAACCGAAAATCGAGTCCTTGACTGGCATTCGAAATATGGAAAGCAAATCACTTCACCAAAGAATCAATACGTTCATGTTGTCGACATTGATGCCTACGCTGAGGTTAGAGTCAACATATCTGGAACGTTCCGATTCTACTTCAGGGAGAAGGAAAGGTAATTTAACAAAAATCCATTAATGACACAAGGTTCTTAAGAAAAAATCACTCTTTTAGTGACGCCAAGGAGCCATGTGGATCTTTGTACATCCAGGTCGAGCCGACTCTCCAAGTTGGTCCACCAGGCGCACAAAAAGTTATTCCCTTGGATTCGATTCGCTGTCAAACCGTTCTAGCCAAGTGCTTGGGACCAATCGACACCTGGGAAGCCAAGCTAAAAGTCGCCAAGGAGTCCGGCTACAATGTCGTTCATTTTACACCAATTCAAGAACTCGGTTTGTCCCAATCGGCTTATTCATTGCGCGATCAGCTGAAGGTGAACCCCCACTTTGGTTCCAAGGGCAGAGTTACTTTCGAAGATGTTGACAAAATTATCAAGAAGATGCGTCAAGAGTGGGGAATTGCTTCGATTTGTGACATCGTTCTCAATCACACCGCCAACGAGTCAAACTGGCTGGCCGATCATCCTAATGGCACTTATTCCTGCCACACGTGTCCCTATCTAAGACCGGCATTTTTGTTAGATGCCTTGCTCGTGAAAGCCGGAAGCGACATCGAAGAGGGCCTCCTCGAACAAGAGGGAGTTCCGAAAATCATCGATCAGGAATGTCATCTGGATGCCTTGCGCCATCAACTCAAAACCAACTATCTGCCAAAGGCAAACATCCACGAACTGTATCAGTGTGATCTACCGAAGATTGTGAACGATTTCGATCAAATGGTGCGCAGTCGTCCACCACCCGGCAAGAAAATCCACTGTCCCGAACGCCACAAGGAAATCATACTGATTCAGGATCCAGAATATAGACGTTTCAAGTCTTCTATTGATATGCAATTGGCTTTGGAAATTTTCAACACCTTCCATGGCGATTGTTTTGATGAAGAAGCGCGTATTCGAAAGTGCACTGACTTCTTCCGTCAACATTTGCAATCGCTGAACGACAGTGTCGCAACTGAGATTTGGGAATATTTACACTCTGCTGTGGAGAACTGTTTGGCTGGTATTCGGTATGAGCGAGTTCAATCCGATGGTCCGAAAGTTCGCGTGATCTCAGAGAAGTACCCAGTGTTTATGCAATACTTTACTCACCTCGTGGTGGAAAGACGAACTCCGGCGGAAATTGAGGAACGCATGTACGGCGAGGACGGCAAATATCTGATGGCGCACAATGGTTGGGTTATGGGTTCGTCGGATCCATTGAAAGATTTCGCCGAAAAACAACCCGGTCATGCTAATGTCTATCTGAAGAGAGAGCTCATCTCGTGGGGTGACAGTGTTAAGTTGCGTTATGGCGAAAAGCCCGAAGACAGTCCATATCTGTGGGAGCACATGAGGAAATATGTCGAAACCACTGCGAAAATATTCGATGGTGTCCGCTTGGACAATTGCCACTCGACACCTCTTCATGTGGCTGAATATTTGCTCGACGCTGCTAGGAAAGTCAATCCTGATCTGTATGTTGTGGCTGAACTGTTCACCAATTCGGATGCTACTGATAACGTGTTTGTCAATCGTTTGGGTATCACTTCACTGATTAGGGAAGCTCAATCGGCTTGGAATTCCCACGAAGAAGGCCGACTCGTCTATAGGTATGGTGGAGAGCCAGTTGGAGCGTTCAAGGTCTCGCCAAAACGTCATCTGGCGCCCAATATTGCACATGCTTTGTTCATGGACCTAACTCATGATAATCCTTCACCTATCCAGAAGAGATCAGTGTTCGATTTATTGCCATCGGCTGCGTTGGTTTCGATGGCTTGCTGTGCCACCGGAAGCAATCGGGGATATGATGAACTCGTGCCGCATCACGTAAGTTTTTTGTCAGGGAATTTCACGGCGAATTCAAAAATTTATTAAAAATTTACTTCCAGATTCATGTTGTGGACGAAAATCGTCAATATCAAGAATGGGGCACTTCGGTCACTGAAAATACTGGAATCATTGCCGCTAAGCGAGCTTTGAACTTGTTGCACGGCCAATTAGCAGAAGAGGGCTTCAGTCAAGTCTATGTCGATCAAATGGATCCAAATGTCGTCGCTGTAACTCGACACTCTCCCAAAACTCATGAAAGCGTAATTCTCGTCGCTCATACAGCTTTCAGCTACCCATATCAGTTTGCCGGGCCGACGCATATTCGCCCGCTTCGCTTCGAAGGCTGTCTCGACGAAATCGTCCTCGAAGCTGAGCTCTTGAACAAAGGATCGAAACCATTCGAGGGTCCTTCGCCATTCAAGAAAGACGACAAAGTCATCAATGCGTTGGATGAGTTCCAATTGACTATTCGTGAGCACATTTCTTTGGGTGAGTCGAAGATCTTCTCCAAGGACCCACTGACCGATGGAAATATGACACAGTTGAACTTCCTGAATCTCAGACCTGGTTCGATTGTTGCAATTAAGGTCTCGCTCAAGCCGGAAACTGGTCCCCACTTTGAAAAACTGCAGGGTATTGTGACTGGATTACAGAAACAAGTGGGTCCGTTGCATGCCGAGTTGGCAACCATTATATCCCCATTGGATTTTGTCGACTTGAATCGAGCTTTGTTCATGTGCGATCAGGAAGAGAGAGATATGGGATTGGGTGGAGCTGCCTATGATATTCCCGGCTATGGACCGGTTGTGTACTGTGGTTTGCAGGGATTCGTATCGATCTTGACCGATATTGCTCCGAAGAATGATTTGGGTCATCCGCTGTGCGATAATTTGAGGAATGGCGATTGGATGTTGGGTTGGTATTAGTGATGGAGGTTTTGGACAATTTTTTACTTAACTTGACTTTCAGATTATATTTTTCAAAGATTGAGGCGCTTCCAGGACTGCAAGAAGCTCGCCAAGTGGTTCCGGCTGTCGTTTGAGCCCCTGAGGTCAATTCCAAGATATTTGATTCCATGCTACTTTGATGCCATTGTCAATGGAGTCTATGACATGTTGGTCGAACACGCCTATTCCTTGATGCCTGAGTAAGTATCACGCAAAGAGGTATTAACCGGGATATGCTCTAAGATGATATGCCCTCCTTCCAGATTCATCAGCAAAGGCAGCAACTTCACACAATCTCTAGGTCTAGCGACAATTCAGTTCCTTTCGGTTTGTAAGACAGCGAACCTACCAAAGTTCAGTCCAAGCATTCTTCCGCCACCACCACCAGAACAGTGCGTCACCTTGTCGGCTGGTCTTCCACACTTCGCTACTGGTTACCTGCGTTGCTGGGGTCGTGACACATTTATTGCTCTGCGAGGCAACCTCTTCCTGACAGGGCGATTCAATGAAGCTCGATACATCATTATCGGGTTCGCCGAGTGCTTACGTCACGGATTGATTCCGAATCTTCTCGATGGTGGAGCTAGTCCACGCTACAATTGCCGTGATGCAGTCTGGTGGTGGATGCACTGTATCAAACAATATTACAGCGAAGCCCCTAAAGGAAAGGAAATCCTTCGCGACAGGGTGGCGAGGATCTTCCCAACCGATGACTCTCCACACTGTCCCCCCGGCGAAAACGATCAATACTTGTACGATGTCATGCAAGAAGCTCTTAATGTCCACTTCCAGGGACTGCAGTATCGCGAACGCAATGCTGGCTATGAAATCGATGCTCACATGAAAGACAGGGGCTTCAACAACCAGATCGGGGTGAATCCCGAAACTGGTTTTGTTTTCGGTGGAAATGCTTCGAACTGTGGCACTTGGATGGACAAGATGGGATCATCAGAGAAGGCCAATAATCGAGGCAGGCCAATCACCCCACGTGATGGATCAGCTGTTGAATTGGTCGGCTTGCAACTATCTGCTCTAAGATTCATGGAAAAGCTAAGCAAAGACGCTTTGATTCCGCACAGATCAGTGGAACGATATGGCAAGAATGGTGAGAAAACCACATGGACTTACGGCGAATGGGCTGATAAGATTCAGGAAAATTTCGAGAAATGTTTCTTCGTCACCAAAGAAGAACGCGGTCCGCTGGCAAATAAGAAACTGATCTACAAAGATTCCTTGGGAGCAACTCAAAAATGGACTGACTACCAATTGCGTTGCAATTTCCCAATAACCATGGTTGTTGCTCCTGAACTCTTCAATCCGTTCAATGCTTGGCAAGCACTTGAGGTCGCGAAAAAACACCTTCTCGGACCCCTCGGCATGAAGACTCTCGATCCGGATGATTGGAATTACCGTGGCAACTATGACAACAGCAACGATTCCTCAGATTCAACAGTTGCCCACGGAGCAAATTATCATCAAGGTCCCGAATGGGTGTGGCCGATTGGCTACTATTTGAGGGCGAGATTGATTTTCGCCAAGAAATGCGGATTTTTACCTGAAACTATTGCCGAGACATGGTAAGTTTGAGTTGATTTTTTGGTTCAAAGACTGTTTGTTGACTTGTTTGTATTCTGACAGGCAAATCCTGCAAGCACACTTGAAAGAAATCCAAACATCCCACTGGCGGGGACTTCCTGAATTGACTAATGAGAATGGAGGCTTTTGTCGAGACTCGTGTCGGACACAAGCTTGGAGCATTGCCACAATCCTAGAGGTAAACAAGGGAACATTTCGAAAAGTGGAGAGTTTTGACAATTTATCCAATTTCAGGTTCTCCACGATCTCCATCAGTTAGGAGGCGATTTATTGTAATTTTCGAACCGTTTTATCGAACTTTTTGAATACAATACTTAACTGCCGCACGAAATATGATATGGCTACAAATACTTCACTTTTTTATATACCGTTAGGACACACCATTGCAGAGAAAAGAAGAAACGAAAAAAACTGTTGTAATCCAAAATGTTTGTTAATAGTTTTAGTACTCGTAGTTATTAGTTGTTTGTCTGAACCACACAGAACAGGAGTTTGGAGACTTGTGCGGTCTCCACTCATATTTTAGATATAAGAGTTGTTTTATGTAATACACATCACTTCTTGCTTTATTTATCGTGTTGAGTGAAATTTACTTCTTTTTTTTATAACCTTAAGAACATTTACAATAAAAACATTTTATCAAACCAATTTGGAGAGTTTCGTTGCTCCATTTGTTGTTTGTTTAAGAGAAGTAACTATTGCGGGCGATCCGCGTTGAAGAACTTTTCGGCGGCACAATTTTCTCTCTCTTCCATTTTTGAATCTCTTCAGAATCTAGACTTGAAGGATGTTCGTAGTCACGACTTTGGAATTCTTCGGGAATTGATGCTTGAAAGTAGAATTCTGTGCGCCGTCGACGGGGATAAAGTTCAGCCGAAGTGAATTCGAAATTCTGGAGGAATGAAAGTATTTAAGATTTGGATTGATAACACCGAATATGGCTTACTGGGAAGACTGTGCAGCTTTCAGAACTGTTGAGGTTTATAGAAGTGCTGCTTTCGGAACTGTTAAAATTTTGGAAAAGCTTAAAGCGGACAAAGTTGAAATTGGAGCTGGTATTTGGTATTGGAAGGTTAAAAAACAACAAAACTTACTTTTGAGGAAAACATGTTGAATTTATCTTCTGTTATGCCGAATTTTGTATGACTTATGAAGTTTAAAAGAAAAATCAAAGCTTCTCATGATTTCAGTTTTGAAACACATTTCAGAGTCTTGAAACTCTCAACTTCATATAAATGTAGGTACATCGGCTTCAATGGAGTCGATTTATTAGCCGCTGAATTGGTGCTATTTTAAGGAGCACAAGTCTGGAGAGGAAACAGGCCTCGGAAACGGACGGATACACTGATGACGACCCAAGCAAACGTATAAAGGACAACGAATTTCGGATATGCACGTGGAATGTTAGGTCCCTTAATGGACTGCGTGCTGCCGAACAACTAGCGGAGACCCTCAACTGCTACAAAGCAGATATTACCGCTATCCAGGAAATGCGATTGGATGGACCGGGCGAAAAGAAGATGGAAAACTGCGACATCTACTATGGGAATTGCTACCGGGAGCAGCGACTCTTTGGATGCGGATTCGTCGTGGGAAGCAGACTCAGGCAAAAAGTCTTGAGCTTCAAATGCGTAAGCGAACGCATCACGACGATCCGAATCAAGGCTAATTTCGGCAACATTAGCTTAATATGCGCGCATGCCCCCACAGAAGAGAAAAAGGACGACACCAAAGACGAATTCTACGAGCTCCTCGACAAAACATATGAGCAATGACCTAGCTATGACATGAAAATTGTCCTCGGCGATTTTAACGCAAAGCTGGGAAAAGAAGGCATCTTTGGAAGAACAGTCGGAAAGCACAGCCTGCACGACACCACTTCCGACAACGGATTCAGGCTGATCGATTTTGCTGCGGGGCGAAACGTTGTGGTAGCAAGCACCTGGTTCCAACATCTCAACATCCATAAAGGTACATGGAGATCTCCTGATCAATCAACCGTCAACCAGATTGATCACATTGCGATCGACGGGAGGCACTTTTCCAGCATTCAAGATGTTCGAACTTTCCGAGGAGCCAACATCGACTCGGACCACTACCTCGTCGTAGCCAAGGCAGTGCTACGAATATCCCGACAACGGCCAAAACAAAGAAATGCTGCAAGAAAATTCGACGTCGGACGGCTACAATCGCAAGAGATCGCCAGATCCTTCTCTGATCGAGTGACAAGTAACCTCTTAAGGAGTCCTATGCCGCCAACATCAAGTATCGAAGACCAGTGGCAACATTGCCAGAATGCAGTTAGAGATGCCGCCTCTAATGTGCTGGGTTTCACACAGCCACCAAAACGAAACCCCTGGTTTGACGAAGAATGCAGGCAGGCCCATGCAGCCAAGCAGGAGGCATACAAAGCGGCGCTGCAAAGAAAGACAAGAGCTGCTCGTGTGCTCTACGAGCAAAAGAGGAGAGAAGAACGCCGGCTTCTCAGGAGAAAAAAGAGAGAGCATGAGAAGCGTCAGATCGAAGATGTTGAGAGAGCTAACAGCAGGAATGAAGTTCGGAGGTTTTATCGGAAGGTAAAACACCTGGCTCAAGATCATCGAGCAAGAACCGAAGCCTGCAGAGATCATCAAGGGAACATCATAGTAGAGCCGCAGTCAGTGCTGGGGATTTGGAAAGACCACTTCTGTAGACTGTATAACGGCGACGACGAACAAAATCCCGCCGTCAGACAGGAGCCTTTTATCATACGCGATGACAGCCAACAATTCCGTGAACCCGACCTAGAAGAAGTGAAAACAGCAATATCACGGCTGAAATCCAACAAAGCCGCTGGAGCAGATGGTCTAGCTGCCGAGCTGTTCAAAGCCGCAGGCGACGAGCTAGATAGGAGCATGCACCAAATCATCTGTAAGATATGGTCGGAGGAATGCATGCCCGATGAATGGAACCTCAGCATTGTTTGCCCGATCCTGAAAAAAGGAGATCCTCTAAACTGCACCAACTACAGAGGAATAAGTCTGCTTAACATCGCCTACAAGAAACTCTCTGACATAATATGTGAACGTCTGAAGCCTTTCGTCAACAATCTGATTGGTCCTTATCAATGTGGCTTCAGGCCAGGAAAGTCTACCATCGACCAAATTTTCACGTTGCGGCAGATCCTGGAAAAAACCTATGAACTCCAAATCGATACCCACCACCTCTTCATTGATTTTAAGGCCGCGTATGACAGCATCTACAGAGACGAACTGTATAAAGCTATTTCTAGCTTTGGCATCCCTGCCAAGCTCGTTCGCTTGTGTAAAATGACGATGGAGAACTCACGCTGCTCTATCAAGGTTGGCAATGAGCTTACGGAATCATTCGACGTCAAAAAAGGATTCAGACAAGGCGATGCACTGTCGTGCGATTTCTTTAACATCGTTCTTGAGAAGATAGTCCAAAACTCCACCGTCAACACCAGAGGCACTATCTTCTATAAATCTGTTCAACTTCTCGCGTACGCCGACGATATTGATATAATGGGAAGAACACAGCGTGATGTCAATGGCGCCTTTGTGAGGATTGAGACAGAAGCGGCAAAAATGGGTTTAGCGGTAAATGAGGGAAAAACGAAGTACATGCTGTCTTCGAGTAAGGACACCCAACATCGACGGCTCGGACAGAACGTCACAATAGACGCATACAACTTCGAGGTAGTTAAGGAGTTTGTCTACCTAGGCTCCGCTATCAACACGGACAATAACACCAGCGCTGAGATAAGACGAAGAATTACTCTTGCTAATCGCTGTTTCTTTGGGCTAAGAAAGCAACTGAGTGGAAAAGCCCTCTCTCGAGCAACTAAGGTTAAACTGTACAACACCCTCATTATCCCTGTCCTGCTGTATGGTGCAGAAGCATGGACCCAAACAAAATCGGATGAATGTGCCTTAGACTGTTTCGAGAGGAAAATTCTTCGGGTCATCTTTGGCCCCGTGTGCATTGATGGGGAATGGAGAAGGAGATACAAAAGCGAACTTTACGGGTTGTACAACGACGTGAACTTAGCCAGAAGGGTCAAGGTCCAGAGACTCAGATGGCTCGGTCATTTAGAGCGCATGGACACCAATGCTCCGGCCCGGAAAGTCTTCGACACTATTCCCGAGGGACGCAGAAGGAGAGGAAGACCGCGACTCAGGTGGCGCACACAAGTGGAAGAGGACCTCAATCAACTTGGAGTGCAAAACTGGAGACAGCTAGCTAGGGACCGAGCTGACTGGCGGAGACTGTTGATTGAGGCCCAAGTCCACAACGGACTGTAGCGCCACCTTAAGTAAGTAAGTAAGTCTGGAGAGGAATGGAATATGATCCAGTGGAGAAACTACTTGTAACTGTGGAGAATATGTTCTTTCATTTAAAAATAACGAACTTTGTACAGGGAAATACTGAACTTTGATCTCTGGTCGCCGAAACAGACATAGGTAAGGTTAGGTTAGAGTGGCTGTCTAGATGTTATTGACTCACTTTGACCTCAAGGGTCCATTCTGATACCACTAACGAAGTTACTCGTAGGAGAGAAATGAAGTTAAATAAACTATTTTGTACTTTTAATGAAGTTAGAGAGACATCTTGTGTCGATCGTTGCTAGTTCACTGGTATTATCGCAGAAGGGATTACTGAGATAGTTATTCCTTCTATTGGAGAGTGTTGAACTGATTCCTTTTCCTTCTCGTCCAAGCAGCTTCTACAAAAGTCATTTGTATAGACCCCTATAGCCTCAAAGCATGTCTACCTATGAGGCAGTGTCCTGTTATGACTCCAATTGCGGAGCTTATACTTTGTCTGATCAGGAAAATCAACCTTTTTGACCGTTTCAGGTCTAATGCTTGGCCATATTTGTTTGGTTGCTAGGCAGGTGGTACCCTGTGACCATATAGCATTTGTTGATTCTAGAGAATATTGTTTGAGAAAATGTTTGCATGTAGCAGTGAGCAGAAGTGTTCCGGTTTTGGCGAGCTCATCAGCTTTGCAATTTCCTTGAATGTCTCTGTGGCCCGGCACCCAAATGAGGTGAATGTTAAACTGTGAATCTCATTCAAAGATGATCGACAGTCGTGGATTACTAGAGAGTTTGTGAAGACAGACGCGAGAGATTTGAGAGCGGCTTGGCTGTCCGAGAAGATACGTATATCCTTGCAATATAACGTTTTCTAGTGTAGTGTACTAAGATCTTGAAGAGTTTGCGACAACTCTTCCTGAATGGTTCTAGTTCCTTCTACTACCAGTGAGGTTTCTTTTTACCCTTTAGGGGCCTGTTATAGCTATCAGAAAAACGGATCAGAAAAAATATTCTTTTCCAAATTTGACTACTCTAGAACTTCATTTGAGCGAAATATTTATGCAATTCGACGAACATTTTTTCAGGATGAGTATTCTGAGAGAAATTATCTCTAGTGGAGTAGGCCTGTAAAAAACAGCGCGAAGCTGAATTGACATTCAATTTCTGACACAAAATTTTTGGTTGCTATAAACACTCATCAGAAAAATGTTTCAAGTTTTCACTGTTTCAATTTTTTCTGATGGATTTTTCTGATAGCTATAATCGGCGCCTTACAATGGTTAAAGGGCTATAGGGCATGAAGTCCTCATTGATTCATTGAAGGCTTCGGTGAATTGATTCACAGAGAGATATCTAGTTTATCTTTGGTGGAGGAGCGTTTAAGTGTTTAAGAAGATTGTGGTCAAGCAGTTCTGCTAGTAACCCCCTATATCGTTCCCAGTTTGTATTACGGTGATTGCGAAACCCCGTAGATATATTTGCCACATCATTGAGATCAAACTGAATATATCTATGATCAGAGAAGGAGTTCTCTTTTGAGACTAGCCGGTTTGAAATTAAATTATGGATCGAGTCAGAGGTAAGTGTTATATCTAGTACCTCTTTCCTATTATTGGTATTACATGTAGGTTCCTTACCAATATTACATACAGTGCCTTGCATAAGTATAACCGCACCCGAAAAAATGCATTTAAAAGAAAACCTACAATAGGAGTGACTCCTTACTATTTTTTTTATTGAGTTGCATCACTGATCAAGCAAATTGAGAAGAAAATAAAGTACCGTTATTTCCTCTCCTGGTGATGCAACTCAATAAAAAAATAGTAAGGAGTCACTCCTATTGTAGGTTTTCTTTTAAATGCATTTTTTCGGGTGCGGTTATACTTATGCAAGGCACTGTATAAGGAGGTTAGTGCCTAGGAGATAATGAAATAAGCACTCACATCTTTCATTAATGTTAGAGCTACCCCATATTGTGTGATGGGCATTAACGTCTGCTCCGATGAGGAGATCCACTTTCTTAGAAAGCGCGTCCACAATTGCTCTCTTCAGTGTCTCTGCGGGAATTAGGCTGTCGTGGCCGAGACCGAGATATGCCGAGATAAGCCAATAAGTGGCTTTGCCAGTAGTGATGACAGCATTTGTTGTATCTTTGTCGCTGTAATTGGGGAGTAAAATACATTTAAGTCTTTTTTTTACTAATATACATGACCTTGGTTCACCTTCTTCTGATGCATAAATTGAAGCCAGGAGTCCTGAGCTCGTTGATGGTGGATTTCGAGACCCACAGCTCTTGTATGAGGACGATGTCCTCCCTGGTCTTATGCAGTCGGAGTACAAGGTTTGTAGAGGCCATGATGGCGTGATGAAGATTAATCTGAACTAATCGCAGCATTGCTACTTTTAGCCCCAGATCAACCTCCACCACTGTTTTATCGGAATTTTCATCGTCTGGGGAGGAATGAAGTAGGACTTCCTCGCTCGGAGTGATTCCTATAGTAGAGTCTTCAGTATCAATGTCGGAATTACTGCCGACTGCGAGATCAGCCTCCACGTCGGATGGTTTGTTAGGGGCTGAGGAGGTCGATGGTTCCACCGTGAAACTTCCACGTATTGTTTTGCATCGACCTCCATTTTTGTGTTATTTGAAGTGATTTGTGAATCCCTATACAGGCGATGAGTTTGATACGATTTTGGTATCATCCTGCATCGGCTGTGCCTGGGAGAGGCCCCGTATTCTCCTCGATGACAGATAAAAATCGGAAACCGAGATGAGTCTTGACGTCTGCGGTCTGCCCATTGAACAGCCGAGCGTCACAGCTGTAGCGCAGACGGGTAGTTCCTTCATGTTAAGGTTGCGGCAAGTAGAGGGAATAAGATTCCTGCTACTAGTGGCAATCGCAGGGTTGACAACCCGTTCACACCCCTGAGTTGACTCGACAGCCTTTCCAGGAAATGTGACCGCATTGATAGCCCTGGCGCGTTTTTTTTTTTTTTTTGTATAATTTTTTTGTTTGAAGTTTTGTTTTTCATTTTTAATCCCAAGAGTAATGCGGAAAGCCGCTTGCCGGTGTAAAGCAGAAATATGACGGACCTTGCCACAGCGTCCGAAAGAGCTCGTTAATGGCTGGTTTATCCCTCAGCCTTTCATTCTTCGGCACGGTTTTCGTCAAAGTACGCTCACACCACCACTGAAATTTGGAACATCTAACCTATGATTGAATTGGGTTTCCGAACGTTGTATTATTGAGGAGTTACAATCCGGTGACCCAACTCAACCTTAGCTGATCTCCATCCTGCGCCAAAAACGCACAGGACTGCTGTGGTGATCATTGCCCGCCCGGCACCCACTTGGAGCGTTTGAATGAGGATTTTTGCCAGACATAGAAAAACTGAAAACCTGATAGGTATCACAAATGGAATTTGATTCGAAGACAAGTGTTGCGAAACTAATAAATTGTCGAACGTCGAGAATAAACAAGACAAAATTTACAAAAATATCGTTTAATCTTGAAATGTTGTCATAACAATTTTGGATCTCTGCTTCAATTCGTATACTCTTCAAATTAAGAAACATCCTTTATTGGTTTTGTATTTATTCAAAAATACAAATTCGAACTAGTTAAACTCGTGTTTTGGTGCTTAAAAATTATGAGTCAGTCTCTAGGGTTTATGGTGATGAAAGAAGAGAATTTTAAAGAAATCTACCAACGTAACTGACCAAGTGAGTACTAAAAAGTCTGTACAAAAATAAAAATGACCAGATGAGGAAAAACAACAAAATTAACTTAACGGAAAGAAAACAAATTCAATGATCATCTTTGGCTGACTTCAAATCACGCCCTAGTCCTTGAACTTTCATTTCCAATCCACTGTGGGCCAAGAGCGTTTCTTCATTGACATCAGTAAGGCAATTCTCTTGTTGCATTTTGGCATCAAGCGCTGCAAAATCGACGCTTCTCTTTTCGCGAGAAGCCTTTACAGTTGACACAGAGTCCAATTGATCGTTTTGCACTTCGAGAATGTCTCGGCGTATAGCTTCTATGTTTTCTTTCTCCGGTTCGTCTGCTTTCACTTTCGCTGTTGGAGAGTTTTCAAGAAGATTGGAGTGATTGTTTGCCTCTTTGACAAAAACTGGTTCGATCTCGTCAACGGGCAGCTTGCTTTTCAGCACGTCTAGTATTTTAACTGGCTCGACATTCTTTGGACTAACGACAGTGTCGACTGCCTTGATATTCTTTGTATCGCTTTGTGAAGCGTTAATCAGCAATGGTAGAGGCAATGGGACTCGTGCGTCTGGCACAACAACGTCCGGTGGCTTTGGAACTACTTCATTGTTTACTTTTTGAGTGACAGGCTCTGCGGGAGGCTTTTTTACCGTTTCCTTGGTATTGTTCCCTTTGTAGTAGTTATTCTCTGTAAGAATTCCGAGAACAGAAGCCTTCTGAACCTGAATTTCCTTCTTCGGCTCGTCGGCTTTTAGATCTTCTTCCTTTTTACTTTCCTCATGTACTTGCCGTTCGATTTCTTCAACTTTCTCAACAACCTCGCCGAGTTTTTCCACCACGAGATCTTGTGTAAGTTTATTTTGTTTGGCCAGTTCTTCTTTGAGCTCGTCGACTTTGCGTTCGAGGAGCTCTTTGGTCTTAATCAGTTCGTTTTGGGCTTTGGCAAGCTGTTCGCCGTCTTTTTGCTGCTGCTGCTCTTCAGCGGTAATTTTTTCTTCATTTTTTATCGCATCATTGGCAATCGAATTTGATGGACTTTTGGCAACAGCAGCAACATCAGGTGGTGGGGGTGGTTTATTGATAACCTCCGGCGTCGGTTCAGCCAGTACTATCTTCTTCACCGGAGGACTGCTTTCGGTGGGTTTGATGGCCACTTGCTCGACTTCATCTACTGGCAGTGGGGGATTTATTTTCAATTTCACCTCATCGGGCTCGCGAGGTTTGGAATCAACTGGAAGAAGATTGATATCCAGGGACGACAAATTTTGCAACGGAACTGTTTCCTTCGCTGGTTTTTCAAATTTACTCTCGTATGGTATGAGAGGTGTTACCAGCTCACCACCTGAATGCACCACTCCCGAGCGCTGCTCGTCGATGGCATTCAAGTTGGCATAAGTGCCAAGAATCATCAAGCAACACCCACCAACGATGATTGCCTGAGTGAGCGTCTTCTCGGTGGAGTCTTTTTTGGAGATTTTGCGAAAGCATGCGGCGGGGAAGATTATACAAATTGCCACGCCAATTGTGGATCCAACGAGTCCTATTACCAGTTCTATTGATGGAATCAACAAAGCAATACAAAGCGAGCCGATGACGATGCACGCGGTGATGGATTTGAAGCGCGTTTCGGGAATGTACCCGGTTGTGTCGGCATGGCCCTAAAGAGAAAATGTTCGAGTGTTTTGGAATTTAAGTATGATTTGGAAGACTTACCCTTCTGTAGAGCAGCGAGTAAATGCTCGCGCGGCAGGGGAATATCACAAGCGGGAAGCTGAAGGCCACCGAGAGAACGAAACCGATTTTAATGACATCACTTCCGAACGATGGCGTAAAGTTGACGAGAATGTTTCCTGCAGACTTTTGTTGAAACATTGAATGCAATCTGTGGATCAAGGAAGCTTACCCGAGAACGTTTGCGTACAAAATGCCACATAACCAAAGAACCCAACTGCTATGTACACTAACGTGCAAATCCAAGTGGCCTCTTTGATGATTGCGTTGAGTTTCTCCAGACTCTGGTTGTTAACACTTTCAAGGACTTCAAATAATTGCCTGAAAATAAGACTCTTTACTCCTCATTTATTAAGACAAACACCAAGGTTATTACATTTGACAGGACAATGCCATACTGAAAATCGGAAGACACTGCAGCACTCCCGATGGTTCCCAATAGACAATTTCGCTCTGCCAATCATTTGCCAGAATGTGTCTCTCTGATTCCAGGATGATCTTCACAATTAAACAAAAATAAAATCCGACCGAAGCCGTGCACACAGCCGACAGGCTATCAATGTTTTTGAGCATTCCCAGGGGCAGAATGCAGAACAGAGTCACCAGAACCATGACCCATGTTCGCAGATTATCGCTTCCATGCAAATTGAAGATTTTGCTTACGATTTGTGGGCCGACGTCGCCCACAACCACGAAATAGGTAATACACGACCCGATCAGGTAACCAATTATGCAGAGTTCGACAAGAAGTTTTCCGGACGAGCCGAAAGCCTGGAACCCTGATTAAAGAAATGTCCTAATTGAAGCTTTAATGAGAACATGATTGACTTACCCAAAAACTCGAAGCTTTTCCGTCGACTTAAGAGTGAGGATTTGATGAGATAGTGGCAAGAAAGCCGTGTGATTAAGTTGTTGAGGATGAGTAGGACTATGGACAGCACAATACCACACTGGAAGAGAAGAGCTTGATAAAATTTATCGGTCGTTTGGAAATGGAGTTAACTTACCTTCTGGAAGCAAAAAGGCATAGCAAGGATTCCAACACCAATAATACTGTTGGCCAGTGTCATGACATGACCCGAGCTTGACATCATCTTGACTAGTTTGTGTAACAATTGAGTATCTACCAAATTGGTATCTTCTTAATGTTTTTTGGTTCACCTAGATGAAACGGAAAGACCAAATACTCTAAACTTCTATGGATTATTAGAAGATTCGGCCTCTCATGGCTCAGGTTGGTTAAAAATTGCTTCTTGGAGTGAGATTCTTTCTTTTCTTTTGTAAAAACTGTTCAACGTCAGCACTAAAAACTATGAAGCGAAAATTGAAAACTATTTACTTTTTTATTTGAACAATGCACATTTACCACATCTTCAAAACTAGCTAACCTTGGAAGAGATTATTTGAGGTATGATTAATGGTGTTCACTCTTGCGAAAGTTAGTGGAATATTTTTAATCAAACGCAGTTGCAGATTAGTTCAACTAAAATTTTGTTTTGTTTGTTTTGATTTGATTGTATTTTGACAGTTGAGTTTTGCAAAATTTGACAGATTTTGTCATCAACGTGCGAGGAACTGAGACTATATGGATTAGATCAATGGAAATTTGAACCGGTTCCAAAACATCCGGTTATTAAAGTAATGCCAGGTAAAATTTTCTTTTAACCAAAATATTTTGTAAACGTTTAAATGATATGAAATATTTTGACACAATTTACACAAGCAACCAAGCGAATATACCCTTTTATGGCAATCTGTGCCTTTTGCAACAGCTTAAAGGGACTCATGAAGGCCAGTTGTACAAGCGAGGGTAATACAGAACCAAGTTCAACATGGAGATCTATGTATAAAAGAGCATCAAGAGAAAATCAGCTGAACCTTCGTTCAAGGCTGGTTTGGGAGCGATTTTGGATCACGGATCAAGTAAAGAACAAATTAAGAAAAACGTAGAGTTCTTTACTACTGAATGAATAGTATACATTTCACTGGGGTAATATATTCCAATTATTGTAACTTTATAGAACGGAGGAAATCTTTAGTATCATAAGATTCTTGTTTCGTTGGTACTCGAGAGTATACTCGAGAATATACAACTGGCTCTAAGAACCCGCTTAGTTCTTACTCTCCTTTCAAACCAAAAACACAATTTTCAACCGCCATATTATCAGCTTTCCATATAAAAAATTTTATTGCAAAAAAACAAATAACTTTCTATTCTAAGTGTACTTTGAATTCATCCATAACAGGTGAGCCAACTGTCCTTACTAAAAAAATCGAACCGATTCAAAATATTTGGCAGTTTGGCAGCACCCCGCCATATTGTTTTTCTTTCCGTTCTGCAATTTTAAAACGTCAAGATGGCTGAGGTAAATTTTCTTAAAAAATCTCTGAAAATTAATGCAATCCTCAATAGTTTTCCATTAAATATATATTTAAAAGACTCTTTGATAAGTTTTGCAAAAAGTTCCAGTGAAATTTTAACCCACTCAATGAAATATCACCAAAATTGTGACTGAAACAAAAATGTATTTGAATTTTAGGTCGACGAAACTCTTAAGAAGAAGCGTGCGTTCAAAAAGTTCACCTACCGTGGTGTTGATTTGGACCAGCTTTTGGACATGCCCAAGTAAGTACCCTCTAAAGTATTTCTAGCCCATCTCTGAAATGCTAATTTGTGTTCTCGTCACTTCATTCTAGCAACCAACTTGTCGAATTGATGCACAGCCGTGCCCGCAGGAGGTTCTCCCGTGGTCTTAAGCGCAAACCAATGGCTCTTATCAAGAAATTGAGGAAGGCCAAGAAGGAGGCACCACCAAATGAGAAACCCGACATCGTCAAGACCCACTTGAGGAACATGATTATTGTTCCAGAGATGACCGGATCCATCATTGGTGTGTACAATGGCAAAGATTTCAGTCAGGTATGTTCTAAATTGAATTTAATTCGTTTGGAACGCGTGGAGACTAATTTAATGTTTGGATTTTAGGTTGAAATCAAGCCAGAAATGATTGGACACTACTTGGGAGAGTTCTCGTTCACATACAAACCCGTTAAGCACGGTAGGCCCGGTATTGGTGCCACCCACAGCTCTAGGTTCATCCCACTTAAGTAAAACAAATCATGGAGGAATTTTAATAAAGTAACTTTTTTAGTAGAAAAAAGATTATTCAGTGTTGCTTTTGTGGAAATATTTGTCTATTGTTTTTGTTAATAATGTGAAGTGCCGGGTGACGTCCCGATAAATTGGGCAGATGTCGGAATGGAGCGATGCGCAAAACCTTGACCGATTTTCTAAAAGCTGCATAGTGCAATTTTCAGCTAGGAGACATGCATTTACTGATAAGTGATAGTTCATTCAATTTAAGAGCACAATCGGCAATACATCAACGGTAATTCAGAATGTGACTTCCACCTCAAATTTGGTCAGCTGGGCTGTCTCCTGCGATGAAAAGTACCGCAAAAGACTGGGCTAGGTACTCTTCGGTCACACTAGGTTGGTGTCCAAGTCCAACTGGAAGAGTTTCGAAAGTTTTGTTGGACTGTAGCAGCTGCCCGCTTTTTTCTTTTTGATTTAATATCGATGGGCGAGAACTAACCCTGAAGCCTGAACTGAAAGATAGCAGTTTGTCGAACTGGTGCTCCTCCACCTTGATATTTTTTTGCGAACTACGGATTCTTGCAGATGCGTTGGCTGCTAAGCAGAACGTCATGGGTTCGAGTCCTACTCGTTCCCATAGTTTTTATATCATCTTTCAAGGGCACTGGCTCTTGCGAAGAACTGACAAATCTTCCAAGAGTATCAATCTGTCATGAAAAAGTGCTTCTCATCTCAACTTTGGCTTTAAATTGTTGGTCCCCTCTTTCTTTACACGCACTCAGAGAAATATTGTTGATTAGAGTAGGCCACCTAGGCCTTGGCTCTTCAAGAGCTGTCCCGCCACTTTATTTATTTTATTTTTTTAAGATTTCTTGCATACGCAGCCAATTGGTAATTTTGGTAATAAGATTTTCATAATTTATATACATCCTCAGCTTTTTCGCTTTCCACTTGTTGTGAATAAATGAGTACTTATGTATATAGCCTCTTGTCTCCTTCCAAAGATATCGATGTCATATTAACAAGTTAAAGAACCAAGCTAGCTTGTCCTCTTGACCGAGTCATGAAAATCGTTACATTAACAATCGTAACAAACATCAAACGCAATGACGGAAAACTTTTAGAACGTGATCTTTCAATCAAAGTTCGCCTGTCTGTGCACCAGTTAGTTCCACTGTGCATCTGCCAGTAAACTCTGCTGACGCTTCTGCACGGCTTGGCAGATAAAATCCATAATTTTATTGCTGGACTCTCAGGTCTCGGCGTTACTTGTCAAAGTCAAATAGTATAAAACAAAAATCTTCTGAAAAACATCGTTCCCGACACTAGCAGACCCGACAAACACCGTCCTGTCAAACGCCATTACAGATTTTGTTTTGTAAACCTTTAGGGGATTTTTTTATTATGTTTTTTCAGATATTGTCAGACGTTAGCTCATCTGACAATAATCTGACGAAATCGTGTACACCTAGCTTTGAAAAATTTGAATTTTGTCGAATGTCGATCCACCAGTAAATTGATTCGAGCCCTTCACAGATTCATTTTATCACAAGAAGGAAATTTGATAAACATCTGTCGGGTCTGAAAGTAAGTTAAATGCTAGCTAAATGGTAACTCCAAAACTTTCTTGAACACCCATTTCGCCAGGGACAATAATCATTTCATAAATCGCTTTAGTCGTATTATTTTTAACTTATGAAACTTATACAGGACAACGTCTGTTAGGTCTGCTAGTAGGCTCAATTGAAAATCTTAACGTTCTATAATAAATTTCAACAAAACAGAAATATTCGTAGAAATCCGGAAAAACGAGAATTTGATGAATTTTGTTCAACGTAATTTTGCAATTTATCGCCTCATTTAATGATTTCGGAGGTAAATTTCTATTTCAATTGGCGAATCCCATTACATTTTGACTAAAAAGTGTGCATGATTGTTCTGGAGTTGATCTGATGGCTGTCGAGACAAGGTTTGCGGGGTCAGCTAGTCCCTTATCAAGAATATCTTCTGACGGAAATATCTCGGCGATCAGGGCTCGGAATTGAGTTTGGCTTCCAGTGGTAGGCTCAGGATGATGAGAACAAGCAAAAATATTGAATTCAGCGAAATTGATTGCTTCATGATTTTCGAAAAATGTCATTGGCAACCCCTTGCCAAAATTTTGAACAGAAAACAAATTCTTCCAAAACCTATCGAGTGATACATCAAAAGAAAGGTCTGCTCGAACTCTTGATGTATAGACATTAGCGGCGTTAGAGTGGGGCGCGGTTGGGCGACCGCTCCAGGGCGCCAGATATAAAGGGGCGCCGCAGGAACAGACGCAGTAATCAGATGGTTCATGCATCATGCTACGTTGCGATCCTGATGTTCGTCATCAAAGATTAAATAAGTAACAGGATGGGAAACAAGGCTGTCAAAATGACAATGCCTACAAGCTAAAATTTACGGATTGCAAAGTTGTGTGCGTGCTTTCACTAATATATTGATCGCATTCACTAACCTAGTCACTACGTAGTCGAAAGCAAGCTGTCAAATAAAGATAGCTCAAAGCTTTTGACCCTTATAACTTTTTTAGTCGACACGATATCAACGTCGATTTATAACACCTTCATGACAAGACCGTATTAAAAGGGTATCCAAAAATTCAGCTCGTTAGGAAATTTTCCCTACATTGTTTTTCAAAATGCCTAAAACGACTGGACTATGAACATATGAAGTAAGAAAAGTTTATGAATTTGTGATTTGAGGTTAGAGATCTTTAATGAGAGTTTTCTTGTTTTGCTTATAATACTATGAAAAAACACTACCTGATAAGATCTGATTACATAAATTTCGTTTTCAGACCCTATCAGATTATTAATATTGTCGTATTGTACGATTAATTTCATTTTAAATTTTATTAAAATTTGAAATTGCACTTTTGTTTCTTATTCAACTGCTGATTATGAAATGTCAAAATCTGTCAATCACTTTGAAGTCAAAATTTTTACACTACGTCGGAGGGGAAATGAATGCCCCCTATTTAACACCATCAGAAATTTTTGTTGCTTCACTCACGTACACTGTGCGTGTAGCTTACACCGCTTCCTGTACTTCTTATTCAATGGTTTGACTACGTAGTGACTACGTAGTGAATGCGGCCATTGGGCCCATTCACTAACCTAGTCACTACGTAGTCGAAAATCAACTAGCTTTGTGAATGCAAAATTGCACTACAAAGCTAGTCGAACACAAACTGTCAAATAATGATAGTCCAGCAATTTTAGGTTTTATCTGCAGAAAAATTAAAAGTGACCTGAATTTTTGCATACACAATTATTTACAACGCTGGCCATAAAGCGTTGTAAATAATTGCACGACGAGCAACTTTCTAAATACAGGTCACGAGATATTCGAGAAAAAACTGGATTTCCTGATTTTTTTACCCTTAAAAACCGATTTTAGGCGGCCCTCTGTCAATGAAAATTTTTAAAATCTTCATTACAGCACCGTTTTAACATTGTATACAAAAATTCATCTCACTAGGAATTTTTCAGCAGATTGGGGTTTAAAATAACTAAAACGGCTGGACTATTAACATTTGAAGTAAGAAATGTATGTGGATTTGTGAATGGAGCTAAGAGAACTTTTAAAAAACTTCCTGTGTTGTTTTGCTTGTTGTAATAAACAAAAAAAACACTAGCAGATAAGATTTGATTGCATAATTTTCGTCTTTAGACTTTATCTGATAGTTAAAATTGTCATATTTTACGATTAATTTCATTTGAAATTTTTGAAATTTGAAATTGAGGATTTGTTTCTTTTTCAACAGCTGATTGGGAAATGTCAAACTTACTTTGAAGTTGAAATTTTTACACTACGTCGGAGGGGAAATTTCCACTCATTTGTATTTGGCCAATCAGAATGAGTTGACTACGTAGTGACTACGTTAGTGAATCTTTCAATCCGTCTATTCACCAAAAGAGAATAATTTTGGCAGTTAAATCGAATTTTTTTGAATAAAATGTGAGTTAAAGCCTAGTATTGCGAAAAAATAAAAAATAAGAGGTGAAACAAAAATTTTTGTTCATAAAAAAATTTCTGAGAAATAAATTAGCTGTCACTGTGAAACTTATGTCGAATATTTAAATTTTTTTCTGCCAAAACAATGAGCTACACATTGTTTTGTGTGAAAAAAATTCGAGGTGAGTATAATTTTTTTTTTCGATTTTGGTTTACAGCTCGGATGACACAGTGGTGAAATGAAAAATATTTTTTTTCGGCAAAAATCTCTCCCATAAGAAATACATTAGTTTATTTTTTTTTTTGAAGAACTGTATACTAGGCTTAATGGATATGTTCACAAACAGAGTAATATTTGGTAAGTGAAAAGCAACGAAATAAACAGGCGTAAAAATTGATTTGAACAGTTAAATGAGTTATGAGTACCTACTCGGAATATTGGTGTTTTTTGTACAATATAAAACAGATTCCGGAAAAACCTGACCTTGTCAAACTCTGTGGTGATCTCCAATTGAAATTAACTGTAGACTCTAAATCAGATATAGATGGGTGTATGTTGTGAGATGAAGTCATAAGTCTGAAATCTTTTTTGCCTCAGCAGAATGTGGCTACCCCTGTTTTTGTTTTAAATTTTATCAAAGATCGCAGCTTACAAGAACTGTATCCAAATGTAACGGTTGCTAGTGGGGAGAGGACCTTGTCTAAGCTTAAGCTGATATAAATCTCTCTGCGATCAACAATATCGCAATCCCGATTGACAAACTTGGCAACTTTGTCAATCGAGAATGAAATTGCTGAAAACCTCGATTTTGATAAAATAATAAAAGAGTTCGTCGACAGAAAGGCTAGAAAAGGCAAATTTTATTTGTTATTTTTTCATAAATGGTTATTTCTTTTAATAAATGGTAATTTCATTATATCTTTTTCCTTTTTTCATATGGGTTTGAATTGCAGCTAGGGGGCGCCGTATACATCTCGCCCAGGGCGCTTATAGTGCTAAAACCGGCATTGTGTATAGAGTTCGGGTTACAAGTTTTTTGAAGGCCTGGTGAAATATTTTCTAAAATGTTAAATATTCGCAAACATTTTCCCGCAACTTCAAATCGCCAGGACCCTATTGCACCAACAACTTATCACTTTTCACTTTGCAACTTTTCATATAATAATTTCCTGCAAAGTAAAAGTAAAAAGTGTTTCACCAAAAATGAAAAAGTTCCTGTATTTGCAATTTTTATGTTTTTTTGCGAAGTGAAAAGTGTGGACGTTTCACCAACTTAAAATGTAGCTTTTCATTTTCAGCCGTAATTTGAAAAGTTGCAAAGTGAAACATTTATAATGATTATTTGATTGGGCTTCTTTTCGTTGTTATTACAAATTTAAAAAAATAACAACTCCGCTCGCTAGTGATTAAATAAAAAAAAGTGATAATGTCAAAAACAAAAGTTGATGACAGAATAGCACGTTTGTTTTTTTCTTTTAAAATGAGTCGTGTTGACAAGAACGCCAAAAATTTACCGGTTTTGGAAGTGTGAAAAGTAATTTTTGTATGTAAAAACAAGCTTCATTATTTCGTTTACTTTTTAATTAGGTATTCATTTTTCTAATAATTGAAAAACAATTCCATGCAATTTTTCATTTGAAAACCAATAAGGTTTCCTAGTATTCCATCAAGAACTTTCTATTTTTCCATTCGATATATGTAAGCGATTCTTGAACAAATAATTTCACGCAAAAAAAGAAGTTTTCGATTTATGTTTGATTTTTCCAGTTGTCCGACATATTAGGCCAGTTCCACCTAACAACATCTCACTGAGATCTCAATAGGCGTTTTTCTTTTTTAGCACCGATCGGGGCTCGAGCGAATCGATCGAGTGTCGAGTCGAGCGCGACCTGAGCGCGACCTGAGCGCTCTGAACTATTTGAGAAACACAATTGAGCACTGAACTGTCATAATACAGTAAAACCAGAAAAAAGTAAATTAAATAATAAATAATTATAATTTTCTAAATTCAAAATATTATTTACCATCACTGGAAGAGCAACCAGCTTCGCCTGCCATTTCTTTTGTTTTGTTTTGTTTTTTTTTTTTTTGTCGTCCCTCAAAAACTCAACGCTCTTTATTCTGCTCTATCTGCTCGATCATTTTTGACCGAGCAAATCGAGTCAGCCCCGAGCGTGTTCGGTTCTAAAAAAGTAACACAGATCGAGCGCTCCGAGTGCCCCAGCTAAAAAAAAAATGCCGATCTTTTTTTGACAGTCCGATTCCCGCTCCAAAGCAAAATCATTTGGTGGAACATAATTCTCAGTTCTCATTGAGATAAAATGGTTACCTTACAAATTGTTGTTGTACATATGTCAGTCACGTCAAAATAGCTGAGTGAGAAATCGAATCCAAAATATTTTCATCTCAGAGATCTCAGAAAAAAATCTCAAATCTCAGCTGAGATTTTTTGTTTCACCTAAAAAATCTCTGAGATCTCTGAGATCTCAGTGAGATGTTGTTAGGTTGAACTGGCCTATTGAATGAAACTTTATCATGAAGATTTCATAAATATCGGTTTGGCCTCTTCGTAGTCCATAATGGCCTTAATACACACAAACATAGAAACATACAAGCATAACATACATCTATTAAATTAAATATTACCGTAAACCGATATTTTGAGTTGTTTTTGAAAACTTTTAAATTACTATAAGCAAAATATGATCAAATGTTTATTTTTTTAATGAAATCTTTTAGTAGATACATATTAAAATTCATAATTATAATGAAATTAAATAATAAATTGAATACAAAATAAAAACAACCGAACTTATCATGACAAATGACCAACCGCAAATGAAATGTTTTGCTTTGCATTTTAATGAAAAGCTTTTCAGTATTTGAAATGCAAAGTGCAAAGTTTAAACGTTTGGTGAAACGAAATCGAAGAATTCCTTGCAAATTCACAAGACTTTTCACTTTTCAGAAAGTACTTTTCATTTTGCAAATTTGCGGTTGGTGAAACAAAATTTGCAAGGAAGGATTTTTTTGTTTACTTTTCAAAAAATTCATTTCCTCTTTGCAAATTAGCGTTTGATGAAACAGAATTTGCAAAGTTGAAGTGAAAAGTTGCAAAGTGAAAAGTGAAAAGTGGTTGGTGCAATAGGGCCCAGGTCTCTCAATTTTCCCAAGTAGCCTATATAGCCCAGTTATCTTAGTTTTAAATGCAGGTGTTCGATAGCCTATCTATACCTGTCGACTGTATATTTGCATAGTTACACTATTCCTTGCTTTCAAATTTTATTTTCTTGATTTAAAAAAAAAAAATCGTAGGAGTGGTTTATTTTTAAATTAAATTTTTATATATAAAATTTTTCGAAAATGCCTTAAAATTAATTTGGGTATGCAGTATTCAAGAATATGTAAATATACATTTTATAAGTAAATTTCGATTTTTAATATTGATCCGTTTTTGAGATACAGAATTTTGAAATTTTTTTGAATACAAAATATTAACGTATTTTCAAAAAAAAAAAAAATTACTCTGATCGGACTTTTATTTTTCGAGAAAATCTGATAACAAAAAAACGGATCTATGGCAGGTACCGTTTTGGAGCAATACAAAAATATTTTTTTTACATAAAATACATCAAACATTTTTGAGGAAGTTTAAAAAAAAAATAGTAGGAGCCGTTTTTGAAAAAGTGAAACTTTTGGTTTTCGGCCAAAAAAATTGTATGGTGGCTATGGCTACCCTAAATTTTGATCTTAAAAAATAAATACAAAAAACGACCCACGCGAATTCGCTCAAACCTCTAATTTTCAAGTTTGAAGTCAATCGGACCAGTGGTTAAGGCTGTAGGTGCGTTTACAGACAAACAGACAGACGCACAGTGTGGCCAAGGATATGAAGAGTTGGCAAAAAATATTTTTCCTCGTCTGTATACCTAGATGTTTGTTGCTCAATTAGGCCAGAGTAGTTGAACGGATCTGGATAAAATTTGACTCAGAGATAGATTTTAGTCTGGATACTTTTTATCTCGGTTATGGGGAGGGGGGGGGGAATTGGGTGATCCAAACACCCCAAACCAATTTTAGCCTACATGAATTGAATTTTTATTGAAAAATAAGATTTTTGGATATGTGTGTTTGTATGTAGTTATGTGCATACATTATGTAGCTTACAATAAAATATTTGGATTTTGTGATTGATTCCAAGAAAAAAAACTATTCATTTTTGATTTTTTTTTTCATGAAAATATGAAACAAAAAATCAGAAAACAACAAAATTAGGTATATTACAAAATTAAAGAAAAAATAAAACTAGTTCTAACTGGATCAGATGAATATGAAATAAGAAGTCGACAAAGAACATCTTCATTGGTTTTGTCGCGGGAGCATTTTCGTGAAAAATTTTCTCTATATTTTTTTTTTTTTAAATTAGTTGTGTGCCTTGCCTATTTACTCAAATGCCCTACTATAGGAACAAGCGCTTTCATTAAAAATTTGTGTGATATGTGTGATAGGCTAATGCTGGAACTTGAAACAAAAATTGCAAGCCCTTGATATTATCCAATATTTAACGCAATTTTGCTCAAATAAAAATACAATTTTCTATAAGAGGGGCAAATATGGGCAAAATATTTTAACTTTACGAGAAAGTCTACTTTATGGACCATAACAGGACACAAACAGTTTTACGCCATCTCACGCCTATATACACTTTCTATTAACGATTTCAAAGGACTTTTTTAAAAATAATGATCTTAAATAATGTAAAATTCAAACATATTTCTCAACACAATATTAAAACAAAACATATATAAATGTCATATCAATTAAAAGCTTAGTACACGCTTGTGTATCCATTTTTTATTTCAAGTTGATAGCTTTTTGTTTAAAGAAATGCGACTTAAAATGGTAAACAAGCTCTTGCACTGAATGAATATCAAGAACAAATGACCTGTTAAATAGTCGAACTTCAAATTACTATAACTTTGCTCCCTCTGCACTTATCAAGAAACGGTTTTGTGCAGCTTAAGAGTAGTAGACTTGAAGATTGTAAAAAAGGATTTTTGCCAACTTTTTCTACATTTGGCCACACTGCAACTGTGAGACGGACGGAATCGCCGGACCCACTTTTTTCGAATTCTCTATCATCGTAATGTCATAAGTCATATCTCATAATTGTCTCAACTGTTTTTTTCAGGAATTCAATGCTTGCCATATACATATGTATTCAATTTGTCGCAAGTAAAAATAAGAAAAACAATTTTGGGTATTTAAAACTAGCGTCGCACTTCCTTTATTAAACTTAATTGTACAAAACGTATCCGATAGAGTTATTTAATTTATTTTATTGTTAAAAATCTACCGATTAGTTAAAATATGTATTTTAATAGTAACACTTAGGTAAATTTATTTTTGTCAAATTGCAAAATAAAAAACAAAAATTCCTATCACCACCAAAGCCAAACTATTTCTTCTTGGAAATAGCAAAACGATCGTAAGGTGTGTCTTTCATTGATGTCCCCGAATGGAAGCCACCAGAATTCGTCCGCGTGCCGCTCTGTTGTTGAGCCTTACCATTCATTGCTGCTACTGTTGCCGACCTATTGGCCCGCATTTTGTCATTACTAGAAAGTTCCTCTTTTTGAGTCACCCAGTTAGTACTCTGGCCATCGCCATTGGTAGTTGTTGTTGACCCATAACCACTGTCCTTGACTTCAGATTGCCGCCGCGACGAATGAAACGAAACAAAATTTGACGTGGTAGACGTCGCTTGGTCAGAAGTAATTGGCATTGTAGCAAGCGATTGAAAAGCATTAGCAAGCCCCATAAAAGATTCATTAGCATATATTGGCTGACGAAGGCCATCATCGTAAAACGACGATGAACCACCATTCAAATGATTAGTATCGAGAGCTGACGACGAAGCGTATAACTTAGAATTGGCCAGCAGCGCTTGCTTGACCGAATCGGATCGAGTCCGTTGGAGAAGATTCTTCTTCACTACGGTCGATGTGCCGCTGGCAAAATTATTATTAATGCGTGTCAGAGCGTCTGAGCTCAAATGGTTAATACTAAGCGAATGTGACATGCCATTTTGCGGACTAACCATATGTGGCATCGGCTGCTCACCTAGCTCGTTCATATTCATCTCGGACGCATAGAGATGGAAGTCACTGGATAGCAGTTCGTTGCGACTGCCCAGTGTTAGGATACTTCCTTTGAGACTGTCGGTGGAGGTGTTGAGGGAGTTCATGCCGGGTGGGGAGGGACTGGCTGCATGGACGGTTCCCATTGAACTTGGTCCTTGTTGGAGGGCTCCGGTGCGGGGATCAAAGTGTTTCTGATTGGCGTCTTTTAGGGTTGTCTTGATTTCTTTTTTACTGGGTTCGACTGTGCGAATCGACGAGATGTGCCCTGCCACTGGTCCTCGAGAGACTGACGATGACGGAGATGCCGACGCACTTTCTGTTTCTTCTTCATTCTGGAAGGGAATTTATGTTAGTTCATTCTACGACTTGGTTGTTTTTTACTCACTTCATCTTCTTCGGTAATGATTGACGATTCAATCCAATCCTTGATTCGGTTCTTCTTGGCTGTTCTATCGACATTCGATTCGATGCCACAAGCAACCAGAGTGTGGAGTAAACGATGTTTCTCATCCGGACTGCTATGGAACGAGTACATCGAAGGACACAACTCATCCGTTTCGTATTCGGCCATTTCTTTTTCTGCTGTTTTGGCAAGCCATCGGTCATCGATGAATTTCGATAAATCGGCGAGACTCTTTGGTCTTCGTTCGGGTCTGGGTTCTAGGAATCTGCGGAACATCCTCGAAGATTTGGAGGCCAAAAGTTTGAAGAGTTTCGGCGTTCGCCGAATAGGAAGCATCATTGTGCCCTGCCATGTAAGGTAACGGACGTAGCGAGGATCATCACTGGCAGCCTTTTGCCAGGGCAGGCAGCCAGTGAGACAGACAAATATTACAATTCCAAACTGCCATACGTCGTGACTTGGGTCAGCTCTAAAATGATAGTGAAAACAAATCAACGCAACTTTTAACATTAAGGCTGTTTAACAATTAAGCTTCATTGACACATAGGGTAGTAGGTACCTAAGGTACTAAGCCCTTGACTTACTTGTACGTGCCCTCTGGCTTGATTTGTAATACTTCTGGCGGACTGTACGGCAGCCATTCGTTTCGCCTTTCTACAACAGTGTCGGTCTGATAAGATTCCCCAAAATCGCAAAGTTTTACCCGCGAAAAATCCGACCGATATATCAAAACGTTGTCCAGTTTAACATCCCGATGGACTATGTCTCTGAAGCCATAGAAAATTTTAATAAGCCAAAAATGAATACCGAGCCTTTAAACTCACTTTGTGTGCATATAATCAAGAGCGGCAGCAATTTGCTTAGCCACTCGTTTGCTGTGCAACTCCCCAATGCCCGTATCCGTAACGTTCGATGTCAAGTCACCTTTTGAAAGAAATTTCATTAATGTATAGCGAATTAAAAAGGCACAATACAAGTCTTACCCAAAGGAGCATATTCCTGAGTGAAAACATAGAATCCAGCCGTTTCGAATGCCACATCGTATGTCGTCACTATATTTCTATGAATGCCCAAATGCAGTCCATAATGGAATTCACGATAAAAGTCCCGCAGCGATACGTAGGGCTTAGGTACAGCTTTGAGAACCATTTCGGTTTGGGAGGCCCGATGCTCCACTAAAAGAATTTTGCCAAACCATCCCTCTCCGACAATTTGCAGTATGTCGAACTCATCAACTAAATGGATCTGTGAATGGAAACCGGAAATATGGAACGTTAAAAGTATACATAGGGTGTAGGGTGGTGTAAATTGAGACCAAGAGACGTCATCGTCATATCATTGAGGCGCATGCAGAGAAATCGGACTTAATTGAAATTGAATGCAGAACAGGCAATGGATTGGGGATTCATATTTGACATAATATACGCACTGCAGATGGGGTATTAAGTTAACCGTGTTTAATAGTTCTCTGTTGGTGAGAGTTCTGGCTTTTGTGGTAGGGTAGGGGATTGCGATATATTATTGTCCGCAGCGACAAGTGATGCAGTGGGTAGACCAAGTGGCTTTATTCTTAATCAGGAGTGTACATGAATGATGTTTTAATTTTTGATGTTTTCTGACACCAAAGAATGGGAGAGTTAGGGGGAGGGGGAGGGGGAGGCTGGTGCTTAATATGTGAAATTTCAGAACTAATAATTAAAGGTCAGAAGGAACATGAACCATTTTTGGTTTTTTTTCCTTCTTAACAAATTCGACAACTTAGAGAGTTGAGTTCTTAGATCATGGTAGTTGTAAGCCGGGTAAAGGTGGCCTTAAACGACAAACATGTTCCCCTAACATGCTCGTGATCGCTATAAATTCGTCGTGTAGGGGGTGGTTTGAGCATTATTGTTGCGCATTGTTCGCTGTTGGCAAAAATTTTCGATTTTTTCTTGTTCGTCGCTTTCGTTGTTCGCCATGTAAGGAGATGTTCTCCAGCAAATCTCATTTTTGAAATGAAGTTAGCATAAGCGAAGCGCAATGGCTTCTTTCTCTTTTGGACACATCATCTCTATTTGAAGAATTAACATATGAAGTGATGTTCGCCAATTCTGTGTTTGCTGTGTAGGGAATGACACAAACGAGCATGTTTCGCTAGCATCTTCGTCGTTTAGGGCTACCCTTTGTATATGGAACTACCAGGTACCTCTACTATCAAGATTGGTTTTCAGCTTGGTTTGACAGTTCTTTGAGAACACACAATACAAACTTATGTAAAAAAATGGCTTTCTCGGCTTGTAACCAGTTGGCGCTACAGTCGAATACCATTTCGATCATACCTGTTAAATTTATATACAAAGGGGCTACCTTAAAGGAAGAAGGTACGCGTTTTTGACAAATTTGTATGTCGATTTAGAGTTACTTTCATTTAGAAACTGAATACATTTTATGAATTAACTATGATTCATAGGAGTGTTAAGTCAGTATTCTGAAACCCGAAACATCCGACAAACATAAAATTAAGTTAAATGGGGTTATTCAAGGCCATTTGCCCTAGAAATTCGGCGACCCATAGAATCTGGAAATCCGGCAACGTATATTCGTTGCTGTCAAAGTATTTTCCGGTTGGAACCGTCTCATAGATAATTTCATTAGCTTGGTGTGAAAATTAACCACAAGACCTGCAAATTGGAATAAACTATCAAAAAATAAATTTGTGTCAAGTGATTTTTCACACGAAATTTTGATCATCTACTGCTTTTCCGTCAAATGCAGTTGTCAACAGATTTACTTACTTACTTACTTAAGGTGGCGCTACAGTCCGTTGTGGACTTGGGCCTCAATCAACAGTCTCCGCCAGCCAGCTCGGTCCCTAGCTAGCTGTCTCCAGTTTTGCACTCCAAGTTGATTGAGGTCCTCTTCCACTTGTGTGCGCCACCTGAGTCGCGGTCTTCCTCTCCTTCTGCGTCCCTCGGGAATAGTGTCGAAGACTTTCCGGGCCGGAGCATTAGTGTCCATGCGCTCTAAATGACCGAGCCATCTGAGTCTCTGGACCTTGACCCTTCTGGCTAAGTTCACGTCGTTGTACAACCCATAAAGTTCGCTGTTGTATCTCCTTCTCCATTCCCCATCAATGCACACGGGGCCAAAGATGATCCGAAGAATTTTCCTCTCGAAACAGCCTAAGGCACATTCATCCGATTTTGTTAGGGTCCATGCTTCTGCACCATACAGCAGGACAGGGATGATGAGGGTGTTGTACAGTTTAACCTTAGTTGCTCGAGAGAGGGCTTTTCCACTCAGTTGCTTTCTTAGCCCAAAGAAACAGCGATTAGCAAGAGTAATTCTTCGTCTTATCTCAGCGCTGGTGTTATTGTCCGTGTTGATAGCGGAGCCTAGGTAGACAAACTCCTTAACTACCTCCAAGTTGTATGCATCTATTGTGACGTTCTGTACGAGCCGTCGATGTTGGGTGTCCTTACTCGAAGACAGCATGTACTTCGTTTTTCCCTCATTTACCGCCATTTTTGCCGCTTCTGTCTCAATCCTCACAAAGGCGCCATTGACATCACGCTTCCCATTATATCAATATCGTCGGCGTACGCGAGAAGTTGAACAGATTTATAGAAGATAGTGCCTCTGGTGTTGACGGTGGAGTTTTGGACTATCTTCTCAAGAACGATGTTAAAGAAATCGCACGACAGTGCATCGCCTTGTCTGAATCCTTTTTTGACGTCGAATGATTCCGTAAGCTCATTGCCAACCTTGATAGAGCAGCGTGAGTTCTCCATCGTCATTTTGCACAAGCGAACGAGCTTGGCAGGGATGCCAAAGCTAGACATAGCTTTATACAGTTCGTCTCTGTAGATGCTGTCATACGCGGCCTTAAAATCAATGAAGAGGTGGTGGGTATCGATTTGGAGTTCATAGGTTTTTTCCAGGATCTGCCACAACGTGAAAATTTGGTCGATGGTAGACTTTCCTGGCCTGAAGCCACATTGATAAGGACCAATCAGATTGTTGACGAAAGGCTTCAGACGTTCACATATTATGGCAGAGAGGATCTTGTAGGCGATGTTAAGCAGACTTATTCCTCTGTAGTTGGTGCAGTTTAGAGGATCTCCTTTTTTCAGGATCGGGCAAACAATGCTGAGGTTCCATTCATCGGGCATGCATTCCTCCGACCATATCTTACAGATGATTTGGTGCATGCTCCTATCTAGCTCGTCGCCTGCGGCTTTGAACAGCTCGGCAGCTAGACCATCTGCTCCAGCGGCTTTGTTGGATTTCAGCCGTGATATTGCTGTTTTCACTTCTTCTAGGTCGGGTTCACGGAATTGTTGGCTGTCATCGCGTATGATAAAAGGCTCCTGTCTGACGGCGGGATTTTGTTCGTCGTCGCCGTTATACAGTCTACAGAAGTGGTCTTTCCAAATCCCCAGCACTGACTGCGGCTCTACTATGATGTTCCCTTGATGATCTCTGCAGGCTTCGGTTCTTGCTCGATGACCTTGAGCCAGGTGTTTTACCTTCCGATAAAACCTCCGAACTTCATTCCTGCTGTTAGCTCTCTCAACATCTTCGATCTGACGCTTCTCATGCTCTCTCTTTTTTCTCCTGAGAAGCCGGCGTTCTTCTCTCCTCTTTTGCTCGTAGAGCTCACGAGCAGCTCTTGTCCTTCTTTGTCAACAGATTTACGGACGGAAAAAGAAGAAAGTTAAGTTAATCCGGCACGCTCGTTGCATTATGGGACGCGTTCCATAAGTTCATGTGTATTGCAGACATGCATGTTGAACTGTCAGTTGAAAACGTGAAAGCTGACGGATTGCCGGATTCTATGGGTAATGGGTTGCCCCCTGTAGGGTTGATTGGTTATCCGATGTTGATCCAGATAGCCGTCAACGAACAACAAAATTTGTGTAAGACACAACGAAACCCTACTTTAAACCTTCATTATTGTTATTTATGTTTTCCCAATAACTAGACTATCCAAGAAGACAAAAATTTACATTGATTTGGCAGTTTTGTGAAATAAACAAGAACTTCCAAAATTCTCAAAACAACATCAGCCAAATTGCTTCAAAGAAAAGTGTATTGAGAAAATTTCCAAGAAAATAAAATCATTCTCAAAAACACACCATCAACACAAATTCACATTAGCGCAAACAAACATTTAGCAGGTACATAACTGGTAATACAGAAAATGAACATCGATAAAAGTTTTCTAATACCTCGTCATCGTCATCGCCTTTAGGATCAATCATCAATTGAAATTTATTATTAAAGAATTTTAGCCGCATGTTCGACCACATGCTGAATAATTAGATAATTTCTGGCCAATTGCCAGAATGGTCAAATTTATCGAAAGTAAAATACTAACGTCTGGGGTGGAACTTTATGTAGAAGACCAATTTCACTTGATCCGTCAAAAACAATTCGTAAATGGTGTTGGGATGTGTATTTCCTTTCGATTAATTGACTCTAAGCTGTATAATGACTTTGTTGAAGGCAAACGCGCTTAAAGGGGAACTATAAAAACGTCACCAGATGGCGTGTATTTGAGTATGCTATTTTCGGATTTCATTGGGATGGTGGCGGTGACGTCTGAAGAAGAAAAAAAATTGAGAATGTCTTTTGGAAACTTCCGTGAACTCTCTTGCATTCTAAAGAAGGTTAAGCTTTCGTTTTTGCAAGTGGCGGTTCAAGTGTACTTTTTAATAGAAAGAGCAACGTTTGCCTGCAACGCTAGTCGGGTCTTTTTCATGTTTGGGTTATTTTTGTTTGTTGAATAGTCGCAACACTGGCATGCTGCCACTTTTGAGAAATGCGCTATTCTGTAACTCATGTTTTATTTATTCAAAACAGAGAAAATAATTTTATGTTTCTGGCTGAACGAAATAAACAATAATATTTTTTGAGTTTGAGTTGATAAATGAGAATTTGGTTTAGGGGTACAGTGAAACTTCCATTAACGGACACTTCCCTTGGACGGACACTTCTCTTAGGCGGACACTTTTTTTTGAACGGAATTTGCTCCATATAAGTTACATATAAAACTGTTTCTCTTGGCCGGACACTCTCTTAGACGGACACGGACAGCGAAAACAAGCAAATTTGAAAAATTTGTTTCTCTTGGCCGGACAGAAAGAGTGAGAAATGTTTGTAACGGGATCCATTTCCAAATAGAAACTACATTTAAGGGATGTTTCGCATACATAACTTGATAAAACAAGTTTATATGAATGTATTGGTGAGAACCAGCTGTATTAAACGAATAAGAACAGAACCACAAAACACAATAGCGCAAAATTATAGTCCGTTAATGAACGATTTTAGTGTGATACTAGCTTTAAATGACGTTTCAGACATGACTCAAACGTCATTTTAAGCTAGTATCACACTAAAATTGTTCATTAGCGGACTATAATTTTGCGCCAATGCGTTTGCGTAATTTATTGTTTTTTCCTCATTCGTTTGGTGCAACCGGCTTCGGTACGTTATGAAAAGTGTCTTGCTAGTTTTTGTTTTGTTTAATTAAAAAAGGTTTGTATTTTCTTTGTTGCGGTTTTGTTTGTTTAATTTGCTTACAAAAACCATTTTTCATAGGATGCCACCAAAAAGAAAAACATATAAAAAACGTTTTCTTTTAATTACAATTATCTTCTCTTGGACGGACACTTCTCTTGGGCGGACAAAAAATTTTGCACCGTGGGTGTCCGGCCAAGAGAAGTTTCACTGTATCTACCTACTCACTGTAAAAGAAGCGTGGAATATTTTAATTGTTTGCTTTTGAAAATGGTTGCATGAATTATTGCACTAACCTTTTCAAAACCAAAACTTTGCAGACATTTTTTTTACGAAAAGCAGCTCTTGCTGCGCTAAGACTCAAGAACCCAAACTCCCCAATTTGCCATCGACGACGTTAGTGATTATTCGCTCGATTGACTAAACAAGTAAACAATTGAAGTCTTCACTATCGTTTCGCAATTTGGGCTTCGAGCCGACGATTTTGGGCGTAAAAAACGTTTTTTTCTGACGAGATGAATTCACATCTGAATGCCGGTTAGACTATTAAAGGTTACGAAATTGGAATGGGAAGGGAACAAAGTTTCGATCCACTGTGGACGTTATAGAGCCAGAGCCAGCGGCTTCTTCAAAAGGAAATGGATTTAAACCACCTCCGGTTAATGCGCCATGAGAAAACAGAGACAATACATATCTTTTGAGCACCAAAGAACGCTCGAAAATGCAAGAAAATCAGATAATTGCAATCCAGAGAAAATATAAAAACAAAATGTCTAGGTATTTGAGTCGATTTCCGAAAATTGCAATTCTTTTTTAGAAAGAAAATAGAAATCAAAACGATTTCGGCCACAAAATTTATCTCTATTTTAATAATTCGTTCAAATTTCATCGCTTCAGCTTTACTTTACTTCAAAAGATAACAATAAGCGTATTCCAACTCAAGCTCCGTATAAAAATCAACAAACTTTTCCTATACTTACGCATCAAAACAAAGCATTCACAATGCCAACATTGAAACCCAAGTAAATAAACAGATCCAAGTGCTAAGCATTTATTGCACTTTAATCAAACAAACAATCAGACAATAAAGAAATAAAACAAATGTGATTATTGTACAAACCTTTTCCAATTCAAATTCGCGTATTTTGTGAATACTCCCACGCGGCTTCTTCATAACAGACATTTTGCTACAATTTTACATGTGACCGTGTGGCCTAATGGATAAGGCGTCGGACTTCGGATCCGAAGATTGCAGGTTCGAGTCCTGTCACGGTCGAACTAAAATCTTTTTTTTTTTATTTGATTATTTTATTTTCACTAAGAAATGACTGAGTCTAGACACCACACCACCGGGACCGGGAAACACACATTCGTGAGTCAACAAACTTTTTACCGGATTTATAAATAGTTTCTCGGGGTATTCTCTCTTTATTCGATTTGTTTTTGAATTTCTTTCTTTTTTTGTATTCTTTCTCAACGCAACGAATTAAACAATGAAATTTGTATCCTTGAGTATTGAATTTATTTGTGCATCATCATCTCTCGCACTCTGCCATCTCCTCCGGGTTGGTTGAAACAAAAGATTTGCATTCGAAATAACTCGCACTGGCATGCCCGGCAATGTTAACCATTTTCGATTAATGGCACACCGGATTGCATTCAAAAAAAGTTTGTGTTTGTGTTTTTATTTGCTTTTTTTGTTTAATTTTTTTGATAATCAGACGCGAACTATTTTTAGAAAACAACGAAACAGAACAGAGAAAAAATTGCACTAAATGATTTAAATGAAACAATTATTTGTGCATCCATGAGAGAAGCGTTTTGTGTCACCAGCTGATATTTCTGTTGTCATTGTTGTCCGTTTTTGATTTTCAAAAAAAAAAAAAAAAAATAAAGACAAAAAAGTATAAAATAAATTAAAGCACTAATGGATTTTTAATTTTATAGGTGGAAGTGGGGAATGGTTTTGAAATGAATGAATCCACGTTTCTTAATGTATTCACTTTCAACGAAACTTCGTGCCACATTTATGAAATGTTAAATAAGCACTGTTTTCGGATTGCATTCGAAATCCGAAAATCTGAATGTTTTCTCAGTTTCACTGTTTCGGAATTTTCGAAAATCAAAAAAAAAAAAAAAACGTTGAGCGGTGAGCGTTGGGGATTTTCCGGGCTCTTTTTATTCGGAAAATCAGGTTGCTCTCTTTTCGTAATCGATGTATAACATTCGACGTCAATTATGTATAAGTATTTGTTGTTTCTTGTTTATATTTTTGTTTAAAAAGAAACTACACAATTATTGAATGGATGTATACAAGACAATTTGTAACCCGGCTGTTAAAAAAAAGACAAAATTTTGTGTGCTATTCTAAGTAAACTTTAATGTACCTACATAATGTTATTTTATTATCTTGTGAACAGAGATTTGAACTTTCAATTTATGTATAATATATTTCAATAAAAACGCACATGGAAAGTACCAGTACCAAAACCGTTTTTGGGACCAGGAGAAATCTTGCGATTGCGACTTATGGGTTGGGGTCTAATGAGTGGGAAACAGAACCCTGGATAGTGAAATCCCGTGTAATGAAATCTCGGAAAGCACTTTGCCGCATTACATTTGCCCGCATTTAATTTGACAGAAAAAAATCCTAAATTTTTTCGTGAGAATTTATTGCTTTTCGTCACTCCCTGAATTAGGACGCACCCTTTTTCACAAACAGAAAATTTATGGGACCAGACACCAAACGCTGAGAATCATGGAGAACGAAGCAAAATAATTCTTCGTTCAAATAATTCTATTTTTTTAAGAAATAAAAATAAGTCACTTCCAGATTGTTCATGCTGCAGTGAGGAAGAATCGACTGCTTTTTTTCTTACAAAGTTATTTAATTGTTTATTAACGCTGTGTGCTTCTCTACCGGTAAAAAAAAACACCAACTTTTCAGAACGAAAAATAATTTAAAAAGAGATATGGCCTTAAATTGTTTTTAACAAATCAAAATAGTGACACAGTGTCTTCTGTGATACTGATACTCAATTAATTGAATGTCAACAAAATTTGATATAGGTTCCAGTATCAAAAGGCGGATAGAATTTTTTTTTTTCCAAAATATTCCATATGCTCTAGCAATATTTTAATTATTAGTGAAGTCAATGAAGTTTATTTTCAGAAAGTCCTCAGAAACAGCTCGGATTTGGATTTTTTTTCCAGTTTTTTTGTTTTTTTATATTGTTTAAAATCTGAAACATTTCATTCGGGGGAAATAATTGCTTATATTGTTTAAACAGTTTTTATATTGTTTATAAAGGGTGATCCAAAACCGCGATGTTTTTGGTAATTGGAGTGTATAGGTTGCATTAAGACAAGAAAAAAACATATGGAAAGGGGGATCTATTGTCCCCCGTTTAGCCGGAAGGGGCGATCTTATAACAAAAAAAGCCTATTTTTCAAAAAAATGTTAAAAATCAACGGCTTTATCTATAATGCCGTGTTATACCTTTTTGCTAAGCTAAAAAATGCTTCTTCGTTTTGCATTTAAATAAAACTGTTTTCAAGAATAGTTTTCGAAAAATTCAAAGTGAAAATATCGAAATTTTCAACTTTTTTTTTAACTTCGAACTAATTTTTTTTTCGAAATTTCAATATTTGTATACTTAAATTTAAACTTAAACAAAAAACGAGATTTTGTTTTATAATAAACGCACACTCAAGGGCTTTTTTTCATTACCCTTTATATGCCAAGAGCACAGTCGGAGTATTAGGGAAAGGATAGAGGATGTAAAAGGAGGTATCGGTGAACATTGGTTTTGAATTCTTGAATATTACAATGGCTTGGGAAGACAGAGTGTGGAAAAGAGTTCCACATTCGCGTAGTACGGCTAAAGAACAATTCTCTGTACATGACAGTACGTCCAAAGTTGGGCTCAAGGATGAACTGATGGGCATTCCTGGAGGCGCGTGTATTACGGTTATATTAAGGGGAATGCAACTGGCTATTTCACTAGAGCATATACCGCTAAGTATCGGTAAAACAGGGTGATGCATGAGACATTAGGCCGATGTTCTAGAGAAGTAAATGACTCAACGATGGTATTGTCACCAATCATTTTGAATGCCCATTTGGGATACTGGCCAGAAGACTTAAGTGCGTCACTGGAGCACCAACTCAGACGTGAGAGTTGTACTCAAGCTTAGGACATATGCAAGTTTTGTAGATGATTGCCAGATCAGAAGGGGAAACAAATTTCTTGCATCGTCTTAAGAAACTCAAACATCTTGTTGCATTTTTGGTGACATCGCATATGTGCTCGTTCCACAAGAGGTGGTCAGTGATGCACATACCGAGAATTTCGAGATGTTCGGTCTCATTGATGCAAGTGCACTCATGGACAGTGGCAAGGGAGGTATCTCGCTTTAACGATGCAAGACAGCATTGGGTTTTCGAAGCATTAAACTCTACGCGATTTTGTATTCCCCATTGTACAATACTGTCTGAGTCAGAGTTTAATGAGCTTATCATATTTTGCCGTTGGAATTATAAAATAGTAGCACTATCCCACAACATAATAGTACCTACTATTTCTTTTTCAAAAACAAGCAAGTCCAGTTAAGAAAATATTTAAGGGATTTCGATACCCGGAATTTGAATTTGCAAGGTTTTAAAGTGAACAGCGACGTATATGAAATGTATGTAAATAGTTTGTAGAGCGAGCGGTTAAATTTGCAAACGTAGAAAAATTCGATCACTGGATTTGATACATCACGATGAGAAAAGAAGCTTACAAAATTTCTACACTTATCTACTCGCTGTTTATCTACCTATAGGTGTCAACAACTTAAAGAATTCATGTTAGGTGGTTTTTGTTTCTATTTTTAAATGAAATCATTAAATTTACTCAACAAAGAATACTATGATTTTTTGAAAACTTTATCATACATTTTTTTTCTTTCTGATATGGCTCTTTTCAACTAAAAAATATAATTATTTCCGCATTGCACCCGGTTTGGAAGAGCCTTTTGTACAATTACAAAAGATTGTGTTCAGTAGAACATCGTTTGATTTGGCCCCTTTAGATTTTTTCCGTGCGGCTTTCTTAATTCGCAGGTCTACTTGAATAAGCCGCAAACCAATATGGCCTTCAACAACAACATAATTGATGCCATCGGTCAAATTCAGTCTGATTTATGCGCCAAGGTCATCGAAAACTGGACCTTTCGAATGCGGGCCACCCTGCAAAGCCGAGGTGGTCATTTGAACGATGTTTTATTTCACACACAATGCCATAAATAGGGTCTTCAAATAAAGATAAAACCTTATTGATATCTTGTTTTATTCCGATTTAAAATCGACCCGCCATTTTCTATCACAAAACGCCCGATTTTCATATAGAAGAAGAAAAAACAATAGAGGAAATGTGAGTGCGTTCTAGTCCCTCTACTCCGAAAACGGTTAATTTTAGAGAAAAATATTTTCGTCATTTTTCTTCGATAATTTCAAAACGAACAATTTTTCCTGGACCACTATTGACCTCCGGGCAATAGGTCGTGAATTTCGTGACCTTTTGACCACTATAACTTTTTCAGCCGGCCGTTTTTTCACATCTTCATAAGAGCACCGAAACAAAGGTGTACACAAAAATTCGGCCTACTAGGATTTTTTCCGCAGATGAAACCTAAAATGACTGGAGTATTAAGGATTTTCGAATAAAAAAGAAAACTACTAAGGAAATGTATTTATCAATTTTTGAACGAAATTAAATTTGTTTGGTCATTCTTATTTTTAAGACTGAATAAGAATGACCAAACTTTTTTTAAGAAAGTTTTCCTTTCCCCATGCATTTTTTTCTTGAGCGTTATTAGACAAATTTTCACAACCGCCCGTACCCTCAGTTATTTTTAATGCTCTTTTACCAAAATGATAAAATTAATAACTGTTTAACATTTCATCATAGAAGCTTTGGATAAGCCATATATCTTATTGAATTTATTAGTTCTTGTTTTATTTGCCAACCAACCCTTTATTTAAATTCACAATGATCTCAACTCGATTTTTATGCGGTTGCTTGATACCTTTTTTGATATAAATAAATCACCAATTTTACGTATACAAAATCGAAAGAAGGAACAAGAAATTCAGTAACTTCCAGCAAAACAATTAAATACATTCGTTCTCCTTGATTCTCATGGATTTGAGTGGCCAACAACATGTAAATTAAATTGACAAATTATAGTTTCTCTGAGCTTACACAGTGATTTTATGCATACTTTTCTTAAGATAATGATAAAATGGTTGTCATGCTACATAATGTACAACATTTTCTTCGAAGATGTTTTCAAAAACGAAACAATAACCAATTTCAGTTGACTTGTTGTCCACAGAAAATAAGAAAACAAATTTGGAAATTGGTCATATCCAATAAAAACCAAAATTTTACAAAGAAAAAATAATTTGTCACATATCGAATATTCTAGTGTGAACAAAAATTCGGATGGAATTTGAAAAATATATCGCGACCCCGAAACAAGTATTAAATTTCTTTCAGGAAGAAGTGCATTTTGGAACATACGATGAATTGTTATTTTTCTTTTAACTTGGAACTAATTAATTCAGATTAATGAGAATTTGCTTTTGACTTTTTTCGTGTTTATCTTTGTTGGAAGAAAAACTGAAAATATCTTCCCTAATCTGGTTCAATTTAGTTTTCTATTAATAACGGTCACTTGAACCAAATTACTGGTCTATAGTTGGATCATTTGGTAGTTTTCTAAGGATTTTGTATTATGGATCTGAGAAAAAAATATCGAAATGTTGAGTTTTCTATGAAGTTTTTGCATTCCCTCCGTGTGCTAGTAGAATTGTATTCAAGAACGAGACTAAATAAACGAGGGGACTAAATCGATGCAATTAAAATGTCTCTAAACGCCATTATCACATTTTTTTTGACATGCCCACTTAATTTATATTATTGGTATGCGGTGCACAGTCGACAAAACGAACACAAACATTAGACGTTTGTATATTTACAAAACATTTCGAAAAAAAATATATATATGTTGGGCAAGACGACAAACCAAAAAGAGATCACTTAAAATCAACCGTCACTTTCGCGTGCATCAGCTTTAAAATTCGTTAGACACTTTTAAGCACTCTATTGTGAAAATCTATTTTTAAATCAATTTTTTTTTTGAGATTTTAAAAATCACTTCCATTCAAAGATTTTCGTCAGGCTAACATTTTTGTGTAGCGATGCAGTAACACAAAAATGTTGCAATTTTCAAAAAAAGAAAATTCTTACATAAATCACTTCACAAATTTTTCAATTTTCGGAACTTTCTTTTTAGAACAATTGATTTTGGAAAGTTATTTGCATTTTGAAGAGTGGAAAAAGTACAAAAACAAAACAACACACTTTCGAGATCACCGCTTGTGGAATTTTTCTATTTTTAAAATGCGACTTAATACGTAGCGCGGAATTCCCAAATTTTCAATTTCAAAATGATCGACATGCGAATTGACTGCAGACTAAATCATGCCGTCGCACAGTGGTTCCTCCCATAGGCCAAAATTCAAAATTTCAAGTTTAAGCTAATAATTTTTTTTAATGCTATAATTATCTAGGAAAGTGGGGCAACTTAAAGACGTCAGAGATTAGTCTCTAATATTACTTATAACATGTCAGTCGTGCCAAGAAGTTGAGTGATTTTTGCCATTTCTGAAAAAATCGCAAAGTGAAAATACTGAGTACATATTTTTTTATTTTCGGTGTATTTTTTAGTTCAAATTTTTGAAAAAAGGTGATGATAATTATAAAATAATGTTTGTCGACAGTTTCTTTTTGATTTTTATAAATTTTTGTTTAAATTTTTTTATTTTGGCCTCATGGAAAATGGTAAAAAATGAGATTTTTTCAAAATTTCTTGTTTTTCGGAAGAGCCAAAACATCAAATTCCCACAAACTCCCACGATGATTTATATACCATTATTTAGGGTTACTTTTCCTCTTTAAGAGGATATATGACTTTTTTTGCGCAAATTTGCGCAAATTTTGAAATTTTTACCTTGAACAAATGCTTATTTTGCACTTTTTTTTAAACAGATTCTATCAATATGATTAAACGAATTGACATTTTTCAAATTTGGAATAACGTGAAGGGTCGAAGTGCTACAAAAATTAACGAAACATGGTCAACTTTCAAAGAAATATATGACATTGAAAGCTTAGAAGCCAAAAATAAGATAACCACTCTTTGTAAATCCTTTCAAAGAAGGTGGGAAACTTGCTCCAGAAAAAAAGACTTATTTTTGTCTACGAATAGTGCTTGGCTTGATTTTGTGGAAGACTTTGGCTGTGGATCAAGTAATGCCGGAAGGCCGAAAAAGTCTTTTCTGGAGAGCTCGTCACGAAGTAAGAGGAGACGAATTGCCCAGATCAATGAAATCGATGAAGACGTTGCTGGAGTCCTTAGGCATTGCAAATCTTCGGACAATCTACAAATGAAGCATTTGGATGCAAATGATGCTTTGAAGCTTTTGGTTGAGGCAAAGCTTTCAAAACATCAGTACCAAGTTATACGAAACATGGTAAACCAAAAAACAGAAGTAAACATTTTTCCAAGCTATGCTCAAGTCCTGAAGGCGAAACAAGAATGCTATCCAAGGACGGAAACAATCAAAATTTCGGATTCATCTGCTGAAGTTACCCTTCAAGGACTTCTTAACCATACTGCGCAGCGAATCATAGAATCCCAGCAAGACATCTTTGAAAATAAGGAGATTAATCTTGGTAATAGACAAAATATTAACCAACCAGGTTATGTGTTTTATTGTAAAACTTGTCTTTTTTTCTTTTGTCAGTGTTTATGGTTAAAGTGTTTCGTTTTTGTATTAACCGATATGATAACTTCAGTTGCCAGTGAAAGTGTTTCTAGTTTGAATTTAACCACAGAAGGTAGAAAAATACAGTGTTCGTTCGTCCTATGTATAGTACATGTACATACATATAAATAGAATTATATACTTTGACTAAATATACTCTTGATTTAGATAATCTTACCTTAATTGGAAAGTGGGGCTTTGATGGAAGCAGCGGACAGTCTGAATATAAGCAGAGAACGTCTGGCGAATTTTGCGATTCAGATATGTTCATTACATCGTATGTTCCAATCCAGCTCTATTCGCAAGAGAGCACTAATTCCGAGAAGAAAATTGTATGGCAAAATCAACTCGATATTGCCGACCAATTCGATTTCAATTAAAAAAAGAAACAGCGGAGCTTAGCAGAGCTGAACAGGAATATATGCAGAACCAGATAACTAACTTGACTAACTCAGTTATAAATATATCGGACAATATTATAAATGTAAAACACATTCTAAAGTTGACAATGGTTGACGGAAAAGTATGCAATGCTTTGTCACATACTGCTTCGCAACAGGTGTGTTATATTTGCGGGGCAAAACCAACGAATATGAATGATATTCAAAGATCAATACAAAGAGCAGTTAACGAAGACGTTCTTGATTTTGGCATATCTCCTCTGCATGCGTGGATCAGATTTTTCGAGTTTTTTATTCATCTATCTTATCGATTAGAATTTAAAAAATGGCGAACTGGAACTAACGAAAAACATCTTTTGGAGGCGAAGAAAAAATACGTTCAGGCAGAGTTCAAAAAAACCGGATTGATTGTAGATAAGCCGAAGCAAGGTGGAGGAAACTCGAACGATGGGAATACTGCCCGAAGATTTTTTGCCAATCCTTCCGTTTCTTCTCAAATAACTGGGATTAAACAATCAGTTATTGAAAGATGTGCTGTCATCTTAAAAACTTTAGCAAGTTGTTATGCAATAAACGCTGAATTATTCGAAAAGTATGCACAAGACACAGCTCATGAAATTGTATCAGAATATCCTTGGTACCCACTTCCAGCTTCTGTTCATAAAGTTCTAATACACGGAGGACAAATTGTTAAACATGCAATATTGCCTATCGGACAATTTACGGAAGAAGCAGCAGAAGCGAAAAACAAGGACGTAAAATTTTTCCGCACCCACAACACCAGAAAAATATCAAGGATGTCTACAAATACGGATTTACTGAATAGATTGTTTTTATCTTCAGACCCTTTGCTTTCGAATGAAAGAAATTTGAAAACTAAACAAAAAACTACATTTTCGCAAAATGTTTTGAACTTGCTGCTTTAATATTGAATAAAATTGAACAAAACATAATTAAATATTAAATAAACCACTTTTTTTCATTGCTTGCTTGATTTTCTTTAGTTTAAAATCAAAATTTGAATTTTGGCCACCTTCCCCATACAAGTGGAACCACTGTGCGTCGAGGAAAAGTGTTTTCAGGTTAAATTATCTATTTTGAGATTTCGAAAATGAAATCAAGCGAATTGGATGTATTTTTTCGGAGAAAGTGAATAACGCATGCGTTTGGGAGCAGATTTATAGAGTAACTCGCGGCTTTGTTAAAGGAAAACAATTGTTTTGAGTGAACAGGGCTGTTATTCACTTTATTTTCAAATAAAGCTTAAAATTAAATTTGGCGTTCTTCCTGATTGTAAGCTCTGTTGCATTAAATTTTGCAGGCAAACCTAGGCAAAAAAAACTTTTATTTTAATGCTGGACAAAGTGAATGTGATTTTTAAAAAGCATACACTACCGCTGCCAAAGGTGTTGAAAATGGTTTGATACCCATAAGAGATGGTTTCAACTTTTGTCGTTGAAAATTATCAAATTGTGCATCAGACACAATTTTCAAAATTATTTTAACATCCTCCCTTGTGGAGCGTAAGGCAACAAAGGTCGACTAACAAAACAATATTCAGCATGACACAAAACAATTTGTGTATACAATTTACAATATTACCATTGTTATGTTAAAAAGCCAATTATACTTCTGTCATTTCCATGATTAACTTCAACGGAGCTTTATTTAGTTTTCGTATACAAGGTATTTTCATCAACCGCCAGCCAGCATCCCCCCTCATGTTTTGCAATTCAAAAAAACAACAACAAACAGCAAAATAAGACACCCAAAAACTACTCATTCGTTTGAGAAACTACATAGTACGACGTTGAATACCCCCGAACAATGCATCCGGTAATCTTGTTAAAAATGAAAATTGCAACATGCAACAATATATCTAGGCACTCATACATATACACACAACATCTATTGTCCTGAATTATTCATCTTTTAGCAATTGAGGAACGCTGAGCACTCTGAGTGAATGCACATCGTTTAAGGCATTCCGATTTTCATTCCGCAGTCGTAGTTTTTAGGTTTGGGGTTTTGGAGTCCCTTATACCCTTGCCTTTCTTGGGCTCAGATCCTGGGGCATCCTTTTGCATATCTTATAGAGTAAACTTTAGTTCCTTTCCGCACTAAAGATGAGTGAAAAAAACTCCGCACACAAAAGTATGAGCTTCTTGCATCGTTGTTGTCGTCATCGTCGTCGTTTTCGTAGTCTCAAGACCCTGTGTGCTAGAGACGCGACCCCCTTAAGCTATTCGCCAGGGACAAACTAAAATATTTTGAAAACATCTTCTGCGCCACCATCCACCGTCCTTGTTCATTCCTTTGCATTCATCCCACTGGCCTGGCCTCCACCGTTCCGATTGCATGCACGAGTTCGCGAAAGTTGCAAGTTTGGTGCAAAGTTTGCTTCCGCAACACTGCTGCTTTTACAGCTCCCGCGACTGTTGCCAGATGTAGTCGTTGCCATTTTACTACATCATGGAGTCTGGGTGCCATTGCAATTTGGAAAAAAAATGTCTGTTTTTTTTCCTCTGCAAGAACGCTTTGCATGTCCATTAAAAAATTAAATCATAAACGAAAAAGATGAAGAAAACTTTGAAAGCAGGAATGAGATGAGTGCAGAAAGAAACTTTTTCATTGACTTTAACAATCACAGAGTCGAGTGCAGGAATCAGAATACTTGGGTAGTTCAGAGACAGTTGCGGGGTTATGCCTGGTTGAGTCAGGGAATTTTTGTAATATCTGTTCGCATGTAAGCACAGTTGAGAATGCAATTTTTGGCAAACAGGATAACTGTCGATAGAAAAACACAATTTACCTAGAAAAGTTAATTTCCACATTTAAAAGGAAACAATAAAAGTACCCCAAAACCAACATTAACAACATCAAGTTTTTTCTGCTTGGAAAACTTAAACAGTGCTGAAGAAACCAGGCCTTAAAGTTAAACCAAATCCGCGACGGAAAAAAAGCATCGCAAGGCTTGGGTTAGGCACAAGTTAGCATTTCAATTTAAGTGATTTTCAAAGTGAATAAAGAAGATGATAAATTCAATATAGCGGTGGATTCCGAGTACGAGTATACGAAGGAAGAAGTTTTCGCAAAATCTGCTGGCGGAAGCAAAAAGAATGTCTTTGTCGCATTGATAATTTCTATCAATTCGTTTTTCCTGTGAAACTCAACAAGTGGTGCTGGATTATGGTGGCCAGATAAGAGAAGGCAAAGTTTTAAGCAATTGATTTTTGTCTTCCTGTTGGGAGACTTAGAAGAAAACTCTGAACTAATCAAATTTCAACGCCTTAATAGTCTAATAGTTGTCTGCTGTTTTAGACTGCAAACGAAATCCGCGCTGTTCCTTTCCCTGTCTGCAACTGAACTCCTTTTTGTAAGTCTTGAAATCAAAAACAGCGTAAACATTTTGGCAAACGTATTCTTAAGATATATTCCTGCATTGTTTGTTGCCCAACTATTGGGTAACGAAGACGTCATTGCTCATTGATTTCATTGAAAGATCCTTAAAGTAACATGAAAGTACCCAGCGGCTCACAAGCACCCAAAAGTAATATACAACTATCATGATGCAATTTTTAAGCCTGACGTGTAACTTTCAAGAGCCCAGAAGCAAGATGCAAGTATCGAGAATCAATACACAAAGAAGCAGGTATCGTTAAGCAACTTGCAAGTAGTCAGATACTATTTTTATAAACTTACAAGTAGTTACTAAAAACCAACTTACAAGTTGACATAGATTTAAATTGCAAGTACCCAAAAGAAGCTTTTAACTTCCAAGAACCCTAAGAACTTGCAGCAGCAAACATGTTTAATGAATCATGGTAATTGATAGTGATACATTGAAAATAATACTATACATAAAAATCAAGAAAATCGTTTATTGACTTCTTGTTAGTTGGTTCAACAACCTTTTTTTTTGTCACAATAAACTTTTTACTATCACAATAAACATTTATATTGACTTCAGACTTCCGATATCACTTAAATACAAGTAATTCGATTTGTTTGATTTAAGTTTACTTGCGTAAACAACTTTTTATTGACTTTCAACTACCCAGTTATTGTCTCAACAAACAGTTCATTGGTGCAACCAACTGTTTATGAAATGAAAAGGCACTTAGGGGATCTACAATTTTCTTTTGCTTGAATTAAAAAGCACTTTTACATGACAAATGAAATGAAAACATTTAAGACGCGAGCAGGATTCGCACCCATGACTTCTATGTTACAGATCTTTATTAATTAATAATAATCATTCCAACAGGATATTATTGTTCTAAGAAAAATTGTTTAATGATGAATTTACATGATTTCTCTTTGTAATGAGTTGAGTATTTTTCCAATGATAATGTAGTGAATTATTTCGAGGAAGAATACTTTGCTGTCTCTGGGTTCTGAGAATGAGTCTCACCACCACCCGAATTACCAGCAAAAATACCTCGAGATGGAGGTAGGTAGAAAACAATTCCAGGTATACCTACATTGTTTTACTGGGAGAAAAACAATTCCGCAGGACTTTTACAAAATGAATATTTATAATTTTAATTGAAAAACTTTTTCATACCTCACCGTTTTGTTTTCTTCCCGCACTTAACAGTTCAATGTTTTCATTACGCTAGTTACTGAATATTGCATTGTTAATGGAGGGATGATGGTAGCCTAGAGGTCGATTGGGTAAGCCCTCCCTGCCCTATGCCATTGAGCTTGAGCCTTTTTACAACAAGAAGGTGCTAATGTTTGGTTGCTGCATTATGCAAGAACAGTATTTGCGGTCAGGCAGGGAACAAAATGCAGCTGATGATGTGATGTTGCGCCCTTAATGGGTTTGAGGGTTGGAAAATAAAAGTTTTTCTCCTTCCGAGTGAAGAAATCTTCAATCCGGCTTATCGCAATTCAATCAAGTTAACAAACGAGACCAATAAAATGAAGAAAAAATATCAACGTCCGACCGACCCTCAGGTATAATAGGCTCAATGGCACGAAGTAATCCGTTTGCGATTTGCAGGTGAACTTCTCCAGGTAGTATGTGTTTGGCCTTTGGAGGAGATTTCATTCGATGATTGAATCAATTGATTGCCGGGAGCAGGAGGTTTTATTCAGTTCAGCATCGTTACTACACAATGCAATTGCTGGTGCGAGATAAGTATTTGTTTTTTCTGCTCCTGCTCCTTCCTCATTTCCAAGCGCAGAAACGGATGGTTTCGATCGGAATTTTTCTGATTGAACTCGAGCGAGAAATATTTGATAATAGGCTTTGGCTTTGGAAAAAGAAAACTCCTATGATGTGGATTTAGCAAGAAACAATTCAAAGGGAATTCAACATTGTATACTGAATGTTGTTGAACGACCTATGGTTCAATGTATACACACAGGGTGTAAAAATAGGAAAGCAAGGATTTAAAAAAAAAAAAAATCTGTGAAATATTTCAGTTGGATCGATTGCATATCGTCTGCTAATTAAAACCTTTTGCAACTTCAAACATCCTCATCAGCATAATACTCTTTTGATGTATGGTAAATGAATTTTTTTGTAAACTGAGGGTGAGGTCGTCTCCTAGTTGTCGGAATAAGGGCGCAGAATAGTTTTCAGTAGGAAATTTTTAGAGCTTTGAAAGCTTCAGATTAGTTTGGAAAATTCATTTTTTAGACTTTTTATTAATTCGATAGAAAACTTGTCATCTATCAGTTACTGAAAACCAAAAGTATATGCGAGATCTGGCTACCGATCAAAAAACAATTTTTTTTTGGTTTTTGTCCTTAGCCAATTGTAATCCCATAGAAAGAATATCTCCTGATGCAATTATCTCAGCAACCAGAGTTCGGAATTGAGTTTGGCCTCCAGTTGTAAGACAATGAGAACTATAAAATATTTTGAATGTAGCGAAATGGATTTCTTCGTGATTTTCGAAAAATTTCATTGGCTTACCCCTTGCCAAAATTTTCAAATGGAATCTTTGATTGATTGATTTAAAAAAAAAAATGCTCTTTTTATGACCAATCAACATTTTTATTATTTTTTGGAGATGAGTGAACATTTTTTACGCTAAAAAAACGACTAACGGATTTTTTTTTTAACTTGACATCATTTGAAAAAAAAGAAAAAGATAAGCCTTGAAAATATATTAATTTCATCTGAACCCGACGCTATTTACTGAGATTCCGCCTTTAAAAAACCACTCAATTTTTTGACTAGTGTGGTATTTTACAATTTTTGGATAGCTTGGTATGTGCTTTTTTTTTGTTTCTCAGCGGAGGTTTCGCTCGTCGGTCTATTGAAGAAAACACGAAACTTCAATGACAGGTCTTTCAGAACCTAATAACAAATTCTTCTTTGGAAACACTTAATAGCTACTATACTTCAATTATTAAGGTATAGAAAATAATTCAGTTTTTGCTTTATTTCTCTCAAATTTGGTAAAACGGGTATCCGCTGGTGTCACTTCCGGTGAGCGGATCTATGTATTTTCTCGTTTCCGCTTGACGGCTATCCGCTTATTTGCTGCTTTACAGGTGGTAGGGCATCCGCTACAGGGCTTTAGTTCCTGTTTCCGTTTGTCTGGTTGTTTGCCGTCTTTATCGGTAATTTTTTAGTCGACCGGTTGATTTCCGGGGGATCAGCAGGTACGTTTAAGGCCCCTGGTGGCACTCGGCACGGCAGACAATAGCTCTGGTCGATCAGCAGGGTTATTTACGGCTCCTGGTGGCACTTCACGGCAAGCAATAGCTTTGGGGGATCAGCAGGTTTATTTACGGCCCCTGGTGGCACTAAACAGCAGGCAATAGTTCTGGTAGATCAGCAAGTTTATTTACGGCCCCTGGTAGCACGCAGCACGGCAGGCAATAGCTTTGGTAGATCAGCAGGGTTATTTACGGCCTCTGGTGGCACTACACGGCAGGCAATAGCTTTGGGGGATCAGCAGGTTTATTTACGGTCCCTGGTGGCACCCGGCACGGCAGGCAATAGCTCTGGTCGATCAGCAGGGTTATTTATAGCCCCTGGTGGCACTACACGGCAGGCAATAGCTTTGGGGGATCAGCAGGTTTATTTACGGCCCCTGGTGGCACTAAACGGCAGGCAATAGTTCTGGTAGATCAGCAGGTTTATTTAAGGCCCCTGGTGACACTCAGGACAAATTTCCTTCAATATTAAAACCCCTTACCACTGGCGGGGGGAAGCTTTAATAGAGAAATGGCGGTGGGTGGCGGAAATGACGAAAAAGGGATCATGACGTTATCTCGAATACAAAAATCTCGAATGTAAGAAATCTCGAAACAAAAAAATAAAAATCTCGAATGCAAAAATCTCCAAAGTACAAAAATCTCGAACGTTCAAGAATCTCGAAGGACAATATCTCGAAAAAAGAATGGTAATTCGAGATTTTTCGAGATTTATTTTTTAATTATTTGTAATTTAATTCAAAATTTTATTTATTCTTACTTTTAACAAAACAACCAAATTTTACTAAATTCAACAAAATTTTACAAAATCTAACAAAATATTCAATTAACAGAAAGGGTTTTGAAATAAGCTTCTTAAAAAACCGATATAGCTTTTCTTATTTTTCTTCCATTATAGTCAAAGTTCATGGGATACTTCCGACTCATATTAAATTCTTCCCTCATTTCAAGTTATTCTACTTCACATTTTGTCTGAACCGACTCCCGCACTAAAACATGAATCATCTAGTACAGGCCAACTTGCGGCTTACCAACTAAAACCTTAAGTCTTCTACGCTAAGACTCAACTTTGTTTTGAGTTCTTGGTAAGATCTCTCTTGTTTGGTCTGCACAACACCAAAGACTGAAAATACATAGATTTCAGATTTTTTGTACCTATCTAGTTTCTGCCAAACCACTTCCCCATTAGCTTGGTACTTTCGGAAAATTGATTACTCAATTTCACTGAGGTAAAAAAGCTAAGCATTTGAGCATTCGCATTTGTAGACTAAAGTTTTCATCTTAAGGTTTAACAAAACTTTCTTTTTCTATTTTTGCATGAATATTTTATCCCAAATGAAAAAAAAAATCTTTATTTTTATATTAACAAACTAACTAATCTCGAAAAAATAAATATTTTTTCAGATAATGGTTCCATTCGCGCGCGCGAATGTCGAGATTTTGGCATTCGGGATTTTTTTTTTCGAGATTTTTTTCGTTCGAGATTTTTGTTTTCGCGATATTTGCATTCGGCATTTCATGGTAGACCCGACGAAAAACACTCGATTCGAAAACCAAATTTGAAATGACGAAAGGTAGTGGGTAGCGGTGGTTTTACTACGAAAGTACAGAACCTTATATGAATTTTACTACTTAAACTGAGTGTGAGTTATGGAAATGCGAATGTTAAACTTTCCTGTGATTGGATTTATGTTATGTATTTTATATGAGGCAGTGAATGGTATTGATGATGAATGCAAACGCTGTACGGGTATGTGACTCGTACGCGTTTTTTATGCTTATGCATTGTCCGGTATGGACTCAAGGCCATATCGAAATGTATGCAAATACATACTAGAATTAGTTTTGCCCTACTATATGCTTATTGCTTATTAATGCGAGCATGAATTGTATGATGCGAAATGCCAAAATTGACCCTGTTGAGAAGTATTGCTACTAAGTAAAACGTAGGAGACAGCGCTGCAATCTTTAAGTATCATATTTAAGATAATACCGGGAATAAATAAAGAAATGACATTAATGTCAACTACTGTCATGTACATTCTAGAAAGAAATGTTCCCTTTTTTCAATAAAACGTGTATGGAGTAAGACGTATTTTTGGTTATCTTTCATTTTGGGAAACTTTTACATATATTTCAATAATTCTCTTTAAATATTCCTTGACACCTTTTCACGTTTCAAACATTGGCATCCCTTGCGGGGAACCTGATTTCTCTGAAAATTCATATAATTTTCCTTTTTTCTTTCGGAAAGGTTCAAAAGGAATAATGGCGCTGGCCAAAGAGGAATCTATTTCGAAACTTATATGTAATTTCTCAGCTAACACACAAAAGGTCTCTAAAGCTAGGCAGACCAAAGGATACTTTGTTGGTAGAAGGAAACTTTTGGAAGAGTACTGGAGTAAATACAATGACATGCACGATCACATCGCAACGCTCGAGGTCACCGATGCCAACCAAGAGGAAATCAAGAGGCTCCTCTCAGATGATCGTTTTTCTAAAATTGAATCGGCGTATTGCGAAGCATTAGGAGAATTGAATGATGTTATCGATGAATTATCCACATCTGCACATAATTCTTCATCTATGTCTCATTCAACTCCCATTCAACATGGTGTATGTGGCGGTGGTGGAGGCAACGTCAAATCTATTTTGCCAAAGCTTCAACTGCCGACTTTCGATGGCTCGTTCGATAAGTGGCTCAATTTCAAGGATATGTTCACTAGTTGTGTCATAAACGATACCTTGCTTTCCAATGTTCAACGTCTACACTATCTGAATTGTAGCCTTACTGGTGAGGCGGCGAATGTTCTTACAAATATTCAGATTAATGACGACAACTTTAACACTGCTTGGGATATTTTAAAGGGTCGCTACGACAATAAACGAAAGCTAATTAAACAATATCTTCGAGACATTATCAAGCTTCCGATTATGAACAATGAATCGCCAGAAGCTTTACGCCGTGTTCTCGACGGCACCACAGAAGCTGTTCGGGCTTTGAAACAACTAGGTCGACCTACAGATCAGTGGGATGATTGGTTGATATTGCACGTCACAGAAAAGCTTGATCCGATTATTATCATCAAGGATTGGGAAACTTCGCTTGAAAGCCCAAATTCAATTCCAACGTATGGAGAACTGCAAAAGTTCTTAGAAAATCGTCTTCAGGGCCTTGACGCCATGGCCACGTGTTCTCGGTCTAGTCAGAAGGAAGTCATTTCAAGGTCAACGAAACCACCACCAGTTCACAATCAGCAATCGTTTTCAAATCGATGCCCATGTTGCTCTGGTAAACATGCTTTAATGTTTTGTTCGCAATTTAAAAAACAAAACTCCGCACAGAGACTGACATTTGTGATGAAGACGAAGTTGTGCAAGAATTGTTTAAAACCAAATCACGCATCACAACAATGCTCGTCGGATTATGTCTGTTTAAGGTGTCAACAAAAGCATCACACCATGCTGTACGATAGTTGCACTCAGCCGCAAGAGCAAAACATCGTCGCAAATCATATGCGAACAACTCCCTCATAAACTGCCTATAGAAACTGTCGACGACAAAGCACTTATAAAATTAGATCCGGTTTTGCTAGCTACAGCTCAAATTCGAGTACGATCTGCCACTGGGCATTCTCTAATTCTTCGAGCTCTTTTAGATAGCGGTTCCCAAGCGTCATTTATTAGTGAGTTTGCGGTCCAGCAACTACGACTTCGGCGAACAAGGCTTCATGTGCCGGTCACTGGGGTAGGGGGATTGAGCGTCGGCAAGTCAACAGGTCTCGTCGATTTTGTCGTAAGCTATGTTACCGTGCCTGATTTTAACATAAAATGCAAAGCACTAATTCTACCACGGTTGGGCCATCTCATGCCCTATATGCGAATTAACACCAAACCATTTTGTGAATTTTTGGATCTTGAACTGGCTGACCCGAACTTTCATGAGCCTGGTTCCATCGATGTCATTTTGGGAGCTGACCTTTATGGCTCAATTCTACATGGTGAAATTATGCAACCAGCTATTGGTGCTCCTGTAGCGCAACGCACCCATTTAGGATGGATAATCTATGGACGATTGCCGGGCTCAGAAACCAGAGAGTTGTCTACGAGTTTTTGTGCATTTTCTCAAACTGAACTCACGAATTTAATTCAATGCATGTGGAAATTCAACGAACTCGAGGACGTGGGATGTACCTCCAAGATGACTCAAGATGAAATCAACTGTGAAGAATTCTTTAAAAGGACGGTTCAACGGACCAGTTCAGGACGATATGTCGTTAAGTACCCATTTAAGGATTCTGTCGATCTATCTACGCTTGCAGACTCTAGGGGAGATGCTTTTAAGCTATTCTATCACCAACTTCGTAGGCTCGACAGTAGCCCAGCAATGAAGACAATGTACCAAGAATTTATGTCAGAATATAAAGAACTGGGGCATATGGAACCCGTTTACGAAGATGTGTCACCTCAATGTGTGTGCTATATTCCACACCATGGTGTTTACAAGGAGTCGAGCACCACCACGAAATTAAGAGTTGTTTTCAACGCTGCGAGAAGTTATAGTACAGGCAAGTCACTCAATGACTGTCTCCATGTTGGACCAAAGCTTCAAAGTGAGCTCTCAGCCATTATTCTGAAATGGCGTACCTATCGAATTGGCTTCATGGCTGACATCGAAAAATGCTATAGACATTCTTGTACAGCGAGAAGATGCCGATATGCAGCGAATTGTATGGATGGACAACGAAGGCTGTCCAGCTATTTATAGATTACTCACGATCACATACGGTTTAAATTGTTCGCCGTATCTTACAATAAAGGTGTTCCAAACTCTGGCTGACGATGAAGAAGATGAATTCCCCAAAGCTGCCCAAGTACTACGTGAGTCTTTTTATATGGACGATTGTCTCCATGGCGCAGATTCTGTAGAATCCGCCAAACAACTACAAACAGAACTGCAGAAGTTGCTACAAAGAGGCGGTTTCCGTTTGCGAAAGTGGAACTCCAATTCTACCGAGTTTTTAAAGAATTTAAGTGCTAATGACAAATTAAGCGACCCTTGCAGTGAACTCTCATCTCATCGTGAAACAAAGGCTCTTGGCATCTACTGGTTTTGTCAAAGTGATTGCATTGGATACAAGGTAAGCGTCACGGAAGTCGCTTCAGCGATCACGAAACGTCAACAACTGTCTGATATCGCCAACATCTACGACCCGACTTGTCTGTTAGCTCCAGTAGTGATACTAGGCAAAATCATGTGTCAACAACTTTGGCTTTCTGGAATTTCGTGGGATGATCCTCTTCCGGAACCTCATCAACAGAATTGGTTGCGGTTCCGCAAAGAACTTCAATTGATAGATGACGTCAAGGTCCCTAGGTGGGTTTTCTCGTCACCAGATGTATTGAACTATCAGCTTCACGTATTTTCTGATGCATCTACATCGGCTTATGCTGCCGTCACTTATTTGCGAGTCAAAACAAGCAACAATGAAGTTAAGGTATCAATTCTCATGGCCAAAACTAAAGTTGCACCTTTAAAGAAGATCACCGTTCCATGTTTGGAGCTCAATGGAGCACTTCTTGCTGCAAAGCTTATTTCAAAAGTGATTGACATTTTAAAGCTAACGCCAATTACAACCTTTTGCTGGTCTGATTCGAAGACAGTACTTAGCTGGATCCGGTCGAATCCTGGGACGCATAAGCAGTATGTCGCCAACCGGATTACAAAAATCCAAGAACTTACCAATGTTGACTGTTGGAGGTATGTACCCACTAATAGCAACCCAGCTGATGTGGCCTCTCGTGGGGTGTTTCCGTCCCAGTTAGAGACACTCGATATATGGTGGACTGGCCCAGAGTGGCTTAGTAGAGCAGAGAACGAATGGCCAAAACAAATGTTTGACGTCAAAGATCCAGCTGAGATAAACTCTTTTCTTATTCAAACTCCATCTAAACCAACTGAAGAGTCTGGAGCATTAAGGCTTCTTAACAAATATTCCAATATCGATACCTTAGTCGGAGTTACAAGTTGGTGCTATCGATATATTGACATCAGACTTAAGCGGCCACATGAGACATCATCCTGGTGTACAGCTGCTGAGCGTCAAAGAGCATTACATTTTTGGATCAGGTATGTTCAACAAGTACATTTTGCTAATGAAGTGTCTTGTCTCTCGCTAGGTAAACCGATCAGTTCAAAGAGTAAACTAATCAAATTAAACCCAACAATTGATGAAAATGGCATCATACGACTGAACGGGCGACTAAAAAATGCTTGGCTACCTGTGTCCGAACGGTTTCCTATAATTCTACCTAAAGAGAGTAAGCTGACTGAGATGCTTATTGCTCAAGGCCACACATGTACTATGCATGGCGGTAAGCAGGCTACCCTGAACCTTCTTCGAAGACGTTACTGGATAATTGATGGACGAACATTAATCGTTGTTTGACATGTTTTCGCCAAAACCCTCCAGTGACAACTCAAATCATGGGAAGTCTTCCCACTTCCCGTTGTACAGCTGCTCGTCCATTTCAACATTCTGGGTTGGATTATGCCGGCCCGTATGCAGTACGAGCCACGAAAGGTCGAGGTTATCGCAGCTACAAAGGATGGATTGCCCTCTTTATATGCCTTAGCACCAGAGCCATTCATCTGGAACTAGTCAGCGATATGTCAACTGATACTTTCCTCGCCGCTTTAAGACGCTTTTTCTCAACAAGAGGGTACAGCTCTAAGATCTACAGTGACTGTGCAACAACATTTGCTGGAGCAAATACAGCCCTTAAATCCGATGTCGAGTGCATTCGAAAGCAGCTAGAAGAAGGTGCGAAATCTGCTGCACTTCATGGTGTCTCATGGCATTTCATCCCACCTGGATCTCCGAACTTTGGAGGTATATGGGAGGCTGGGGTCAAAAGTATGAAACATCATCTGAAACGAACCATCGGCGAAGCAACTTTGACCTTCGAGGAGTTCTACACTGTTCTGAAACAAGTCGAAGCCGTGCTTAACTCCAGGCCTCTGTCAGCCTTATCAGATGATCCCAGTGATCTGACAGCCTTGACCCCTGGGCACTTCTTGGTGGGCGGACCCATCACTGCCGCACCAGAACCTGATTTACTTGACACGAAGGTAGGAAGACTTACACGATGGAAACAGATACAGCAAATGCAACAAGACTTTTGGAAGCGATGGAGTTGTGAGTATTTACACGAGCTTCAGGTGAGACATAAATGGAAACAAACAAAGGATAATTTGAAGGTGGGAGACCTGGTTCTTGTTCGAGATGAACGTGCACCACCTACTCAATGGGCATTGGGTCGAGTGTTAGAGGTACATGCTGGAGACGACGACCTTGTTCGTGTAGCGACAATTCGAACACAGACATCAATATTGAAAAGAGCTATCTCGAAACTAATAGTACTCCCAATAGACATCAATTCTACGAGTGAACACGGTGGGCGGCCTGATGTTTCGTCACAACAATTGGACGAGGTGGGCGGAATGTTGAGAAGTATTGCTACTAAGTAAAACGTAGGAGACAGCGCTGCAATCTTTAAGTATCATATTTAAGATAATACTGGGAATAAATAAAGAAATGTCATTAATGTCAACTACTGTCATGTACATTCTAGAAAGAAATGTTCCCTTTTTTCAATAAAACGTGTATGGAGTAAGACGTATTTTTGGTTATCTTTCATTTTGGGAAACTTTTACATATATTTCAATAATTCTCTTTAAATATTCCTTGAAACCTTTTCACGTTTCAAACAGACCCTATTTATTAGAAATTCGATATTGTTGGAAAGAGCATGTAACACTTCGTTACAAGCTCTTTCCTTCTCTTCAGTACAAGGTCTTCTAGGACTGGGTCATCTTTAACTAGTTTCCCATAAGTGCCGACCTCCGCAATTAACTTTCCGAGTACCTATACTTTAACGTCATTCTTTTGACAGGCTACTTAGGCGCTATCCAGGAGGTCGTAAAATTACTTTCTAATAGTCTCTTCATATGTAGTAGCATGCGCATAATACATTTTCTTCAAATTTCTTCTTTGCATACAGTTATAGCAGGTCATGAGGTCATTATTACTTGCATGCAAGCGAAAACGAGCTATAATTTTAAACTCACATGAATGGCTTAATGAACCTTGTTCGAATCGCGCCTTCTAAATCAAAACTTTAAGCGTAACAAGCAAAATTTAACTTTTTGAGATATAAAAGAGCGATATAGGCAGCCGAGTTATATTTATATCTGCAACAAAACCCATAAATGAAATCAACCACATCAAAACCAAAACCAACTTCTAATTGCTTTATAACTATCATATCCAACATACAAGTCTCCCTCTAAGAATTAAGTCCCCATAATAAAGCTTATTTATTTTATCTTCAATTTTAAATTCGAATTCACGTGCTACAGACTCATATAATCCCGCCTCACGCTAGTCATTCTTTTCGTTACATTAATACGAGTTACAAGCTCGCAGTTGCTCCGTAAATGTTGCCACATTGGAGGGAGCCATCACAATTTCGACGACTCAAAGCTCATAGCTCGCCTCTTTCACTTAAAGTTTTAATTGGATCCTTATGGTTATAATCATCACATTTTGTTAAGACCGGGACTCCTTTTCGAAGTCGGCAAAACAGTCGTTAGAGGTTCGTTAAAAATGTTAACAGACACTTTGTGTGTATGCCACTATATTCGAATAAAAGGCTCTGTGCTAGCACCCTATTTACTGTACAATTTTTGCCAACTTAAAACCACCTTCACTCGCTAGCTCCACGATAACAACAAGGACAACGAGGACGAGGAGTTTATGTATGTTGGTTTTTTTTTTTTTTGGTATTCTTCTCTTCTTCTCAATTTAATACGTCACTCCTGTAACACACGGTTTTTTGCGCGCTTTTACAGTTTTTTTTAACGACAAGCATTTCTTTGGTTACAAACTAACTAGAGTCCTGAAAAACGCTTTTTTTGGTTGGCTGTCGTGTGTGACTCTGACTGTGAGTTGGTTTTTGTGTGAATATTGTGTTTTTTGTTTGTTTTTTGTGTTATTTGAAAGCAGAAGCCAACTTTCGTGGTGCACATTTTAAGGATTACAGCCCGGAAGACATACAATTTGGCACTTGTATTTCTGCATGCGAAATAATAGGGACAGTGCTGTGATTGAAATTAATTCAAACCTTAGGAACTGCGCTTATTTCTCTTGCAAAAGCAGATGTATGCATTTTCGCCGCTTATCTCTCTTTCCTTGGTGACATCAAACGAAGATCCTTAAAAATGTGTGACCACCTCTTGAAGTAATTTTTTTTTTTTTTGGAATAACAAAAAATTAGCAAGACACAGTACTTTATCCAGAAGATTATTTTTGTTGAAAAACGCAAAGCTGGTGCAATTTTCTCGGAAATTCCACTTTTACGATCGCGATTGCTGCTTTGTAGGTGTCTCACGAATCCTGTACACAAGAACTAATTGATTTTTATTTTCGCGAATGTCATGCCAAGGCGAATGTGTACCTACAATGCCGACTGTAAAAATAATTGGTAACCCTATATAAGTAAACCAGTAAACAGTTTAATCTCTTCTGGAGTTTTCACAGGAAAAAGTGAACTTGTCGACTTAACTTCAAAGGATTTGAGAAGAAATACTGAATATCTGATTTGAAATGTGTTCTTTCTTAATAATACACAAAAGATAACAAAAACAATTGAACTTTGAACATCACCCAAAATATGTCATTCAACTCAAAAGCAATCAAATCATAATCGCTCCAAGGACATTCAATTTTCCATGAATCTTTTAAGACCAAAAAATTGATACACTCCCTTGACAAAATTGATTCTTTTCATACCCAGACCATACAGACCAGACTGCATCCAGCAAAGTCAACCAATTTCCAGCACATCGTTTCCTTTCAATTCTAATTGACTATTATCCTTAGCTTTATACAATGCAATCCACTTATCCTTTCCACAAATGTTCATCATCTTTCCCCAAGCAAGAATGCAATTTCAAATTGATAAATATTGCATGGACCCTCGCTCTTACTCATTCTTCTCTTTTGAAAAAAAAAAAAATAAAAATAAAAACAGCCTCGAGTAACCAATAGAATTCCATTATCCCCAAGATGAGAGTCCTTTTCACAAGCCTAATGTTTGCACAATGTTATCCGTCCTCTCATCAAAGGCCCTTTGAATTGGTATAATGGACAAATAATGGCCAAACTGCCTACAACATGATGCTCAGATTCCCGCAAAAGTCTCCTCCTGATGCCTGAATCCTTGTTTCACCAGCAAAAGGATCCTATATATAGACTGTGTACAATATAAACGGTCCATCTATTCTTTTGAGTATAAAGTCCCAAACAATTTGACCTGGCTGCGACTATTGTACGCCTTCAAAAGAATGTCATCCTTTTCGTCCTTTTTGGTGAAGTCAGAAATTGTCATGTGAAAGAAATGGACTTTATGCCTTAGCTTGTCATTTCATTATATTGATGTGCCTTTCAAAAAGTTTGTCATTTATTTTAAGACGATGCGATCTAAGGACACACTACAAGAATTGAAGAAAATTGGTGTTTATCTTTTTTATGCTTTATACGAAATAAATGAAGACAAAAGGTATCCATAGAAAGTGGAAAGCGAAGGGCAAAGACCCCAATCGCTCATGGTCGTTTCATCTTTATCTTTGTGAATTGAAATCCCATTAACCTTTGAAAGGGCTAGCACAAGACGAGGGCGGACACCACGATGCGACGCGATGATGGGAAAGCACTGAAGCTTATCATATCATTACATCATCAGCGTGAGCATTCAACAGTGAATATAAATTAGAGGTGTACCTTGTTGATGAACCAAAGCCAGCCCCAGTTGGTAGACCTCGCGTCCAACCACGCTGCTGTCGACAAAAAGGATTTTTTTTTCGTATTTTAGGCCTTTCCTTACTCTTGGCATTAAAAGTTTACGTCGTTGATTATTTATTTAAATTTATTTTTTTTTCGCGGAGGACATCACAAAAAGTGATGATGCCGAGGTGGCCACTTTGATGAAAAGTTTTTTTTTTTTTTTTTTGTGATGTTTGATTCCAAAAACTTGCCTGGGTACCTAGTTTTAATGACGGCTCAGACAGTCGAAGAAAAGTTTCGGGTCTCACCCTGATGCTGCACGAGTGGTTTTGTCGGATGAGAATTTTAATAAATCAAAAGTTTAGCAAAGTATGATTTTGAAGAGGCTTTTCTTTCAAAAAAAAGATGAACAGGGAAAACCACAACATTTTTAAGTCTAAAGATATTGAAAAGGTAGACACTGTGCATTCAAGCTTCCCAGCGGCTGTTGAAACCTCTCTCATTAACTTCTACTCTTTCGCCTTCCGGTGGTCAAGATCGGGTACATGTAGTACATCAAATGAAGATTGAGTTTCAGTAAGAAGCTTTTAATGGCAGCAATGAGAGAAAGAGGGGCAGTAAATCGCAGTTCCCCACACCACTTATTTTCATTAAAATATATTGAATCCGCGTCCTTTACAAGAATATTCCGCACTGCTGAAGACTTTCCTAAACACGTCAGAAAAAAAAACAAATTTTACCTTCAAAGTAACTTTTCCGGTGAATTTCCTTGTCGCCCTAATTTTCATCAGGAGTTTTCCCTATTGTTTCCTTAAATTTATTAAATATTCTCATCAAAACAAAAAAACGACCGTCATAATCGCAGCCACAACAATTGCAATCAATTATTATTACAACAATCATCAAGTTGTGCTCTGATTAAAATAACACATCACATCCGCTTCATATGAATAATTAAGCACAGTCTATATACTCGTAGCTCGTAACTTAGAACAAAACAAGACAGGGAGCTGTCTCATGATCAGGATATTCAGAATGATGGTGCTCCAAGTCATCATGGTCATCATTGTCACTTGTGCACCGCCCTATGCATACGTGCTTGTCGTATATTGTGTGTTCATTAAACGTGACAACGAGAGACAACATACATCGCATATATCGCCCCATCCTATTTTGTGTGAACATATCAACAAGGACGAGAAGTCTATATACCAGCAGCAGTAGCAGCAGTAGTAGCAACCAAAGATGGACAATATTCGTTTACTCTTGGAAGCACACGCACTGCAACAATTATTATCGATCCATTTCTCGGGCGAGAATTAATTCCAAACCTACAATTTACCAGAGAGGAATTCAAAGTGCTATTTTATGGATATGGTATGGTGTGTATGTGGGGTAAGGGGGGTTGTAATGGTCGGTTCGGTCCTCATATCCTGTGTGTTTGACCGCAGAGGACAATACCTTTAACTGAAGGACCCTTCCCTGAATCCTCACTTTCTGACTTCAAGCACATGCGTTCTAATCACTTGCAAATGCATATTTGGGATGGTTTTCATCTTATATTCAGAATCCGGGCATAAATTTTGGAAGGAGGGAGGGAAAGAGGGTAGGCATATTAATATTCACAGTTAATCTTGAGCAAGCGGACATCTCAATTTACGAGAGTGAAAATCGAATGCGTTCGTGTAAGACTGTCCATAGAAGGCTTGCAGGGTGGTGAGAGAGTAAGAGTTTCTCTTTTCAATTTGCAGACACATTTATTCAGGGCTTGTGCCATTGCCAAGGCACCACAGATGGCCGTAACAGTTTTATTGGCGTGAATTTGAATTTTTGGGAGCTTACTCTTGTATCTGTATACAGATGTACAGGTACACACATTTACGTATGTTTGAAAATGCTTAGATATCTAAAAAGCCTGGAAGGTACTTTTTTTTGCAACTTAATTTTTTTTTAAAGAACTTTTGCTATTTACAGTGTGGTCGAATTTATTTGGAATGTCGAAATTTTTCTAATTAAGAAAAATGTGCATTAATTAAGCAAAAAAAAAGTAAATTATTTTCCAATTTCGCCACTAAATCAATTAAAAAAATCAAACTGTTGGCATTTATTTATATGTAGTTTCATCCTAGAAAATGAATTTTTTTTTAAACAAATGCTTGTCTTTCGGGTGTCAAAAGGCTATTAATTAGATTTTTACTAAAACTCGCCTTCGAAGTGCTTACGCCTTCATACAAATTTTGAGAATGTCACGTCAACATTTTTTTAGAAATAAAGACTCCCAACAAATAAATCGAAGACCTTGAAAAGGTTTCCAACCTTGAATCTTAAAATAAATCAATAAAGTAGATATCCTCAGTTGTTCACTATGGCGTATACGAACTATTTTTGTAAAGTTATAACAATTGATAAGTCTTGTGAATTATATTTTTCTAGAAGAATTTTTTCAAATTCATAAACCTAGAACTTTGTACTTGTATGTGTATATAATATAGTAGTTTATAAATGCATTTGAGAAAACAATATTTCGATGAGAAAAAGTTGTAAAAAAATGTTCAAGGAAAAATATGTGAAAATCAATTCTCTCTGAAGGAAGCTTATGACTAGGTTAGGTTAGGTTAGGTTAAAGTGGCTGTCATGGATGTTAAGAGACATACTTAGGCCAATCAAAGGCCCATTGTGATACCACATGAATCTAAGAAGGCTTTTCTTCGAAAGCTCATTGAAACCAATTAGAGTTCCTTACGAAACGAAGAAGATTAATTATATTAATGTGTTCGAGATCGTTTAGATCATTGTAGAAGTATTCCCCTAAGTGAATCCTACGTTTATGAGCAAGAGCAGGACAGGTTCAGAGGAGGTGAAGAACTGTCTCCTCCTCCTCCTCATCCATACAGCTTCTGCAGAAGTCATTAGAAAATACGCCCAGTCGCGCAGCGTGTCTTCCAATTAGACAGTGTCCGGTAATGACACCAATTAAGGAGCTTATATGCAATCTGCTTAGAGATATCAGGCATTTGGATCTCTTTAAGTCCAAATTTGGCCAAATGTTTTTCGTTGCCTGACAGGTGGTTATGTTATTCCACCTGATGTTAGTTCTCTTAATAGCATCTTGTTGTAGCAAAAGTTTACATGTAGCGATTGGTATACCAACATTAGCCATTTGTGGCTTAATGGGTAATGTTGTACCATGTTTGGCGAGTTCGACAGCTTTGCAGTTTCCTGGAATGTCTCTATGGCCTGGCACCCAATGAAGGTGAATGTTAAACTGTTGTGCCATCTCCATTAGAGACGATCGACAGTTTTGGACCTTAATTGAGTTTGTAGAGACAGAGTCCAGGAATTTTATAGCTGCCTGACTGTCTGAGAAAATCCGGATATCAGATGTGGATACCACGTTTTCTCTGAGCCAGGACAGGACCTCCTTAATCGCGAAAAGTTCCGCCTGAAACACGCTACAATGATTTGGAAGGCTGAATGAGAGACTTAGTTTTAGTCGTTCGGAGTACACACCTCCACCAACCCCATCATTAGTTTTCGATCCATCTGTATAGAAGTGGATTGCCTCGTCTTCCAGGAATGTTTTATTTTCCCAGAAGGATCGGGAAGGTGGCCAATGTTGTTGTTAGTCCACTGTGAAGAGGCGGCATTCAGGCGAATAGCAGAACTAGCAGCTATTTGTTTGCTGATTATGTCCAGAGGTGTTAGATAGAGTAGGATGTCTAGTGCCGCAGATGGGGTCGTACGAAGTGATCCGCTTATACTTAGGCATGCTGAGCGTTGCACTTTACTAAGCTTATCGCAGTTCATTTTTACGTCCAAGGCAGTACACCATACTGACACACCATAAAGAAGAATCGGTCTGATTATACCGATGTGTATAGCCAGTGAGTGATTCTGGGTTGCAAACCCCATTTGCTACCAATGGCTTTCTTGCAGGTGAAAAGAGCTACCGTAGATTTTCTTATTCTTTCGAGTATTTTGCTCTTCCAATTTAGTTTTCTGTCTAAGATAAGACCCAGATATTTAGTTTCATCTGAAAACTTTAATTGGACACCGTTTATAAAAGGAGGGTCGATGGTCGGAATTTTATATTTCCTAGTGAATAGGACCAAATCGGTTTTTTGTGGGTTAACGCCTAAACCACACCGATTCGCCCAAAGTGATAGCGTTTTGTAAGAGTTCTTTTAAGGTATTTGGATGTTTTCCTGAAACAGCTATAGCAACGTCATCAGCATAGGCTATCACTCTGAATCCCTCTCTATCCAGACAGGTAAGAATTTCGTTAACTACCAGATTCCAGAGTAGAGGGGAGAGCACACCGCCTTGCGGCGTACCTCTGCTGACAGATCTTCTTGCGGAAAAGCCGCCGAGTTCTGAGTTAATTATTCTGCTATTCAGCATTAAATGAATTAACTCTCCAAGCGAACTCTCCACATTCAGAGTTGACAGTGCAGATGTGATCGCAGATGTGTCCACGTTGTTAAAAGCGCCTTCAATATCAAGGAATGCAACCATAGTATACTCTTTATGATGGAGGGAGTATTCGATAGTGCGTACTAAGGTGTGTAGCGCCGTTTCAACCGATTTTCCCTTGCAGTAGGCATGTTGAGAGTTAGACATATGAGTCTTGTATCAATGTTTGCCCTGAGGTGTATATCTATCAGTCTTTCTAATGTCTTAAGAAGGAACGATGATAGACAAGCTTATGACTAAGTGACTTTAAATGATAGAAGGAAGCGAATTCCATGTTTTGAGAACTGAAATAAAAAATGATCGCTAAGCAATGGTGTGTGAAAGGCTCAGCATAATTAATTTAAGATCTCTACGAGATACAGCAAAATGGAGCATATAATCCAAGTATCTCTCTTATTCCATGCAAAATGTGTTGGTACTACTAACGCCTTCTTGGATAAAAGCATTTCATCCGATTTTGATAATTGGTACTGACCTGATTGAAGGCAGGAGTCGAAAGTGAGATAGTCACCCTGGGTGATTTAAATCTTCCCAAAATTAACTGGGAACCTTCTGAGGATGATTCGCATCTGAGGTTTCCTCTAGTTCTTCCCAATTAGAGCTCCAAATGTTAGATAACATAATCTCAGTTGACCTACAACAAGTAGGTAAGCTCTATTCAAAATTCAATTAATCGGACACTTGATATGGTTTTCTCATCTAATGCGGCCTGTACTGTAGTGGTTGAATCCGCTTCTGCAATATCTAATACTGATGATTATCATCCCCCTTTGGATATTATTCTTGATTTGAGTGGTCTCTTACTAGAAAATAGTCACTCTCATGACTATGCTCGTACAAATATGACTTTTGCAGAGCTAATTTTCAACAGCTTTCGGATAATTTGATAACTTACCACTTTCCAATAACATCGACGAAATTATCTCGAGCTTCTATTCTGTACTAATGAGATGGATAAACGAAACTATGCCAAGGAAAAGAATTATTCAAACAAACACTTCTTGTCATCCTTGGTACACAAAAGAATTAAAAGCCTCCGTCATTAATTATTCTCACGCCTCTTTCCCCCCAGATACCGCACGCGCTGGAAAAATTTTAAAATTTTAAAGTCAAAAAAAAAAAATTATAAAAACACGAAGAAACAAAAACAGTAAATAAGCGTGTAGAAGACACTTGTCAAGTTCGTAAAAAAGAAAAAAAAAAAAAAGAAAAAAGAGTCAGTTTCTCTCTACTACAAATACGTATTTAATTATTTTTTTCTTAGTTGTTTAAGGAAGTACAGTATAAAAGCTTCCTTTGTGTGATCTTGCTATGGTTGAAATCAAAAATGTTTGAGTTTTCGTTCACCTTACGTAACATTCTCGTAATTGGTTCATTACAGCCGTAATCAGTTCTGTGATGAGCTAGATGAAATTGGGGAACCGATCTTAGAGAATGAAAGTTAACATTAATACTCATTGCCTCAAGGAGGGTGGAAGATTCTGTAGCACCGGATAGAATTTGGTGTACGAAAATAATATCGGCAACTTCACGACGTTTTTCCAGAGATTGTAAGTTTACTTACAACAATGTTATTTTGAGTTCTACTACTGAGATCTGTGATGCATTTGTCAATAATTTCAGTCAATTCTTCATAGATACTCCCGAATCTAGATTTCACTGAGCACATTAACAACATTGTTAATAAAGCTAGTTCTATGCTTGGGTTCATTAAGCCTTGGTCGAAACAATTTCTTAATCTTAAACTGCCTAGTTCGTCTGATATGCAGATTTTGACTCCTTATTATGAGGTTTATCATTATATTGACAGGTTAGAATCGGTGCAACGTAATTTTACTCGTTTCGCATTAAAAGGTTTTCAATGGCATGATCCTCATAATATTCCATCTTATGAGGATCGAGTAACACTCCTCCAAAAGCAAACGTTGTTGTCTCAAAGAAGGACCAACAATGATATTGTTTTCCTTCATCAACTTATTACTGGCGTTACAAATGCAACAGACCTTCTCAGTGCTATAATAATCGGTGAGGAGGATGGTGCAGGGAAATTACTCCACGGGAATCTGCTCCACATGGGAATTTACTCCACTCAAAGTGGGAATTTTCTCCACTTTTTAAAGTGGAATAAATTCCCACTACGAGTGGGAAATAACTCCATAATTGTGTGAGAAAGTAGTCCACTAAAAGTGAAAAGTGTGAGAAACAATATTATTGCACTTCTTATTAAAAAAATTTTCAGAATGTGATTTTTTTCTTTGAATTATAAAAAGTCTTAACAATAGATAGGACCATTTTTTTTACTATTTGTAGACAAAATTGACAGAGCAATTCATTTTTCAAAACTAACTGCTGCCGTTTTCTTTACTTTTTAAAAGAAACCACCACGCACCTTTGTAATGCACGCTTGTGTCTGCAAAGCAGGTGCTGCATTGAAATGATTCATTTTGAACATCTTTTTTCACTTTCGTCTAGACTCTAGAGATTATGACGATCTGGAATATTCAAAATCGTTTTGGTTTGGTTGGGAGCGAAACGAGCGTACAAAATTTTGCCCAAAAGAGAATGAATTTGGGGTGTGAAAATAAAAAAATTCGCGCGAATTTTTTTATTTTCACACCCCAAATTCATTCTCTTTTGGGCAAAATTTTGTACGCTCGTTTCGCTCGCTTGCAATTATTGTACCTGCTTCATTTTTTGTTTCAAGCTCCAAATCCTTTATTGAAATAATAATTTAAAACATGTGAGACTGAGTTCAGGTTAAGTATTGCAAAAATAGTAGGGGGAGAAGGTGGGAATATGGAACCCCATTTTGTTTTTTAGCTTTTTTTTCCATACCCGTTAGCTGAAGACATTAAATAGTAGTACCTACTTACGTCTGCATCCACATGATGCAAGAAAACTGAACAGTGAAAATCATATCTCTTGATGTAATAGAAACAGTTCAGTTCAGGGGCGGATCTAGAATTTGTGGGGCCTTGGGCTGAAACTACTTAGGGGCCTATCTAAGTACTCAACTAATAGCCATGTCAAAAAACTGTTTCTATAATAATATATTATTATGGTGCAAGGAAATTACTCCACGGGAATCTGCTCCACATGGGAATTTACTCCACTCAAAGTGGGAATTTACTCCACTTTTTAAAGTGGAATAAATTCCCCCTGTAAGTGGGAAATAACTGCACAATTTTTTTGGTGGAATTATTTCCCAGCATGAAACTGAGCTCTACAGGTTTTTATGAGGAATGTTAGTAATTATAATGCGCGATTTTTTTTTTATTTTCACACCCCAAATTCATTCTCTTTTGGCAAAATTTTTTCGCTCGTTTCGCTCCCAACCAAACCAAAACGATTTTGAATATTCCACATCGTCATAATCATAATCCTCAGACGAAAGTGAAAAAAAGATGTTAAAAATGAATCATTGCAATGCAGCACCTGCTTTCCAGACACAAGGGTGCATTACAAAGGTGCGTGGTGGTTTTTTTTTAAATTAAAGGAAACGGCAGCAGTTAGTTTTGAAAATTGAATTGCTCTGTCAATTTTGTCAACAAAGAGTAAAAAAAAATAGTCCTATTTACAGTTTTTTTACTTCAAATTCACCCTTTTACAAATCAATTTCACCCTTTTACAAATATATTCATTTTTTATACTTTAAAAAATTAATGAAAATCAGCATGAAAACATCCTTTTACACGTATTTACCCCCTTAACTCAATTCATAGAAGTTTTCATCAATGTTTTTTATGACATTATTACGTAAAAATATCGTCCGTAAACCGACTTTACAGACAACCTTTTTTTAAATTCAAATTATCACCTATTGTTTTTAGCGGGGTCTGGGGGCCCCTTGTAACCTCGGGGCCCTAGGCTGCAGCCCAAGCAGCCATTAGGTAGATCCGGCCCTTGTTCAGTTATTTTAGGTGACAAAAAGATGCAATAAGATGAAGCTGGGTTCAAGTACCGTGTGCTTGTAGAATGCCCTACTCTCACCGAACACCAAAGTTCAGAAGAACGTTTTCATGGGGAAGAGTTTCCTTAACGTCACATAGACTTAAAGCATGTGGTATGTAAACCTTGAAAATATGTTCAAACTGTCTACTCAATTTATTGGTTTACAAAATGTTTAAAACTTATCACGAAGAAACCCCGAATTTAATTTCAGGACTAATGAATCACCATAGTGGGTTTGTAGTCCCAAAATAGAATTCGGCACTTATGTTCAACCATAGTTAGACTGTGTGGAAAAATAAATAATTGTTTAATTTGTAAAATTGTAAAATTATGTTCATAGTCAATAAATTGGTTGAATTTATCACATTAATTGATTGCATTATAATTATACTTACATTCCTCGTTAAACCCTGTAGGTAGAGCTCAGTTTCATGCTGGGAAATAATTCCACCAAAAAAAATTGTGCAGTTATTTCCCACTTGCAGGGGGAATTTATTCCACTTTAAAAAGTGGAGAAAATTCCCACTTTGAGTGGAGTAAATTCCCATGTGGAGCAGATTCCCGTGGAGTAATTTCCCTGCACCGAGGAGGATATCAACTTCGTAGCATTGACCTTATCAATGTCCCAAGAAATAAGCCAATTATGGAAAGCATGAACCCTTGACCCGGATGAGTAGACTTTTGAATTGTTTCTCATCGAGCTGCACATTAATAAGAATAAACTTAAGACTATATTAAAACCAGTTTCTAATTTTGTATTATTTGTATAATTTTGTCATTTTTTGTGTAAGTGTCCATTTTAGATTGGCTACTAACAACTAACACTGCACTAAGTGATGAGCTGTTCTATAACACAGTTTTCTGAGTTTAGACAATTGGTCGTTAGATGTTGATTACGTTAATGTTGACTTAATAGGTAAAAAAAAAATGTCTTCAAAAGTTGTTGTAAAGTACCTACTTTGTACTTGTTTATCACAAATTTTAAGGATAAAAGAAGTTTTAGATTAACAGCTTACTTAATAATATAATCACATGACAAGGTAGATATAAAGAGTACAATTTTACAATGCGAAATTGAATCGGTGTTTGCTTTGGGCAAATCTGTCTATGATATTCCCTGTATTCAAGTCCAAATCTGAATGTATGTCTAATAGCGCTAATCCAACTAGTCGATCTTCTGCCATGCTTGACCGTAGCAAAATTTGAGTTCTCCTGAAAGTAGAAAAAGTTCTCTCTCCACTTGCTGCACTGAACATTTAGGAAACAAACAACGTATAAGAAAAATGTTGAGATCAATAGCTGTTAAGCTTCTTTTTTATATTTGTATTTTATACTCTTGGGTAGTGCCAAGAATGATTTTTCGCTAGCAGGTACACCACCAAACTTAGGAAAAAAACCGCTTCTATGACAGGTCTCAAAGTGGTGCTACAATCGATTTCCATCTGTTAAACAATTACAATGCCTAGGTACTACTTTAATTCAATGAATTGAAGTTGATTTTATTATAGGTATTATGTGAGCTAAATTTTGATATTCAAACTTTCCAGAGGAAGTAATTGTAAAGGATCCGACTTTGTGAATCTCCAATTTGTGTGTATGTGCGCATGTGCGTTATGTTTTTTCTGCACGATAATATCGCAAACTACTCTTAGTATTGACATGAAACGACTCATTCGACGTGGAATCGCTTTATTAAGAACTAATTAAGTTTTCAGCAATGACGGCTTAGCGATTATTTACTCAGAATTTAACATTTTAAAGTATTCAAAAATTCGTCATTTATGCATAAAAATTATGATTATCTCGCAAACCGCTCATGGTTATTATAATGAAATTATTATGATAATTTCAGCATAAAATACAACATTGGTACGAAAAAATATCAAGAACATATATTATTTCACAATAATTTGTTATAAACAATTGAAAATTAGTTTAAGCGATATATTTTTGTGGTTTCATGGAAAAGATGTCGGCATTCATGATTTTAAACCGGTGAAAACGCGTTAGTTATGTTGACAACAGTTTGATTTTCTATAAACAATTGAATTTTGTTTTTTATTTTTTTTTCTGGAAAGTAAGTCGTGTGGACTACAGGGGTCGCACTCATATTACATTATTTATTTATTTTCACCTGAATACAATGTTACCACTTGCCACAATCGAGATGAGATGATTTATGTTTAATATTATTTTAAAATTATATTTTGCTTGTCAAATCACCAGATTTTAGGCGGCTCAGGGGGGCGATCGCCCCTATCGCCCCCCCTCTAAATCCGCCCTTGCCATATATGATTTAACGTTTCGATTCAAAATATATTTATTTAAATTTGTATTAGGAATAAAACTAAGTTAGTCATTAATTCTAAACTTAATTATTTTTACAGTCATAGTCAAGGCACGGTCAAACTCCACTTTTCAAGGAGAAGAGAAACAACGTAAACCATTGTTAATTCGTCGAATGGTTTCAGATATTTCATCGCAAAAGCTAGGCACTTTATTTTACGAACATGCTCAATAATTTGAGCATTTAAAACCATATCCTTATATTCTCGCCTTGAAAATACCATACAAATTGTTTTTGACTAAGGCTTCAGTAACACAATAATCCATAAGACCCAAATCACGAAAAAGATACAACAAAACATCATTCGCATTATTATAAATATTGCAATTATTAACAACTGCTGTCAATCCAGAGAAAAAAAAAATAGTGGTCCTAGTATCGACCCTTGCAGTACACCGTAGTTTACCGTAGCACCATAATTTGTTTTAATTGTTTGAGATCTGCCTTAAAGATAATTGGTCAAAGACTTCAGAGGTCTCTTAAATAAGCTACCAGCTCTTTGGACTGCAAAAGCCAAAGATCTTTAAAGTTTGTTGATTGAATAACGTTCAGTTCTAAGCCCGTACTCATTATTGAAGTTGAAATCCATTTTCTTCAACAATTTTTCTTTCAATGCGTTGCATTCGCAACAAGGTGATAAATTTCAACAGTCCCTCTTATTTTGGACTCTACTGTCTCAAATTCCGAGTAAACAATAAACACTTTTCACTATTCAAAACAATAGGGGATACATTACTTGGAAGTGAATTCCGTTAAACATTCCTGAATACAATTAATTTGAATACTGCCCTCATATGAATTCCATAGCTCTCTATGCAGATCCTCAGTAGGACTAAAAATAGAAACTCCAGGGGACTTCAAAATGACTTTTCTTGCAAATGCAAATGCAAATGTGCACCACATGCATGACGAAATGCAGTTTTGTGGTTGCATCTTTATACATAAATCGCAATGAATTGTTGCATTACACACACACTTACTATTTCAAAATGACCAATACACCTTCTGTATAGGTTTTGGAAAACTGGTAAACGTGTGATTTATGTGATTTCTCATAAATATCACCGGATGCCGTTATGACTCAGGATGTCATTAATAAATTCATTTTTGTCATACAACCAGCAGCGTTGTCCAAGGAACTGTTAACTTTTGTATTTTTGTGGGGGGCACGGGTTGAGGGAGGAAAGTGTGTAACAGTCGGATTATCACATCTCCGTTTGGTGGTGGTCAAAGAGCTTTAGATATTTTACCCACACCGGCCGAGACACATCATAGAGGACATGCAGAAACAGCAAGAATCATGATGTAAGGTTTGTAAGCTGTAAGACACATCCTGAATGAAGAACTTAATCTGGCCACAGACGTGCACTTCGATGAGCAGGGACAATAAATTCAGTTAATTGTAGTTTATATCTGTGTAGAGTGTAGAAGGAACAATGCCCAAGTACACACTCAAAGAAGACGAAGAAGAGAAATATCCTTAAAGTTGTTAAACAGGAGATTTGCCTGAGGCATTTGCCTGGGATATATCCTCTTTGAATTTTCATCTAGAAAGGTGGATTTCCTATGGTCGAAGAAGCTGCCACTACATGGCCAAGAGGATCTTCTTTTTTTCAAGAATAAAATATTACAAATTCAGCTATATCCTTCCTTCTATTTTTCAGTGTGTTTTTGAGTGTGTGTGTGAGCATAGAGCCATAAATTCTGTTTGGGCTGTCGTGTAAAATTTTCAAGTCCATTTTATGGTCTTTTCTGGGTCTCGTTGCACCGTAAGCAGTCGTCGGCGATAATAACTGAATTAGGACGTGTGTTGCAGATAGTGTTTGAATTATATGCACATGCTGGTTTTCAGGTTTCTGCGAGAGAATTTTCGAACCATACTTTTTTCGGGAGGTGATTTACAATTTTTACATTGTTAAAGATTTAAGAGTCAGATGGGATTTTTTTCGCCATCCTGTGTGGAAAAGTTAAGGCAGTTACGTGGGAACAAAAATGTGTAGGGACCTTATCTGCTCTTATCTTGAAAATAGAGAATGTGGAAAATGTGCACTTTAACAAATATTTATAATGACTTAAACCTCATTTGCAAATTCAGTCACCATGAGTGTTTAGTAGCCAGTACCCATGTTCTGTAACTTCTCACATCGAGAAAATCATACCGAAAACAGTGTAAACGGAGCGTAACTAGTTTTTTTTTGTATGAAATTTGACACAATTTGTTTCGAATTTGTATGTTTCTCGACTCCGAAAGTTTTCGACCGAGTTACAGAACATGGACCCAGGGCTTGTTACTACCAAATAAAGCCTGATAAGACCTTCCTTCCAAACTATCATATCACGGCTAGGAGAAGACTGTTAACTCCGACCGAAAAAATAGAATCTTTTCTCTTTGCAGACTCGTTTCTGTAGTCATCACTTTTCGTTTTGTTTGGAACTTTTCGGTTGGTTTCTCTTTTGTTGATCAATTGCCCTTCAGGTCTTATTATCTCGTCTTCCTTTCGCTTCTGGCTACTGGTAGAGTGAATAAAGAAAAATATACCTGCGCTGCTGATAGATTGCAATACCATTCTTTCAGACAGACAGACTGTAAAGCCACTGTAACGGAAGAAAATAAAATCAAGACAAGAGAAAAAAACTTCAACTAAAACTTCTGATGTTGCTGCTGAAACAGCACTTCAGTTCGATTGCAAACTCTCAATGGAATATAAACCTGCATGGATCCCATGATACCTTGATCCTTGCTGCACGCTGAACCCTCTCATTTCCAGCATCATCGTATTCTTTTGGATTTTTATTTTCACCGGTCTCATTGCGACTTCTCTGTTTCTTTTCGCAACGAACACAACACAAGGCACTGGAAACATAAATTGTATACGAAACATGATGAACTACACCATTGCCGCCTTAAGCCCACTTCTGAACTCAAAAGTCGTAAATGGGAAATCAATGAACTTGAGCGAGTTGTTAGTTTGATAAATAAAGAGAAGAACACAACAAAAAATCTGAAAGCAGATGAAAAAGGATTCGATGAAAAAAAGAAAACTGCTCACGGGGATGAACCCATAATAATTTTTCCACCGATGAGTTGAAATTATCGATTTCTTGCTAACCTTTGGCTCAATTCATGAAATGTTTGACTTTGCTTTAGAAAAATTTACATTTTTCAAAATTTCTACCTGGCGAAGGTACAGAGTAAAGGTGAAGCGCGTCTAAAAATATTCGGATATGAAAGGCACTTGACTTCTGGATTCAAAAAGAAAGCGAGGATGGCTAAAGGTTGCACTATAAATCACTAGTCACTGCTTTCGGATTTATAGACGTTTCTAGGGAAGAAAATGCATATTTTCCTTTACCAAGAGTTTGATATTGATTTTGAAATAGTTACATGCATCGAGATACAATTTTTTTTTTGTAATGTGAATTTTGACCTATTTGGACTTTTGGATGTAAAAAATAGTAATTAAGAATAAGTTTCGACTTGTGTGGAAAATTCTCATTGATAAGTTAACGTGAAAAGTAGTTTAATACAATTTTGGTTAATGTTAAGAGTGAATGAGTAGCAGGGTTTCAATATTTAGACAAATGCAAAAAGACATTCATTTCATATTTCATTCAACTTTACAAACTACAAAGAACTTGTGGGATACAGATATTGCAACTTCGTCGGCATATAGGCTATCCAATTATTTAAAGAGACTGTTTACCACCATATTCCATAGAAGAGGCCATAAGACGCTACCTTGATAAATACGATTTTCCCTCAAATTCCAAAATATCACAACCAACTTTTTGATGATATTCTGGGATTTCATGAGGCCGTAAACTTTGTTTTGTATTTGAACTTCGATATTTTTCACAGATTGGACACCTATAAATCATGTTTTCTATATCTTGTGCCATTGTTGGCCAGTAAAATAATGTTTTAGCCCTTGAGATGGTTTTGGTGATACCAAAATGATTTTCATGTAAAGCCTCTAAAGTTTCATTTTTTAATGTTTTAAGAACAAATATTCGACCGTCGTAGAAAACTAGCCCATCTTCAAAAAAAATTCTATCTTTTATATTCCAATAAAATTTCAAATAATCTGGTAATTTATTTTTTGAGTTGGGCCATCCTTTGTTCAAAAATTCTTTTAATTTTGTTAAGATTTCATCTTGATTTGTATGTTCTTGATATTGTTTTTTCTTTGGGTCACTCATGCTAATGCTATGGACAACATCTGTTAAAATATTTTCTAGATTCATTTCATTATCAGGTTTTGAGTTTTTAGAAAGCAAATCGGCTATATGAAGATCTTTACCCGGCACATAACTCAAGATCGTATTTGAAAAGCTTGACCTTCATTCGTTGCAATCTGACAGAATATGTTTTTTCTAAAGGCCTATTTATAATGGAGACATGCGGCTTGTGGTCCGTATGAATAGTTTTGTGCATACACGATCGCTAGGAATTCTTTTTCGATCTGTGCATAAGAAGTTTCTGTTTTAGTCATGCTTTTTGGTGCGAAAGAAACTGGTCTTCCATCTTAAAGTAAGCAACAGCCTAATCCGTTCTTTGATGCATCAGTCTGTATTATGATTGGTAAATTGGGACAAAAGTACGTAATGTACAAGCATTGAAAATCGAATTTTTAATGTCGTTCAATGCTTTCTCGTGTGCTGGTGACCAGCGAAATATATTGTCTTTCTTAAGAAAGTCTCTCATAAGAGCAGATAACTCAGCCAAATTCGGAATAAATGAGCGGAGATAGTTAATCGTTCCTAATATTTTTTGTAGCTCATTTTTATTAGAGGGTGTTTGAATATTCCTTATACTTTCAATTCGTTTCGGATCTGGAGATATTCCACTTGATGAAAAGATGTGCCCTAAGTACTTAACTTTTTCAACCCTATATTGAACTTTATTCTCATTAAATTTAATATTGATTTCTCTTGCTCTTTGCAATACTCTTTCTAAATTCTCATCATGCTCTGCCAACGTCTTCCCACCAATAATCAAGTCATTAATATAACCAAACACACCCGGTAAGTTTCTAAAATATTTGTCGTTTAGTTTCTGAAATTTTTCAGGTGCAGTTTTTATACCAAAAGGTAAGACTTCATACCTATAAGTCCCAAACGGTGTACTAAACACCGTCAGTTTCTTTGATTCTTCACTTAGTTCGAGTTGACAGAAACCCTCTTTAAAATCAAATATAGAAAAGAACTTCATGCCTTGCATTTTAAAAATGAAATCTTCTATTCTAGGTATTAAATGATGTTCTTGTTTTAATCCTACGTTTAAGTCTCTTGGATCTAAGCAAATGCGAATAGACTTGTCCCCCTTTTCCACTATAACCATATTATGTGACCAATCTGTAGGAGTCTCAACCTTTGTAATTATATTTTTCTTTTCCATGCTTAGAAGAGTATCATACACCTTTGCTCTTATGCTTCAAGGAATTCTACGGGGTGGCTTACAAACCGGACAAGTAGAACTATATAATTCCAAGGAACATTTATCAGGAAATCGACCCTGACCCTGAGAAAAATAAAGATGTTTTTACGGATCTTTATTTTTCTCGATGAAATCGCTTAAGGCTGAACTTTTCCCTTCAACTGAATGGACACGACTTACAAGTCCTAACTTAACGCAAGATTCTAGACCTAAAAGTGGTTTCGATTCACAATCAACAACTACAAAATTGAGATCAAATTTCTTCTTCCTAAATATCGTTCTACAACTTGCCGTTCCCAGAGCACACAATTTAAAACCACCATAAGCTTCAAGTTTTTGATCAAATATTTTTAAATTCGACAAATCATTAAATTTAGTAAACATATTTTTTGGCAGAATATTTACTTGTGCACCACTGTCTAGTTTAAATTCAATTGGCACATTTTCGATGTACAGCACTTCTGTCCAGTGCTCTAATTTATTTGCATTGATTGATTCAACAACGTGATCAATATATAAAGAATCATCACTCGTATCAAGTTTTTCACAAGCAACATCACTTACCTGACGTTTCTTCTTTGTACATGCTGACGAGTAGTGATTTCGTTTACCACAATAATTACATATCTTTCCAAATGCTTGACATTTACCTCTTACATGACTCAAATTACAGTACTTGCATATGTTTCCTGAACCAGTGTTGTGTCGATTGTTATTTCCTGATGGCTGTTGCATACGTCTCTGTACAAATGTATTCTGAAATTTTTTAGAATTATTCTCATTAGCATTGTTTAATTTATTTTTGTTTAAATTTATATTTTTGACGGCATAAATCTCTGATTTTGAATCCCCCGATGTCCTCTGCATGACCTTGCTTTGCTCCATTGTCGTCTCAGCAATTCGGCACGTTTCGATTGCTTTCGCTAGTGTCAGGTTCTCAATTTTAAGTAGATGCGTTTGGGTGTTCTGATTGCTGATCCCAAAAACAATTCTGTCCCTTAACATGTCGTCTCTCTGACAGTCAAAGTCACAATTCTCCACCAATGTGGCTACGTCTTTCAAGAAATGGTCAAATGGTTCGCCTTCCTTTTGTGCTCTTTTATAGAATACGTATCGTTCATAGACTACGTTGGTGCGTGGATTACAATATTTTTCGAATTGTTCAAAAACTTTTTTGGGCACTTTTCTATCAGCCTCACTCATGTTAAATGTTTGGAATAATTCAATAGCCTCTCGTCCCGCACAGCTTAGTAGTCGAGCCACTTGAACTTCATTGTCTTCTTTATCAGTTTTCGTTGCTGTAGAATATATATCGTATTGCAATTTAAATTTTTTCCAATTTTCTCTTAAGTTTCCGTATAAGCTTAATTCTTGTGGTTTGTTAAAATCCATGTTTTCTTTTCTTTATCTTTGTTCAGTTGATTGTGAGTGACAAGGGAGAGTTTTTTAAGAAGAAGGATCTTATCGGATCTTTTCTTGTCGTAATTCGGCTCCGGTGCCGTCCAATATAGAAGGAATACCTATTTTGGTAACTCCTTCTTCGACAATACCAGTGAACTGGCAACGATTGACGTAAGATGTCTGTCCCATGTCATAAATAGCATTAAATAGTTTCTTTAACATTTTTTAAGTCTAAATGGGTCAACATCATCCAGACAGCCACTCTAACCAAGCCAAACCCTAACAAGGATCTTCATTTCATGCTTTTACACCGATTGTGTCTCAAAAATAGTTGAAGTCATTGAGGTATTTTTACATAATTTTTTAAAAAGCTTCTCCTGGATAAGTGCGTACGGAACCCTGCATTTCCGTATTTCGAACTTAAAATGATGTTTTTCGACGAAAATTAAAAAAATAGGTTACCCGAATATGTACAAAATAATTTTAGTTGAAAGTAAGTTAAGGAATAAATCTTTTCAAATTCATCGATACTTGTATCATTTGCTCAAAAGTTAGGACCGAAATAAATATTCTCTTTCAACTTTCATAAAAACCTTAATAGCGACACTCAAGACTCAATCTCAACACATTTTGCCTACGAAAAGCTTACGATTGCGTAAACACTTTTAAGGTGAAATTTTGATATTTCATGTGAAGCTTAAACTTTGGAAGTCGATGGAATTGTAATCGGCTAATACAGAGGTGAAGAGCACAGTTTGAAGAAAGACGGACAGACTTCTGAACATTTGATTGTGATTCTGTCTGCTTCATAACATAAAATCTGACTTGTAACTTAAAACAAGCCTTATAATAAAATTAACTTAAACATATATAAAATATACACACCTATTTTGACTAGTGCCTTTAATTTAGTCTGAAAAAATCCTTCGTCATTTATTAACATTCATACAAAAACAACTTTCTTATGAGGCAATGTCACCTGATCCATATTGTGTAGGTACTCTGTCAACCCAATGACTTTGCAAATTGTTTTTCTCCAAAAATAAATTCCATTCTTCACTTCATTTCTCCCAAAGTAAGGTATGACTCGTCACAAATTTGCACACTTTACTGGCCCAGAACCCTAGAAAAAAACAACAACACCATGTTCATCTGACTATGAAGAAAAAAAATCAATTTATAATCCTGTCAAACCAACAACGAGATCTAGAGTTCCGTCAAATCAAAACTATACAAAAAATTACGCCACCCTAAAAAACACACGAACAAACACTCAACTGTTACCTGCCAAACTTCAAATTATACTGCACAAAAGAAATAGGCATATATCTTGTACACACCTGGTTTCTCTCTATCATAGGGATGAGCTATGCCTATGCGTAAAGCAATTTAAGGCTTCAGGGAAGAAAAAGGCCTCCGGCATAGGGAACAAAATTGATTGTTGCCAGAGGAAAAAGTCCCAACTATCGGTTGGTCGGTCCCAATGGACTGTGAATTTGTTCTTCTGTCCAGGACACGACACACATCTCCTCCTACTCGAGTATTATGAAATACACACAAACACTCTTCTTTTCCGTACTATTTCATGCATCATTTGTATGCAAAATCTAGAGCCTGCTGATGTCCAATAAAACTCTCACCAGGGATATCGTTTTTTTTCTGCTGGCCCGTCCTCATAGGCAATTCATGCACTCACACATTCCATGGCACTTTGAACTATCTCCCAAAGGATTGACTGCCGACCGGATGTAGATTTTGAAAAACGCCTTAATATGAGAATGTGTGTAAACTACACACGGAAGCCTATTGTGCGTTGTTGCCAGAGATACTCGAGGTTCTTGGGACTCAAATTCATTTCCATATTCCATCTAACCAGCCTTACCCAAGCCGTGTGCTTTTCACAGCACACACAACAGAGGATTGCGGCTGTGGGATGGTGTTCTAATAAATGGACGACTATTTAGGAAGGATGCATGAAATTACCATTAGGAATGATAGATTGGAGAGATCCTTGTTGAAGACACGCACAACTTTTTTCTTCTTCTAACTTTTTTTTGCATACCTTTAAGCCTTGCGGCGACGGAATGATAGCAGGTGGAGGAGAAGGAAGCAATATCCTTAAAACGGAAGATTAACTACGGCAAATTAACTTTCTTCAAATGAGTTTTATATTTCGATCGGTGTGTCTGTTTTTGTGTGTTGAAAAAGGTGTATCGTTAGAGGAGATAAACGAATTTCACCAAAACGACATTCAATATTTTTTCTTCTTTGAAGGATTTAGTTAACCAAACAGATGATCACTGAAATTGTTGAATGGTTCTGAAGTGGGGTTTTATTTGTCTGAAGATTTCCGAAATTCCCAGGATGAGGCGTAGTCCCAAATTGTGTCCTTGATTTTGTTTGAACAAATCCACCTTGTCCAGGGTTTTCTGACTCCAATTATTCTTGATGAAAAATCCATTTAGGCCCACCATGTCCTAGAAGAAAAAGGCTTACCTTTGCTGCCATTAAATGAAATTAAGTTTAACCATCTTTCAAAATCCCTTAACAGACGACCATTTTGTATTTGGTAAGAGTTAAAAAAGTTATATAATTAAACATTCCAATGGACAGTCCCTTGCCACAAACTTAAGCTCTCCTTTCGTCCTTTCTCTACCTAAAGTTCATCAATAAAAATACCTTATGGATGGCCGACATAGTCAAGAACCCAACAATCCAACCCATTCATTTGCTACATCATTAGAAACCTAAACGAGTTAACTATACAAATGGCACAAACAGATATTGGAAAAGCCAACAGAAAAAAAAGAAGACAGGACCTTAATGCCTAATCGAGTTAGGTTTTCTGTTTTTCCTTAATTTTCCACAGTCATCCATTCGAGTGTCCTTCCGGCCATCAGTGCAATTTATAACAACGCCATGCCCCATCCGCAATACCACAAGGTATGGGCTAAGATGGATTTCTAGTGGAGGACAACTAAAAGAAGACAATACAGCTTAAGCTAGAGCAGGATAAGGCCACAAAATTAAATTTGAAAATGAAAGAACAAGAAATAGAAACAGAAGTAGCTCCTTATTCCATCAAACGTTGTGTACAGTTCCCTTTGCTAAGGACGACACATCCCAAGCAGTAAACAGTGAGTGCAAAAAAAATATTATTGAAGGGTGGCAAATCTCCGTTAATAATTCCCAAAGAAACTCAAAGAAGACGCTTAAGAAGTGACTCGAGCAAATCTCATTTTGTTTTCGAGTCCTTTGTACAGTATCCTTGTATCTGGCTGTTGTTTTGGTCTTCTGATGCTTTTTGTTTCCTTGTCAGTGGACTCCAATCGGAGTTATAAATTTTCGTTGAGCGGGAGAACAAAAGACTGATACGAGAGCGAAATGGGGGAGAAAAAAAATAATGGAAAACAAATTATGCACTTGTACCTTCAGTGTAGCATGAAATCCCATTGCCCGTCGTCGTAGTTGTCCACTCCTACTCCTCCTTCTGCACCTCTAGGCTGTCCTTTTCCCTTGAAGATAAAAAAAAACATAGTATGGGTCGGGGGGCTTAAGTCCTCATTTGTGTGGAAATTAAAATGCATTTTTCTTTTTCATGCTTCCTTTTTAATTTCTTTCCTGTTGTTTATCCAATTGTCCATTTTTTTCCTGTTTTGTTTTTGCGTCATTCCTTTGGTCGCTTAGTTGTTATCTCTGTATTCGAAGAGGATTATTTTCGATGGAATTTTAATCATGGGGAAGAGATTTCTTTTAATTTTGTTTTCTTTCCTGGTCTTGTTTTTTTTGTTTTCTAATTTTTTGTATTGGGTTTTTTAATTGAAATTTCTTTTTTGGGATTTTTTTTCGAAAAGGCGTTGAAATAGATTGTTAGATGAATAGAAGTGTTTTTTGAGGTTCTGCTTGAATGAGATAAGCTTGTTTTTGAATTTCAGATTATGTTTTTTTTTCATTTTTTAGAGACACTGCTCATTGAAAAAAAAAGATAAATTGAAGAGGATTAAATCAACAGATTTTGGACACGCAAAGAATACTTTATCAATCCTATCAATTTTATGACAAGAAATGAGAGAGGCTGTTGTTTTATCAGTTTAACATAATAATTATTTATTTTTGGACTCATTGTTACTGTTTTATTGATAAGAGAATTGTTATTCTTTTTGAAAAAGATTCCACAAACCAAATTATGTAAATAAGGAACGCGGATTGTAAAAGTAAACAAAACACAAACTCAACGAAGATGAACTTGCTGAACGTCTTGAAGGCCTTTAATCACTGTACCTACCGGATAAGAGGCAATATAATAGACTATATCCAGTTTATAAAAGATGGAAACTATTGAAATTTTTAACTTTGTGAATCTCTATTATCGTTGATGTTTTTCCGGAACAAAATTATCAGTATTTTAATGTTGTTTTTATTTTAACTTCTTAGGAACATAATCTGTACATTTATATTCCTTATTGGACAGCGAAGGAGTTGGTTCATTTATCTATGGAGCCTGGGCCCAGTGCGTTAATAAGGAAATTAGTATCACATGAAAGCTGATGCTGATCACATTATGTGGGTAAAATATTTCCGAAATCGTTGTTGGGGTTTTCGAGATATTTGGGTTTAAAGTTGCTCCACTCTGGAAAAGAATTTTACAATTTTTTTTGAGAAAAGCGCTTATATCGTGTGATCTAAGGCGGTATCAAACAAAAGGTATTTTTTTTTTTAGTTAAATATATTATATAAAATTATTTGATAACATTCACTACCATGTATGGGTTTTTCAAATATTTACTTTTTACTTTTTGAAAATCGATTTTTTTTTCACTTCCTTTTTGAACAACGATAGGCGTGTTTTCGTGAGAACCAATTAAAGTAAAGAAAAATTTAAACAAAGAAAATCACAATAAAAATTTGCTTGCATTTACTTTAGCTTTTCATTCGCATTCGCTTTGCGCGAATGACGATTATTTTTCTCTCAATTTAAAGTTTATATCAAGAAGGTACCTAAATAAATTAAAGTCTATTCTTGTAAATTCAAAATCCCACCAAAAACATTCTGCAAAAAACAAGCCAGGTCTGGATAGAGCTGCTTGTTTATTTCTAAAAAGCAATGAAATCTAAGCAAAGTCGTGCCAAGTATAAGGTTCCTTACGTCGGTCGCGTTGGTCGATTTCTTTATTACTATAGTTATTGTTGTGTGACTTTGTTTTTTACTATTACAAATATTTCTTTTCTTTTTTTTCCGGTTCTAATTCTTGTACAGCAGCAACTGTTTTTCGTATTGTCCATTCGCGTTCATTATTTTATTTATTCTTTTAGACGGTTCAAACGGTTTAATTTCTGAAAGATCGGCGCGGTATAATGTCCATAAGGGCATTTTTTAGACTAAGACCTTGGCTCTTGTGAATTGTTAGGATATACATCACACAGATCGGGAATTGTTCCCTGTACACGTATGTCCGGGGTATATCGATCTCTAATAATTTGGTTCGGCTCTTGTGTTTTTTAATTAGGGACCCCAGGTACTGCAGATCTTCGATTATCCTAGTTTCAGCTTTCTGAGTATATGGGAAGTACTAGTTCTATTTAAATGATCATAAGTGAGTGAGTGTCTAAAATGCGAAATTCAGCTTTCGCTTAACTTCGGAACTAAATGACCTACAGACTTGACATTTTAGATTTTAAGTATGTGATTATAGCTTAATGGATGCCTTCTGGTCTTATCCATTGGTTCTCAAATAGGGGCCTTAAAATTCAGCAAAATTGTTCCAGTAAAGGATGCGTATGGCAGTGTTTACTTCACGTTCGACTTGGAGGGGGGCCTTGCCGTGCCCCCCGACGTTTTCTGTAGTAACCATTTATTCCAAAAAGTCGCAAGTTAATATGGCCACATGACTTTCACAATGTTCCTTATTGTCATCATATCGTAATTTGACGCTTATTAAAGTGTCATTTGACCATATGGCAAAAAGTCGCAAATAAATATGACCAAATGACGCTTTAGAAAAGTGTTATACGGCCATATGTTCGAATATATTTCCAACTATGGTCTTATGACACATGAACTTATGACACGGCACCTAAATTATTATTTAAAATAAAGAGCTTTCCAGTAGTGTGTAAAAGAGTAAGGTTTTTTGTGCGAATGGGTACAATTTTGGACAGTGATACATCAAGAGAAAGGTCTGCTCGAACTCTATTCATCAATATGGGTAACAAGTTTTTTGAAGGCCTGGTAGCCGAGATGATTGCAAAAACTGTTAATTATTCGCAAATATTTTCGGGCAGTTTCAAATCGATATTTCTCACAATTTTCCTCGAAACATTAATACAATAAATGTACATTAAATTAAGGACATACAACTATTCTATAAGCCATTGACAGGCAATATTTTTTTTAACAATCGGTTAAAAAATTGTAATCAAAAAATATTTTCTTTCGATTTCCGCCTTCAAATCGCAGATTTCTGAACTTTCAAAGCAAGCCTATATCAAATGATGCACGAACACAAAGGTCTATGTGCCTTCTATCAGTCAATAAAAACTAAAACTATCTACATATTGTGAGTTTCTTGTCTCCAAGTTGTATATTGAATTTAATGATAGATTATAAGAAAAAACGTATAAAAATAAATACACTTTTATAAATATTCATTGATTCTTATTTTAATTTACTATTACAACTTAAGTTTCTTAAAAGTTATATGCGACGCGTTTCGGAGTTACTTCTCCATCATCGGGCGGAATACTTCTGTTGCTAATGTTGTTGGTTGTTTGTTGTTTCACTTTCAACTTGACTAGAGCTTTGTTCTTCTATTGTTGTTGTTGGTTGTTTTGGTTGTTCTTTTTTGTTTTGGCATTTTGATGATGTGTTGTTTTCTTTTTCTTTTTCTATTTTTCTATTGTTGTTGTTAATTGTTTATTTATTTAGTTGGAGCTTTAATTTGTATTATGTTGTCTTTTTCTTTCTTTTATTGTTTGTGTTCAAATTGTATTGCCGTCTCATATAGTGCGTTAGGTTTAATAGTTAGTTTGTCATTTAATATTTTGTCTTGTTCTTGTCTGTATGCTTTATAGATTTCATACTCTTCCATTGCGTCAAGTAGTCTACTTTTTCTGCAAATATGCAATGTCTGTAAATTTGTCTCGATGTCTGTATAATTGTGATTGTTGTCTATTAAATGCAAAGCAAATGCAGATTTGGTGTTTGGTTTGGCTTTGTGTTCTTTGAATCTCTCTTCAAAGGTTCTACCTGTTTGGCCGATGTAATATTTGTTGCAATCATTGCATTTAAGTTTATAGACTCCGGAGTTTAATTTAGCTTCTTGTTTTACTTTTGGTTTTAATATATTTTGAATATTGTTGTTTGTTTTGAATGTTACGTTTATGTGAAGTTTCTTAAATTGGTTTGTTAATATTTGTGGTACTATGTTGGTGTATGTGACTGATGCATATTTTGGAGTTTCTATTGTTGTCGGTATAATAGTTTTGTTGTTGTTTATTTTCTTTTCCTTTTTCTTTATTAACTTGTCTATTAATGTTGTTTTGTATCCATTATTGTATGCGATTAGTTTAATTATATTAATTTCGTTATCAAAATCTGCTTTGTCCATAGGGATGTTGAAAGATCTATTGATGAATGCATTGAAGGCTGCCAGTTTTTGAGAATTTGGGTGGTGGGAATCATTATGTATGACGGTGTCAGATGTAGTTTCTTTCCTGTATATTTTATATTTTAGTTTATTATTGCATTTTGTTATGGTTATGTCTAGAAAATTGATAGAGTTTTCACAACAGAAATCGAAAATAATAACTCTATCAATTTTCTAGACATAACCATAACAAAATGCAATAATAAACTAAAATATAAAATATACAGGAAAGAAACTACATCTGACACCGTCATACATAATGATTCCCACCACCCAAATTCTCAAAAACTGGCAGCCTTCAATGCATTCATCAATAGATCTTTCAACATCCCTATGGACAAAGCAGATTTTGATAACGAAATTAATATAATTAAACTAATCGCATACAATAATGGATACAAAACAACATTAATAGACAAGTTAATAAAGAAAAAGGAAAAGAAAATAAACAACAACAAAACTATTATACCGACAACAATAGAAACTCCAAAATATGCATCAGTCACATACACCAACATAGTACCACAAATATTAACAAACCAATTTAAGAAACTTCACATAAACGTAACATTCAAAACAAACAACAATATTCAAAATATATTAAAACCAAAAGTAAAACAAGAAGCTAAATTAAACTCCGGAGTCTATAAACTTAAATGCAATGATTGCAACAAATATTACATCGGCCAAACAGGTAGAACCTTTGAAGAGAGATTCAAAGAACACAAAGCCAAACCAAACACCAAATCTGCATTTGCTTTGCATTTAATAGACAACAATCACAATTATACAGACATCGAGACAAATTTACAGACATTGCATATTTGCAGAAAAAGTAGACTACTTGACGCAATGGAAGAGTATGAAATCTATAAAGCATACAGACAAGAACAAGACAAAATATTAAATGACAAACTAACTATTAAACCTAACGCACTATATGAGACGGCAATACAATTTGAACACAAACAATAAAAGAAAGAAAAAGACAACATAATACAAATTAAAGCTCCAACTAAATAAATAAACAATTAACAACAACAATAGAAAAATAGAAAAAGAAAAAGAAAACAACACATCATCAAAATGCCAAAACAAAAAAGAACAACCAAAACAACCAACAACAACAATAGAAGAACAAAGCTCTAGTCAAGTTGAAAGTGAAACAACAAACAACCAACAACATTAGCAACAGAAGTATTCCGCCCGATGATGGAGAAGTAACTCCGAAACGCGTCGCATATAACTTTTAAGAAACTTAAGTTGTAATAGTAAATTAAAATAAGAATCAATAAATATTTATAAAAGTGTATTTATTTTTATACGTTTTTTCTTATAATCTATCATTAAAACTATCTGTTAGGCCTGATTATCGAGTTATGATCCCAAAACCATTTTTCTTGGTTTTTTTCCTCAGCTAATTGTATTCCCATATAAAGAATATCTCCTAATGCCAATATCTTGGCAACTAGGTCTTGGAATTGAGTTTAGCTTACAATGGTCTACTATGGAAAACTCTCTGTAAGGTCTGCTTTCCGAGTTGTGATCCGAATATCGTTAGATAAAAAAAAAAACATTTATCGGGTTTGGTAGAAAAGAAATAAAAAGAGAGTTCAAATCCGAATTTTCTATTTGAACTTTTATTTATTTTGCTTATAAGCAAATAAATGAAAAGTAAAGTACCAATTTACTGAATACAGAATAGTCACTTTTGAAGCAATCGCTTAGTTGAGAAATATTGTATACAATTTTTTTTCCTTCGTTCTCCATGATTCTCATCGTTTCGAGTCTCTTTAATTTTGAACTACAAAAAAGTGTGGCCTAATCTAGATAAGGTACTTCTCATGGATTTAAGAATCTTAAGCAGGGCTGCTTTTTGTGTGAGAGCATTTCTTAGGGAATATTGATTTTGAGATAGTCGTTACACAGGAACTCGTAAATAAATTCGTTGGGGTTGATAAAGAATGACTTTACGATGGCTGAGACTTCGATATAAGTGGGACCGGTAACTTTGTCCCGTGCGTGCGTCGGCGTTGTCTATCTGCATGTCTTTAGTCCTCGCGTCTACAGCTTAAACAGATGGATCGAAAGACTTCAAATCTAGAAATAGCTAGTTTATAACAAGAAATCCCATTAGGAAGCAAACAATCAGATTCCCGTCCAAACATTATTTTAACGTTTTTTTTTTTTAAATTTCAAACAAGTATTTGATTTGTTAAAAATTCTTAAAAGTCCGAATGAATTTAAAATTAATTTACAAAAAAGAAAAAAAAATGAAAGAAAAATTGCTTTTAATTAGATAAAATGAACCCCACTTCAACACATGTCGAGTATTAGTATAAGTTCAACGGAATTTTATAAGGTTTGCCATCAAAGGTATTCCTTCTTATGACTATCGTTTGTCAACACTTCAGATGGAAACATTGTCACAGACAAGAACCAACAATGATATTGTATTTACCATCAGATTATTACGGGTGTAACTGACGCTCCGCCTTATTTCCGTTAACAATAGAGGGGGAAGTTCCAATTTTCGTGGTAGGGACATGATTAAAGGACCTAGGCATCGAACAAACTATGGAATGCATGAACCCTTCAAACGAATGAGCAGACTTTCTAACTGCAACTCAAATCTTTTCGATTTCAATTTTGGTACAAATTATTTAAAATCACTATTCAAGCCAGTCTTCACGCATTTAAATGTGTTTTTGTGCATTTTTAGTTCCCATGTAATTTTAATTTTGTTTTTTTTTCGCTTGTGGAAGTGTTTGTTTTAGTGTTTTCTTACTAACAACTAAAACCGCATTAAGTGATGAGCCGGTGGTATAACACAGATTCTGTGTTGGCAAGCCATTGGTCGCTAATCAAAGTTTGCTATAAGCTCTCTTCGACCAATCCTGACAGTATAAATAGATTTTAATACATAATGGACATTTTTTTACGCAATCTCAACATTTATGAAAGCCGTTGAAATTGTCGAAAGAAGAGCCTTGTTCCTGTTGCAAAATGAACATTTTTTTCTTAGTTAAATTTTATCAAAAATTCCAAAGTCGACCTCCAATAACAAACATCATTGACAAAAATCTCAATCACTCATAGAAATTCCATTTTTAGTTGTTTTGTTTGTTCAAAAACTATGCCGGCTTAAGAATCAAGGCCACTAATATTTTAAGTTTCATGAGAATTGGGCTCTCCAAATTGAAAATTCCTTCCGGGAAATCATTTTGATTTTTACGGTAGATCTGGGTTAAACAGGAGATGTTCAACTGAGTACCTAGCATATATTCTTCAAATGACCAGAAAGCTAATATAGAAGTCAAATGAACAATTTCTTAATGAACATATAATTCTATTTGTTTATATGTATGCTCTTCAAGCTTTACAAATTACCTCAATTTGTGCCTTCAAAGCTCCTTTTGATTAACCGGATTTTATTTAAATAAATCCTCAAAGTACACATGCTGCATTCGAGCTATAGTATTCTCTTCATTCTGGACGTAATTTTAATTTATGTTTTTGCAAAAACCTACAAATACTCAGTTTTAGTACTGCCCAGATAGAAATACCTTAATTAAATAAATACTCCTTTTGTTAGTGTGTTTCTTGGATGCTGTGCAACATAATTTATATTTTCCGGTTGCAAGGCATCCACCTACAAAACGACTAGCTCACGTCCTTACAAGTACATTGGCACTGCTTGAAATAACTATAACTTCCCCTTCCCCCTCTCATAAAACAGACTAAAAGCAAAGAAAGATCCATTGAATTACATCTAGCACACAATTCAAGATTATTATTGCATACCTTTAAAAAAGAAAAAAACAAGACACACCGAGATACACCAACTGCTGGGTACTGTACAACAACTGTCGGCTGCAGAAAATTTGCACTATCCAATATTTTGTTTGCTTTGCACAAACACAAACCCTTGCAAATGCCCAAAAATACTATCCACACAGGAATCATCAAATGGTTAAGGACCTTCAATACATCTACAAACACATACATTCTCTGCGAAGATACCACATCCGGATGAGCAGTATTGCATAGAAATCCAAAAGCAAATTGGCTTCCTTTGGAAATTTCTGTGCAAATGAATTTTTGAGATTTTATGATCTGCAAAGCAAAAATAATCACAAAAAAACCATAACTATATTTTTGAAATGCCGCACCAGAGTCCTTCCATGTCAGGATGTTTGTACAGAAATAGAGTCATTTTTACAAAGGGCATACCAACCACACTTTGCTGATGTTGGACATGCTATTGAGAACACCCTGCGTAAAAGGGCATACGCCACCCAGAGCGAGTGGGTGGATTGGTATGCAGATATTTTGTTATATCCTTGCTGATCCTTGTTCTATCCACTTGTGTTCTTTTTTGTACTCTTTTATGCACTTCAAAGAACCAAAAGGGCTCAGGTGATGGTTTGGGACAGAGAGGGTGGCCATTTACTCTTTGGCCAGTGCCAAAACACTTAATATAGCAATTGCCTGAGAGTTGGTGTAAATATTTGCACTTGTGTCCTTTTTTAATTAAAATTTTAATTTTGTTTTTCCATTTGGGGTTGGTTGGAATCGTCAAATGAATTGTGTAAACGCATATTGTTTGCGCTACTCATTCTCCGTTTACGAACCGATATGGCATCCAATACGCTGGATATTTGTAATATGACAAATGGACTGCGGTATTGTTATTGCATCCTCGAGGCATTCACAGACAGATCCTAGCCATTGGCCGTGGCGGTGTAGTCGAATGCATCATCCCCTGTATTTACTATCCAAAATCAATAGGCCACAAGACATTTCAATTCAAATTTTCGCACACAGGAAACATAGGAAACAGGACGCGCAAGGACAATAGGTACGACTTTGGAATAGAATAGATCGAGGAGTTGATTTTTTATTTGTTGTCTGTGTGTTTTTGTGTGGATTCATGATAATATTTAATTTATTGCGGTGCTTTTGTGTACTTTGTAATGTGAGAGGAACTTCCCGATTCCGATTGTTCCTGAATTCGATTGCATTGAACAAACACTCAATAGGCGCTGTTTGTTGTGTATCGTTGTTTTTTCTTTTGTTTTTACAAACCTTTGTGGTTTGGATGTGAAAAGGCCGGGAAAAATATTGGACACTTATTGGAGAAAAAGGATTTATTACAAAAAATAATCATTTTTTTGTAATTGAATTTTTTCCAATTAATTAATTTCAATGTTTAAGAGTATATATGTTGTGAAATTGTTACAGAAGTATAAGAAAGAATATAATTTTCAATTGAATATAATTGAAAATGATGAATCAAATGTGATACATCTTGAGTCAAATGTGATTCATCTTGAGTCAAATGTGATTCATATTGAATCAAATGTGATACATAATGATTCAAATATGATGCATGAACCAAATGTGATTCATAGCGAATCATCATGAATCATAATGAATCAAATGTAATTCATCATGAGTATGAGGTATATTTGGTTCAGTAATAATTATTTATGATGCATTGACTTTTAGGAACTGTCGCTATAGTCCTTTCGTGTGGCTTCTTTTTTTAATTGTGATACTGATAGCTGAAAACTTCAATGTTAAACCTCGGCAGTTAAAAATGAGTTGGAAAATATTGAAAACCTATTCATATCAGAGTGGCAATTCACGAATCGTTGTGCTTTCGGTTTTGTGGGACAAATCGGCCTCCATGTAAGCTAAGTAAAAAAGAATCGATGGTAGGCACTCTTGAAAGATTGAGCTACAACTTCTGAGCAACTGCAGTGATAGCAAAGAGCTTGATTTCGACATCAATGTATTTTTATTTGTATAAAGTGTTGCATTTTTCTCTTCGAAAAACTCCGAAGCCCAATTGCCCCGTTTTTTAATACGTTGTAATCCTAACAACTAAATGCAATCATCATCAATACAATGAACTTACTCCTACTAATTCAACTAAAAAACAGTAATTCCATTCTACCATAACGAACTCGATTCATCCAGCAATTTACATCCCAAATCCCAACAGGATATTCACGCCAAACAAAATGCTCTCAATTAAACACACACCAGTTGAATTTAAACAAAACGAATGCAATTACAAAATACAAAAATAAATCACACCAGGCTACCATAGGAGTACAAATTAAACAATCTAATCAATAATAATCCACAACGCAAAACTCTACAAATTCAATACAAATTTTATTGATCTCGCCTCAGACATAAAATTAAACCAAAAAGTAAATCTAACACGTACCGTACCTTTTCGAAATTCTCCAGCTCCCGCTGGCTGGTAATAGATTTTGAGATAATAATTTCGAACTGATCCTACGTCCTTCCAAACACATGTGTGTAGCTTTCATACTACAAAATACGGCAGACTCCCCCCAGATACCCACAAAAGCAAATAAATCATGTTAATCCAATAAAGGACCATAAAAAGTTTCAAGTTAAATGGCTTTATTACTGGCGAGAGGGTAGGGCAATCGCATACAAATGTTTGTTCGGTTTTCAAAGTTTCTCTTTTGTTTTTGCGCTTTACAGGAGCGAGGAATGAGAAAAACAATAAATGGCACCACACCATGTTCACCCATTGAGAATTTCCCTTAAAGTGCTGCTGTTTTATGATCCAAGTTCATATCGCTATCCCTTTTTTTTTAAGATCCGCTTGCCCTACCTTGTTGAAAAAGTTTCATTAGTTGGATTTTTATCTTTGAGGAGAATTTTTAAATTAATATGAATTTTGTGGTCTTGGGTCACTGTGGCGTATGCGTAACAAATAAAAAACTCAAATTGTAGCAGAACATGGAGATGAACCAAAATCGGTAGTTTTATTCAAGCAAAATGTAAATTTGAAATATTTCGTTCGAGAGACATAAAAAAGTGGCACTTCCAGATATCCGATCACATTTCCTTCGTCCCATTTTAATGATTGTGTTGCTGCGGACTGGGCTCACACTGTTTTCTTTTTTTTTCATTCGGGGCAAAATTTATTGATTTAATAACCCGGCCGTAAATATACAAATGAAATCGTATTAAAAAGATAAATGGCTTATTTGGATGGCAGCCAGAATAACTATACGACTTTGTAGAGAGGTTGATACAAAATTTTCATTGGGTCCGGTGATGTGTTGTTGTGTGCGTTGATTGCAGGATTCCAACCCCTTCATGGCCATCAGGACGTCCGTCGAGGCAAAATAAGAAGTTTTAATAAAGGCCATTTCCGCAGGGAAATATGCTGTGGTTGGTCTGGCCACACCGAGTCAGACAGTCGCATTGTATTTTTGATATTTTTTTTTTTTTTTTGGAAAAAACCATCAGCGACTTTTTGGACTTTTTGGATAAAATCTGTTGGTTTTTGTTTCAAACGAGGGTGGCAACGTACGTAGTAGTTTAAGTGGATTGGAGACACCGAGTATAATGACGACATTCAGATTTATGGGCTTGGGCAATTTCCGTTGTTGTTAAAAATGGGCAATTGATATTTTATATTAAAAACGAATGTTTGTGTTTCAGGGCTACTCATTTGCATTGTTTTTTTTTCTTTTCTTATATGAATGTGTATTCCTCGTGCTGTTAAAAGCAACAGAAGAATACACTTGGCCTTAAGAAATGTTGGTCAATTTAAATATTTGCATGTGTTGTTAAAGAATTAGCAAAAATACAGTTTGATTTAAATACTGTTTGAAAAAGAACAGAGGGATGGGTAATATGTTGGTTTTGGTAAGACGAAGAAAGACGAATCAGATGAATTTAGAACTGTTTATATCTAATGAAATGATAAAGATAAAAGATTGATTTGAGTTTAGTTTTTTTTCAAGTATTTCGTAAACTCTTTTATGAACATTCCAAAAAAAAAAATAAAAAACAGGAATACTTCGGAAAAAAGGTACTCAAAATCAAGGGCGGAACCAGAGGGGGGCGATAGGGGCGATCGCCCCCCCTGAGCTGCCTTAAATCTAGTGACATAACAAGCAAAATATAATTTTAAAATGTTAACTATAAATCATCATCATCAAGACCGTGAAACGTGGTAACATGATATTCAGGTGAAAATAAAAAAATAAACTATGAGTGCGCCCTTGTCGTCCACATAGGTAACATACTTCCCAGAGGAGAAAAATAAAAGAAAAAATTCAGTTGTTAATAGAAAATCATTTTTTTTTTCAACTTAACCGGTTTAATCATGAATTTCCTATTCCTACTTATATATAGACCTCTTTTCCTTGAAACCACGAAAATATATCCACTTCAACTCATTTTCAATTGTTTATAACAAATTACTGTAAAATAATGTGTTTTCTAACATTGATGAATAAAATTTTTCTAGAATTGTTGCATTTTATGCTGAAATTATCATAATTTTCATGAATAAATGTTGAATACTTTCTGATTTTGTTAGATTTCTTCAGTCTTTTTTCTTCAATCCTTTCAAACCGCTAAGCCGATTTCGCTGAAAACTTATTCAGTTCTCAATCAAATAATTATCTATATCTATACTAATATATAAAGCTGAAGAGTTTGTTTGTTTGAACGCGCTAATCTCAGGAACTACTGGTTGGAATGGTAAAATTCTTTTTGTGTTGGATAGTCCTATTAATCGAGGAAGGCTTTAGGCTACTTTACAATAGGCTGCGACCAGTATGAGCGAAGAATCTGTGGAAAATGTTGAAAAAACGGCAAAAAATATTCATTTTTCTGCGTTTTAACGCTCTTTTCTCAAGAAGTGCTTAGTCAAATTGAACAATTCTTTTTGTTTTGAATGGTCCATTTATCGAGAAAGGCTTGAAGCCAGTGGCATATTATCCTAAAGGCAAACTAGGCACGTGCCTAGGGGCGCGACAACAAAGGGGCGCTCGGGCGCAGTAATTCTTACAAGTGGCAAATAATGTGAGTTCATACGTGGTTGTTAAAGTAACAAACTTGTGAACTATAATTGCACTTGCATCTTCTGTTAAAATAAAAATCGGTCCTGAGCAATTACTCTTATACAGCAGGTACAGAGTCAACTCGGTTTGCCAACCCGGAAATCGATTTAGAGCCGTTTTCTTCACTCGAAATTGAAGTCAACTTGAGGATATTTTTTCTCAACTCCTGATTTTACATTTCTTTACTCATAGTTGAACATTTCAACTTTTGATTCTCAACTCTCAAGTTACTCAACTTCCAATTTTCTCAACTTCCGAAAAAAGTAGAAGTTGAGAGGCAAACTTGAGAGTTTTTTCTCAAATTCAAATTTTCAAAAAATGTCCCTTGTCTAAATTTCATACTGAATAGAAATTATTTGCAGCTTAGAATTTTTCGGGAAAAGTAGTATTTACCACTAGCACTTCTATACTGCACACAACAAATTTTCCGCCACCAAACTACTAATCAAAAAGAATCACATTTCAATTATATTCTTGAACGCTTGTTCTGGTCGCGACTTAAGCATAGAATTCTAGCGCATCTTTGCATGTGCTTCTTTCCCAGTAAAAAATGTTGCGTCTTCCATATACACGTACAAACAAATTATAAATTAATGACAATTACTCCCGATATGTAAATTTTTTTTTTGACATAAACTCAAATCGAAAGTTGAAACAAACGTAATTGTCAAAAAATATCCCAGGAAAATTTTGAAAAAATTAGAGAATCCAACTTTTGAATTTAAACTTTCGAGTTGAGATTTAAAGTAGTGAAGAAAAACGATTTTCAACTTGAGTTAAGGACTCTCAAGTTTCTCTCAACTCTAGAGTTGGCCAACTTGAGAGTTTCCTACAAGTTGAGAAATAGTGAAGAAAATGGCTTTCTTCTATTTTTGTATGCGTTTTTGAATAAGTAGGTATTGATTTTACTTATTGTAGGGGAAAATAACCAAATGGTCGAAGTTCATCAGTGGATGGCAAAGATTTCGACGGATGTAAAACCTTTCTTTCTTTCTAGATTGATTTTGAGATTGATTTGAGAACCGAGTTGCCACTCGGTTTGCATAAGAACCAACTCGAGTTAACTTGGTTTACAAAATTTACACTGCGGCAGATCATTAATTAACCAAATTCGTAAGATCTTTCGGACAATACTAATAGATCTCATGTTAACTAAGTCTCTTTTTCCTTGGCCCCTATTTCAACGCCTTTTCTTTAGGCGCGATGCAGCGATTTCGGTCAAACTATAGTACGAGATATTTCCATATAGGGGCGCCAGTGAGATGCTTGCCTATGGCGCCCTCAACCTTTAATCCGCCACTGCTTGAAGCGATATAATATTACGCTGCGACCAATAGGAGAAAAGCGTCAGAGAAAAATGTTGCAAAAACGGCAAAAAAATATTAATTTTTGAAGACTTCTATTGTTTGCTTGAACGCGCTGTTCTCAGGAACTGCTAAATCAAATTGAAAATTTTTTTTTGTGTAAAACATATACATATATGGAATATATCAATTTTTAAGGTATACAACGTTACGGTGCAAATAATAAGAGCAAAGGATGAGTGAAAAGCGTTGCTAAAACGTGGAAAATTATACATTTGTAGGAAAGGAAAATTTCGATCTCAAAACAAAATTCCGACGGGCGCATGATGCACAACTCAGACGTACATCTGGTCGGTGGACGAGGGACAGGCGGACGAAGTCGCGGGAAACTGCTAATCATAAATAATTTGTAATGTCAACACCATGAGCGGTTCGCGAGAATCGAGATAATCATATTTTTCATGCAAAACTGACGAATTTTCACTACTTTCAAATTTTTAATTCCGATTAAAAAATAGCTGAAAACTTAATCAGATCTTAATAATCGATTCTGCATCGAATAAGTCCAATTTCATATCAATACTATTAGCAGTTAAAAAACAACGCAAATCACATACGCACACTCACACAGACATTATGATATGTTAAATGGTTTGATGCAAATTTGGAGGTTCACAAAATAGGACCCTTTACAATAACTTTATGTAAGCAAAATTTTGATGTTTTTAACTTAAGTTATTGTATAGGCAAAGGGTCCTATTTTGTGAATCTCCAAATTAGCATCAAACCATTAACCTATAATAAAATCAACTTCAATTCATTGAATTAACGTAGTAGGCATTATCATTTTAACAGCTTGGTGTCCTATCTCCAAAAATGTCCTAGAGAAATTAAAAGTACCCGAATTAAAAACGTGGAAAATAAAATGGGATTTGGAAAATTATGACTTTTCTTGGGATCTTTGTATACTTGATCTTGACACTACCCAAGAATATAATATACAAAGCTTGGGATGCTTAACAGTTTTTGATCATAAAATTTTTCCTACGTTGCGCGTGTTCTTCCAAATTATTGTTTCAGTGCGTTCAGTGGAGCAAGCGGAGAGAGAACTTTTTCTACTGTCGGGAGAACTCAAATTTAGCTGTGATCAGGCATGGCAGAAGATCGATTAGTTGGCTGAGCGCTATTAAACATACATTCAGATTTGGACTTGACAAAGCAAACATCAATTAGATTTCGCATTATAAAATTGTACTTGTTATACCTCTGTTCGAATAATTTGTTATGTGATTATATTATCAAGTAAGCTGTTAATCTATAACTTCTTTTATCCTTAAAATTTGTGATAAAAAAGTACAAAGTATGTTAAAACACCAATAAAAATGTCACATTTGAATTAATTTAATATAAATCTTCACTGTTTTCCAAAACCCTGTACGATTAATTGTTTTTTTGAAGACCTTTTTTTCTTTGCCTATTAAATCAACATTTTCAAGGTCGCCCACCCTAACAAGAGTCTCTGGATCCGCCCCTGCTCAAAATTCGTTCTTGGACTCAGAATTAACTTACAAGCTCTGCGATCAAAGAAAAGAAAATGTGCACGACTGAGTAGTACGAACTTGCTCCTGTATTCCAAGACTTAACTCACACGAAAACATTAAAAAAATAAAGTAATTAAAATTCATAGCTAAAAATTTAAATTGAAATATGTAGTATGTACCTCAAAAAAAATTCATCATTTCAAATGTCCTAAACTTAATATGGGTATGCAGTATTCAAGAATATGTTAATATACGTCTTACATTTGAATTAAGTTTTAATATCGAACCGTTTTTGAATCAATTTGAAAACAAAATATTATTTGGACAAAATAAACGTACTCCCGAGAAAATAAATACTCTGATCAGACTACTATTTTTCGAGAAAATCTTATAACGAAAAAACGGTTCTTTGAGAAGAACCGTTTCGGACCAATCCAAAAATAATGTTCTTACATTAAAAACACCAGTTTTCGAAGATTTAAAAAAAAATCGTAGTAGCCATTTTTGAGAAAATTTAATCTTTTGGTTTTTGGCCGAAAAATTTTATGGTAGCTACCCCAAATTTTGATCTTAGAAAAAATCAAAAAAAAGACCCACGCAAATTCGCTTGAACCTCTAATTTTCAAGTCTGAAGTCAATCGGACCAGTGTGGTTAAGGCTGTAGGTGCGTTTAGAGACAGACAGACAGACGGACGGAATGGCCGAACCCACTTTTTTCGACTTCTCTATCATCGTTATGTCGTATTTGATCAAAAACTCCCTTTTTTTTATGTACGAATTCTATATTTGCCATATAGTCCAGTCAAATTAGTGCTCAAAATAGAAGCAAGGTTACAAAAATTCCCATAGAGCTGAAAATTGGTATTGTTGTTCAGAATTCTATTATAAATGAATTGTGAAAAGTCCCCATCAATCCCCTTTGTGCAAAAATTTTATTGATGGTCAAAGTTAGCAAGAATAGGGTTTTTGCGTTTTTCAGCTAAACGGTGGGTTTTACAGAAAAAATATTTCACATTGTAGATCATCCGATTCTGTACAAAAAATGTATCCACACTTTTTACTTGCGACATATAGAATATATGGCAAGTATTGAATTCGTAAAAAAAAAAATTTGATTTAATGATGAGATATGACATTACGATGATAGAGAAGTCGAAAAAAGTGGGTCCGGCGATTCCGTCCGTCTGTCTGTCTGTCTGTCTGTCTGTCTGTCTGTAAAGGCACCTACAGCCTTAACCACTGGTCTGATTGACTTCAAACTTGAAAATAAGGGGTTTGAGCGAATTCGCGTGGGTTGCTTTTTTGATTTTTTTTTAATATCAAAATTTAGGGTAGCCACCATACGATTTTTTTTGCCAAAAACTAAAAGTTTCAATTTTCTCAAAAACGGCTCATACGATTTTTTTAAACTTCCTCGAAAATTTTTGTTTAAAACTCTGATGTATTTTATGTAAAAAAAAATATTTTTGTATTGCTCCAAAACGGTACCGCCTATAGAACCGTTTTTTGTTATCAGATTTTCTCGAAAAATAAAAGTCCGATCAAAATTTTTTTTGGATTTTTTAAAAATATTTTTAAACTTTTTTTTAAAAATTCTGTATCTCAAAAACGGATCAATATTAAAAATTGAAATTTACTTAAATGCATAGTTACACATTCTTGAATACTGCATACCCAAATTAATTTTTAGATATTTTTGAAAAATTTTATATATAAAAATTAATTTAAAAAAAAACCGCTCCGACGATTTTAAAAATAAAAATTTGAAAAATCAACAATTTCTTAAGAAATCATATGACATCATTTTTTTCAGATTGAATCGTTTTTTGAGGTAGATATTTCAATTTAAATTTTTATTTACAAATTAAATTTTTTTTATGAGTATTTGGAATTCAGGAGCAAGTTCGTGCGACCGAGTCGTGCACATTTTTTCATAAGTATTGCCATTTCCGTGATACAGCGGTTTAAAAAACTGAAAAAAATATTTTATTCGTAATATGCACACGTTTCCAAACCAGCTATGAGGTAGTGTGCTCGGCGCTTTTTTTTTAACGTGGTTTCCCCGGTAAGCCTATTTCACCATGTATTGTGATCCTATTGAGTATTGAATTCACATTGAGTATTGAAAATGATGAAAGCTGTGTAAATTATGTAATATATAAATGGAAAAAGAATTTGAAAAAATGATTTGCCGGATTCTTATAATGATCCAATGGAACTTCTAGTATATTATATTGTCTTCGTTTTCTACTTTCTCTTTTTCTTCATATTCCTGCTGGATACAAATATGCTCTTAAAGTGATGCATCACAATATGTCTCATCACTGATGTCGTAATTATTTTCATCTAGTATCGATTCAACATTGGAACTATAATAACAAGGATAGTCGTCCTTGACTATCCGCTGTCTATGCGGATTTATAGTTGGGTGGCGCTTCAAGAAATTCGCAATTTGAGTTTCAGTCAGAACACTTTTAATATTTAAAAAAAAAATTAAGCCAGAATCTTATTCCGAAAATTGTTAAGAAATTTGTTTTTCATTACGAAAATGAAATAGAGTGCGTTTATATAAGTTTTATATGTTCTTTTTAACGTATTTTTTTTTTTTTTTAATTTTTGAGGTTAGAATATTGTTAAGTACTTATTTTATTCAGGAGATTATGAAGTGAGAAAACTTAATGAGAAAAATTGGGGCCGGGTTCAGCGAAGTAAGTGGTTGAGCAATATTTTCTCAATGTTAAGTATCCACATTGCCAATCAAAATTCTAAGAAAGTATTACTATTTTTGAATAAGCAATTTTTGTGTGAAAAGATGTGAGACCATGAAAATTAAAAACGGCAATAAACCTAATGCCATTTATTTATCACTTAAGACAGATATTTGATATTTGGAAGGCGATAGTCCTTATTTCCCAATGAGTCAAACACGGAACCCATATGGGTCTAGATATCCACACACATTTTTATATGTAGAGATTTATTTTAAGGTCAAACTACACGAATCTCCTTATATTCACTTATCAAAGGGCACGGTAGTGCCCAGCCAAGTTCTAGCACTACTCCCTTTTTACAGGATCGACCTCAAGCACGTTTTTACCCACCCATAACTTTTGAACCCATAGAGTTCGAAGCTTCAAATTTGAATTGCGTATTAACTTCATGGGCACAAAGACCCTGTGAAAAACATAATTTTGTAGAACCACTACTTCCTGAGATATTGAACAGTAAAAATTTCAAAAACCGTAATTGACTGACTGACTGACTGACTGACTGACTGACTGATCATCAAGATTATGAAGCACTTCTAACAATAGCAGAATCTTGAAATTTGGTAGAATGGTAGGTTTTCGGGTGTATACAAAAAAAAAGTCGAAAATTTCAATTTGCTCATTCAGGGGGCGTGGTATCCGCCCACTTTCTAAAACTGGTCGTAGGATCTTGAAATTTGGAATTCTTTTAAGGTTTTGGTTGAATAACATGAAAAAATGAGAAAAAAATTTATTTCCGTTTAGGGGCGTGGTATCCGCCCACTTTCTTAAAATGGTCGAAAACGTTTCATTTCGAAATTCTAATAGGGTTTCGGTTAAGTATAAGAGACAATATAAGTATAAAAATGCAGTTTCATTAAAGGGGCGTGGCTGCCGCCCACTTTCTTGAAATGGTCATAGGATGTTGAAATTTAGAATTCTGATTTGTTTAACTTCATAAAACTCCATGAGTAACTTTCTTTAGTGGTTTCGCAATGGACCCTTGGGGTCTTAATGTGACATCTAGACAGCCACTCTAACCTAACCTATCTATTATTTATTTATAAATTGGCAGAGCAATTAGAGTGTTAAAGTTTGCAAATTGCTAGCTTATTAAGTTATTTCAAGGTTTATGCTTCCATAAAAAACTTTGCAAAAAGATGTGAAATCAGAACAAAAACATAAAATGTAAAAAAAGAGCCAAGTTCACTTATGTGCGAACAACACTGTGTAAAAAGTCAGCCACCAAAAGTAATGAGATCTAAAAGAACGCCAAGTTCTTACATGTAATCATTATCTTCTACGATTTAAAATATTCAATATAACACTTTTATTACATGTAAGAACTTGGCGTTCTTTTAGATCTCATTACTTTTGGTGGCTGACTTTTTACACAGTGTTGTTCGCACATAAGTGAACTTGGCTCTTTTTTTACATTTTATGTTTTTGTTCTGATCCTTTTTTATCACATTTAGGTATCATCATAATTTTAAACGAATTCGAAAATCCCGACCAAAACCTTATTGAATCTCAAACTTTTAACTCATGAAAAAAAACTAAGTTTGAAAACTAAATAAAATTTTTGCAAGCAACATAAATGTACTTATTTCCAACATCGCGATGCATCGGCATTTAAAATTTGAATATAGAAATAAATATTAACCATAAACTTTCCTAATCAAAGCAACCAAAAACCAGAAAGGTAAAGTTGATTTTATCGTAAATTTTGTTTATTTGCCGCTCTAAACATTTGCATACTTTACCAACTAAATCTGTTTCGTGTTGGTATTTTAAAATTTATCCTACACAGCTCAAAGTGTGTTTTATATCCGCGTTGTGATGCGATGCAGTGCTTTGCTCTTAACAAGTAATTATAGTGTTTTAATTGAACCATAATATTTTCCTCACAACATACGTCCTTTGCATTCAGCAATAATTAGCACTTACACGCATGCATCATACGACGTAATAGCTCGCATATAGGTTCCATGCTACACCCAGTAGAACGGATTTCATATTGAGGCAGAACTTGATATTCATGGGAAGGGCGGGTAAAATTTCGTTTCAAAAAATGTCTGGCTATGCTTAAAGTTCGGTGATTTCAATGAATGCCATAAGCCTCCATCCCTTGAATTTGTTTGCAGAGATCCAAATTGAAACCACAAGGCCATTTATGATATTATGTTTATAGAAATGGCAAATTAAAGGAAGTCCGCCACTGACTGCACCTATTCATAAACTTTCTCTCTGGGAAACGAACATTTTGTCGGTCCCGTAACCTTACTCAAGCCCTTATAGCTAGAGCCATCGTGCATCGCCCCGGCCCGCTTGTTTCGCCTTTAATTATTTTCTCCTGACTGCAATTATGGTGGTGGTGTTCCACATCATATCTATTCTTTGCGAGATTGAAAGGATCTCCTCGTCGTTGCTGTGGAAATGCACCATAGTAGGGCACATCCTTGTTATTCATAAACCATTCTCGTGTTTTCTGCTTCCACACAAACAAAAAAAGGAAACAAGAAAAGAAAAGAAAAACTACAACCTTTTCATAACAACAACAAACAATTCCATACAGCGAGAAAATATTTCTTGGGTAAACTACACACGGCTTAAAATTATGTGTGTTTTTTGGACTCCCATTGAGAGATTGAGATATGCACAAAATTTGGTTCTCTCTCTTTCGGTCTCGTTTTGGGAATACATAATAAGAGAATTTCCACTATAAATCTCTGCGGGAAAATCTGGTTTTTGAAAACCGACCATGAGAATGCATATCATACCGACACGATTGTGTGCGGGTTTTTTTGGGGGATGGGGGGCGTAAAAACAACCATCCCGATTTGCAATGCCAGTGTCGTCGTTGTGCTGAACAACAGCCCTGCCAGCATTATTATTTCTGCAAACTTTTCCCAATCACATTTTCCGGTTGGCAGGGCACAAAGTGCTTGGTGGATTCTTAGTTTAGTGAATTTAGTGTGCACTATGAATTCACTATTCGGGTGGGAAAATGAATATTTTAGCCTCTTGCACCCTGTCCGTGCCAAACAAAAAATAAACGTTCTCACACACGTTCACATATTCGGTGTTAAATGAATGGTATTGCCTATAATATGCTCAGCAGGGTGTTCCTAATTTAGTAGTGCTCTGTTGAAAATTTTCGATCACCTTTTTTTTTACTAGGGACTTAAAAAGTTTTTGAAGGATGAGGAGGATATCAAGCACTTAATTTCATTTTATTGCACTTTTTAAACAAACTTGTTTTACTCAAAAGAAAACAAGTTAAGAAAAAAACACCCTTTAGCTCAGATTTCCGGAAAAGTAATTTCATCTGGCATTCATGAAAGGTTGTGAAAGTTTGGAATATTCAATGATGTTTGCCGAGCATTTTAATAATTATTTTGTGAATTGCGCTGAAGGTGTGTGTGGTATGAAATTCAAAAGGATGTTTTCCTTATTACACTCCATGTACCTCTTCGTTGGTGGAGCCTCTGCTTCTACGATAAATATTTTCATTAACTGAAAGAGAAAATTATTTATTACCATATATTCGTGCATTTATTTGGAATTTCACAAAAGCAACAAGAAACCTGAAAACGACAAAAATGTGCTCCACCATTATACTATTGTTGGGTTGAGTTTCGGCAGCAAAAATTCCAATTATTTCGTATTGAATGTTAAAAGGATTTTCATTCGGATTCTTCGTCGCTTTTTTTCTACTTTGTCATACTTTAAGGACTAATAGTCATTCTTGAATTGATTAAGTTGCAAATCACGTCGCATTACGGAAATGATGAAGTTCCAGTTCCAGCCTCAGAGCAGTCCGTCAGTGCAGAGCAAAGCAGTCAGTCGAGCGGAAGAGCTTTCACAAATGGACCTGTTTTCTTTTTTGAGGTGGATGAGTCTTCTTCATTATTATTTTTATTCTTTTTCAACTAAGGATGTTGCAACTCATTTGAGATGTGTATTTATTGGCAATTTTTTTACATCATGAAGGAAAAAAATGGAAAACCTTTCAAAAGATGGATTTCCATTGTTAGATGGTTGCCATTCTGTGATGTTCGATGTTGGCTTTCAGATTGGCTCAAATGTGAGACCTGGGAAAAAGTAGAGAGAGAGAGAGAGAGGAAACTTTCTCCACTCGACCTTACATCCTGAATTTGCCATTTAAAGGATTCTTAATGATGATTTTCCTTTGAATTGAAAAAAAAAATCATTCAACCAACGACGACGGAGGATTTGAACCATGGAAAAAAAAGTTGTCACTGTCTGTTGGAGTATGCGAGAATGAGTAGTAGTGTAGTAGCCATGGATGCGGAGTGACTTTGTTAGCAATCTCTTTGCGATCTCCAGCCAAACCATTAAAGTTTAAATCGCTCGTTTAAAAGTTTTTTTTTTATATTTCTTTGTTATTGTTTTTCTTTTTGTTTAAGTTAAAAGACTATCGAGATGATTAATTATTGGCTTTTGTTTTAGCTGTATTGCGGAATGGCACTTAATGGCTGATGGATTGTATCTTGGCAGGTAGGTTGATTGACTTGTATTTATACAAAGTCGGTTAATGTCTTAATGGTTGTAGATTTATGAGTTATGTTTTTTTTTTTTGATGAAGATGAACAATTGAAATAGAATAAAAAGTTAGAAAACCAAACAAACCGAAAAAAAACAAGAAAATCAAATTTTATGAAAAAGTTACAAGAGTTTTCACAGTTATATTTGTAAAAATTAGCTTCTTGAATTAAAAAACTTTAATTTTATTTATACACTAGCAGTTGCCCGCGACTTCGTCCGCCTCTCCCTCGTCCACCGGCCAGAGTATCGTCTCGACTTGTGCATCATTCGTGCGTGGGAATTTTGTTCGGAAGTTTTTGTAAAATTGCATTGCAGTCAACTTTCCCTAGGTCGTAATTCTCTTGAACTTGAAAAATTTGAGCATTTTTTATGATTCCCTTCAGTTGTTCATACTTAAAGCATTCCCTTGGGTGAACTCTCCCTAATAATTCTAATATCTCTTCGTTAAGTAATTTTTTTTTCTTTAAACTGAGCATATTTTTTAGTTAAGAAGTACATAAAATGATATTGTTTAAACACAATAATCTGCACAAATAGTGCAATCAATCACATTCACAAATCAATTGAACTCTCAAAATTCTAATTTCAGCAGTTATTAGGCCAGTTCCACCTAACAACATCTCACTGAGATCTCAATGTCACCTTGACTGAGGCAAAATCATTTGGTGGAACATAATTCTCAGTTATCATTGAGATTTAATGGTTACCTTACTAATTGTTGCTGCAAATATGTCAGCCACGTCAAATAGCTGAGTGAGAAATCGAATCCAAAATAATTTCATCTCAGAGATCTCAGAAAAAAATCTCAGTTCTCACATTTCCACAGATTCTTCGCTGCTATTGGTCGCAGCTTAATTTTAAGTAGAATAAAGCCTTCCTCGATTAATGGACTATCCAACACAAAAAGAATTATACCATTCGAACCAGTAGTTCCTGAGATTACCGCGTTCAAACAAACAAACTCTTCAGCTTTATATATTAGTGTAGATAAAGTTTATATGTCAAAAGGTTCAGAAGACCTAAAATTGAAGTGTCGTGTTTTCTTCAATAAGGCCTGGAGACGAAAACGCGTATCAAATGCTGATTTTGAGAAAAATGTTTGACGATACCACGTCATCTACCTAGATAACCTACAGATAACGATATTAATCCTCGAAAATATCATAGGTTAACCCTAATCCAAAACCTATCGAATGATACCTCGAACTGTATTCATCAAACTGCGTAACAAGTTTTTTGAAGGCCTGGTAGCCGATATATTTGCAAAATTATTCTCATACAATTTTTCTTCATTTAAAATCAAAGTGCACGGTAGTGCCCAGCCAAGTTCTAGCACTACCTACTCTCTTTTTACAGAATCGAGTTAGAAGCTTGAAATTTGAATTACGTATAAACTTCATGGAGACTAAGGCCCTGTAACAAATTAATTTTTTGGAACCACTACTTCGTGAGAGAGCCATAATTGACTCACTGACTGACTGACTGATCATCAAAATTATGAAGCACTTCTAACAATAGCAGAATCTTGAAATTTTGTACAATGGTAGGTTTTTGGTTAAATACAAAGAAAAAATCGAAAATATCAATTTGTTTATTCAGGGGCGTGGTATCCGCCCACTCTCTTAAAATAGTCGTAGGTTGTTGAGATTCAATATTCCGGTAGGATTAAGGAAACGAAATAAAAACAATTGAAATTCTATTTAGGGACGTAGTATAAACCTATATAAGTAGATATGCTATGAGGCTGGGATCTACACTAATGCCTTCTGAAGACACAAATAGGAAGAGGAAACAGTCCAACACCTTCTATGTGCATGTCCGGCACTTTCCAATAGATGGAAAACAGAGCTGTCAAAGTAACGTTAAAATGGGTATCCGTATGTATTAGTTACTTTTGGTATGAATACTCGTTACTTAAATATCGTTACTAGTTACTTTCAGCAGTTGCCCGTAGCTTAGTTGGTAAGTGCGTTGGCTGCTAAGCAGAACGTCGTTGGTTCGAGTCCTACTCAGGCCAAGTTTTTCTTTCATCTTTCACGGGCACTGCCTCTTGCGAAGACCTGACAAAGCTTCCAAGAGTATCAATCTGTCAAGAAAAGGTGCTTCTCAACTCTGCCGTTCGGAATCGGCGTTAAATTGTAGGTCCCCTCAATTCTTCACACGCACTCAGAGAATTGTTGATGAGAGTAAGCCACTTAGGCCTTGGCTCTTCAAGAGCTGTCGCGCCACTCTATTTATTTATTTATTTACTAGTTACTTTCGTAACTTTCGTTGAAATAGATATTAAGGTACGTTAATAACGTATATAAATGGTACATTTTTCAGATGCACAAGCCAAATGATACGTTCTTATTAAAATCTTACATAAATACAAAGAAAGTTTGTGTATGTGTTAGTTTAAATACGATTGAGCTGATAGCCTGGGAGCTGGTGACAGTAAAACTGTACCTAAAGGGATTCACAAATTTTGCATATGATATGGATCAATACTATTTAACCATAGGTACAATATGGGCCTGGTGTGCCAGGGTTTATCCTGGCAGAAATATTTTCTTATAATTAATTTTTATATTTCTTATAATTAATTTTTATATTTCTAAAAATTATGACAATTTTGTACTTGCATGGAATTTTATTTGGATGATACCATTTTAGTGCAAATCTTATGTACTTTCGATAAAGTCTAGTGTACCAGCACCGTGGCAGAAATGTCTGACTGACTGATTTTTAGTTTAAAAGTAGACCAGAATTATAAAATATAATTTCAACCCTAGGGAATGCTGGCTCCCCATTTATGATCCTGATATTAATTTTCTCAAATACATAGAAAAAAAACCAAATCTCGCAAGAACACGCATAAAAAACGACAAAGAAAACACAATTTGTATTCGCATTCTCTTTCTGATCAACAACCTACACCAGATACAAACGAAGAAAAGAGCCACTACCACTAAAATAAAAACACACACTCACTTCTCATTCACATAACTCAACTACTCATACTCAACTAAATATGATACAGTTCACAGAAAAACGAAACACACCACACTAACACAGTATACACCGTTCGAATGACGCGTTACATACCAGTATAGGAAGTGGTATTAGTATGAAATAACTACCTGAAAAAAGTAACTAGATCATACCAGTAACGATATTTATTTTGGAGTACCGAATCGTTACTCGGTACAAATTAAAATATCCGTTACTAAGTAACAAATACATACGGTTTGCTGCAGCTCTAATGGAAAACCTTCCTCGGTCGGTAACCCCTTCTTCGATGATACCAGTGAGCTGGCAACGATCGACATAAGATGATAAGATGTCCCTCAAATTTCATTAAAAGTACAAAATGGTTTGTTTAAGTTCATAACACTCCCATGAGTAACTTTCTTTAGTGGTATCACAATGGAAACAAGGTGTCTAACTGAGTCAACAATATCTAGACAGCCACTCTTACCTTACCTAACTATTATTTTTTTATAAATTGGCACAGGAACTACATTGCAAATTACTAGCTTATACTTATTCAGTGTATATTGGGGGTTCATGCTTCCATGGAAAAAATCTTTGCAAAAAGATGTGAAATTAGAACAAAAAACAAAAAATGTAAAAAAAGAACCATGTTCTCTTATGTGCGAACAACACTATATTTTAAATCATAGAAGATAATACAACAATAGTCGTGTTTTTTTCACTACTCAATAGCCAGCAAAGTAATCAAGTGCAAATAAAACGCTCCAACTCACTTTATCTGTCAAATTCAATTTGAATGGCAAAATGGACCTGAGGGTTGCGTCTCGGATTACAAAAATTAGCAAATACTTCAACCTAAGTGAGTTCATAACTCACATAAGCTCATTTCATTAGATTTGCGTAGCAAAATAATTCTTCTTAACGCTATCAGCGCTGTCTTCATTTCAATAACTGAAAGTTCTATCGCCGGCATAACTGTCATTTTTTACTGGCCTTTTTATCGACTGCCATCCAAATTGTTGTTGTTTGCCAAGGGGAATTTTGCTGTGCTGGCTACTGAGTAGTGAAAAAAACACGGCTAATATTAAAAGAAAATAGAAACTGAGCCCAAAGTTAGTTTGAATCAATTCATCACATGATTTTCATCAAATGATTTTGGACTGGATGGTATCCAGAGCACACTCATTCTCTGACCACAGATACATCCAATTCAGAATCAATGTTGATGAAAAATCTAGTCCAATTAAATTTCGTAATTACCGAAAAACCCATTGGACCACTTATAAAACTACACTTCAAAGTTTAATTAAACCAGGACTCCTAAGTCCCTCTCTTAATGCTAGTGAACTTGACAATAAAGTCAAGGACTTAACCTTAGCTATGAACAAATCGTTAGAGATTGCCTGTCCACCCGTATGTGTAAGGGGAAAAAAGAAACCACATTGGTGGACCTCGGGCCTCGATTCGCTCAGGAAAGAGTGTAGAAAACTCTTTAACAGGGCCAAATATACAAGACAGGTTTCCGACTGGGACTCATACAAAAGTTCCCTGAACAAATACAAAACGGAACTAAGAAGATCGAAACGATCTTCCTGGCGATCCTTTTGTGATAGAATAGAAGAAACCTCCGATGCCTCTAGGCTACGAAAAATTCTTTCAACAAATCCAGTGATGCCCAGCTGTCTAAAAAGAGCAGATGGCTCCTGGACAGCCTCAAGTGAAGAATCTCTTAACTTGCTACTAGACACTCACTTTCCAGGTAGCTCTCAAAATGTAACCTGTAACAATCAGTTGCACTCAATTACTACTACATCATTTCCACAAGGTCTAATCACAAGGGATAAACTGCGATGGGCTATCAACACCTTCGAACCGTACAAATCGGCAGGACCAGATGGCATTATTCCAGCTGAACTCCAAGAAGCCTCAGACATAATAACACCAATCCTTGAGGCATTGTTCAATAGCTGCTTGCATCTGGCCCATATCCCCTCAATATGGAGAGAAGTGAAAGTTGTTTTCATACCCAAGGCGGGAAAATGTTCACAAGTTAACCCTAAAGATCTCAGACCCATAAGTCTATCATCGTTCCTTCTTAAGACATTGGAAAAACTGATAGATATACACCTCAGGGCAAACATTGATACAAGACTCATGTCTAATTCTCAACATGCCTACTGTAAGGGAAAATCGGTTGAAACAGCGCTGCACACCTTAGTACGCACTATCGAATACTCCCTCCATCATAAAGAGTATACTATGGTTGCATTCCTTGATATTGAAGGCGCTTTTAACAACGTGGACACATCTGCAATCACATCTGCACTGTCATCTCTGAATGTGGAGAGTTCGCTTGGAGAGTTAATTCATTTAATGCTGAATAGCAGAATAATTAACTCAGAACTCGGCGGCTTTTCCGCAAGAAGATCTGTCAGCAGAGGTACGCCGCAAGGTGGTGTCCTCTCCCCTCTACTCTGGAATCTGGTAGTTAACGAAATTCTTACCTGTCTGGATAGAGAGGGATTCAGAGTGATAGCCTATGCTGATGACGTTGCTATAGCTGTTTCAGGAAAGCATCTAAATACCTTAAAAGAACTCTTACAAAACGCTCTAAATAAGCTATCACTTTGGGCGAATCGGTGTGGTTTAGGCGTTAATCCACACAAAACCGATTTGGTCCTATTCACCAGGAAATATAAAATTCCGCACATCGACCCTCCTTCTATAAACGGTGTCCAATTAAAGTTTTCAGATGAAACTAAATATCTGGGTCTTATATTAGATAGAAAACTGAATTGGAAGAGCAACATACTTGAAAGAATAAGAAAATCTACGGTAGCTCTTTTCACCTGCAAGAAAGCCATTGGTAGCAAATGGGGTTTGCAACCCAGAATCACTCACTGGCTATACACATCGGTAATCAGACCGATTCTTCTTTATGGTGTGTCAGTATGGTGGACTGCCTTGGACGTAAAAACGAACTGCGATAAGCTTAGTAAAGTGCAACGCTCAGCATGCCTAAGTATAAGCGGATCACTTTGTACAACCCCATCCGCGGCACTAGACACCCTACTCTATCTAACACCTCTGGACATAATCAGCAAACAAATAGCTGCTAGTTCTGCTATTCGCCTGAATGCCTCTTCACAGTGGACTAACAACAACATTGGCCACTCTGTTATTCTTAACTATTTAGAATCAATTCCTAAGCACACAGACTACACCATTCCTCAACTACAGTTCGATAGAAACTTTCAAACTTCTATCCCTTCCCGATCCTTCTGGGAAAATAAAACATTCCTGGAAGACGAGGCAATCCACTTCTATACTGATGGATCGAAAACTAATGATGGGGTTGGTGGAGGTGTGTACTCCGAACGACTAAAACTAAGTCTCTCATTCAGGCTTCCAAATCATTGTAGCGTGTTCCAGGCAGAACTTTTGGCGATTACGGAGGTCCTGTCCTGGCTCAGAGAAAACGTGGTATCCACATCTGATATCTGGATCTTCTCAGACAGTCAGGCAGCTATAAAATCCCTGGACTCTGTCTCTACAAACTCGATCACATTCCAAAACTGTCGATCGTCTCTAATGGAGATGGCACAACAGTTTAACATTCACCTTCACTGGGTGCCGGGCCATAGAGACATTCCAGGAAACTGCAAAGCCGACGAACTCGCCAAACATGGTACAACATTACCCATTAAGCCACAAATGGCTAATGTTGGTATACCAATCGCTACATGTAAACTTTTGCTGCAACAAGATGCTATTAAGAGAACTAACATCAGGTGGAATAACATAACCACCTGTCAGGCAACGAAAAACATTTGGCCAAATTTGGACTTAAAGAGGTCCAGATGCCTGATATCTCTAAGCAGATTGCATATAAGCTCCTTAATTGGTGTCATTACCGGACACTGTCTAATTGGAAGACACGCTTGGCGACTGGGCGTATTTTCGAATGACTTCTGCAGAAGCTGTATGGATGAGGAGGAGGAGGAGACAGTTCTTCACCTCCTCTGCACCTGTCCTGCTCTTGCTCATAAACGTAGGACCCACTTAGGGGAATACTTCTACAATGATCTAAAGGATCTCGAACACATTAACTTAAATAATCTTCTACGTTTCGTAAGGAACTCTAATTGGTTTCAATGAGCTTCGAAGAATAGCCTTCTTAGATTCATGTGGTATCACAATGGGCCTTTGATTGGCCTAAGTGTGTCTCTTAACATCCATGACAGCCACTTTAACCTAACCTAACCTAACCTAGTTTGAATGAAAATTTACTAGCTCACTTGGCAAGTTTCCGTTTGATGTGTGATTACCAACATTTTAAAACTTCGTAAGTTATACCTGAACTTGTTGTAAAATAATCGAGAAATAAGAAATTTTTAATTTTTGAATAAGAAATTTGACTTGGACCAAGGTTTTACTGCTGCCTTCTTTGGCAGCTTTGGCCCTGAAAGTCCGTGGTCTGGCTTCAACTTAAATCTGATGTCTCTCCCAATCCCAACTAAGATATTTTCCTTAAATTTTAATGAATTATTCTTTCATTCTGATATATTACTATATGGATTCTAAAGATCTAAGTGTGTCAGGGTAGTCCAGAAAGCTACTCCAATATTCAACCACATTTTCGCTAATAAATAAAATATCTCAGACTTGTGATTGCCAAACTCATACTCCAAAGTCTAGAAAGTTGAAAATAACATAAATCAATAAAAGCGTTCCCTCCCCATCCACTAAAAATTACACCATCAACGTTTCCGTCTGCATGACAAATTTGCTGTTCCACGTCAACAATTTGTTACTTTCCATAATAAATAAAACTTCTTATCAATAAAACGATTTAAGTACAGAAAAAACATCGATTTTTCTCCAATAAAAAAGTCATATCCTTTACAAATAATTGAGTACCTACTCCAAGCGAATAAAAAGTACATAAATTATCCATAAAATACGTTCTCCCTTCATTTCTGAACATGAGACACAAATCAATGAATCTTTTCAAGAGGAGCATCTCAAAGAAAAGAAGAATCACAAAACACTACTCAACATTTAGAGGATATCTTTTCAATTCAAATCAACAAAAACACTCCGAAGAATGCTTGAAGTAGCTTTGTGTCGTTTTGAATTTATTATGTGCAGAAGATGACATTAGCCAATAAACTATCATTTAATCCAAGTCAGGCAAGGCACATCGAACAGAATTCCCCTTAAGACATCCGGGCAGACAAAACAGACAGACAGATATACAAGAATTTAACAGACATGAACGATTGCCTACAACATGACATCACCCCTCCAAGGAACATGTGAGTTGAGTCCTTCTAACATTGAATGGAGCCCTCCTCCATTGGAGAAACTATACAACATAACTTTTCCTAATAGAAACTCATTGTATTTACAATTCAAATCAGGAAGACACTCTTCCTTATAATAAATTGATAAATATTGTTCAAGGATCTTTAAGAGTGTGTGTATAGCAACACACATATGAATTCGAGATTTTGGTTATTTAAATTGAATTTGTGGCTTGGGTGTATGCGTCTGATAAAATCTGAGACAAGTGCGAAGTAATTTATTTTTAATGACAAAATAAGCAACAATTTTCAAAAGTTTTTCCCATTGTGGCGAACTTATTAACAAATAATAATTCCACTTTAAGTTTCTAAAGTTCGATTTCGCGATTTCCACATCTTGATATCGAAATATCCTGATCAGTTTACCGTTAACCAGTTTGATCACATTGCAACCGACGCACAACGCTTCTCAAGCATTCAAGATATCCGTACATTCTGAGGTGTCAGCATTTACTCGCGTCGCTACCTTGTTGTACACATGGTACGTGCAGATTATTGGAAGAACGTAAATGGAGCGTTTGTGAGCTTTGAGACTTATAGCGTTTTTTTTGGTCGTCCGGAACTGTTCCGAACAGTTCTGTACTCGTTCACTTGGCACAAGATGACAGTTCTTGTTCTGAATAGAACAGAAAAACGATTCCGAATTTGAAGTCAGAATCAAAAACAGAATCACGCATACATGCACACACTCGCATATACGTACTAGCTGCCATGTTTACAAATAAAGAAATTAAAAACAATGTCATGTCATCTGCAATTCTGCATATGAGGTTTCACAAATACACAACCATTCAACCCTTAGAAGCAAAAAAATGTGTTTGCCTGTTCGTTTGGAATCCGGAATCGGACAGTTCTGTGTACAATTCCGGATTACCAAAAAAAAACGCTATTAGGTGAAAAAGATGCGTTAGCAGCTAACGAGGGCAAGACTAAGTTAATGGTGTCAACATGGAAGGACACCCAACACCGACATCTTGGAACCAACGTTAGAATAGACAGATTTAACTTTGACGTAGTTAAGTACTTACTACCTAGGATCCACTAATAATTCAGACAACGACAACAGAAATCAAACGCAGAAACACTCTTTTCAATCGCTGCTTCTTTGGACCTAGAAGGCAATTGAGCAACTTAATTGCCACAAAACCCTTATGCAGAGACACGGCCTTGACAACATCGCATCGGCTGAAAACGATGTGGGCGGCTTTGAGAGAAAAATTCTTCGAGTGATTTTTGAAATCGTCTGCATAAATATAGGATGGAAACTAAGATTCAACAAAGAGCAACATTGGCCTAGCCAGAAAAGTTAAGGTTCAACGGCTTAGATGGTAGGAACTTGTTGACTGAATGAAAAATAATACTCCAGCCCTGGGTGAGCTGGGTTTCAACGAAGAGACAAGCATTTCCAAACCAAATTGATCACTCTTCAACCAGTGGGCATTGGCAACATCTAATAACCAAACCAAGGACTATGTGCTTCTGATTCCTGCTAACCTAACCGAAGCAAACAACCATGAAGTCGTTTACGATTACGACCCATAAGAGATGGAATTATTTACAAATGTTGCCGACATTGACTAAACTCCTGCATTTGGACTGATTTGACGAATAGTAGACACCTTGTTCGGGTATCTCTCAGATAACACGAGTAACTTTGGCGTCCTAGGCGTCAGTCATGCTTTTGAAACTGAAACTGAATTTCTAAAGACCTGAGACTATCATATACCCAGTGTAAGGGTTTACTCGTTACATCGCATTAAATTGCCCATTTTTAAATAGCAAAATTTGGGATTAAGTGCTTGCCAAAAAAAGCTTAACAAGTTTATTGTTTCACATATTGAATGGCTCGTAGCACCGTCTTCGTCAGACTAGATCCCACCGAGAATTTCAGAGAGCACAAATAGTCAGCATTGCGCGAAAACGGTAACCATTGACGGCAACATTCTGATTTGCCTCATATTTAAAGAAATATGGACCGATGTGTAACAGCCCGTGAACCACACCATACATTGCGTTGCTCGTTTTCAATTTTCAGATTAAACATCCGATTTTCATTGAGTTTTTCAAAAGCCCATTCATTGAAAGAATGACGTTAATTGAAGTCGTCCAGCTTTGATTCTTACATACCTAGAATTTTTTACGTTTTAAGGCAGCGATCCTCTTATAAAATAAGGCAAGATGTCACATTAGATTAGCTTAGGTGCTGAGAACGATGACTGTTCCGGGATCGTGACAGTCTTAGCTAGAGTGGCTACAGTTACAGTCTTTCGGTTTCGTACTGGGTGTGATTTAACCATCAGTCGAATATCATCTACTAACAGCTCCTAATATAAACTGGGACTTAAATTTGTGAAAGGTGTTGGAGATATGCGGGTATCAGTGAAGTTACGCACCGTAATATCCTCGAATCATACAGAACGTTGGTTTACATAACACATATGAATAATTTGCAGCAGGAATTGTGAGTTTTCCATGATGGCTTGCCAAACGATACTGAACAAAAAGTCAAAAATGACATTGAAAGGAAGAACGAGTGATCTATCGAAAATGCCTATTTTTAAATAAAACCTCAGAATAAATCACCAATGATCAGGCCATGTTCTCTCGAAATCTTAAGATTTTCTTATCTAGGAAAACACAATTTTCTATACAATTTTTCTTTTCTTTCACTTTTTAAATTAAACAGAACCAGGCCACATTTTGTGTGGAAAAGACTGTAGAATCACCTCATTGCGAACGTCTCATAGTCATTCTTATAACTTTGTCCATAATTCCTTTCTAACAAGCGCATCTTCATTAGACAAAATAGGTACCTGCAGTATTTGAAATTTCCCTCGCAGCTTCCAGCCTTTGACAACTCTGACAAACTCTTAATTTCTTCGCTTAATTTTCCGGTTTCCGCTTAATTCAGTAATGAGTTTCATTTTAATTCATTGTCATAGACAACAATTCCGCTGGATGATGAATTTCATATTTCCTCTCAGTCACCTCTGCGCCAGTTTTCTAGAATCCAGATGCCCGATCTCCAGCCACATTCAAAGCGCATAATTATAATGACTCCTTTCCTTTTTTGCTTTATTATTGTCTCCGCCTGCTGTCCCTGGTGAGTCTCGGCAAATACCGCAGATAGCTCAACATGGCGCAGCAGGACCCAGCGCTTTCGATTTTAATAAAATTACGGGTATTATATTCCTAACAAAATGCCAGACGAAAACCGAAGACTGTTCGCAAGGTGATGCAGCAGCCCAGCATATCACACTCATCCGTCCTGTTGGGGCGGGCGTTTATCCTGTTCATTGTTTCGTTCGCCTTTTATAATGCGATATAAAATATCATTCATTTTGAATTTGCTTTTTGTCTTTGTATTTCACAAAAATTATGAAAAGATACAAAACAGACGACAAAAAAAAACAAATTATAAACTGCAGAAGATGTCAGTTGAAAACTGATTCATTTGCGTGCAATTTATGTAAACAATAAAAAATAAAATTAAAAAAATAGAAAATTAAGAAGAAACACAATGGCATTCGGTTTGGTTCATAATATTCTTTGCATTAATTGCTCAGACGGAATAAATTACACAGAACGAAAAACACCGGAAACCAGCACAGCTGGCTTGGAAAATGAATGTTTTTTCTTTGGCTGGACTCGAAATAGAAGACAGACAGAAGCTCAGTTCTCTGAGAGATATGAAATTCTTCATCTAAGTTTTTATTTTTATGAAGACCGTTTGCTTAAGCCCGCAGAATTATTTTCTTATTTATTCAAAATTTTCATTAAATGGAAACCACCATCACCGGTGCGTTGCCGTTGGTTGGTCTGGTGTTCCAGTGGAACTTAACGAATTAATGAGGATTTTCATTGAGAGTTTATGTTTGGTTGGTTTTGCAAGCGGAAGATGTTTTGCCTTGAAGGAATTTCGTTGTTTGAGCTCAACGAATATTTGGTTTATTTTTACATATTTTTTAATGAAAGAAGTTAAAAACATTGCTCCAACTTCCTTTAAAATGGGCATTCAAATATTTGTGTTGCCCCTGTCTTAAAACAGTCACCTTGGCTCTCATCACGTAAGCTAGACGATATCGTTTTCGATATCGCCTTCGATAGCTGTGCTTCACGTAAGCAGTAAAAATGTCTATCGATCAAACGATATCGACTTCACAGTTTGATTATTGCTTCACATAACGTCAAGCGATATCGTTTTATCGATATCGATAGCACGATAGCTATTTGTCTATCGCTGCTCATTTAAAATACCAATTTGTTGCAAAAATAAATAATTTTCTTGGAAGAAAACTGTTTCGCCGGAATTTTTTAATTGTTGTAGCGGATAGAGAGCTTAGGGATGCATCAGTTTAAATTTAATACACGGTGCGTTGGGGGTGAAATCATGGATTTTGGCGATTTAGAAAGGAAACACGGTTTCCAAGTAAATATTGTGAGAATTTGAAGTGAACGTGCTGACCTACACCTTCTCGTGGGGCCTCCGAGAGGTTCTTGTCAATTTATTGGCATGAACTTGCGAAAGTAGGCAGCTTTAGTCTAATGGAATTGGCGAATTGAAGCAGGAAGTATAATGAAGATGAATGCGATCCTTAACAGATACTATGCCACACACGTAGTAAAGGAAGAAAATGCGATTAATGAATACCGAATGTGGATAAACCCCAAGGAAGTTAGACAAAATGTTGGGTGTGTCCCTTGATTGGCTGGTCCATTCCTTCGATCAATGTGGATATACTTGACAGAGGGTGAGCAGTGTCCCTCGTCCGCCAGTAGGACAAAAGCAGCAAAAACAAAAAAGATGTCACAACAAACAAAATATGTATAACTAATTGTTATGCAAAGAAATATATGTGACCACCCTCCACCCAGGGGCAATTGGGTACCGCGGGTAGTGAGCTTTAGCAACTCACTAGTGGGATGGACCTTCGCGGGGGTTGTGGTTATCTGAGTTTGGCCTCAGCTGCTATTCGCAAATCACGGTTAACGGCTCTTCTTTTGTACGGGAAGTTGAGCAGTTTTTCCGTGTCCGGACAACGGCTCTTCTTTCGCGTGACTGAAGGTTGAGTGCAGTTCCGTGTGCTGCCTGAATAGTAGTCTAGAATCAAACCAAGATGAATAAGAGCTGGCACTAATTCAATTGGTACTGGTGTGGATCTAGATGCAGGGTACCCGCTTTTTTCTTTTAGAAAGTTGAGGTGTGCTTTTGTTTTCTGGTGGATCATCAGGAAGAGGTTTAGTGCCCTCTTAAAAGAAGCATAGTGACAATGCCAACTTCGGTTGGAAATTGCAAGACGACAGTGTGGATAGTTCCACCGTCAGATAAGGCTTAGTTGCCAGGTGCTGACGTTAAAATCTTTCTTACTTCTTTCTTACACGGTGCGTTGAAATGTAAACCTAATATATACATAACAGTGAATACATATTTCACATTAACAAACAACAACTACAATAGATCAAGCTAGAATTCATTAGTTTTCTAGTTAAGGTGCTTTGAAATTTGTCCAAAGATTGTTTGTTGCAAAAATAGTTCTATCAAACGATGCACAGCATCAACGTTTTTCTGTCTCAGAAATGAAGAGCACAATGAAGGGGCTATGAAATATAAAACAAAATATCACATTTGCAAAAGATACAAATAAGAATACCTCAATACTAACCGCCTTCCAATCAGTCCAGGCAAATCTTCATACTCTTCGAACAGATGGGCGGCGGGTTTTTGATCCGAAAACTATTCACTGGCAAAGCACACCTTCCAAACTCAAGCCAATCCAAAGATATCCTTTTGTTAAAAATAGATTTTCTCTGCTAGTTTTGTGACACTTTATGCTTTGATGTTTTGTTCAGTGCCTTTCAAACTTGAGGTTGCGATAGCGATACACGATGCGAGAGTAGGTGTTTTCCATGAAGTAAATTTTTTTCGACATCGCTCAATACAATCGCATCGGCGACAGTCGACAGTGAAATTACGTGATGAGGGCCCTTGATCACATTACACTGTATGAAATCTTTTCTCAATATTTTTGTAAAATTCACCATAGCAATAATTTGTTTCCTTTATATTTTTTTTTATAGTAAAATAGTTCGTATTCGCCGTAGTGAACTAGGTACTTAAACCTTATAAGTGTCTGTTTTTGGTTGAACATTTTGCAGCAAAATAAATATATTTAAAAATATAGATTAATTTTTAATCATGTTAACAGTTTGAAAATATTAGTTAAAAATTTTACTCTTTGCAACGACGTTTGGTCTTGTTACGGTCATACTAAGGCCTACGTAGATGCAGTGTTATACCCAGAAGTATTGTAACTTACCGAAAGAAAAGGTAAAACGTATGAGTCCTTGAAGTTTGAGATTGCTTGCAAAGTTGAGGCATTCTGACCCAAGTGGTCCGTTTTCAAGCCGTCAGTAAAGACGTTTCGATAGTAGATAGATAGATAGATAAAAAAATTTATTTTCTTAATATTTACAATTTTATGGTTTTCTTTATAATATAAATTAAATGAATGACAATAACATTTTATGTTGCCTGTCAGGTTAAATTGTTTATTTAAGTAAGTTCATCGTTGGATTGGTGTATTTTTTAAGAATATTCATTAATAATTAGTTTTCGATACCTTAGAGCGTTTTTTAAGAAATTGTTAAGTTGCAAATAGTTTTGGCCATTCAGAATTTCTAGGAATTGATCACGGTTAAGTTTTTCCCTTCCAAGGAATCTTCTTCTGTAAGTTAGGAAGCAAGGACACACTCCTACAAAATGATACGTATTTTCAGTAGCGTCAAGGTTGCAGATCGTACAAATTCCATCCGTTTTATTTTTAAATGCTCCTGAATTGAGGTTGAGCAATCCACACCTGCACTTTAACACCATACTTATCATTTCACGCAATTTACTATCATTGAAATAGTTTGGTACCTCAGCATGGTTCAGGTTGCAATATTCATCATGGAATCGTTATTGTAGAGCTCTATTTGTGTGTTCCGACCAATGCCTTTCTACTAGTTTTGCGCAAGTTTCTGTGTGCAGTGCCTTCCATTCAGACTTTGTGTTCCAGTCAAACTCAATGTTCAAATCGTTAAAGAGTTCTGACCATTTATCAGCCCAGTAGATCTTTTTTCTAACGATGATATCCGTAAGTCTTCTTGGTAGTCTATATTCAGGGGGCATGCTTACTTTTTGGATGTATTTAAAGTGGAGTTTTAGTGTCGTAATATAAGCTTTTGTTAGTGCAGTTTCTATATTAAGAACATAGTTTGGCGTGTTATTAGGTAGGGAGAAGCATCTTTTAATGAAAAACCTTTGCAACTTTTCCACTTCGTTTTATTCCGAATATCCCCAAACTTGGGCACAGTAATTCATTATAGACTTTGAAGCAGCTTCGTATATTTTGAATTTATCTGAGTGTTGTATGTTCTTATTTCTGATAAAGTTTGACCAAGTAGCATTAATTGAATTCTTAGACATTACAAGCCTTTGCGTAAAATGATCCGTCTACGACATATTGCATATGAGATTTACTCCTAGGTACTTGAAGTTGTTAGATATTTTAATCTCACTTCCATTTTTCTTCAGCTGCTCGACGTCCACCATTTCGAAAAAAATAACTATTTCAGATTTTGCTAGGTTCACATGCAGTTGCCATTTGGTACAATAATCTGCAAAGCTATTTATCATTACCTGTAAGGAAGTAGGCTTATCTGAGAGTAGCACAATGTCGTCTGCGTAAATTAGAGCTTTTACCGATAATCCTTCGATAGTAACTCCACACGGAAAATCAGAATCAAGGTCGTTCAAAAAGATAAATAGCAGAGCACTAAGAACACATCCTTGTTTTACACCTTGATTAATAGGGAAGAAGTCACTGATATAAGTGCCATTCCATACTCTTGCAGTGTTGGTGGTAGGATAGTATATAGCGTGTATGGAATATTTGGCGTGTCGTGCGTGTCACGAATGTATGGCATGGTTGGCATGTTTTGAATGTATAGAATGTATGAAATGTATGGTGTGTATGGAATGTTTTTCTAGTTTTTACGATTTTTTACATTGTTTACATAATTATTAAAAATTAAATGCATAGGTACTGAGTATTAATAATGAGACACGTCGTTTTTAAATGCTTATCGTTTCGTAAATAAATATGGAATGTATGAGATGTATGAAGTGTATGAAATGTATGAGATGTATGTTATGTATGGCGTGTGTGGGATGCATGAAATGTATGGCGGGTATCTCATGTATTGAATGTATGATAAGTATATGTGTTCGGATGTATGGTATGCATAGCTTGTAAAGAATATATACCGAGTATGGCATGTATGCAATGGAAAAAGGTACAATATTTCAACCGAAACATTAATTATACGAAAAGAGTGGCTTTCATGTATTTTGCAACCTCAGTTAAGTATCCCTCATGATCAGAGACTTTAACTTTGACCGCAAGATCTCATTTCTTTATTCAATCGCAAACTTTTTTTTTCTAGAGATAGAAACTTAATGCGTCTTTTTATTGAGCTTTCCAAAGTTTAAATTGAAGAGATCTTAATCGAAGCTATTTGTTGTGTTTGTTTTTTAATAAAAATTCATACACGTGCAATATTTTTAAAATATTTTAAATTTTTACTGTCGAATATTTTCAGTAAGCATATCCTTGATATTTTTTGAGATACCTAAAATATATTTATTAAATAACGACAACTTAGCTGTGAAGATTAAAAGATACACCTCCATAAAACCGATCGCTACCATGACAGTAAACAATAAAATAATTCTCTGCTGTCAATCACGATAATTTTTAATCAACTCAATTGATCATCACACCTTTTTACATCTTAACTTTATCTTTGATCTTATAAATTCTATAGCGCAGAAAAATATTCAACAATAAACACAAAAACAAACTCTTGGTGTTCAATGCCTCCGTTTGTTTCAAGTCACAGCCAAGGCCTTGACGTCATCTGTGTCACCCATCAAACCTCCACAAACTCTTTCGCATCGTCGTATGTCGTCGTCGCTATCGGCCCCACACTCTTGAAAGCTAAATTCCGCCACCTGTCTTGTTCATCTGCAGACAGAACACACCAACAACAATAATTATACCTATTACTCAACTATGGAATCTCCGATGAGACAATCATTTTATTCATAAGTCTAGAGTTTAGTTGGTCCACAGAATTCTCTCGCATGCGTCACTTGATGCGAGAATTCTCGCAGATTATCGACAACCATATGATTGAAAATTCTTTTACTCATCTCATCTCCTGCCCGTTCGCGGGTAGCGCCGCGCAGTTCCAAAAAGTGCTAAGATGCTGCGATGACAATAAAACTTAACACAAAATCTGCGGATCACTTCAGTCGCATTGAAATATTGTACCTACCTAGTTGAATGTGAAACCTTGTCTAAGAAGTCTTAAAATTCGAGCTTAGAACTATCAAAAATTGAGAAATGGAAGAATTTCAAACTGTACGATTTATTTTGCTCAATTCAAATGTGGCTGTGACTAATTTGATTAAAATTTTTGGTTTTAGGTCACGAAGTTTATTTTATTGAGTTGGCTAGTTGCACTTTCGTATTGTGCCAAAGATGATTCTGCAATAACAACGGCAGTGCCACCAACAGTTTTACTAAACATAGTCGACGATACAATTCCTGATGTGGAGAACTCAACGCAGAAAGTGATCAGAGTCAACCCCGTCGATTTGCCTCCGATTTTCGAAGCCGAAAAAAATGCTACCGATTCGTCTCTGTACAATATCCAGTCACTTTTACCGCCTCCGGTTTATTTGTCATCAAAGAAATTCCGCAAACCAGCTAAGCCCATCACTGATTCGCCCATTCTAAGATCACTTCCGGAAGTGAAACTTACCAAGTCAAAGAAACCTAAGCAGAAGCATTTGCATTTACTATACAATCAACAAGACTACGATGGTAAACAAATTGGAAAAAGGATGAAAGTTCGAGTGTCGCCCGGAGCGTACCCGATTTACTATATCCTGGCCAAGACAAATGGCCAATTTAGGAAGCAACCCATCAAGGGCTTCCGCAATGAACAAGAGCTAGAGAAGTACTTTGCAAAGGTGAAAAGGGGCGATAAGTTCAACACGATTAGCAGATGAAATACCGCACGAGGGATTGACGAAAAGCCAAATTAAAAAAAAGTTCTAGTGTAATTAATTGTATTTGTATTTATAAATTTGTCGGTAAGATTGTTATGGCACGAATTGGCGGTGTTGATCGTGCCTTTAGGGTTTAATTGTGATGTTGTGATGACGATGAGCTTGAAATTCAAGGAAATGTGAATAGTTTGTAATTAAATTAATCATTTCTACACATAATAATAGATTCTTAAAATATTCTTTTAAACATGAAGTGATCGATAGACACCTGGGATCAATAAGTTGGTGCTAGAGGCTATTGATTGTGCGCAATTAAATTAATTAAAATAATAAAATGAAGATTCATTTGATATTTAAATATTTTTTTATTTCTTTAAGATTCTTGTGTGTGTATTAATTTTTTTTTCTTTTGTTAAATTAATTGAAAAAAAGTGTTGATCATTAACACTTAAGTTTAATTACCATCTGTCTGTAATACCTAAGTCATCTAAATCCTTACGGGCCAGAGTACATTTTTCTATTTGTCCTTATGACTCAGCCATCTAATTTATTGGACTGTACATTTCTGGCTTCTCTAAATTATGTAGAACAATATCAACGGCATTTTCTGGATGAACATGTTGGTGTTGACTTGTGAGTTTCGCACATTCTTATCAAGAATGATGATAGAGAAACCGTTTGACCGCATCGCTTTGTCTTAGCCCGTTTTCGATATGAAATGTGAGGTTTTTTTCATTTTCGTTTGCGACGATAGGTGGAAGGTATCGATTTGAAATTCCTGTGTCTTTTCCAAAATCTGACGTAGAAAGATGAGCGACTTTAAACGTTCTCAACAGAAAGGAAACAAGATCTAGTTGGTGAATGTAAGGGGAATTATGCCTCTGTAGTTTTTGCAGTTCAGCTTATCTCCTATTTTTAGGATCAGTAATACGTTACTGAGGTTAATTCGTCATTGTGCATGACCAAAGCTTGGAAATGTATTGTCGTATATCCGTAATCCAATCATCTCCTACTGTTTTATACAGTTGGGTAAGGCGTCATCCAAGTGGAATAGTTTTATATTTCGTTATGTACCTTGGAATTGGAAATAAGTTTTTTTTTAAATATCCTTGATGGTCACGGATCCGGGTTCAAAACTTTTGGTGGATTCACGCTTCTCATGCTCCATCTGAAGTAATTCTTAGCAGTGCCGCTTTCTGTGCCTTTTGCTAGCTGTATGTGCTTGCTGGCGCTTCTCCTCAATTCAAGAGTTTCGTTGAGGTGGCTGTGTAAGGCCGAGCACTTCAGAGGCATCTATAACGGCTTCTTGGCAATATTGAGCAGTGGCGGAAAAGGACGACTTCAAATTTTCTGCGAGCATTTTCTTCTTCCTTGGCCACAAAGGAAACTCGATAAGCCAAAAACCGGAAAACTAAAACCCTAACCACCAAAAAACCCGAAAACCTAAAAAAAAAAACAAACAAAAAAACAAAGAACCCAAAAACTCAAAAACCTTTAAGCCCAAAACCACGATAAACTCAAAGCTCGAAAACTCAAAAACCAAGAGACCAGAAAACTCAAAAAAACAAAGGATTTTCGGAAATCCAATAAAACCCACACACCCAAAAACTCTAAAACTGCAAAACTGAAAAAAGGTAAGACCTAAGAACCCAAGAACACAATAACCCGAAAACCCACAGACCTAAAAACACGGAAACCAAAAAACTCAAAAACCTAAAAGCCCGAAATCCCAAAATCCAGGTACCAAAAAACTTAAAAACCTAAGGGTGTTCGAAACCCAAAAACCTCGTCAGTCCAAAAACCCAATAACCCAAAAACCGGAATATCCAAAACCAACACACCAAAAAACCCGAAAACTGCAAATTAAAAACCCAAGAAACCCAAAACCCGTAAACTCGGAAACCCAATACGCGGAAACTAAAAACAAACTCAAAAACCTAAACATCCAAAAAGGTAAGAACCATACAACCCAAAAACCCGAAAATCCACATACCCAAAAAACGCGGAAACTTAAAAAAAACTCAAAAACATAAAAAAATCGGAAAACCCGGAAATACAATAATCTGAAAAACCTTTAAGCCTGGTAACCAAAACACTTAAAAACTTGAAAACCTGAAAGCCGTAAAACCTAAAGACCCGAAGACAGCAACACTCAAAAATCAAAAAGACAGCAATCCCAAAAATCCGAATACTCCCCAAACACATGAAAACCCAATCAATTTGGTAATCTGTTTGAAGTTCAAAAAAGGTTCTTACATATTCGATCAGAGTTTCAACGGAGTAGGTACACGTGTAAATGCTCGGGAAGAAAGGCATCTTTCGTTTTGTTTTTGTAGCATTCGCACATTTTTTTTCCTATTTTGTCGAATACTTTCATAAAGAAAATTCAAACTTCGCAATTTGAGGTTTAAGATTTCACTTATTCCGATAGTAATTTATCCACTAAAGACCCCTCGATTGTTGCAAGCAATATCAAAACTCTTAAACTAACAATTTTCCTAAAAAAAAAGTTCCTTCTCCATGCATTCAAAGCATCTGCGCTCTTCGATATTAAAATTTTATTATATGCCCCTTGGCAATCGGATGCACATTCTATAGAACAGGAACGTCCACCACATTCACCTAATCTGCATAATGATGGCTTTATTTTCTGTTACCTCCTCGGAGGCAACCTTATCTCATAAAGAGCAACTCTATCTCTAGTAGTCTAGCTGCCATGCTATGCTTTCCCGACAACCGAGCGACGATAACCGACCGACGTCATAACTAGCCACAAGCAATTTTGCAACTACTCTCATTTTGGATGCTCTTCTCCCACAAATTCCACATACATACTTTCTGCACTTGGGAATCGGGCTAGCCACCATCAAAGACTGGAAAAAGTATTGCAAGAGATCCACCACCACCACCGACCGACCATCCACGTCCCCTATTATTATGCAAAGTAGCTTGAAGAAGAGAGAAGCTACTGCACGCAAGCAAGTCAGTTCCCACAAGGATAACTCTAAGGCACCTGGACTTTTTTTCAACTCTCCATTCACCCAAGTTGCACTCTTTTTGAACGGGAATATAATATTCAATTAGGGAAAGTTTCATTCATTTTATCTCCGGTAGTTGTGAGCCACTTTATATCTAGCTAACATGCGCCGGGATGTGTTCCAGGCCGGATGCAAGGTGAAAGTTTTTTTTTTCAAAAACAAAAAATAGAAAGGCGAACTATTTTAGAGTTGTTACTGGAGCAAGTAATCTTTTGAAAAGGACGGGTCTGGAGGCTGCAAAGCCGAAAAATAACTTAAACAGAATTAAAAAAAAAAATCGGTGTATAGAGATGGTAGAGCGTGCAGGTGTGTACTTAGTTTAATGCGCTTCCGACATCAGGTAACCACAAAAACATGGTTTTCGTTGTTAAAACAAAAAACTTTGTTCACAATGTAAACGCCATCACGCCAACACTGCACTCTGGCTGCCGGGTCTTGCGCCACCTCATCCATATCCGGTTCTCAAAACCTTGAAGAGATTTTTTTGTTTTGTTTCTTCCTCCCCAGAAAAAAAGGGCTTATCTCGCAGTGTTTTGGAATCCATTAGTTGTGAAAGGTCATTGCTTGTTTGAGCCTCGGCTTTTTGACAAGTTTTTCTTTTCTGTACATGTTCGAGTGCGGTATGGATTAATATAGCAATAGGTACTTCAATCAATCACGAAGCACTCAACTTAATCTGTGTTCCTTGTCAACGCATCACAGTGGAAAATTTTGAATACAAAATTTGGACAAATATGAAATTTAAAATCTTCAAAATTAACATTGTTTTTTAATACTTTTTTGTATGAAAAGAAGGCAATTTTGTACCACTGTTAAAGCACTTGCTTATCTGATAACTTTATTCAAATACTCTCAACTAGCAAACAGTCACGACACAATGAGGGAGGGATGGGCTTAAATGATTTATTTGACGTTTATTTTTGTTTATATTTAAAGTTGAATAAATCTTTATTGTCATTAACGGATTTTCTCAGGTCTTTGATGTGGTTGTCGTCTAAAAAGGCGAGTCGCGGTTATTTATAAGTTTATTGATCTTGACATTCGCTCAAACTTATTCATAGTTAAAATTCAAAATACTTCGAAAATTATCTAACATTGACAGAGACTTTAAAGGTTGTCAATATAGAAAGAGTTAGGTTTACACTTACAGCTACTCATATTGTCAATAACTGTCTATCTCTTAATTTTTGTTGTTTCTTTTTCTATTTGATGCCTTAATAGGTTATCTTTATTATTATATATAATCCCCAAAAATTATTAACAACACTTTTTTGCGGAGTCAAGAAAGCGATGTCGAATTGAGTGTCAAATGTTTATTTATGTCCGATTCTGAGAGACAGAAGTCTGTCTATGTGAAAAAACCAAGGAACTCAAATTGAAACCTTCCTTCAAAGTCACGCATGAAGGCAGCGTTTGTAAGGGAAAGCTGTTCAGGCCTAAGGCCTATACTGTCATTCCAACAAAACTTGTGCCTTTGTTTCAAATGTGATGGAGAACTCACACTGGTATTATCATGGCGGAAAAGAATTGAAGCAAAATGGACATTGTTGAGAATCACGGATAATAATTATCTGATTATATCTGATTGGATCAATGTTTACATTTCGACAACACATTAATGCTGCTCTGAACAAGTCCAAACCCAGAGGAGCTTTGCTCTGACCAAACAGCTCCTTTATAGCAGGTTGAAAGTAATTTCCCATATGCCAAAGGATCGTTAAGGTTGCCCAGTGTAGTTCAATTTCGCCCCATCTTAAAAAAAGAAGATTCAGAAGCAGAAACGCTGTCTTGGAGCTTTCTAAAGTACTTACCATCTTAACGAAATTCTATTCAACGGAGATTAGATCAACAAAATTGACAACTTTGTTGTGAAACTTCTTCAGAGTCACATTGTGATCAAATCATAGCTGTTTGAACTCGGACTTGAACGAGAAATTTGATACGCTTAAGCGACTAAATTCCACCAGACAAATTCTTTTATTCAGATAGATATGTAAGTCGACCCAGCTCTTTAGGGGGTTCACATTCAACAACATGTTTATCAACTTTTGTTGTGTTGTCGGATTTGTGTAGTGTGAATAACATATTGAATCCACCATAATGTTTTGGGTTGATTCTTAATGAATTTTTGCGAACACACCCTGCACACAATAGCTTTTTGACACCACTATAATTTAACTTTTTGTTTATAAATTGTTGTTTTAAACAATTTTGGTACAGAAAATGCTTTCGTTTGATGTGTAATTTATGCCCCTTTGGTTTTTGTAAGCCGCGTAAGGTGTAGGTACAACAAATAGTGTTAGGAGAAATTGGCCTAAGATGGCCCAGCAGCTATAGAACTTACAAGATTAGGCTTATCGCTTTGATATGGATAGCAAAAGTTACGATATCACTTCATTATTCAGATCCTTAAAGAAATGGTCCCTTGAATCAGACATGAAGACCGTCTTACCCACCGCGATGTATAAAAATTACATACCAAAGTTGGGAAAGACCACATACATTACCTTAAGCTCAACAGTAGTTTCAGTTAAATAAGTATTTACACATCAGTTTAACTGAAAGCCAAACTGATAGTTTAACTGAAACTGAAACTGAAATTATCGTCTTAATGGGGCTAAAAGCTTGAACAAAAAAATAGTTGTAAATCAATCGCAAATATACACAATCGAGCTTAGAATGTGCCCCTTTTGCACACTTTTGGCACTGGATCCATCTATCCTGTTGCTTAGAAACAGGCCAAAGCTCATTGCATTTTCTTCCGTTGCAAAGGGATCCCTAGGATGGCATAGTGTGCCGTTCTGCCCGTCGTCGTGGTATGCCATCTTGCCCTTTTTGACTTGTTATTCAAAATAATTAATTTAGCCAGTACTGTATTACGAACACACTCGATAGCACTTTCATAGAAAAACTAGTTTTTTTTTTTTTTTAACCAAACACTGCTTCAATATTGTTTAAATATGGTGCCGTGCAATAACGCCGAGCGAAATAACGCCGAATTCTGAAATTCGGCCTTATTTCACTTTACCAAAGTGAAATAACGCCGAATTTTAGCATTCGGCTTTATTTCACTTCGACAATGTGCAATAACGCCGAATGCCAACTGAAATATAAAGCCGAGAAAGAGAAAACAAGGAAGCCGGTTTTATTTAACTTTTGGAAAGAGCATTTTTGCTGGACTTAACGCAAAATCAACTGTAGAACAAAATTTACCGAGTATGGATTCACCCTTTTACAAATCAAATTCACCCTTTTACAAATCAAATTCACCCTTTTACAAATCAAATTCACCCTGTACTTATAATGTACCGCTGCTCGAGTCACAGTGCCAACGGTACGAGGCGGTACCGTAATGTGTCATTGATTATGGCTATCAATATTATATATTCCACCACAAAATAGTCGAACACTCTGCGGTGAATACCTATGTATTTTGTAATTTTTTGTGTGGATTATTTGAAGAGCTACAGAGACAACATTTAAGCCATGTGTGGTTAATTCTTGATAATGCAAGTATTCACAAAACGGAAAAAGTTCAAAACCTTGTTGATCAAACAACTCATACGCTTCATTTTTAACCACCGTACTCCCCAATGCTAAATCCAATAGAAGAAGTTTTCTCGAAAATTAAGCTTCATGCAAGAAACTTATTAGCCGATCCAACAAATAACCAAGGTTTGGTTGACATAATAGACACTTCTGTCGAGACGGTAACTTCCGTAAATTGTCACAATTATTACATGAATATGTATGCAAAGTTACCCGCTGCAGCTGCAGGAGAAGATTTGTAATATAGCATTCGCACTTTTAATTAACCTAAACACAGATTAGTTTCACCTTTTAACAAATATATTTCACCCTTTAGCAAATATATTTCACCTTTTAGCAAATATAATTAAACTAAAAGCAAATCAATTAAACCCAAAAGCAATCATAATTAAACTAAAGCAAACTATTTAAACTTTTAGCAAATCTATTTAAACTAAACGCAAACTGATTTAACCTTTTTGGTAAAACTTGTAGAAAATGTATTTTATTTTAAGCAGGTAGGCGGTTCGCGAAAATAGTTCTCAAAATCATCTCATTAGCTATTATTACAAAACTGTCAAACTGTGTAGAAAAAATTCTTGATCTTGATTTTTTTTTAAATTAATAATGAGTTCGGGGGATGATTCTACCAGCTCAAGCAGCTCTGATGAAGGCTCTCACCAAAGCTCGAGTCATTCCAGTAATCATGAAAGTGAAGCAAGAGGCTAGTTTAATGAACTAAATTGAAATGGAAAATATTAGTTCGTTAACAAAATTTCTAGACGAAACTCCCCCCAGACGCAACAGAGCTGCAAGAGGGACGTACTCGCATCCCATTTTTGAAAAGAAACAGCTTTTGGTAGCGTGCTATGAACATTGAACAAGGCATGACCATCAAAGATGCTGCTCGTAGTTCGAAAATGAATGAAAATACCGCTAAAACAATTATTAGAGGTTACAAAGAAAATGGTGAACTGCGCAAGGATCAACGGGGAGGAAAGAAACCCCGAAAATTAACAGAAGAAGTCGTACTCGCAATAGAAGCCTATGTGGAAAGTAATCCGGGAATTACTGCCCGCAATATTCAAAGAAAATTACAAACGAAAAAAAACGTTGTAGTTTCCAATTCGACTGTAAGGAACGGATGACGGCATCTTAAAATAAACCTTAAATTAGCTTCAATAGAAAACGAACAAATGAACTCCCCACGTACAAAGCAATTGCCGAAGAATATGCCGTATGCCGTATATGCCGAAGAATTCACAGAATGGGCTTCTAACCAGAGGCGGCGTAAGGCGTGGGCGACGTGGGCCATCGCCCACGGCCTCGCGGTACAAGGGGCCTCGCGCCTCAAAATTTTGTATGCATTGCTTCAGTGAGAATAAAATTAAAAAAAGAAATAAATATCAACATTCGCTTACGTCTCATAACTATCGCGAGTAAATCCTTGCTACGCCGACCAGTACGGGGAATCCTTTGTTTTATTTGTTTACTTTCTTTACTAGGAAGCCTACCAATCAAATCAAAGTACCACTAGCAAAGATTAACTAAATAATAAGATGGGAAACTGTCTTACGTTTTACTCCCTTGATCTCGCGTTATAAAAACAAAGGGATAATGTGAGATTTTTCTATTCTGATTGTAGTATCTGGCAGCACTATAACTGACGGATACAAGTCAAAAGAGAAGAACATAAAGTAAGATCATTCGGTGTGGGTTCAAGACAGTCAAGCGAATTGGTTATTTATTGGAGATCCGAAACTGACAGTAATTCTCTTTTGTTTATTACCGCATTTTCAATTTACAGTAGGTTGCTAGATTGAATTTTGAAATTGTCATAACACGTTTTTCTGAAACTCACCACGAAAACATTAGAAGTAATGATTTTGGATTTGGTCCGAAACTTTAGGCCGATGACATACTTAGGTCTTCTATTAAGGTATATTGGAAGGCAGGAACGCACTCAAATATTTACAAATATTGGCGCAAGCTTATAGTCTGCTAATGAACAATTTTAGTGTGATACTAGCTTAAAATAACGTTTCAGTCTAACTCAAACGTCATTTTAAGCTAGTATCACACTAAAATTGTTCATTAGCGGACCATACTTTTGCGCCATTGAATTTAGGAGTTATCAGGTAGGTTTCATTGTCAATTTGATTCTTGTTCTCGAAAAATAGAAAAAACATGAAAAAAAGAAAACAGAGTTGCTGTTTTTGTTTTAACCTGGACAAAACGTGAAAATATTCGTCATCTTTAATTGCATTACATAAACAACTTCTTGTCTCACAATTCAAAAAGAGAAAAAAGATAACATGAACCGAAACATTGTTCGGTGTTTTTATAATTCATTTTTCCTTAGAACGTGTCATAAGTGGTATAATTCAGTTTTTCATTGTTTTTGCAGAGAGCATCTGTGTGCTTATAATACAAAGCTTCATACATAAAAGTTAAAAAAAAAGTTTAAAATCTTTCATCTTCATGCTGGAAATTTAAAATAGGTACTAACATTTAATTGTTAGTTTGAATTAAAATTTAAATTTCTTAGTTTTCGAGAAAATAGCCTACAGAAATTCATTGTTTCAATTTAAGGTGTTTTCTTACTTTAATTACTCTTAATTTAAAATTGATAAGGATGTGCACAATTTCTATCACCGTCACGATTTGGAAAAGTCCAATAATGAAGTTTTATGAGCAAATTCTACGTCTTTTTATTTTATTTCGTTTCCCTAACCCAAAGTTACCCTGTTCTCTTTGTGAATAATTCCAGTAAGTAGGTACCTACAGCCTCTGCTGAAAGGAGTTTTTATAGTTAAAATTAATAAAAAATTATTTAAGAAACACAATCAGCCAGACATGGCATCTAGGCTGAATTACGAAACAAGAATTAAAGAATTTAGTAAAGTTAAAAGCAGGTGGAGATGACAATGAATAAAAACTTTGCAGTGTTATAACTGTTTTTTTTTATTATTATTATTTTATAAAATCCGTCTTCAGGGCGCCACATAACAGGGCCTCGCAAAATCTGTCTTGCCCACATAAAATTTTGGTCTTGCGCCGCCACTGCTTCTAACAATAGAAACAAAATCATTTTCATTGATGAGTGTGGATTCAATCTACATCTTAGAAGATCTCAAGCAAGTTCAAAGAAGGAATCCAGAGCTTGAGTTATCGTTCCCGCAGCTCGAGGAAGAAATGTTACTCTCATTGCAGCAATAAGCGCCCAAGGAACAGTTCACCATAAAATTTTGACAAACTCCACTTGTAATTCTAATAAGTTCTGTTCTTTCCTTCAAGAACTTAAGGAAAAACTAAGTGGAGGATCTCTTAGGGAAGCCTTCCTTGTTATGGATAATGCCAAAATCCATAAAACTCAAGAAGTCCGGAACTTACTCTCTGATACGAATTTTAAGTTAAAATTTTTGCCTCCCTACTCTCCGATGCTAAACCCGATTGAAAAATGTTTTTCTAAAATTAAAACACACGCTCGACAAATTCTAAGTGACCTTAGTAGGTATCACAACCTAGTTCCTGTTATTGAAGAAAGCTTAGAACAAATAACCCAAGGTGATTGCGCTAACTGGACATGTTTTTAATTATTCCAAAGGCAGCAAACGGACAAACCTTACTTTGAACACCATATTCTTATGAAATTTTTATGTAATTTTACATTTTGAAATTAAATAAATTTGCGTTTTGATGAAATAAATTTGCGTTTTGGTTAAATAGATTTGCGAAAAGTTTAAATATTTTGCTTTAGTTTAATTATATGTATATTTGCTAAAAGGTGAAATAAATTTGCTAAAAGGTGAAATATATTTGTGAAAAGGTTAAATAATTTGTGTTTAGTTTAAATAAAAGTGCGAATGCTATATTATTAACCATAATGTTTGAATAAAAATTTATTCAATAAAATTGATTTTTTTTTTCTTAAATAGAAACGATCTTTTGTGATTTTATTTTTACAAAATACAAACCATCTTCTTTATAAGTACAGGGTGAATTTGATTTGTAAAAGGGTGAATTTGATTTGTATAAAGGTGAATTTGATTTGTAAAAGGGCGAAATTGATTTGTAAAAGGGTGAATTTGAAGTAAAAAAACTGTATAATAAAGTATAGAAAATGCCATTGAGTCCTGATGAAAACTTAAAAAAATTTAAACTGAAAAAGTGAAATAACGCCGAATCGGCATTATTTCACTTTGCCATAGTGAAATAAGGCCGAATGCAAAAATTCGGCGTTATTTCACTTTAGTAAAGTGAAATATGGCCGAATTTCAGTATTCGGCGTTATTTCGCTCGGCGTTATTGCACGGCACCATATTCACTTTTCAATATTCTGTTGCAACATGCAAAAATTGAGAATATTTTTTTGTTTACTTACTTTTTCTTCTTTGATTTTTTCAATTAATTTACCGCACTTCAACAGAAGACCCTCTATATCAGGTTTGTCGTACAAATTTAACAAACAAGGACATGTTCATATTTTAGGAATCTAAAAACTTGAACCGGTGAAAAGGGCAGTGTGCCGTCTTAGGCTCTATGTCATCTTAGGCCACTTTCCACTACATAAATTATGACATTATATGAAGATGATCTTAATAAAGCAACAAACTGCAATGTTGGTACTTACACATTTCATTTCTAACGGTTGGACAAAGTAAAATAAGATTCACTGAAATAAAGTGAAATAAGAGCACTTTGCTCCAGTCCCAAAAACTGCTTTGGAGACGTGTATTAACTTTTTTCGACTCACTTTCAAAATACATTAAATTTTTCAAAAAAATTAACATTCACAATTTTTCTTACTCAAATCTATTGTCAGCTACAGGTTCTGAGTGAATAAATCATTTCCAATATGTGTTTGCTTTAAAATAGCTTACAAATTGTTCCTATAAGTTTGTTTGAGTTTGAACGTTGACTTTTACTGATGTTATGATTCATAGGGTTTAATATTGTCTACCCTTATCATAGTCACGTAAGGGAATACAAGAATAAGGTCAAAACTAATTGAAAAGGGATCAAAAAAGGAATTTCAAACATTCAACTTTTATTGTAGAATCATGATTTCGATTCATAAGGCTTCATTCTTCAACAATCATGGTTGAAATATTTGAAGTTGTTGTTTTGTTTTTGTTTGTAATCAAGTTCTGACAACAGAAACAAACAATACTATTTGAGTAATTTATAGTAGCTAAAGTCGATGATGATTAATTTAGTAAAATAACTAAAAACAAATTTCTTTCACATAAGATTTATTGTTTGACTTTTTCTAACATCTTAATTTGTTGTTAAATCTTTAAAAGATCATTACTTACTTCTTGAAAAAAAAATTAAGACACAATGTTGATGATGAAGCATGATATTCTTAAAAACATTCAGCAATTAATTTCTGCGGACCTCAAAGACCTTCGATAAATTAAATAAAAAGATCTTACGCCATTCCAAAGACATTTAGTTACTTTTCGATACGCAAAACAATCTTGTTAAAAATTCCGCCTCAACATTCTGGTCTGAAAACAATGGTATAAGTAGATATTTGCAAACGTAAATTAAACTTATAAAGAAGTAAAATATATTATTTTGTAGAAGCGTATTGTATGTGCAGTTATTCTACTCTTTTGTTCATCTATGTCGTCCGGAAGTGATGATACGCTTAAGGATTCAAAAGTGACTACAATTTTCGTACCGTACGAAGCAAATCGGGCCTACTTTTCATATCCATTGCATAAAAGTATGCGAAAAGTGATGGTTCCAGTTGAATTAGACTCGATGACGGGTTTATATTTGGAGTCAAAGACAAAAACAGCTGAAGCTCCTTTGGTGAATTTCTTCGAAGGTGCTTATCCGGTTTATTATACGTTGGGGCACGCAAATGGACATTTCAATGGAAAAATTTCAGTTTTGAAATGAGTAAGGTGTTTTTGTTTTGAAATTAGATGAATGAAGTACAAAATCTGCCGGTGAAATAACTGGTATAATAAATAGTATTGTTTTTTTTGTGTTCGATTACGTTTGTTTTCTTTTAATTGCAATTGGACATCGACGCGACGTTAGAGGGTATCCCACTCACAAACAAAATTTTCAGTTACCCGAATGTGACCTATTTAAGTTCATCTATTCAATATTATTCGAATATTTGTCTTTATTCTCATCGGGCAATAAACTATCCCGAACTAAGCGAATTCATAACTGTTCATGGTCACAGTTCTATATGCAAATACAAATCTCAGCCAATTATCATATGCTTAGCCATTTTGACTGTTAAAATTATAATAAATATTCGTTTCTAGAAAAAAAAAACACACAGCAAAGTAGGTTAAGGTTATAAACAGAATTGAGTAATTTCACGATAAAAAACCGCAATCCAAAAGAACCATAACAACTTCCAGATCGTAAAAAAAGATGAGTTCTTCTTGATGACAAATCATTCTTAAGCGAAACAAACTCTTAATAGCATCAAAGTTCATATTATTTGTACAACAGCGTGTTTCAGAGCGTGATGAGAATTTTTTTTTTTAGAGAGAGAGAGAACTAACTTTTGATATACCTTCTTGTTTTATTGCCATACCACCACTTAACTGAGATGTTATCCGCCACCAAGCTTAAACGAGTCATAAATATCTTCATAACAGTGTTAAGGTCCAAAAGTATAAACAAGAATTATAAATCAAAGACGAACTTTTATCTTGCACATCATTATTTAAGTCCTCTGCTAAAACTAGGACATGCTCATTACCCAAAAAGAATTATTCACATATATGCCTTCTTTCTCAACACAAGCCTGAAGTGCTTTACTTAATTTAGGGAAATAAATGAAAAGATAACTTCCCAAGTACGCAAAGTAAGTCGCCATTTATCTAGATAAGTATTGCTATAAGCCAACTTAAATAAATGGCACATCGACTCGTGCCAAATGAAAAAAAAGATAGGAATTTTAATCCATCCTCAGGCGTTTTTTTTTTCATGACGTTATCCTCTTCAAGTTGCCTTTAGTCACGTCCTAAACATGCCGTTGGATGATGTAAACATGAGTTCTTGTTCTTATTGAGGCTTGATTTGTTTTCATAAACCTAACTTTAAATATGCAAAAGAGGATGATCGCTTCTTCGAGGGAAATAGACAGATGATTTCAATGCAAGGTTGTAGGGACTTGCGTTTTAAATCTTCATATTTTTTTTTATCAATTTGAACTCGTGAGAAACTGTATTGTATTGTTTCACCTTGTTTGAACTACAAACAACTCTCACTCACTCTTTAAATTTAAACTCTACGATAACATGTTTTTTTTTTGCGACTGAACAAATTACCTTTATTTTTGATACAGGTCTGCAGTCCAATTCAACCCGAACAATCAAAAGAGCATGGAAGTTAGTTCAATGAACTGCCATATGAAACAAAACAAAAACCATCTAAACTTTTGTGTGTTGAACTAAGTTTTTTTTATCTCCTCCATCTGAACGGGTGTGATAAATTAACAATTTGTGTGTCACGTACTATATTTATGGATATTTTCCTCGAATACCGCTCAGATTCATGAGCATATATAAAATAAGTTTTTGTTAAATTTTGTCTGAATAACGAACAAAAAGTTTACATGCTAAAAATAAAATGTAATATTTCCTGCCCCCAAGCTTGACCTACTTACAAAATAGTTTGCGCGTTTTATTAAGGTGTCACGGTAGGCTCTGAAGAATTTGTTTTTCTTTTATTTCATCGCTGAAGGCTGAACCTATCTCGTGACGAATTTTATAGTGTTAAGGTATTTTAATAGGTTGATTAGCGGTAATCACAAGAGGAGTGGATCTATTAATATGTTTGACAATAATAATATACCTTGGGTCTGATTGGAGAAAATGGCATGCAGAAAAATTAAGGTATAGCTGCTGTGATTTAAATCAGAACAAAAACATAAAATGTATAAAAAGAGCCAAGTTCTTTTATGTGCGCACAGCACTGTGTAAAAAGTTAGCCGCCAAAAGTAATGAGATCTAAAAGAACGCTAAGTTCTCACATATAAAAGTGTTATATTAAATATTTTAAATCGTAGCAGATAATACAACAATATTAAAAGGAAATAGAAAATAGTTTGGATGAAAATTTACGAGTTCACTTGGCAAGTTTTCGTTTGAAGCGTGATTAATAACATTTTAAAACTTGAACAGTGAACTTGTAAATTTTCATCCAAACTATTTTCTATTTTCTATTTCTATTTTCTTTGGTGGCTAACTTTTTACACAGTGCTGTTCGCACATAAAAGAACTTGGCTCTTTTTTTACATTTTATGTTTTTGTTCTGATTTCACATCTTTTTGCAAAGTTTTTTTCTTTATGAAAGCATGAACCTCGAAATAACTTAATAAGCTAGCAATTTGCAAACTAACAATATAATTTCTCGGCCAATTTATAAATAAGTAATATTAGGTTAGGTTAGAGTGGCTGTCTAGATGTCATATTTAGACATCAAGGGTCCATTGTTAAACCACTAAGGAAAGTTACTCATGGTGTTTTATGAAGTTAAACAAATCAGAATTCTAAATTTCAACATCCTATGACCATTTTAAGAAAGTGGGTGGCAGCCACGCCCCTGTAATGAAACTGCAATTTCGTACTTATGTTTTCTCTTATACTCAACTGAAACCCTATCAGAATTTCGAATTTAAACGTTTTCGACCATTTTAACAAAGTGGGCGGATACAAAGCCCCTAAATGGAAATAGATTTTTTTCTCATGTTTTTATGTTATTCAACCAAAACCTTACAAGAATTCTAAATTTCAGCATCCTACGATCGTTTTAAGATAGTTTGCGGAAACCACGCCCCTAAATGAAACCAAAATATTTTCCTTATATTTTTCCTTATATTTAACCAAAACCCTACTAGAATTCCGAATTCCAAGATCCTACGACCAGTTTTAGAAAGTGGGCTTATACCACGCCCCCTGAATGAACAAATTGAAATTTTCGATTTTTTCCTTTGTATACAACCGAAAATCTACCATTGTACCAAATTTCAAGATTCTGCTATTGTTAGAAGTGCTTCTTAATTTTGATGATCAGTCAGAGGGTCAGTGAGTCAGTGAGTCAGTCAGTCAATTACGGTTTTTGAAATTTTTACTGTTCAATATCTCAGGAAGTAGTGGTTCTACAAAATTATTTTTTTTACAGGGCCTTTGTGTCCATGAAGTTAATACGTTATTTAAATTTAAAGCTTCTACCTCTATGGGTTCAAAAGTTATGGGGGGTTAAAAATGTGCTTGAGTTCGATCCTGTAAAAAGGGAGTAGTGCTAGAACTTGGCTGGGCACTACCGTGCCCTTTGATCCTGTAAAAAGGGAGTAGTGCTAGAACTTGGCTGGGCACTACCGTGGCCTTTGATATTTTACATACAATTTTTGCCGGTTGAGGTTGTTTAAGGGAGGAGCTGAGTTGGTTTTGTGTCTATGAATTTTGAGAGAGTGTCGTACGTACAAATCATATTTAAATTATTAAGTTCTTTGAAAATTTTGAATTTTTCAACTTTTGCAACTCCTAAATACCTGCTACAATGGCAAGTTTTGCATTCGTAATTCCTTTTTAATTACAGTATTTTTTTTCTCCATGTTTATCGTGCCACCATGCCATCGTGATTTGACCTAAGCCCCAAGCTTGTAAGCTAACAGAAGCCATAGAACTATTTCTCCTGCTTCATTCGCACACAGTCCCAGTTAGCCGAAGGAGCTTTCTCCGGTTCTTTGCATGAACTGGTGGATTAACGGAAGTGGCCTACATAAACCGAAGGGGCATGAAATACTTACTAATCAAACAAAAGCATTTTTTATGCAGATATGCAGTGACTGTATATATATTATGTACCGAAATTGTTTAAAATAATGAAATAAGATTTTAAAAATGTAAGGTTATTAAAACAAATCAAACGAATTGTCAAATAGCAGAGGTTTCAAACAGCTGTTGTGTGTAGGGTGTGTTCGTGAAGAAATTTCAGAAATGTCATTAAGAATAAAGGCAGGTTCACAGAGATGTTTACATTACAATTACACAAATCCGCCAACATGGCAGAAGTTGATTAATGTGATAATATGAACCCCCTTAAACGAAGATTCATAACGCCTTCGAGTTTCGATAGCTGGATCTACTAGTACTTTTAAATAATGTAAGATCCTGAAAAAATACTACCAAGCTAATTACTTCTTTCTATTTTCAATTCAGAGAGAACACACATAATTCCGACTTCTGTTGCACTTTATTTCGAACTCAAAAAGCATAAACCAACCAATTCACATTTCAACTATCATCTCAAGAAAAAGTTAAATTTTTCATTGCTTTTTTTCACCCAAACATAATGCAATGAATTGCCAAACTATCTCTCCATGATAATAAATCACTCCTTGGATACTTTTCACCTCATATCTTTTTCCGTCATTTAATACTTTCCAGACGTCTCAAACATTTCAATGAAGGAATGAAATACATATCTCTCCACGAATAAACCATAATAAAAAGTAAAAAAAAAAAACTTTCAAATAAAACGCTCCCCCATCACAAAGTCCAAGCAGTCGAAAAACCGATGGACCTTTGGCCAATCCCTTGGCTTCACATCTCTTGTAACTACACAAAGCCAAAGGAAACGTGAAACATCTCAAAACATTTCGAGTGCTATTTTGTGTTGTTGTTTCCTTTTCTGTGCATGCACTTCCTTATTTAATACATCCTGAATGTTATTGTCAGTAGGTGTGCAAGGAGTAAGAGGACAAAAACATAAATAAAAAAAAACATTTCTTAAACAAACGCACACAAACACACAGGAGGAGACGGTGCACGTTAACTTTTAACAAAGTTTATGAAAGCCGGAAATAATGCACTTAAAAATTGTTGGGCAAAGAGTTTTTTTCTACCCAACTTTTGAGTATAAAAATATGAAAGTGTGTTTTTTTTTTAAAGAACTGAATGCATGTTGTAAGAAGCTTCTTGCCTTTTCCTTGGGATATTTTGGCTGAAGTTTTGTAGAAAGGAGAGTTTTCGGGCGACTCGATTGGTCGAAGGATTGGGATGCAGGAGATGGAGCAAATAGAGTGGAAACTGCTGACCGTTGATAAGAATTAAATGAAAACTTTTCCCGACTGAGATGTTGAATTCCTTTTTGGATAGCATTTTTATGGCTACCAAGTTGTTCTTTTCAACAATTTTGTTATCTTTTTAATTAATTAATTAATTAAAATTAAAAAAATAGAGGTATTGAAATAAGTTCAACTTTATTTTTATTTATTTCATCAATCAGAGTTACAAAAATCTCTTATAGATTACAGATAGAATAAATAATACAATTACTTTACAAGTACCTACATTTACATATATAACAATCAAAGGATAATAATGGAGCATAAATATGATAAAAGTTTCTTCTTAAAACAATCCCTGCTTAAAAACATATTAAAATCAAGAACATTACACATTGAGTTAGCCTGCCTTAAACAACGAGTCATAGATTCATTATTTCCGTAGTTAACTCTATGAAACGGGATATAAAATAATGATCGTTCACGAAGTTCACGTGAAGGGGTATAAAACATTACTAGGGAGAGCAAGAAGGGACAATTGATTTTAAAATTAATGAGATCTCTAATAAACATAATTTCAAAATAAACTCTTCTTGTTTTAAGACTTTGAATTCCTAACAACAGACACCTCGTATTATAAGATGGCATATCAGATCTCCAATGCAAAATATTTATAGCAATTCTTGTAAAACGTTTTTGGATTCTTTCAATTCTCAATGAATGATTAGAATAAGAAGGATTCCATACGATGCAAGCATATTCCAGAATCGATCTCACATAGCTGAAATAAAGAGATCTTAGTGTATAAGGATCAAAGAAATCCTTTGAGTTACGGTTTATAAAACCCAGCATCGAACTTGCTTTGGATACAATATATTCAATGTGACTACTGAAAGTGAGTTTTGAGTCGAAAATAATCCCAAGATCTTTTTTTACACTGATTCTTGATAGCTGCAAGCTATCTCTTTTTATATAATGTTGGTGATATAAAAAGAGAATTGAAAGTTTGTTTCTGTTAAATGACATACATTGATATTTGGACACATTTAGATGAAGCTCGTTGATATTACACCACAAAGAAAGTTTGTCAAGATCATTTTGTAAATAAATACAGTCTTGAATAGAATTTATAGAGTAAAAAAGCTTTATATCATCAGCGTACATCAAACATTCACAATTTTCAAACAAACTTGGAATATCATTAACAAAAATCAAAAACAGCAAAGGACCTAAATGACTTCCCTGAGGGACACCGGAAGTAACAATGACTGGTTCAGAAACATGATTGTTAATTTGCACTCTTTGTATTCTTCCTTTAAGATAAGACTCTAACCATTTCAGAATAGAAGAGAAAAAGCCAAGTTTTTCTAATTTGGACAAAAGTATTGAATGATTGACTTGATCGAAAGCTTTCGAAAAATCAGTAAACAATACATCACATTGAGAGCCACGTTCTAAGTAATTTGTTAAATAATTATTGAAAGTAACAAGGTTTGTAGTAGTGGATCTCCCACTAACAAAACCATGTTGAAGGGGAGAAATAACCTCTCTCAAAAGAAAGGCTAATTTGCTGTATACAATTTTTTCGAAAATTTTCGGTATTGCTGGTATTTTGCAAATTGGGCGATAGTTACTGACTTCATTCTTGGAACCAGACTTAAAAATTGGGTTGATGACAGATACTTTCCAGGCATCCAGAAAGACACCATCTCGGTGTGGTTTTTTTTGTTTTTGGAAATTTATAAAAAATATCGAATGCTTTCTCTTTTCGTAAGGAAAACAAAAAAGCAATGTTGGAAACTTGTTCTTCAACTGAAAAAAAAAATTAACTGATTGGTGCAAATTTTAATTCAATCGCAAATAAAGTTAAAGTATTTTACAATAATGTCAGAGTTTTTTTATTTACATTATTTCCATTTATAACAAATGATGGCAGTTCGAAATTATTCCTAAATAATTACATTGATGAAGTTTAAAACAATCTGATGACAGCAGCTGTCAAAATCTGACAACATCTACCATTAGTGTTCATAATAACTTATTCAATTTCACTGTCAAGAGAATTATAATAATAATTATCATTAACGTATTTTCTCTCTCTTTCTTTTTCCACCATCATTAATTCTCTTCATTCTTAACTCTCATTAAGAAAAGTCGAATATATTTTTCCATCTTCGCTGACAGGAGTAGCGGGCTCGAGTATCATCGAAAAAAGTCTGTCAATCGATTTCCATTAAAAAACATATCTTTGATGAGCCCTCTAATGGCTCAACTTCAACCCACAAAAATCCCATGACTGATGAAGAAAATATTTTTCATTTTTTAACGAAAAAAAAACCGACAAATGAAGTCACGAAAAGTTCAAAACAAAATTCTTATTCATGTTTGGACAACGAACTTCTGTAAAATAATACATTTTGCCTATTTGCCGATGTCTTCCTCCTCAGTTTCTTCTCTATTTCTCGCTTGTTCTGCTGTTAGCAAGGACAAAGGAAAGATTGTGCATTGATTTGGGAACCATCTAGCCCAGATGTGCCAGATTCAATTAAGGATAATTATGTGCTTCAACGGAGGGAGAAATAGCCGTCAAGTCGACATCGTCATCATCATCATCATCATCATCGTTTTCTTCATCGTCATATCTTAGTCGTTGTCTTCTTCATCAGATTTTGATACATTAGAACGATTTTGAGTCCGAAAGCAGTCGCTGGAGATAACAGGAAATAATGCGATAGCCATCTTGAAATTACCTACAGATTTCTCATTACACTGACTGCTTGGCTTCTGGCCGATGTGGTCTTCACGCTCTTCTCTCTCCCTGTTTTTCTCAATTTCTATTCGATGTCCCGTTACATTACTCGTCATCATAATAGTTTCTAAGCTCAACGTCTCAATACAATTTGCGATAAAAATCCTTAATGTGTTGGCGGAAGTCCTTATGCCGGCACCCTCTCTCTCGCTCTCAAGTACTTTATCATTTAACTCAGTGTTGTAGTTTCTTAATCTTCATACTTCGACCCCATATCGACCCACTCACGTTGACCCTATATCACAGCCCACAGCAGTTTCACCCTCAATTATGATTAGATTGCGGGTGGAGGCTAGAACTTAAGCAATTTCCAATTTGCGCTGCGAAATGAAAATACAGACCAAGTCGAAGGACTCAGATTTGACGACACAGTAGACACCAGAAAGGTGATGATGAGAATGACGATGGGGGTTCGCTAGCTGGTTGAAATGACGAGCTATTGTGAGGGGAGACACACACTTTGGATTGAGAATGGGAGCAACACTATGTTTCCATCAGCTGCTGCGTCCTGTGAAAACAAAAGCCAGCAAAAAAAAATAAATAAAGGAAGAAACTCATTCGCACTTATGTGGAAAGTTTCTTAATTTTCTCATTGTAAGTGACATGAAGAGCTTTAGTTGAAAGTCAAACTTTGTTGCAAACGAACTATGAAAATAGGGAAAGTTTATTTTTTCTTTGTTTGTTCGTTATGCAGCTGCCCTCGTTCGCTTTTGGAGAATAATTTACGAGGAGCATTTGAAGAGGGGGTAAACTGTCAAGTGGAAGATTCATTTTGTGCAGAGATAAAGATGGCACGTTCGAAAATGAAGTCGAAGATGTAGTCATAACTTTCAAAATCCATTGCCATAAACTTAATTTGCACACAAAAGAAAGACTTTTAATTTTTTTTAAAACAATTTCACTTTTTAAGTTGAATATAAAAGATGTTCTCTCAAGCAAGCAATACACATAAACTACGAGGATGGTCCGCAAGGACAGGGCCTCATCGTCATCACCATCGTCTTCTGGGGTCAGTATTGCAACAGCAACCAACAATCGTTTAGTACTACTTTTCCTTTGAGGGCTGCTCTCGAAGTTCCAGCCGGAACAGACTCGTAGTTTGGTTTTAAAAGCCGCAGTATCCTCAAAAATTAACCACGGGGTATAACGTGACGAAAATGTATGACTTTGTATTAGCCGACTGCCGATTGCAATTGTGCGAGATTGCTGAGAAAGCAGGCTTTTCAAAAGATCACATAAACCTTATTTTGCATTTGGTGCATGGGTGCCGCGTTTGCTCACTTCGTAGAACGAGCGCAACGGTGAGACCACCTTAGAGCAGTGGTTGACGCTGTTTTAATGCAATCTGAAGCAGTTTCTGCTAGTTTCCTGACATTCCACTAAACCGGCACTGTATATTCAACAGTGCACTTCAGCAACCGAAGACAGTTCAGAAAGGTGATGGCCACCGTTTTCTGCGATTTGTAAGGTTCAATTCACATCGACTTCTTGGAGAAGATTAAACGGCCATGTGATTTTACTGAACCGAATTATTAGGCCAGTTCGTAGTAAAATTGAAGAAAAGCGCCCTCACTTGGCTAAGAAAAAAAAAGCTCTACCAATATGATTGGGATATGAACTGGTTTGGTCCCGTTTGACTTTTCTTTGTTTCCAAACTTCAAAAAGTGATTTAACGGGCATAAATATCAGTCAAATGTAGAAATCATCGCCGTGACGGAGGCAGAACTCGAGAAAACATATGTTTTTGGTTTTTTTTTGCATTGATTTTGCATGAGGACCAATGATCCGATTACGATCATTTTTGACAAAAAGCTTCAATGTTCAAAAGTCTTAAAAGAAAAAGGATTTACGCATTCGAAATTTTAAGATTTAACTTTTTTTGCTTGTATATTTCCAAAGGTGAATAATCTCTTTTGACCTAAAGTTTAGCAAACCATTAAATTTTTCAAACTAAAAATTACTTAAAAACCAAAAAAAAATAGAAACTTTCACAGTCAAAAAAATAATCTTTTTTTATTTTGTCAAAACAGCGTTTTTCGGGCCAGCTAGTATAAAAAACGAAACATCGATTAAAATATAATAAAATGAGTTAATACTTAGATTTTCTCCTGACAGAAGTTTTAGCCAATTTTAGTTGGAAAATTCATAGATTCGCTTGCCTGAAAAATCAAATTCAGAATGTGGCTTCCTGATAAGTTTGTTCATTCCAAGTTTGGTACAGTTAGGCTTAGAATTGCTTTTCTTTTTGGCCGAATACTTTTTTGGGAGGGAATATCGGTGCAAGTTTTCACCTAACGTCACCAGATAGGTGCGGGGAAATATCGGTACAAGTGCCCACCGGGCTATTGTTATCGCACAACATGCTATCTTATAACAAGACTAGAACAAGCCTTCCACTTGAAATCAAATGGGAGAATATCGGGAGAAAATCGGACTTTAGTTGTAGAAGCAATAAACCTTGATTTCTTTCTTTTACTTATTGATTTTTTCGCTTAGATTGAATGTGAATTGTACCATGTAAAAAACATAGCTTTGCATTTTTATGCCGTTACGACTCGGTTCAATCATTTATAACAAAACTAGCTGGTACCCGCGGCTTTGCCCGCATTAAGTTAAAGTTAACTTATTATTTTAATATGGTGTTGTACAGGATGTAAGGTGAAACAATGAAAAGATTCTGGGCATTGAAAACCCGTGAAAACGCATCGCATATAGCTGTCCATGGGAGAAGCACAATGAATTTTTCCTAGCTTTGCAAGTTGCAACCTTAAATTCTATGCTCTCTCTATGCTAAATTCGTGATTTCGCAGAGTTTTCCGACTTCCAATCCAAAATTTTCCATTTTTCCGTTTGCACCTACAATTACATGCGATTTTCCCATTGAAAACCAGTGAGTCTTCCGAGTTTTTCATCAAGAACTTTCTATTTTCCATTCGAAACCACATTTTGAAACAAAAAATTCCAAGCAAAAAATCAAATATCTGCCCTTTGTTTGGATTTTCCAGTTTTTTTCAGTTTTCCCACTCTTCCATGAAGTTCTTACATTTTTTTCACAGAAACCATACCACTGAATACAACAGTATTAACTATGACAATTTCACAAATATTTGAGGGGCCATTTCGGATTCCATTGGATATATACCTACATACATATGTACCTACATTCATTTTTATAAGAAGAAGAAGATGTCATGAGTTGCGCAAATACAAATTGTTTGGACAGAACCGGTGCATCCCCTCTTTTCGCGTGCTACGGTCCGTGTGGAAATCTATTCCATGCAAAATGTGTTGATTCAAACAACGCACTTTTAGACAAAATTAATGCATCTGAGATAGCGTTTTGGTATTGTCCCACATGTATTAATATATCTTTGGCTCACTTTTCTTTCAAACTGTCTTCATTGAAAGATGAGCTCATAAATATTACAAAGGGATTCGAAGACTTGAACCTTCATTTCACAAATTTAGCCACTACCGCTAAGAGCATCTCTACCCCAACACTAATGGTTGACAAATCCTCTGAAATGGATGATATTTCACCACCTGAAAATCCCCTTCTTCAAGTTGTTTCCAAAAAAAGTAAAAAAGAGGTAGGGATATGGCTACCTCACCAACCCACAAAGAGCCGGCTCCAAAAAAGTCCTCCCTTAATAGCGACAATTTACCAGATTCCGCCCCTGCAACTTCTCAAGACAGTCACCCTCCCCTTACTGTACAGGAAAACCTACAAAACCTACAAACAATTCCATTAAATACACCCCAAACAAATCTAGCATCAGTTCCAAAACCAAAATATATATTCATTTCTCGGTTACTACCTGAAACAAAGCCTGAAGACATATTGGCTCATTTGGTCGATTCAAAGGTTATCACCACACCTTCAAGCCTTAAATGTTCTAAAATAAGTAAACCGAATAGTTTTGTAGCTTCATTTAAAATCATTGCCCCTAGTTCTCTTTTTGATCCCATCTGTAATTGTTCCTGGCCTCCTAACACTTTAGTTAAGGAATTCACTGCTCCCTTGAGAAAATCACGTCCCTCAACTTCAAACCTTAATTCAAAAAACTGCAGAGACTCTCCCTCTACTATCAAAACGTAAGAGGACTTCGTAGTAAAACTACTTCTATTTATAAGAATTCTCAGGCATTTCCACATGATGTTTTAGTTCTCTCTGAAACCTGGCTCAACGCCACAATACTGGACACAGAGCTCTTTGATAAAGAGTTCTCAGTTTTTCGGAAAGACCGTCATGAGAATGCTATAAACTTAGTTGGCGGGGGAGTCCTCATCGCTGTGAGAAATAGTCTCTCATCTTCCCTTGTTGTTTTCCCATTTACAGTTAATATTGAACTCATCTGTGTTAAGTTAACTTTACGGCAAAAATCAATGTTTTTATTAAATGTATATATTCCTCCTAAAAGTCCAATGTCAGTGTTCACTGAACTTTCCTTAATCTTAGACTTTATTTTCAGTATAGCTGATCTTGACAGCTGTATTCTTTTGCTAGGTGATTTCAATCTTCCTCTTATTGATTGGGTTCCCTCTGAAGACGATTCCTATTTTGAAGCTTCTACAGTTTCTTCTCAACTGGAGCTTCAATTGTTGGATAACATTTTTTCTTCCAATTTACAGCAAGTAAGCTGTATCAAAAATAAAATGAATCGAATACTAGACCTAGTATTCTCTTCTGACGCAGTAAATACTGCAGTTGTAGAATCTACATCTGCTTTATCAACCATAGATAATTTCCACCCTCCCTTAGATATTTTTCTTGACTTGAGCGGTCATTTAATTGAGAATAGTAATCCCCATGATTGCTCATATGAATTTGACTTCCGAAAAGCTGATTTTTTGCAGCTTTCAAATAGCTTACTTTATTCTGGTATCCATGAATTACCGTCCTGCAATGATATTGACGCAATTATTGCAAATTTCTATTCTTTGCTAATGGGTTGCATTGAACAGGCAGTTCCTAAGAAGAAATCTACCCACTCTAACGCTTTTAGTCATCCTTGGTATACTAAAGAGCTAAAAACACTTCGAAATAAGAGAAATAAGGCCTGGAAAAAATACCTCAAATCCATGACCGTAGAAAACCAAGTAGTTTATATCTCATTTTTTGAAGAATTTAAGAAACTGTCTTATGAACTTTATAGTGAGTATTTACTTACTATAGGAAGCTCTCTGACGTCTGACCCGAAAAGTTTTTGGAAATATATCAATTCGAAAAAGAAATGTGATGTTTATCCAATGAACTTTACAAGCAATAATGTAGCCCTCAACTCAACTTCTGAAATTTGTGAAGAATTTGCAAATAATTTCAGCAAATCTTTTATCGATTCCCCCGCTGTTGTGGATAAAGATTTTTTTCAGTATTTACGTGGCTGTCCACAAGTATTGTTTAACAACATCTCAGTAGAGACTGATGACATTCTAAACATTCTTTCTCTTCTGAAAGAAGACTTTTCGAGTGGCCCAGATGGTATTCCACCTGTTGTTTTAAAAAAGTGTAAGTCTGTGTTAGCACCTCCCCTCCGTTCTATTTTCGAATTGTCTTTAAAATTAGGAAAATTTCCTTCAATTTGGAAAAACGCTTATATTATACCAGTCTATAAAAAGGGAGATAAGGCCAATATCGCCAATTATAGACCAATATCTAAGCTTTCCTGCATTCCTAAGGTGTTCGAACAAGTTATTTGTGAAAGTTTGGCATTTCATTGCAGGAACATCATCTGTCACCAACAGCATGGTTTCATGCAGAAACGTTCCACTGTCACAAATCTTCTTGTCTTTATAAATCAATGTGTATGCAGTTTGGAATGTGGTCAGGAAATCGATTGCGTCTATACAGATTTTTCGAAAGCCTTCGACCAACTCTCTCACGCCATCATAACATTCAAACTAAATGCATATGGCTTCCCTCCATTTTTCATCACTTGGATATCCTCATATCTCGAAAATAGGTCTTACCAAGTAAAATTCAGGCATTCTATCTCTAAGTCATTTTTTGCTAATTCGGGAGTTCCTCAGGGTAGCCATCTAGGACCTCTACTTTTTAATTTAGCTATAAACGATGCCCCGTTATGTGTACGTAATAGCAAAATTCTCATCTTCGCAGATGATATGAAGATTTACAAAAACATCTGTTCTAGTAATGACCACATTCTTCTACAAGATGACATTAATAGTTTTGCATTGTGGTGTGAGAAAAATAGCTTAAATCTAAATCCAATAAAATGTCAAACAATGACCTTTTCAAGGAAGCTGCACCATCTTCATATGACTACGCCATCTCACAGCACATTCTAACCCGTGTAACTTCCGTAAGAGATCTTGGAGTTTTGTTTACCCCTAAATTAGATTTTTCTGAGCACGTTAACAACATCGTGAATAAAGCAAACTCAATGCTTGGATTTATAAAGCGTTGGTCAAAGGAATTTCGCGATCCAAATATAACCCGCGCTCTATATTATTGCTATGTTCGTCCTCACTTAGAATACGCTTCCCAAGTTTGGTCACCTCATTACAATATTCATATTGAGAGGCTAGAATCTGTTCAAAGAAATTTTACTCGTTTTGCCCTTAAAGGTATTCTATGGAGTGATCCTTTGAATGTCCCCTCTTATGAAAACCGTTTAATAACTCTCCAAATGGTAACATTGTCAAGTAGACGAAACAACAACGACATAGTATTCTTCCATCAAGTTATTACTGGTGTAACAGATGCACCGGAACTACTTGGCGCTATATCTTTCAACCATCGGGGTGGTGGTTATAATTTTCGTAGGAAAGACTTGGTACAAGAACCAAAACATCGTACCAACTATGGATTCTATGAGCCCTTGACACGTATGAGTAGGCTTTCAAACTGCAACTCAGACTTGTTTGATTTAAATATAAACAAAAATAAATTAAAGTCTTTGCTCAAGACCAGTGTTCTACACTTTTAAATGTTTTTCTGTTTACTTAATGTTTGTAATTATTATATGTATTAATCTTGTTTTGTTACTGTCTTGTTTTTGTTTCATCCATGTGGTGTTTGTTATGTTATGTTTGCTTACTAACAACTAACACTGCACTAAGTGATGAGCCGGTGGTATAACATAGTCTACTATGTTGGCAAACCATTGGTCGTAAGACTGTGCTTGCTATAAGCTCTCTTCGACCAATTCTGATAGTGTAAAAAAAAAAAAAAAGATAATTTGTAATACAGGAGCAAGTTCGTACGACCCAGTAGTGCACATATTTTTTTAATTTTCATTGGTGTTTTGCAATAAGTATTGAATTAATAACTTAAGCTTCGTCCAACCGTCCTTTCTCAAATCCTTCGAAAAAAAAAAAAAAAAAAAAAAAAAAAAAAAAAAAAAAAAAAAAAAAAAAAAAAAAAAAAAAAAAAAAAAAAAAAAAAAAAAAAAAAAAAAAAAAAAAAAAGTTCTGAACAAAAAAATATTGACAACCTATCGTTGGAGAAAGCAATCCGTGGTTCTGGCACATCTATCAGCGGGACTATCGTCACCAAATCCACCCAATTATTGGCATACGCAGACGACATTGGAAGGAACCCATTTAACTAAGTACATGGTGGCCCCGTCTGCTGAAAACGTTAGCAATAGTAGAAGAACAACTATTAAGGTGGAGGTGCACAAATTCGAAGTGGTGCTATCGTTCAATTAGCTTGGATGTGTAGTAGCAGCCGATAAGAATATGAAAGAAGAAATACGCAGGCGGCCAGCTGCTCAAAACCCACAGAACCTACTTAAGTCTTTCAAGGCTATTTGTATCCTTAAAGGTTACCATTACATTACTTCTAAACTGCTGCTTTAAGACGATAGTCTTACCAGTACTCACCTACGGATCTGAGACCTGGGTGCTTAGCCAATGGCACTCTGAAATCTTAGTTCTCCCTGTTTGTGAGGAAGGACGATTCTGGAGACGATATAACCTTGAGCTATGTATGTATATGAAATCTAAAAAAAAATTAGTGTGGTAGACTCTAGTGGGCACCAAGTTGTATGACCGAAGAGGAGCGGGTCGGGAAGTCTTTTGAGGTACAATTCATGGTAGAACACAGCGTTGCAAACCAAATTTGTGCTGGGATAGTATACATATGTTCATATGTAGGAATGTACACCACGACGCTCACAGCCTGAGGGTGCAAAACTGGATTTCGATTTTGTTTATTATACAGATTGTCCATTTAAGTTCATAAACTTACTTATATTAGGACATTTATCTAATTTCTTAGCATCGATTTGGAAAACCTTGGACATTCGTCTCCAAGTCTGTGCATCGAAGTAACAAAAGGTACCTCGTTCTTTTGTACCGTTCTTTTCATACTGATTAAGACCTGGAATTCGAGTTATCCAAATTTTATCTTCTATGTGATACCGACATTCTCGATTATGTAATTCTGCAGCGGCCATCAATTGCATAACATCACCATTATTTGTGTAGAATAGAAAGAATAGCAGGTCTTCTTGCAATTAAGGACAGATTTCCCCGGGATATATGGAATAACTTGCTGATCCCGGTTGCGGCTCAGATGAAGGGGGAAAATTCATTATCTCTTCTTTGTCCATATACATATGTATATGTGTGTACATATGTATACTTTGACAATTTTCGAAAATTGAAATCGATCAGATTTGTTCTTTTTTTGTAGTGAAAAAAAATATTTTTTTTAACATTACCACCGTTTGTCATTTGATTGCATTTGAAAAATATACATTTTATTTTTTCTAAACCTTCTACCCTAAAACCTCTTGCATTTAGAGAAAAAATTAGGAAAATCGGTCAACCAGTGTGCCCGGTTAGCGAACGAACACAAAAATTAAGCTGTTCTTTTATATATATAAGATAAGAACAAGTTACCTCAATGACGCATGAATCTAACACGAAGTTGAGAGAGTCAGGTAAAAAATGTAATTTGTCTAACTTTGATATCTTTCAAAATATAAAAATTGAATTGAATGGACACATCAAACTCTTGGACGGTTCTCGTCTGTTAACTTTTCTTTTTTTCTCAATTCATAAGAAAGACGTCTAGACAGTTGTTTGACCATGTGCCAGTCAAAGGACAACAACTCTGGCATCGGTCTTAAACAAAAGAGTTATCCACAAAACTTTTTCATTAAAACTCACATATCATTTGCCAAAAACAAATATCGCATACCTCAAAAAACACTGCATTCTTAAGAGTTCCTACCTTCCGTTTGTCTTCTTCCTTCGAAGAAACAAAAAAACAAATAGAACAAAACAAAAATCAGCAAGTTCCGGACTTTATATTTTTATTAAATCCAGAAACAAAGTCCTTCCTCTTGATTAGATTCAAACCTAACAATGTATTTGGCACTAAAAGAAAAACAAAAGGAAGCAACAAAACAGACACCGTTTCCCATTCTCACGACACGGAGCGGCAGCGAATAAATTTCCCAAAAGAAAAGAACAATTTCCTTTCGAAAATAGAAAATGGCAAAAGGAAATAAAACAAAAGAGGAGCAAAGGAAGCAAAACTTTCCGATTCAAGTTCGCTTTGCATTGTCCAAAATTTGTTGCAATCACGAGTTGGTAAGAAAGCTCCGACGACGGAGCGGAAGACGCTTCAGCTTCATTATTATTTCTTCAAGGTGCACCTCCGCTATTAAACGATGGGCCCTTCATTGCCATCATCGCAATCGTCCTTATTTCGAAACTAAGTCACGTAAAGCGAACAAACGTTGACGAAGATACCACCACCGAAGACAATACCTACGACTTCGACTTCGACTTCAACTTCGACAAGGACGACGATGATGCGATGAAGAAGCAGAGAAGACTCAAATAGTTGTTGATAGTAAGCGCAACTATGTGCATCCTTGCGAGGAATCTCGTTGCTTAAACACTCTCAAGTTTCATCCACACGTCCTTTGTAAGGATGCTTCAGCCGTATACTACTCTAGTTGAGGTAATATTTACTCTTTTTTGCTGTCTCATTGCACTGATGCTGGTATGGCACAACATAGCGGCAAGCATGGATTCGAAAGTTTAAATGTTTGCTTATATTCCTGGCCCCAAGGTGTGTGTGAATACGACATACGTATGATGGGGGAAAACAATGCGGAGCAAGGACCTTCCTTTCAATTTTTGTTTTGTTTTCCAACTCTTCTAACAGCAAAGATGCCACGTATCTTAGTTTGTTCTTTGAAGCATCTCTTAAAGGATCCGGAGTGAGAGATTGTGTGGACCTGGAAAACTATCTGAATTCTGAATACACAATACGTGATGTTGTTTTTTCCGTTTTTTTTGTTTTTGGTAATTTTTGTTTTTTTCTTTTTGCTTTGGTGTTTTTAACGTTTACCTACCATTTTACGTTTTGGAAATACTATCTTTGTACCTCTACCGAAACGTGTGCATTTCTGCGAGCTGATGGAATATTCAGCAGGTTATCGCATGGCTTTTGTTTGTGCATCAAGTATGCCTTTGACAAGCGAAGAAATTCAAAGGGATAAAGACTATTTTGCCAGGGTTACGACTTCGCGAGATATGAGAGTGGATTTAGGAAAAACTCGAAACAATTTATATTTAAGTTTCCTGCAAATGTGACACGGTTGACATTCAGAATATGCGGGAATTTGTAAGTTTTTAGTGTACAAAAAGTTGATTGTCAAAAATTAATGGAAGTTCTTTAGAAGGAAAGTTTAGAGGATTATTGTGTTAAAAGAGTATAAAACAGATACATGTCGCTTTTAAACTTTTTTTATTACTTCAGTTCAGTTTTTCTTTTTTAGTGAACCGTCTGCACTCGTTATACTAAAGAAACGTTACTTTCTTCGTAATACCTAACTCCCACAATAAATGGTATTAACGAGAATACCCGTAATCCACAATGGACCTGGTCAAAGTAGCATTTATGGGTCTATTAAAATGCAAATACTGATCCAACCATTTGTCGAAGTACATTACTTCACTTTTGCTCGTTTATGATTGTCCATGAGGCACAGCAATTGTAGCTAACTTGGTCCAATCATCTCAATACGCTGCAAGAGAATTTTAAAAATAATTTCTTCTTTTTGACATCTTTTCCAAAATTGCGGCAGCCAACTCATGCGAAAGGCATAAAGGCTTCTCTCAATGGATCAGTTACAACACTACTCAGAAAAAAAAAAATAAATTAATGTAGTGTGTTCCAAGTAGAATTGATGGCGATAAATGAGCAAACGTTAATGACTGAACTGTTCAATATTCACCTTAAATGGGTGCCGGACAACAGAGACATTCCTGTGTGAGTGACCGCTGACTGGTCTATAAGCTTCAAAAAAGGCGATCCTATGTCAAAACAACCGAGGCATATCCCTGCTTTATGTTGCATGCAAGATCCTATCCAAAGTGCTGTGTGAGCGTCTTGAGCCTTTCTACAACACAATTATCGGCACGTATCAGTGGGGCTTTAGGTCAGGAAGAACAACGATATACCAAATATTCACACTGAGGCAAATCCTGGAAAAGATGAACGTATTATGAAGTCGAAACCCACCATCTTTTTATCGACTTCAAAGCTGCTTATGTTTATGTGGCACCCATCCCCAAGAGCTTATGATGACAATGTCTGAATTCGGGAAAAAACTGATCCAGCTGTGCCGCATGACGCTAAGCAATACGCAGTGCAGTGTGCAAATGCGTAACAGCTCATATGAGTTGTTTCCAAAATGGTCAGGGCTTAGACAAGGAGATGCACTGTCATGTGACTTCTTCAATATAGTCCTGGATCACAACACGGCAGGTGTGAGCATGGAAAACACATATCATTGGTCGATCCATGAGAGCTGTACTTGAGGCGATTGAACAACAAGTATGAAGAGAAGCTCGTCGCCCTTGAAGTGAATGAGGATAAAACAAGGTACATGCTGCCAACAAACAAAAGAATATTTGTCCACCGCCTAGGACAAAACGTCACTGTTGATAGCAGCAATTTCGAGGTATTTAAGGAGTTCACATTCCTTGGAAAAAACAACAATCCCACAAACGACACCTTAGTGAAGATCCGACGAAGAATTACCATAACGAACCGCTGCTAATTCGGTTTGGCCAAACAACCAAAATTCTTACTCGAAAGAAAAGTGCCTACTATACAAGACTTTGATTTTACCATTCCTACTCTACGGCACCGAGTCCTGGACGATAATTCAAAAAAGAGAAAAGATGCTGGGCACTTGAAAAAAAAAATTCTTCGACGCCTTTTTGGTACTGTATGCGACGATTGCGAATGGAGAAGAAGAATCAACCGCTAACTGTATGAGCTGTACCAAGATGTGGATGTTGTCCAGAAGACGACTAAATGGACACGGCCACATCGAGCAAATGGACGACAACGTTCCAGCAAAGAAAGTCTTCTCTTCGCAGCCCCCAAGTTCGAGACGACCATGAAGACCGAAACTCCGGTACAAAGACCACGCAGCTGCGGATGCCAGAGCGCTTGGTTTTGACGACTGGAGAGGGAGCGTTAATGATATAAAATTCCTTTGTCTCGGGCTGAGATCATACATGGATTGGGAGCCGGCTAAGGTTAGGTAAGGGTGCAGATGTTTATTGCCTCAATCGCTAGAACTAACAGCCCGAATTTTGCTGTCAACTTAAGTAAAGTGTATAATTTGGTTAAATCAGTGGATTTATATTCTTAGGATTTCAGCGGTCGTGTTTGTCGATGGATCACCTAAGTTGTTTAATTTTTCCAGTAGTCCACTCTTATATGTCTGTGAAGTGCATCTTAATGGTAGCGTTTCTCTACCTAGACGTTGTAACGGAACCGGTGTTCGGCCCTCTCCAACCTATACCACCTTTACGACCTTTAGTCTACAGGCCACTAGAAGGCCGATCCAGGCAGCAGGTTGGAGAGGGTGTCCAGGCTACGGCTGTGCGGCATGCTAGCTATTGGGCTTAGCTCGTCGGTGGGGGGGTTCTTGCTGCCGCAGCACTGGACGGTGTTACGTCATTCTTCATGCCAATAGAATTTAAAATTGGGGTTCAAAGATCCTGGGGCCCTATGTTGAATTGAGGGGAATGAGGGGTGTTTCTGTAGAGGGGGAGGGTCGTAGATGGGGATGACCCTCGGAGGCTTTCCCACCCATGTATCGCAGCGATACCACCATGGCTAGTGCTTCCTCCAAATTGCGCACTAGCCCCTAGCCTAAAGCTTTAAATGGCTTACCCTGTCCTCATGCTATCCCAATCGAATCACTTCCACCGTTGACCTGTCAAAATCTATCCTAAGCCTTCATGGCCATTCATCAAGAATCGCTTCACCCAATTATCCAGATTGACATCAGTGATGTCATTAAAAAAAAATTGTTTTGTTTATATGTATAAGATAGTATCAATATTTATTTTATTTAAGCCAAAAGTTTTGAAATAAGATTAGGAAGTAGTATGAATAGGAATGAATTAAGGCATGTGATAGAAATAATATTAAATTAATAATCAAAGAAAAAATTAAATGAAATCTTAAAATTAAGTAATTGAATTGAGCAAATGAATTTTTAAAATTATGTGATTATTGACCAAAACAGAGAAAATAATATCAACATGGGTTATTTAAACATTGGCAACACTGTTAATGCATCAATATTTATATATATGTAATTATTAATTGTAATCCCAAAATTAAAGATTTTAAATGCCTTTCAGGGCATACGAAATCAAACAAAATCATTAATAGGAAAAAAATTACCTTACCAGTAAGTATCCGCCGTGGTGCACCGCGCTGGAACCTTTTGATATTGCTGTGAACTCAAATATAATTATTTTTATGCATATGCAAGAACTTAATTTTGGGAATTGACTACATTATCAAAATGACATTATAAGTACAGGGATTTTCTAAAGACTTATTCTTTTATTATGTTAACACAAATTTTCATAATCTAGCTAACTGCACTAAAAGGAACACATTTATTTCATTTGTTGTTTTTTTTTATTTGATTGTATTTTCTCCTTTTTTAAAATTGCAGGGCATCAGGGTAGTGTAAGGTTAGCACTGGAAAACTCTGATCCAATCAGAAATAAATTATTTATGGGTGTATGAACGAAAGTACGTTTATGAATGTCTTTTAATTCCGTTGTTTTGTTTGTTTCACTAAATATTGTTTTATTTGCTCAATTTTATTATTTTGAATACGCATATAGATATATATATGTCTGTTGCACTAGCACTTGTGGGGTCGAGATTAAGGGATGGCTGAATTGTTTGTTTTTTTTCCTTTTTTCACATTTAAGTTAGAATTTTCTTCTTTGTTTGTTGAAAATTTTGGTAGTGTGAGGTTAGCACTGGAAAACTCGTTGTTTTGATTGTTGCACTAAATATTGTTTTATTTGCTCAATTTTATTATTTTGAATACGCATATAGATATATATATGTCTGTTGCACTAGCACTTGTGGGGTCGAGATTAAGGGATGGCTGAATTGTTTGTTTTTTTTCCTTTTTTCACATTTAAGTTAGAATTTTCTTCTTTGATTGTTGAAAATTTTGGTATTTAAATACACTTTAACTTTTCCTTATCATTTTATAGTTCTTCAATATCTGAATTATACCATTAGGAAATAAAGTTACACCAAAAGACACACTCAAAATTAAATCCAAAGCCGTACACAACTAACTCCATCGAATCAAAAAACAGAATCTCTCGAAAAATCTTTTTTTTTCAAAGCTAAGTTTGTTTACGTTTTCCCAACGTACTCGATCAAAAAAATTTACATAGCGTTAGTTGTTGCAAGGTAGTTTAGTGTACAGTAGTTTTATAGTGTTGTATCGTGTGTTATTGTTAGTGTTGTAAGTATTTTACGTGGTTAATATATTTATGTTATTTTGTTGTAATATATGTAATGTAAGTATGGTTTAGTGTTATGATAAGTAGTAATATGTTCTAAAGGTATGTCTTTTAATGTTTTTTTTGTAGTGTAAGTTGTGCGGTCTGGTATCGTTCCCCACAAAACTTATCCTTTCTCTAAAAAATCCTTTGCAGAGAAAGGAAAAGAAAAGGAACGACGACGGTGGAAGATAAAGGAATAAATGAAAGTCTCATGCGCAGACTAGAAGCCGGGTAAGTTGTTGATTATCTTTTAAGATCCTTGGCATGATAAACACCAATTCTTTTTCCTGTCAAGTCCTCAAGCTCGTACAAGCTATTGCCCACGACCCTCGATACTTTCATTTTCAAAAATTTCGGGCTGAGTTTTGCATTAAACTTCTTTGCGGCGTCGCTTAAAGCAAAGTTTCTCCTGAACACGACGTCGCCTACAGAAAACTTCACGTCCTTGCTGCGCAAGTTGTAATTGTTTTCGTAGCGATTATGGGTTTTAGCTAGGGAGTTCTTTATTTGTGCGTGCAAAATGTTCATGCGAGATGATTTCGATACAACATCGATCTCCGAGTTGTTAAGGGCATTCAATTTTCGCAGCAACGCGTAGTCTGAACCATGTTCAATGCAAGCTTGCCCAAATAAAGCCTCGTAAGGTGAAATGTTGATTGCAGAGTGCACTGTGGTTCGAAGGGCACTGGCAATCGACTGAAGGTGGAAATCCCAATTCCTTTGGTCTGCGTCAATGTAGCCCCTGATGGCTGCGAGAATCGACCTGTTCACTCTTTCGCTGGCGTTCGCTTGAGGGGAGTAAACACCTGTCCTGACATGAGTCACGCCATAAGTAGTCATTCGTTTTTCGAACTCTCTACTTGTGAACTGTTTCCCGTTGTCAGTCAGAACAGTTTCAGGGATTCCAAAGACGCAAAAGACTTCTTCGTGAAGGAATTTTAGTACAGTCTCTGTGGTTGCCTTTCGGAGCGCCTTGACCACCACAAACTTGGTCAACTGGTCCAGCGCAACTACAATGTGGGTGTTTCCGTTCCGCGAGCGTGGGTAGGATCCCAAGAAATCGACGAATAACATCTGGAAAGGTCTCTCAACCACGAAAGCCTTACCCATCGGTGGACGAAGGGTAAAGTTCGGGGCTTTCGAGGCCTTACAGACATCACAACTTTCTAAGAACGCCTTAACCTGGGCTGCCATGTTCGGCCAGAAGAATCGTTGCCTAAGTCGATAAAGTGTTTTTGCAACGCCACCATGCGATGCTCGAGGCGGTTGATGAGCAAGAGTGATTAGGCGCTCGGTTAGCGGTTCAGGTACCCAAAGCTTCCATACTTGGTCATCTTCAATTGGATGACCTGTGCAGTGTCTGACCTTCTTGTAGACGAAATTTTCCGACACTCGAAGGTCAGGTAGCTGCTCTTTGATGCTGTCGATGATCCTGCAGTATTCCCCAGATTGAAAGCTAGGGTCTCCAAGATCAATGTGCAACACATCACAAGGATCATCCAACATCAAATCATCGCAGGAAAGAGCGTCGACCTCATGCACTCGCGAGAGAGCATCAGGCACGACATTCTGACTTCCTTTGCGATGTTCGATGGAGAACTCAAATCCTTGAAGCTTTAAGCTCCAACGCGCTAGCCGTCCACTCAAATCCTTTTGGCTCATCAACCACCTCAAACTCGAATGGTCCGTAACAATCCGGAAAGGATGCCCCTCGACGTAAGCTCTAAACTTCTGAATGCCCATGACCGCAGCCAGACACTCACGCTCGGTCACACTGTAGTTCCGCTGGGCCGTATTGAGTTTTTGTGAGTGGTAATAAATAGGCCTCTCATTTCCTTGGTCGTCCAGTTGTGCAAGAACACAACCGATTCCCGTATTCGATGCATCGCACAAAATAAGGAATTCTTTTGTAAAGTCCGGGTTAATAAGCAAGGGTGCTGTCGTCAGAGCTGTCTTTAGTTTGACAAACGATTCCATAGCCTCGTCAGTGAAAGCAAACTTTTTACCCTTCTTGAGAGTATCTGTGATTGGACTTGACAACGTTGAAAAGTCCTTCACGAAACGACGATACCAACCAGCCATACCCATGAAACGCCGCACCTGTTTTGCCGAAGTAGGCGTTGGGAAATCAGAAATGGCCGTTAACTTTCCCACATCTGTCTTAAGACAGCCGTCGCCAACGATATATCCCAAATACTTTAGCTCTTTGAAGCAGAACTTCGACTTTTGAATATTGATCGTCAATCCCGCCTCATTCAACCGTCCGGCAAGTATCCTCAACAACTCCACATGCTCTTCAAATGTACTTGACACTACTAGCAAATCATCCAGGTACGGAAAGATCTTTTCCCTCAATTGATGAGGTACTACTTTGTCGATCAACCTGACCAATCGCTGTGGCGCATTACAAAGTCCGAAGGGCATGACCGTAAATTGAAACAGGGGCATGCCAGGCACAGTAAACGCAGTCTTTTCCCTTGACGATTTCTCCAATGGGATCTGCCAAAAAGCGTCTTTCAGATCTATGCTCGAAATGAAGCGTGTATCTGAAAGTCGCGATAGCAATCCTCCTATATGGGCAAGTGGATACGCATCTTTTTTCGTTTTGGCGTTTACTTTCCTGTAGTCTATGCATAAGCGATTTTTGCCGGGCTTTCGCACTAGAACTACAGGAGAGCTCCACGCACTATTGCTTTCCTCGATAACACCGAGTTTAAGCATGCGTTCCAATTCCTCATATATGAGTTTCTGCACCGCTGGAGAAATCGGGTAGTGACGCTGTTTAATGGGCTCAGCATCTCCTGTGTCAATGGTATGCACCTCTAACGTCGTCTTCCCTAAGCCTTGAATGGCACTGGATTGGAACAGGTCGACGGCATCCTTTAGGCACCTGGACTGTTGCTGAGTAAGATCGTGTGCATTCAAATCTGAGTCTGTGGTGGGAGGTGGGGATAGTTCCAACATCAAATGAGGAGCGATCTCGAACTCTCTCCAAAAGTCTATACCGAGATAAAGCCTTTGTTGTAAAGTTGGTACGAGGTACAGGGGAATTTTTTTCGTCGTCCCTTTGTAGGAAACATCCGCATAGACTTTGCCTACTATGGCTTGATGTTTCCCATCGGCAGTCCTAACACCAGATGTGAGTTTGGAGTAGTCTTGGCCGTGTTTTTGGAGAAACTCGATTCCGTTCATACCAAGGCAACTTATGCTTGCTCCACTGTCCAATAATCCTAGCAGTGGTTCGTCGAAAATCCGAACAGTAGCGTAGGGACGTGGATCGTCGGAGCTGCACAGGGTAGTTGTTTCGATAGCCTTGTATGCCTCTCTCTTGTCGCGGAACTTTTTCCGTAACTTCGCAACTTTATCGGAGACAATAGTATGTTGGCTTCCGAAAATTCTCTTCCTCACTTCTAGGTAGTTTTGAAGTCGTTCATGCAAACTTTTCATGGGCTGTTTCAATTTTTCGGTTATGGGTAGTTGTTCGGTTTTGTCGTTGTTCGTCAATGGTCGGGGCAGGATTCGTTTAGTCAGTGATGGTGTTGGTGAAAAATCTAATTCGGATTCAAGTTGTCTAGCAGATGGGAGAAGATTGGCAGTTGAAATTATTCGCGGTCCGGGTTCATCTCCAGCGAGCAATTCCCCCGGGGCTTCAAATTGCTCCTTGACCCGTTTTCCGAGCATCGGGAACACTGAGGTGACGTGGTGTTTTCCATACCACACCTAAAACAAAAGAGAGTCCTCTGAGGGTTGGGACATTCGAAAAATGAATGACCCTTTGCCTTGCAGTTCCAACAGGTGAAACTGCGAGTATCTCTCTCCCTTTTAGGGTGGATGGCCTCGAGCTCAGGTAAGATTTCTTTCTCTTCAAGTTCTCTAGGTACTTCAACCATTTCGGCAACTCTACGTGTCGTTGGAGTAGCTACAATTCGAGATTTTTGGGTCTCACGGTCGGCAATAAACTTTTCAATCTTCCAACAAACGTGGACAATCTCTGCCAAGTTGTTTGAATGGAAAGTGATCAACAACATTCCAATTTGACGCCGAACATTATTTCTCACGACGTCGATGATTTCCTCATTCGATTTAGGCACTCGCAATTTACCATTAAGTTGTTGTATTGCAGAAAAAAAATCGTCAAAGGTTTCCCCATAACGCTGTTGTCGCTCATACAACATCCTGGAAAGTTCGGAGTCTGTTGCCAGACTCCTGAATTGCTCAATGAGTGCAGTTTTTAGTGCCGACCAAGTGACATGAGGATTTGCCTTCAGGTACATCCAAAACCAGGTGTCAACGGAACCCGTGATGAAGTGGTGAAAATTAGTAACCACATCATCCCACGTTGCGCCATAACTTGTCTTTAGACGTTCCAATCGGAACAAAAAGTCATCGACGGACATGTTGTGGTTGTCAAATTTTAGCCCCCACTTATGAAAATTCTGTAGCCTATGGCCAGAAGTATTAGGGACAGATTGTGGAGCGTAATTTGGGTCGTTCAATGTCAAGTCATCGAGTTGACTTAAAAAGTCATTCACATTCGAATGAACTGTAGTGAAGTTGTGTCTGAGAGTTGGCCGGGGTGGTGATCGAAATCGAGGAGCAGGAGCTGGGTTTTCTGAATTGCGACGAGGTGTCGGAACAGAAGCCAAGGTATCTCGTATGATACCGGCCAACTCGTCTCTCAATCCTGTCCTTGTGCGCTCCATTTCAGACGCGAAAATGCGGAAGTCTTCAGCGCGGCTTACACCAACTGCTGCAGTCACAACATTTTGTATATAACCTGTTAATTCTCCAGGCTGAACCCCAATAAGTTCACGTTTTGTAGTTCTTATTTGGCTACCCGAAGGTTGGTCGTCAAGTCCTGGAGCTGTTTCATCGGAAACAGTTGACTTACGAAGTTTTTGAGACCGAAGAACACGTGAAGTTGAAGATATGTTTGACTTCTTAGGCCTTCGCAAACTCGACATTTTTTTTTCTTTTGCTTAGATACTTTTATGTTTAAGGTAGGGATTAGGGAAAATAACTTAAAGGTAAGTGTTTATATTATGTGTAGTTAAAATTTGGTATATTTGTATTTACAGTTGGGTTAAGGTATCAATAAAAGATAAGTGTACGTAAAGGAAAATATGTGTAAGTATAAGTATGTTTTTTTTTTATGTTATGAAATTTAATAATTTTGGTTAAAATGTATATATAATTATATTATATTATATATGATTGAGTAAATCTAAGTAAATAAGTAAGTAAGAATGTATAAAGGGTAAGTATATGTTTTTTTATTATGTTTCTAAGTATCTAAATTTTTATTGTTACTTAAGTAGAAATATGTGTTTAATGAATAAATGTTGGGTAAGTTTAAAGTTTATTGTTGTATGATATTAGTTTTATGTTTTTAATTAAGTTGAAGCATTTATGCATTATTAGCTAGAAAAACTAAGTATCTACCTATCTACCAAGGTAAAGTTAAAAAGGATCTTTTTTTTCTCTATCTTTTGTTTCGGTCTTGGTGGAAGTGAACAACTAAGATATAGAAGACAGGGAACCCTCTCAGAAAACACCCAGTCTGACACGGTGAAGTTTTCTCCCTGTAACCACAATACTGTGCCTTGGCAAATGGATGACGGAACTTAGGTCTTGCAAATTTTTCATGGGCATTCCATTACCCTGAAAAGCCAAGCGCCATGAGAGCAAAACTTTAAACATGAGGTCAAATATAAATTTGAGCTAAACAACTGAAGCTGAAGTTAAAAAAAAAATCATCGAGCTTAGGATTTAGCCAAATTAAGTATTGAAAAGGATTATTTAAGAGTATTGAGTGCAATACGCAACAGCGTGAATCGGGCTAACGACCCATTCACCGGACGATTGAACTACTCTCCACAAAGAATAAAAGCTGTTAATTTTAAAGTGATTATCCATCAAATCATGACCAAGACACAATAAGTGTGTACAGCTCGCTGACTTCACCGCATCAAACCTCCCTCAAGGTTGTTGACGATCAAACATTTCGGGCCCCACGTTGGGCGCCACCTGTAACGGAACCGGTGTTCGGCCCTCTCCAACCTATACCACCTTTACGACCTTTAGTCTACAGGCCACTAGAAGGCCGATCCAGGCAGCAGGTTGGAGAGGGTGTCCAGGCTACGGCTGTGCGGCATGCTAGCTATTGGGCTTAGCTCGTCGGTGGGGGGGTTCTTGCTGCCGCAGCACTGGACGGTGTTACGTCATTCTTCATGCCAATAGAATTTAAAATTGGGGTTCAAAGATCCTGGGGCCCTATGTTGAATTGAGGGGAATGAGGGGTGTTTCTGTAGAGGGGGAGGGTCGTAGATGGGGATGACCCTCGGAGGCTTTCCCACCCATGTATCGCAGCGATACCACCATGGCTAGTGCTTCCTCCAAATTGCGCACTAGCCCCTAGCCTAAAGCTTTAAATGGCTTACCCTGTCCTCATGCTATCCCAATCGAATCACTTCCACCGTTGACCTGTCAAAATCTATCCTAAGCCTTCATGGCCATTTATCAAGAATCGCTTCACCCAATTATCCAGATTGACATCAGTGATGTCATTAAAAAAAAATTGTTTTGTTTATATGTATAAGATAGTATCAATATTTATTTTATTTAAGCCAAAAGTTTTGAAATAAGATTAGGAAGTAGTATGAATAGGAATGAATTAAGGCATGTGATAGAAATAATATTAAATTAATAATCAAAGAAAAAATTAAATGAAATCTTAAAATTAAGTAATTGAATTGAGCAAATGAATTTTTAAAATTATGTGATTATTGACCAAAACAGAGAAAATAATATCAACATGGGTTATTTAAACATTGGCAACACTGTTAATGCATCAATATTTATATATATGTAATTATTAATTGTAATCCCAAAATTAAAGATTTTAAATGCCTTTCAGGGCATACGAAATCAAACAAAATCATTAATAGGAAAAAAATTACCTTACCAGTAAGTATCCGCCGTGGTGCACCGCGCTGGAACCTTTTGATATTGCTGTGAACTCAAATATAATTATTTTTATGCATATGCAAGAACTTAATTTTGGGAATTGACTACATTATCAAAATGACATTATAAGTACAGGGATTTTCTAAAGACTTATTCTTTTATTATGTTAACACAAATTTTCATAATCTAGCTAACTGCACTAAAAGGAACACATTTATTTCATTTGTTGTTTTTTTTTATTTGATTGTATTTTCTCCTTTTTTAAAATTGCAGGGCATCAGGGTAGTGTAAGGTTAGCACTGGAAAACTCTGATCCAATCAGAAATAAATTATTTATGGGTGTATGAACGAAAGTACGTTTATGAATGTCTTTTAATTCCGTTGTTTTGTTTGTTTCACTAAATATTGTTTTATTTGCTCAATTTTATTATTTTGAATACGCATATAGATATATATATGTCTGTTGCACTAGCACTTGTGGGGTCGAGATTAAGGGATGGCTGAATTGTTTGTTTTTTTTCTTTTTCACATTTATGTTAGAATTTTCATCTTTGTTTGTTGAAAATTTTGGTAGTGTGAGGTTAGCACTGGAAAACTCGTTGTTTTGATTGTTGCACTAAATATTGTTTTATTTGCTCAATTTTATTATTTTGAATACGCATATAGATATATATATGTCTGTTGCACTAGCACTTGTGGGGTCGAGATTAAGGGATGGCTGAATTGTTTGTTTTTTTTCCTTTTTTCACATTTAAGTTAGAATTTTCTTCTTTGTTTGTTGAAAATTTTGGTATTTAAATACACTTTAACTTTTCCTTATCATTTTATAGTTCTTCAATATCTGAATTATACCATTAGGAAATAAAGTTACACCAAAAGACACACTCAAAATTAAATCCAAAGCCGTACACAACTAACTCCATCGAATCAAAAAACAGAATCTCTCGAAAAATCTTTTTTTTTCAAAGCTAAGTTTGTTTACGTTTTCCCAACGTACTCGATCAAAAAAATTTACATAGCGTTAGTTGTTGCAAGGTAGTTTAGTGTACAGTAGTTTTATAGTGTTGTATCGTGTGTTATTGTTAGTGTTGTAAGTATTTTACGTGGTTAATATATTTATGTTATTTTGTTGTAATATATGTAATGTAAGTATGGTTTAGTGTTATGATAAGTAGTAATATGTTCTTAAGGTATGTCTTTTAATGTTTTTTTTGTAGTGTAAGTTGTGCGGTCTGGTATCGTTCCCCACAACGTTCTTTTAGTCGCAATCTTCATATATATTTGTGTATTTTTCATTCCGTTGTTTGTTTTATAGTATCGGTCTATCTGTTTTAGGTGTCGGTCAATTTGATTATCCACTTTATCCGATATTGTTAGTTTGGTACCATACAGCAAAAAGTAAAATCTGCGATTGTTTGATTGAATTTTCTACATCCTGATCTCAAACCATATGATTAACATTTATAACAATACATAGGTTCATTACATGAACATGAACATGAACTACGCAATTACAAGCCAAAAAGCAAACTTAACTCTGCAAACACGAGCGGCCCAAACCTAATATTTCTTAATTAATTTGACCATTCCAAATGTCAAAACTAAATAATATAGCTGTGATGATAAATTCGCGAACATATTTCTCCCATCGATTTTGATAGTAAAACTAATTTATTATCCAAAACATTAACAATTCAAATGAATTAAAGCACTGACTATGTTTAAAAAATCAAAACAAACACATAATTTTATTTAAATCATTTTAAAATTGTTTACAAGTATGTTTCGGAACCGCGCATTCCCGAAAACCGACTAATTTTAAGCAAAAATGACAAATTGCCTATTTAAAAGCTCCATTTGCATTAATTTATCCTGCCAAAAGCTAATGTGTGTGTCTAAAAACTAACAACTCTATTTTTCATTTAAATTTCCTATTTTTTGTTCTGCTTTTTGCTCTAAAACCCGTCTGTTCTGTTTGTTATTTGCAAATAAATACACAAAAAACTTACTAACAGACGTCACAATCAAAACCATTGTACTTTTGGTAAATTTGTTTGTTAGCATCGTTAAGGGAGGCGGGGGTTCATTTGGTCCTTGCTAGAAGTAAAAAAAATAAACTTAACAAATTTACACTTTTGACCAAAACATCAGACAAGCCAGAAACATACAAACCGAGCTATTCCGTGCCGAGTTGTTTGTCCGTAGACTAGCCGGAGTACCCAATGACATTCATTAAATAATAAATCATTTTAAGTGTAACTAATTTACATGTGAATTTTGTTGCAACAAAAGGGGCCCTAATGACCGAACATCAGTTGTGTATTGTGTTGCCTCCCATCGATTTTTAGGCCAGACTGTGTGCAGTGCTTAAGTCGCATCCAAAATGAGTATGTTGACCGCACTTCACATTATATTGGCGTATGTGTGTGTGTGTTTGCACATTAAACAGACTCTAACTCTAATTTTTAGTCGGTTTTGGCATTTGAATAGGCCGCAAATGGACACAAATTACAACAACGAAGATATTTTGTTGCATATTTAGTTAGGTGCTCCTGGCCACTGCCGCACCGCCCGCCGACCGCCAGACCAAATACTCCTACCACTCCACCCACAACCGCCCGGCCAACCGACAAGCCAAGCAACCGACGTGGTCATTATTGCAACTAATGGCTCTCATGAATTATCCAACATTAATAAATGGGCACATCCGGACAGCCGCATTTGCCCGAGCCGGACTCATCCTTCGATTTTCCACATCAGTGATAAGGGGCAACTCCTATGAGGACTGTTTTTCTATACACCAACGGCCCCCACCCACTCCCATCGACCGACAACCTGAACACCAGGATTCAGAAATCTATAAAAATCCACTCCTCTCGTCCAATTATACTTCGTGTCACTCCAAACAGCAATCTTCTTTCTTCTAGCTGCCTGTCCTGTCGTCTTCCTTTTCTCATCCTTCTTGTTGTTTTTTTTTGTTTGTGTCTTTCTGCAGAAAAAGGGATTTACTCGAAGACTTGAGTTTTCACTCGAATTAATTGGAAACTTAAAGAAGGATATCCTCTCTAAAGTCAAGCGGTAATATATCAAAGGACCACAAATGGAAGTTTTCTTTTTTTTCTTCTCTTTAAAGCCATCTCTCGTCTAATAAGACGAAAGCTGCACACTTTGAGAATTTATCATTTAAGGAGACCGCACCGACACCGACACATAGCTGTATAGGGACGAAAACCAAGGCAAGGATAATTTGTTAAACCGGATTAGGAGAGAATTTCCAAGCTGATGGTTTTCTTTTATTTCGCAATATTCTTCGACATTATTGTGGCAGAGTGTGAATATTGTTAGATACCACTACTTTATTTCCATGGCATGGAAATTAAACAGAAGAGCACTGCGGACTTCTTCTCGGCATCGTATTGCATTGGTTTATACAAGATAAGGATACAAAAAGAGGTGCACATTCCTTGAAGCTCTGTTAAACTGAAAGCAGGGAATTTTCTTCGAATGTTGTGCTAACGAGATTTCAACGATTGCAGCTTTTTGAGTAGTGTAGGGTGAGGGTGCAGTTTATGGGAAAATTGCAAAAATGCAACGGTATGTGCCTTGAGTTGGTGTTGGAATGGAAAGCGGTAGGATTAATTTTGAAGGGTATTTAGCGTTTGAAATTGTTTAGTTTTGTCGTGATGGCTTGAAAGGTTTTCTTTTAAAGGTATAAGGTGCCTGATTATCTAAGATTTGTGGGTTTTTGCAGTTGGTGTTCAAGGGAACTAATTTCATGAATATTAAAGCAGGGAATGCGTTCTTTTGTGGAAAAGTGCTTGCTTATTCCTTCAACAATTGTAGGTTTAGTTCATTTCTCTGGTTTACATTAGTTTTTCAGAGTTTTTCTTCCTTCAAAACACCCGCACATTCTTTTGAAAATTATTGGTTTATATTCTCAACTGCCTTTCATAACGTTCCTACAATGTCCTTTTAACTTCTCACCCAAACAAATCCCCTGTGAAAAAAGTATTCGAAACTTTGTGTATTCATTAAAAAGTTTAAGACTATTACATAGGAGGTGTCACATGAGTCAAAAACTTTGTTATGAAAACTTCCCTTAAATATTAGATGTTCACAAGCTGACCCAACAATTTCGTATATAAATTCCAATGAATCTAAATTCACCTCACAGTTTAGTCTTTAAATTCCCATCGAAATGAAGTCATTTCAATCTATCGACGCTTTTCGATACTTCTGGTTTAACTGGAAACTAGTCGGTCTCAATCCGAATCCCAACTATGCGACCTTCAAAATCATCTACATAGCATTCATTTGCATAGCTGGAATGGCTTTTCCTTCGGCTCAACAAATTGCACAATCCTTCCTAGTCGGCACTTATGCCGAATTGGTTACCAATCTTTCATTGAGCCTCGAATGGACATTCAATTGCATCAAACACTTTTTTATCATTCCCTGGATCAAACAAGTTATGACAGTTGATAGATATTTGAAGCCACTGGACAGTCGTATTCAACGTTTCGATGAAGAGTCAAGGATAATGCAGAAAATTATAAAAAATTGCCGCCGGTTGTTTATTGCATACAATATCACATTTTTGTTGAGTATGTTTTTCTATGCCATGAACGGACTGCTGAATAAGAAGATTATGTTTGAGGCTTACATTCCATGGGATTGGAAGTCGTCGACGAAGAAGTATTTTCTTGCGTTTGGTTATCAATTGGCAACGAGTGTGGTTCAGTTGATAATTAGTTTGGCAATTGAAAATTTTACAATTTGTAATGTGTATGTGATGTGGGGGCATTTGCAGGCATTGGCGCTTCGCATTGCAAGGATTGGATACGATAAGACTAAGAGTCAGAAGGACAATTATAGGGAGTTGATTGCGTGCATTCATGATCATGGAAATATTTATCAGTAAGTTCGGAATTCACTTTATGTTTTATAATTTTCCGAAACGGGTATTTTGCATTCGTGATATTTTCCAACGTCGCGTCGTCGTGTCGTCGGCATAAGGAAATGCGTTTACTTTTGCCCAAATAAAATAATTGAGAGGCGTTTAATCGCTCGAACTAGGCGGCTTCGCCAGTCAAAACGATTTTGAGATGAAATGTATCATTTTAGCGCATCTTCTCTTCAGCCTTATCGGAGATAGTTCGATGCTTCAAATGGTCCAACGGCTTCAATTCCTGAGTCAGCTTGATCTTGCATGGGTTTAACCAAGGTCCTTACGCAAAATACGCCATAAGGTAGTCAGTCTGACGTCTGAGAATTGACTGATTTATATCGATTTCTACGAACGTCTGAACGGCAGTGATATTTTCGACAGTTCGACCAGCCCGTTGTCGCGATGACGTAAGACATGAAGAAAAACGAATAAACAGGGTTTGCCGGTCAAAGTTTTTTCATCGGTACCTAAATTATGTTTTAGTGTGACGGTAACAACACCAACTGTCAGCCCGCTTAACCTAACCTTATTATGTTTTAACACATTTTCGATATCGAGAAGACGAAGTTTTGGAAACTCTATATTTTATGAGTGTAGATTTACCATTTTTTGATTTAAATACCTCATCTAAATTAGGCCATACATATTTGTAGTTCAAACTTAAAGAGACTCGAAACGATGAGAATCATGGAGAGCGAAGGAAAATAATTCTTTGTACAACTGTATCCATTCAAGTGATTGATTCAAAAGTGAATATTCTGTATTCAGTAAATCGGGACCGAAGTTTGTTTTTCGTGTATTTGCTTATAAGCAAGATAAATGTTTACTTCGCTTGTCCGCTACAGTGATGATTTAAGGCCTTATAATTTTCAAATCATTCTGAGTGCAGTTTTTAATTTCCCAGAGAAAGTTATTGTAATGGGGCCGATTTTGTGAATCTCTATTTCTTGCATATGTCCATATTTCGATGTCACCATAGCATCCGAATCCGCCCTTTCGGTTCGGCGGTTTTTTAAAAGTAATGAAAAAATTTTAAGAAATCAATAAAATTTGAAAGTAGTTAAAAGCCTTAACGACAGGTCCGATTGACTTCTTGAAAATTAGGGGTTTGTAGTATGTTTTTTTTAATTTAATTAATTTTTCTTTTTTATGATCAAACTTTAGGGTAGCAACCATACATTTTTTTTGGTCTCAATTTTCTCGAAAACGGCACCTACGACTTTTTTTAAACTTCTTTGCCAATTTTTTTTTCAAACCTATGTTATGAAAAAAAATATTTGTGTATTGTATCTTGAAAACGGATCAATATTAAGAATTGAAATTCCATTATATTTACATATTCTTAAAAACTGCATATCCAAATTAATTTAAGACATTTTAAAAATATTTTGTATACACAAAATTAATTAAAAAAAAAAACCTGTTTGTTTGAACAACATAAATAAAAACCAAAGCAGCCTGACTGCGAGTGTTAAATAACACAAAATCAAACTATAACAAACTAAAAAAAAAACCGCTCCAACGATTTTGTTTTTAATTAGAAAAATCAACAATTTCCTTAAAAATGATATGGCATTAACTTTTTTAGCAAAAAATAATTTTTGAGGTACATATTTCAATTTAATTTTTATTTATCAATTTTAATTAAATGTTTTTATTTTTTTGATGTGTTTTTTTTTTATTATTATTCGGAATACAGGAGAAAGATCGTATGACCCAGTTGTGCACGTATTTTTTTCGTTGTGTGGTTTTTGTTTACTTTGACAAATTAGGTTTCTTATTAAAAAAATTTGCCCTTTGAAATCTTTAAAAAAAAAGAATAAAACTAGTTAAACAGTAACGCCCGATTTCTTGACAAAGTTCTAGCCCTTAAAACTCGGTTTAGTGAAATTTTAGAACTCATTTGAGTTCTAAGTCATTACTTCACCAAGTTCTAACGCGTTAGAACATCGATTTAGAACTTTGTTATAGTTAGAACTTCGATAAAATTAGACCCTCAAATTCGGGGGTCTAGTGCCTTAAAACTTAGTTTTATTCGAACTTTGTTTTTTCAACGAGCGAAATGAATTTGTTGATTTCATATCGGACGAAAGCGTTTACCTTTCGTTGGGAAAAATTCATATTTTACCTTGCATTGAAATATTTGTTGGCAGTGAATTATTGTTGGTGTTGTCAAACGACCGCGGCACCGTTGTTTCGGTGACAAAGCTGCACACAAGCAGCTGTCGGTGGAAAATTGGCGGTTTGAGACAGGATCATAGAGTTTTGGTTATTATGGCTTTTTCAACCAGAGAGTATTGGAAACGTCTGAAAGCTTATCTTCATTTTATAGGCTGGGAAAGCAAAACTATGCTCTCAGCAACAATTGGAGCCGTTTTGCGGACGTCGGAATCTGTTGGCATTTCATCAAAATCAAAGGATTCTAATCTTATTAGCAAATGGCCATTATATTTTTTTAGGTGAAGTGTACTTCGCCGGTGGCGACAGCTTAAAGAAAGTCCAAACCTTAGTGTAAGCAAAAAAATAAAAATAAAATAGAGTGGCGCGACAGCTCTTTAAGAGCCAAGACCTAAGTGGCTTATTCTCATCAACAATTCTCTGGGTACGTGTGAAGAGTTGAGTTGACCTACTGACAGATTGATACTCTTGGAGGTTTTGTCAATTCTTAGCAAGAGGCAGTACCCGTGAAAGATGAAATAAAAACTTTTATGGGCACGAGTAGGACTCGAACCCACGACGTTCTGCTTAGCAGGCAACGCACCTAACCACTAAGCTACGGGCAACTGCAGTAAGTAAGTAAGTAAGTAAGTAAGTAAGTAAGTAAGCAAGTCATCATCAATTCTCTAAGTGCGTGTGAAGGATTGAGTGGACCTATACATTATACAATTTACCGTCGGTTTCGAACTGCAGAGTTGAGAGTTGAGAGTTGAGAAGAAGAAGGACGAGTAGGATTCGAACCCCACGTTTTGCGGAACACGAATAGCCAACACACTTAACCACCACACCACAGGCATCACAAAAACAAACATACGCACATACACAGGAACACACATACAAAAATAATAAGAGCAAAGTCAAAAAATATATTTATTTTGTTTCGAATTGACGGAAATGTCAGTCAAAAAATACTGCCGGGTGACGCAAAAGTTTCAAATAATTGCTAGAACTAGGTTCTAAAAATAACAAGTTCTAAGCGCTTAGAACTCGATGATGATTTTAGATCGAGTTCTAGAGAAGTGAAGAAATGCCCGAGTTCCAAATATTTTAAAAACTAACGCCCAATTTCTTCACAAAGTTCTAAGTTGCCTTTAAAACTCGATCTAGTGAATCTCGGTCTAACTTTAAAACTTAGTTTTTAGAATAGTTGGAACTCGGGCATTTCTTCACTTCCCTAGAACTCGATCTAAAATCATAACTGAGTTCTAAGCGCTTAGAACTTGTCATTTTTAGAACCTAGTTCTAGCATGTTTTTAAAATTTTTGAGTCACCCGGCAGTAATTTTTGACACATATTTCCTTCATTTCAAAACAAAACAAATATAATTTTTGAAGTTGCGCTAATTTTTTGTTTGTGTTTGAACATATGTGTGTACGGTGTAGCTATGTATGTTTTTTTTGGTGATGTCCGTGGCGTGTTATGGCGTTTTTAATTGGCAATCTGGAAGTGAAAAAAAGCATTCTGAGTGCGCTCAATTTGGCAAAAGTGACAGTTCTGATTTTAAAACCAGAATGCTTTTTTTCAGATTCCAGATTGCCAATTAAAAACGCCATTAGTTTGTGTGTTGGCTGCTAGCTGTTACGCAGAATCGAATCCTACTCGTGCCCATATCCCATAAACTGTCAAGAAAAAAGTACTTCGCCGTTCAGGATCGGCCTTTAATTGTGCATCACATGCACTCAGAGAATTGTTAATGATAAGTGGCTTACACTTAGTCTTTGGCTTTCGTTAAGCTGTCGCCATCGCCAAAGTATACTTCACTGACCATTTGCTAACAAGATTAGCATCATTTGATTCTGATGCAATGCCACCAGATGACTCCTGCAGACGATTCCCATATCCCATGCTCTCTGGTTGAAAAAAAAGCTACAACCCTAATAACGCCGTCACAAACCGTCAATTTTCCATCGACAGCTCATGTGTCTACATCTTTGTCCACCGAAACAACGGTGCCGCGGTCGTCTGACAACACCAACAATAATTCATTACCAACAAATGCTACAAAGTTTATACCAATTTTTCCCAACGAACGGTCGACGCCGTTGTCCAATATGAAATCAGCAAATTCGTTGAAAAAATGAAATTCTAATAAATTGAAGTTCTAAGGCACTAGACCCCCGAATTCGAGGGTCTAGTTTTATCGAAGTTCTAACTATAACAAAGTTCTAAATCAAAGTTCTTACGCGTTAGAACTTGTTGAAGAAATGACTTAGAACTCAAATGAGTTCTAAAATTTCACTAAACCGAGTTTTAAGGGCTAGAACTTTGTCAAGAAATCGGGCGTAAGTTCTATCGTTAGACTGAGATTCACTAGATCGAATTCTAAAGGGAATTTAGAACTTTGTGAAGAAATTAGGCGTAAGAGTAACATTTTTTTAACTGTCAAAAATTGACCGGTGCTTTCTATTTACTACGTCTCCAATAATTTTGTGTTCTTAAAGCAAGAACAGTAGGTAAATATACAGTAAAATACTTTTTGTTCAATTACGATTTTTGTCTGTTTTTTTTTTTTAATCGTTGTTAAGTTTTTCAGTAAACTCAATTTACAATATTAGTGGAGTCAATGAAGCTCAAAAAAGGGCGTTTTCAGAAAGTCCTCAGAAACAGCTAGGATTTTGAAAAAAAAAATTTCAAAATTTTTTGTTTTTTATATTCTTTAAAGTCTGAATTAATTCATTTGGGGGAAATAATTGCTTATATTGTTTAAACAATTTTTATATTGCTTATAAAGAGAGATCCAAAAACAATGTGTTTGATAATTGGAAAGTTTAGGTTGCATTAAGACAAGAAAAAAATCATATGGAAGGGGGGTCTATTGTCCCCCGTTTAGCTGGGAGGGGAGATCTTATAACAAAAAAAGCCTATTTTTCAAAAAAATATTAAAAATCAACGGCTTTGTCCATAATGCCGTGTTACACCTTCTCGCAAAGTTAAAAAATGTTTCTTTCATTTTGCATTTAAATTTAACTGTTTTCAGAAATGGTTTTTGAAAAATTCATGTTCAAAGTGAAAATTATGAAATTTTCAACTTTTTTTCAACTTCGAACTATTTTTTTTCGAAATTTTGTGTAATTAAGTACTAACTTCTTTCTTAATTTAATGCGGTTACTAGTTCTTAGTGCGATCCAGAAAACCGCATGACTTAATGTCTTCTTGTTTTCGAGAAATTAAGAAAAAACTAAAAACACTCAGAAAAAAATTCACAAAATTACTTGTAAGTATTATTTTTTCGAATAAATAGAACAAAATATCGTCTAAATTTTCTGAGTTTTTTTAGGTTTTTTTTAATTTCTCAAAAACAAGAAGACATTTAGGCATGCTGTTTCTGGATCGCACTGAGAATTTGTAACCGCATTTAATTGTGGAAAAAAAATACTTAACTACATACAATTTCGAAATAAATTAGTTCGAAGTTAAAAAAAAAGTTGAAAATTTCGATATTTTGTCTTTGAAGATGATTTTTTCGAAAACAATTCCTGAAAACAGTTTTATTTAAATGCAAAATGAAAGAAGCATTTTTTAGCTTTGCAAGAAGATATAACACGGCATTATGGACAAAGCCGTTGATTTTTAATATTTTTTTTGAAAAATAGGCTTTTTTTTCCGGCTAAACGGGGGACAATAGACCCCCCCTTCTATATGATTTTTTTCTTGTCTTAATGCAACCTAAACTTTCCAATTACCAAACACATCGTTTTTGGATCTCTCCTTATAAACAATATAAAAATTGTTTAAACAATATAAGCAATTATTTCCCCCAAATGAATTGTTTCAGACTTTAAAGAATATAAAAAATAAAAAATTTGAAATTTTTTTTTTTCAAAATCCGAGCTGTTTCTGAGGACTTTCTGAAAAAAAGCTTCATTGACTCCACTATATCTAAAAAGTATACGTATAAAATTTTATTTTGCTCGAATTAAGACGAAGTAAAAGGTTTTTTTTCTCAATGGGTTCTCAAAACTTAAGAAAGAACACAAAGGTCATTAACAAAAAAAAATAGCATCTCCAAGTTTTCCAAGTCTAATCCTTTTTTATTCTCCTATAAACACCTTCCTTCTTACAACTATTGTAGACTGAATTTCGCCCATATGGACTACCAATATTTTTGGGGAAAAAATTAAACAACCGTGTAACGTACAATTAACATGCTTAATTTATGTGCAGAAACAACCACATAAACTTTACCAACTTTTCTCGAGATCCGCCTCTTTCTGACGCTCTTCTATGTAATTTAAAATCGAGTCTTTCTTGCTCATGCAACGGTATGTGAGAGTTTGTCACCTGAATGTTTAAGTGTGTAGAGAAATTTATGTGATTTTACTGTCTAGCAAACCTTGCCGACAATAATGTATCCTCACCTAGGATAAGGGTAAAAGTTCTAAATTACGTTTTCGAAATTGTTTTCAGTTTGTTGAGTTTTTTTTTCTACGGTTTCGTGTAGTGTACCTATTCACAAAAACAATTAATACACTTTTTTAGATAAAGTTCTGCTGAAATTATGTTCCAAGCCAAGCTCCACCTTCTATAAGGGCAATATTATACGACAGTGACATCCACGTTCACGTTATGACAAAAATAAAGTTTTATGTGATAATTACTTTTAACTAGTTTTCCGATTCATGGCAGGAACTATACTAGAGCTAGACTTCATACAGGGTATGAAGATGAATTTTATGCTCGAGTAAAAAAATTAGAGGTGAACGAAACAAAATAATTTTACTTTCTGCTTTGGAAGAAGAAGTTCGAAATTAAATAAGAGCGTTCTGAAAATCATTTACATTTTACGATATGCATCTAATTATTATTAAATTAAGTTGAGAATCTTAACATTTACATAAAGGGTTTTGTTCTTAGAAGTCAGTAATCATGACTCTATAGCGGCAGCAAATAAACCACTTGACTGCTGACAAAGAGGCTGCCAGTTGTGGAGGTTTTTGAGCAGAATAAAAGAAATGATAAAAACGTGGTTGTTGCTTATACACAGTTTAATAAAGATTAAGCATACCGTAGCCATGCGACAGTTATATTTATAACAAAATCTAAGAACGGTTCCTTATTTACTTCGAGGGATCATACGATCAAAACGCTACCTCAGCTGTTTGTATAGTTTAAAGCTTAACATACAAGGTGCATCGACAAAAGACGACACTGTTAAAATATATTTTTTTAATTGAATGCCTACACAGTTAAGATCTACACAACTTTAAGATCTATGCCTCTAAAAATTTAACCTTTATAATTATGTAATTTGTTTTTTTTTTTTCTAGATTTTTCAACCTTGTTCGGCCAGTAATTTCAATAACCGTTCTCATCCAGTTCCTGGTCACTGCTTTCGCACTTTGCCTGTCAATATTCGACTATATCTTCTTTGGCAGTTCCCCGATGAAGTTTCTTCTGACTTTTGCATATGTCATTGTACTTTTTGCCCAAATTATGCCATGTTGCTATTTCGTCAATGAACTTATGACAAGTAGTGACAATCTGACAACAGCCTTGTACTCTTGCAACTGGATGGACCAAAGTCCAACTTTCAAGAAAACCATCATTATTTTTATGCAGAGGACGCAGAAGACAACAATAATAATGGCTGGTAATTTGGTGCCAGTGACCTTGCAGACGTGTGTTAGTGTAAGGTGACAAGATTTTTAAACTCCAAATACTTTTTTAACAAAATGTATTGTTTGCTTCATTTCAGATCATTCGACTGTCGTTTTCGATGTTAACGCTTTTGAAACAAATGAAAGAGGCTGAATCTGATGATAGTTAAAATAGAACTTAATCACTGCTTTTGGCATTTATACAAAAATCTACTTCAACAATTTCAAATTTTTTCTTGAGTAAAAAGCATGTTTATATGTTCATACCAGTTTTTTTTCAATAATTTCTTTGAAATGTTTGAGTAAAGAACAAAAGGTTCTTACGTCCTTTTATATCCAATCCATCCTAAGGCGATTCATTTTTTACCAAGAAAAAAAAAAGAAACCATCCTTAACCCATCAAGATCAAAGTAACAAACAGCCTTGACACAAGACAAGACAAAAAAAGTTTTAACACAAGACTTTAAGAAAAGAAAAAGAAACAAAAAAACATCCTCCAACCGTCGTCAATTCTCCCAAAAAAGGATTTCGTCCCGACAAAAAGTTTTCATCCTCCCAAGAGAAGACTATACAACTTGTCTAGTACGAGTGCCATAACCTAATGGATAAACTGTGTTTCGAAGTAGTTGTAGGAATAGAAACTATATTCCCATATCGGTGATTGAAAACTTTAAAGTCAAAACTAAAATAAGAAATAATGTACTTATCACGTGTCAATTTAATGTTTTTGCAAGTTTGGACTTATAAGTGTTTCCGGAAAGGAGTTAAGAGTTAAGTGAACAATCCTCGTGTCCAGAAAATTTAAATTTGTATTTTGATTAAGTTTGAGGAGTTTTAGTAAAGTTTGAAGAGTTTTATCTGCTTAGGACTTAAGGCATGAACCAGTGGAACTATGAAATATGAAATAGCTTATGAACTTAAGACATGGATCGAGTTAGGCAGCAGAAAAAATGCATCGTATAATAGTTCAGCAAAAAAACACGTATACGCCATAGTGAACAACTGAAATTTTCTTTAAAATTTCTTTTTCTATGGCTCTGAATCCAAAAAGACAAATTGAATGTTCTCAAAATTATCGAGTTGAATGAAATTAAATACTTCCCCTTCCACAATTTGTATTTAATTTGCAAGAAAAGTCAAAAGGAAATTGAGTCTTCACATAAAAATTAAACACACATTAAAATTATCAACCATTCAAGAACAAGACAAAAAGAAGAAGAAGCAAAGGGCGAACATTTTCCGATTTTTAATTTTCCCTCATGATTATGAAAAAAGAAAAGTCTACTTTTACTCTCCAAACAGATAGATGCCCGGAGGTGGGTTAACACCCTGAAAATCAGTTGAACACAATCACATCCCCTTCGCCGCCCTCCGCATCTCTTCGAGTCGTTCACCACATTCCCATACTGAACGGGAGATAGAAAACATTTTATCAGCATCCTCATCATCATCAACAGAAGCATCAGCAACAACATTCCAATATAGCTCGGCAATTCAACCCCCTACACTGAGCTTTTCTGCCTTCACTTCACCCAACGAACGTCTCATGACAGAAAAAAAAAGAAAAACACACTAAGGGTTGCAGGAATACCCGCCTTTGTTGCCCTGCAATGCAAGTGGCGCATCCTGCTTCAAATCGTTAAGCGGGAATGAATGAATACGAAAAAAATCGCAGCCTACTCCTAGCCAGGCCGCACCAACCCGACAACACCCACAACAGTATCAGGATGGCTTATGATTTATTAAAATTCTGAAAAGCCTGGCATGTTGTTAGAGGAATCCTCTGTGCAAAAATAAAGATTAAAAAATATTCGTATGTATGAAAAAGTCCTTAGGGCCTTTCCGCCCAGCTCTTGTACGTTAAAACACCCCCTCCTGCACCCCCCCATCAAGGATCGTCAACTTTTTATTTGTGTGTGTGAGTGTTTGTTTGTAAAAACATAAATATGTATATCAGAAAATATTTGCTCTTTTTGCCGCTATGCTGGCATTCTCATCCTCATCGTCATAGTCGTCGCGTCGGCCTCAGTTTATGCAGAGGAAGGAAAAAAATTATATAAAGTCATTGAGCCTTATGGTTCGACGGGAAGGGGTGAAGAAATTAAAACGGAAAAAAACGAAGAAAAACGGATTCTTTTATTTTGCCCGTTATTTGGTTCGTTTAGAATTTGCGAATCCTTATCATAACTTCATGAGATTCTTTCTTAGAAAAAATTTACATGAACAGGAATAATGGAAGGTGATGCTTGCTTTGTAGGCACATATTTGAATGGATCTGCAACAAGGTTGACGCAAGGTTTAGCAAGCTTCTCAATTCAGAGTGGAGGCATTTTGTTCATACAGTACAAGGTTGACGCAAGGTTTAGCAAGCTTCTCAATTCAGAGTGGAGGCATTTTGTTCATACAGTGCCGGATTGTCGTGAGCGATTTTAAACATTTTTGTCACATACGCGTTCCCATAACTGATTTAGCTATTCCTGGGCCCTACTTCGAATTTTAACTCCAGATTATTTCGGCCCTGCACTTTTTTCAGAGAATTCAAGGAAACAAATCTTTGTTCGTGGATTTTGATTAAAAATGTGTTTGCTCTTCTTTTTCTCATATATTTAATGTAGCAGTGTCGGTTTTATTGTTGTTGTTGTTGTTGATGCCGTGTTCAATGCTGGTTGAGCATTCACTACTGAGCCGAGATTTCTGTTGTGGTTTTTATCTCAATGCGGGTTTTCTTTTCATCATTTTATGAAGTATTTCTTTGGAACTGAATAATAAGGAGAAATACAAAATACAAAACTTCAAGCACAAGAGGAAAACTGTGGCTTAGCTAATAAATTGATGGATGGATGATCTTCCCAGCCAAATTCAGAAGACTTTTGCAAAAAATTATAAAAACAAATTGCTTCAAAAGCCGTCTGGTCTGCTGTTAGCAGTTCCGAGAAAATTGTATTAATTTTGAGGGTACTTCTCTAGAAATTTCCTTCGATTCCCTGTACTTCTTGCGATTGTTCTTCTTTCTACTACACATTGGCATTAACTACATGACATCTTCACGCATTGTCAAGGAACCAAAAGATCAAAATAAGAAGTGCCAAAGTTATCGATAGACCGACCGACAACAGGATCTTCTCGATTATGTGCAGAAACAATACGCCTCTCAAGGAACCTTTAATTCTGATTTAATATAAACTCTTCCGTCCAGTTGATTCAAGAGCCAGATACTGAAACAGTTCAATTTGAGGATACACCAACAATTCTACAATTCTGAAGAGTCAAGGAACACATACACAACTGATATGGACGTCCGTCGCTTTGATCTATATACTGAAGAAATTTCCGGAATTCTCAAAAATTCCTCAAAACTGGATAATAGCAAACGTAGCAGCTATTTAAAACAGATTTATGCATGCAACTTGGTCTCCAAATACCTCCTGAGCAACAACAGCAATTTTCTTGAAGAAACCATCCTTAAAAGACTCAAGGGATTGGCAAAGGCTTCCCTCAAGATCTTACAAACATTATTTTTTTCTTTTCTTTCTTCCAGAAACATTATAGCTGGCATAGCCCAGGGTTCGAACCTCGGACCTTTGATGTTGTGTGAGAGTTCCTCAGAAGACCTGTTTCTTACCGTAGCCACTGTAAATCGGTGGCAACCTGCAGAACCCACCATCATGCAAGGAAACCAAATTCCCCACGAAGGTCTGGTTTACAAGAAGCTAATCGGTCCAGCTACAACTTATCAATGTGGTTCATCATCTTCATAACAGCGATGCATAAACTCCAACTCTACGGTAGGAATCAAGTAATTCATGCAATGCGCAATTCTACGAGAAGTAAAATGGTTGCAAATGGTCAATTAGCATAATCCGCTAATGACAAAGATCAACAATAAAGAACGACATCTCGAGCCAGTGTACCTGGAAGGCCATTTCCATGAGAATAAACGTAAGCAGTTTCCAATAATTTTCGCCTGGAGTCAGCATACTACCTCGGTTAAACAATGGCACCAAATCTGATCAAAGCCACATATAGACAACCTGGCTTGACCTGATATCCTTCAAGACAAAATTTAGAAATTTAATAAATCCATGACGAGAAGTATTACCTCCTAACACCAATAGGCTATTAACTCCACAAGAAATGTCTTAATATTCACCGACAGACTGTGGGTCCACAAATTATCACTAAGACCAGAGTTAAATGAAATTCACACATGATCATAATTCCTGGACAATTTTTTTTTCGTTCAACGCTGTCTAATCATGCGAATGATAAATTTTATTTTTTTTCAGTAAAAAATTCATGCAAGAACCTACCTAAAGGACTAAACCAAAAGCAGAACCACAAATGAGTTATAAATTCATGATATTCGGTTCCTCCCATGTAGGGATTTGTTATTCAAGGATTTTTGCTTTTCGTTTCCCGAATGAAAGAACAAAAGGTGGCATCAAAGGGGAAAAAATTTAGACAACAAAAAGAATTCTTCATCTAAAAAATGCAGACAGCAAAAAATTTCAAACAAAAAATTTAACATACCATCACGACTACAAAGGACCTCTCGTACGTAGCCGTAGTGAGGAAAAAAGGACTTAATATATCATCAGAGACTCTTGTGTGATTGTGGTGCAATTAGCACGAGTGGCATCCCTATATTCCTTTAGGATAAAGTGGTTTGGCTAAATGTCAGACAACGATGTGTGGTAGTCATTAGTAATGTGTACGCTCGTTTTGGGTCTGGTCTGGACAGTCTCTCATGGATCTTATGAATGTTGCCAGGAAGCAGATTTTGTAAAGAGTCCTCTGATGTCTTGACAAATGGTTAGGTGCTTTATTTTAAGTGGTCAATGGTGTTAAAGTGGCACGTACACGGCATAGGAGACAAACTGATATTTTACTCTTGTTGGTGATTCTTTAAATTGGCAACGTTTGGTAGGAGCATTTAGCACACATCAGCATATTATTCACGGAAGCACGAAAAAAATAAGCTTTAGTTGAGTCAGCAACTGTATGAATGACAATGGTTTGCATTTATTGAGCCGAAAAAATTTATCTTTCTAAATGGGCCTAATAACAGCCGATGTGTCTATTTAAGACGTCACGACTCACTCTTGATCTCATGGAAGGGCTACTATCCATGGAATAAAATTGCTAAGACAATTAATCCACTTTTTTTTTAGCTAAACCAATGTTTCGATGACGAATGTAAATTGCATTAACTCAATTCCGGTCTGCTAGCTTGTTCCCAAAATGACCGGAAGACCACTACCGCAGTATCAACATCCAAAAGCCTTGGCCATTAGTCTAGCCCATATATTGCCTTCACACACCTATAGACAGGACACAAAATACATGCAGCAAGCTTATGGTTTCAAATTGGTTTCACTTACTAATCTCTGGACTTTATTACTTGCCCACCAGCAATCCTGGATGAGGACTAAAAGTTTATTTCCAAAATCCAGCCTCATAAACCAAGCTAACATAGGCTTTGTTACAACCTCACATCGCCAAATATATGTATATTCGACATCCGAGTGACCGACCAATGCCATTAGAGGCAATTGGAAGTCTATAGTCAACGATGCGAACGGAAAACCTCAAAAAGCCACAGAACAGCAGAATCACATTAAACAAATTACAGGGTGCGGTATAGTGTTGGTGTATGTATATCGTATAGATTGAAGAGTGCACATGAAGGCACAGGATGTGCGAAGGACTTTTATTTTCGTTCGGCTGTGATGCAAAAACGGATGACGCCAATGACAATGATGACGCCACCAGACCAAATTCAAATCAACCAAAATCCCGACACACTCTGCGTGTTTTGTCCATTAGCTAAAGTTCGTGGCGTAATAACTCCTCAGCCTCAACGAACAGTGGGGTCAGACGGAAGACAATTCAAAGTGATTGATGTTACGAAATTCCAGCTGTTATTGAGGAAATTTGGATTGTTTTCCAATTTTTAAAGTAAAATAGTTTACTGTTCGTCGTCGTTGTCCAGCCATTGCGAGCTTTATAGACGATACCGTCTAATGAGAATGAGCCAAAAAGATGTGTGTTGTAACAATGTTTGTGCTATGTGCGTTCGCGTTGGGAACGATCTCTGGGATTCATTCCGGAAATTGAACGTTTTTGGCATTTTGACAGGATGAGAGAGGATTCTAAGAATTTCGCTTTCGAAGGGTTCGATGATTTTACCAATAAAACCAAGGGGTCACAATTATTGATAGAGTGAGCAATGTAAAATCAGAATTTACGACTTTTAATTAAAACATAAAATGTAAAAATAGGTTTGTTACAATAAATGGAGGTGAATGAAGGGAGGCACTGTGTAAGCTACCAGTGTCAAAAGCATTTTGCAAAAGGATTTCCTGTATCAAAAAGCTTTGATAGCTTTGAAGAGCCAAGGCCTTACACTTTTACAATTCTCTGAGTGTGTGTGAAGAATTGAGGGGACCTACAATTTAACGCCGGCCGATTCCGAACGGCAAAGTTGAGAAGCATTTTCTTCATGACAGATTGATACCCTTGGAAGTTTTGTCAGTTCTTCGCGAGAGGCAGTATACCCGTGAAATAAGTACCACTACGCCACGGGCACTACATCTTCGAATTAAATATTTACTGACGTTGCGTTGTCCTCAAACCTATGATACGCTACACTAAACTTCGCCACGCTACAATTAGGTATAACATGCTACGCCACGGTACACTTCGCTACCCCACACTTCGTTACGCTACCATACCCTACGCTATGCTACACTACGTTACCCAACGCTACTTCGAAAAAGAGGTATGATAAAGTGAACACCAATAATAACTCCCTAACGGCTGAAACATAAATACGCTTCAGCTTCGGGTTCGTCTGCGTTACCATGCAACAGCTTCGAGTTTGCTTTAAATAATAGTTCTGCCTCCATCATCTTCAACCCCCACTTTTTTTTAACAGCTGTTGAGCTGTGAAACAAAGCAAAAGTTCAGCATATTTGAACTAGAGCTTCCGTTTGGAGTCACGTTACCTAATATTACGTACGAAACGTGAGGTCGAAGCTTAATTGTGATAGCATGAATATTATGGCTGAACATGTAAACGTCAGTCGAAGCCGAAGCTGAAGAGTGGTTGTGATTCAGCCTTGCAAGTGCATACCCTATAAACATCAGTAAATAGAAAAGGAGGAAAAAATGTTGCAAAGGTTTTACGAAGACACCTGTTCAATTATTTGCCATATGATCCCATTATGAGATTACAATCCAACCCAATTCATAATGAGATTTTAATTATCTATCATCGTAAATGTTTAAACGTGAATTTCCCTATGAATTTCCAATCTCACAAGCCTGTTCATCAATTCATAATTTATGTTTTGAACATTACCACACGCTCAACCTTCAACAATTAATGAGTCCTAGCCATTACCGCTTCGTATTACTCAACACATTTGCTTCGGAGTATTAAATAACATTTATTATTGAATTATTAATTACGTCTGTTTATTTGTGCCTCAAGCATAAATACAACACCCCCAACATCGATATACATAATTCGAAACCTTTCATCCATCACAGCAACATGTTGAAATTAGACTCGACTGAGGCATTTCGAGCAGTGTGGTACGTCTGGCGCATCTTTGGAATTGACCCTCCTAAGAAATACCAAAAACTCTACAAACTGTATTCAATTTTTATAAACATTGCGGTGACACTTCTCTCTCCCCTGCAACTCATAGTTCAGGCATTTTTCGTGGAATCCTTTCCCGAGCTTATGAGGAATATGTCGACAAGTTTTGAACTGACTGCCTGTTCTCTACAAGTCGTGATCTTGCTGATCTATCGTACTAATCTGTTGAAGTCCCATGACTATCTGAGACAGTTGGACGATCGAGTCGAAGAAGACCCTGTGAATAGAAAACACATGCAGCTTGTCATTCGGAATTGCCGTCGAATTTTGATTGTTTATCGGGTACTCTTTTGGTCAACAGTATTGACCTACTGCGTTTCGGGAGCCTTGGCTGGGCGGTTGTTGCTTGAGGGCTGGCTGCCGTTCGATTGGAGAACTTCGAGGACCCTATATTACCTGGCTTTTGGCTATCAGTTTGTCAATTCGTGCATTCAATGCACGATAAATATAACGACTGATGCTTATCCGGTTTTTTATGTCTATGTGATTCTGGGACATTTCGACTGTCTGGCAAGCAGGATTTCGAAAATCGGTCATGACAATGGAAGCCGAACTACACAAGAGAATTATCTCGAACTAGTTCGATGTATCAATGATCACAGGAATATCCTCAAGTGAGCCCTTACTAAATATTATAAGCGGAAGTAACTTTAGTTTTTTCATCAGTTATTTCAGCTACCTGAGTCCAGTTATTTCAGCGACGATTTTCATCCAATTCATTGTTACAGCTCTGGTGCTTTGTCTTACAGCACTCTGTTTCTGTATGTTCGATGACATTGCGTTTAAGGTGACTTCATCTTGTTATTTGGGTGCCATTTTGATTGAAGTATTTCCGTGCTGCTATTTGTTGAGTGAAATCATGCAGGCAAGTGGAAATTTAACAACGGCAGTGTACTCGTGCAATTGGATGGATCAGGATCTGAAATTTCGCAAAGCGGTGATCATTTTTATGCAGCACACTCAGAAGCCGAATACGATAAATGCGGGGAATATGATACCGATTTCTCTGCCAACATTTATGGATGTAAGATAATTTTCATCAACTTTGTCTTAAAACATGATAAATGAGGATTTCTTGTCTTCTTTTGCAGCTCATTCGGATTTCTTTTTCGATATTCACTCTGCTGTCGAGTTTTTAAACAGGCTTCTTTTTGTCTATGATAAGCAAAATAATTTTTTTTTTTTGTAGACTAGCTGACCCGTCAGACCTTGTTCTGAGTTTTTTGCACTTAACATTCAATAATTAGTGTTTTCATAATTGTTAAAGCATACGTTGCAATTCAATTAGTAGATGTTGTGGTGATTTTTTACAGGTATGAAACTTTGAAATAGAAATATGATTTCTGCCATATGACCGTGAAGGAAGAATCAGACCTAATCTGGAAGTATAGTTTTCGATGGCTGTATATCGGCAATAACGTCGTTAATATTATCCTCCAAGTGATCACTTGTTTCAGGCTTATCGGCGTATACTAGCGACTTCACATATCTCCACAGAAAATAGTCAAGTGGCATTAAATCGCACGATTTTGGAGGCCAAATCACCCATCTGTAACGTGAAAATATGCGATTACCAAACTTCAATAAATGAAGTGTGACACGAGCTGTTTGACATCTCGTGCCATGTTGTTAAAACCACTGATTCTACCGTTCGTAATTTTCAAAATAAATTAGCACTACCTATCAGGTGTCTGCAAATAGATGTTTTTAATTTCAAACCAACCTTTTTTGACTGATATTGAAAGCGATTTGGACGCCCTCTGGCTCATGTTATGCCATGCAACATACCCCATTCGATAAATCAATCTTTTGCTTATCAAACAAACCAACAAACTTCCTGCCTATATATCGAGGAGTACACTCCGCTGTATATTTTATAATTATTCCAAAATAGTGGAAAATGGAAAAATCTGGATGTGGAAATATTTGTAGTTAACTACACGGAGAAAAAAGACTTGCTAAAAACAATTGGAATCTGTATTAAATTAAGTGGATTTCTGCATGGTTTTTTGCCAAGCGGACTTTCGGCTTAAAGCAATTCGACAAATCACCTTGATTTCGGTAAAGTTATATTCAAGTTGAATCCGTTTAGTTTTATAAGAAAATCATTCTCTTTTGAGTATTTTATCAAGTCGAAAACATCTTATTTTGAAATGCATTTGCATACAAATAATGTATCTTCCACGTTAAAACAAGCCGTTTTCCGATTGATTTTATTCTAATCACATATTTTTAAGACTTTTTGAAAGTTGATATTAAGTGAAGCATATCTTAATTTTAAGTGCGTTCAATTAAAACTAAGATTTTTCGCACTTTGGTATCACACGTTTACGAATATATTTTACAAGAAAATCTGTTTCTTTTTAGACTTCTCCTAGGTAAAAATTAAATGAAGTTTTTCTTAATTTAAGTTCATTCTTCTTAAAGTAAGATGTTCACCACTTAAAAATCATACGTTTTCCAGTAGATTTTACAAAAATTTGTTTTTTTTTTCAATTTTAAAAAAGATTATTTAATTTTGCATTACCTACAATAATATATAGGTACGGAACTGATCTTAGTGTGTCGAATATCCTATTTATATGGGCATGAAATGTTAATATAATTTTTTTGTTTTCCTTTCAGTTTCCTTTTTCAACAAAAATTGAACAAGTCTTACCTTTTAAACCATTTAAAGTTTGGAGTTTAAATTAAAAGATCACAGCAGCAAATCTTCTGCAATGTGATCTTAATAATCTTAAAATACGAACAAATCATTTTTAAATATATTGTTCATAAGCTGCAAAATTTCCAAAAATAAAAAGTAATTTTATAGTTTAAAGAGTTTATTTACTTCAGTACAGTTTTACAGAGTATTTTACATTTCTTAAAAATAAAGCTTAGGGCGAATGATGAGTTTAAATTTAATGGAGATTGAATAAATAAGGCCTAAGACAGAAATGTTAGAACAAGAAATGTTGGATTAGAAAACCAAAATCATTACTTATATAAATCATTGTTATTGTGCACTAGTATACATAAGAAAAAAACAGAATATCAACATACCAACGAATATCCTAATTCATCGTTGTAACGAGGCCAATCTTTAAGCAATTCGCCTAATGATTTGTCATTATTCCTCAAAGATTTAATGCGAAGTTTGCTTGTCTTCTTCCAGTTATCAAGGACAGTTTCCCATGGAGCAACATGATTCGCTAACCAGATAATACATTGGTCTAACTCATCTATAAATAAATATGAAATGAAATAAGTATATAGTTGGAACACTTACATATAATAATTTAAAAAAATACCGTCTTCATCACAATTGTCTTTATCGGAGTCGGAAGTATGGCCTTCTTTGTGGGATGTGGACGCAGTACTGCTGGGCTTAGTTCTCTTCACAAACTTAATGCGAATTTTACTATTCGCCCACTTGGAATGAAGTTTTCCAGTTGGATTTTTTGAGCCTTGCTTCCTTGGCATATAAAATGTCTCCTAACAATTGTTTATTTAAATATCAATATGATTTTTTAAGATAGTTTAAAAAAATAGGCATAACTGGATCGCTTTTTTAAGAATCTTGCCCTCTAAAGTACGTTGTTTATCGCAAGTAAAAAATTATACATACCTTTTTCTCCGTTGGAAAAAGTCTAACAATACTTTCTGAAATTTGTTGCATTAATTTGTAATTTAAGACAACTCTCTTGTTTAGGCACTCGTCTACTATGCATTGGACCAAGTCCTTTTGACATTTATTATCCAAGATGTTATTTTTCTTGTAAAACTCAATTATGATCTGCCCTTTTATCGTTTTTTTGTAACACACTTTCGATATTCAGTACATCTATGAGATTCAGTGTTTCAGAAGAAGAAGTAAGGGTGATGAAGACTGGTTTAAATTATCCAGCCAACTTGTAATAGATTTGGACATTGAGAGTGTGTCTCGATCAACTATACTTTGTCCTGACAACGGTTTGCCCTTAAAGTTAGATAAAAACAAAAATATTGTCAAAAATGAATAAAACCTTTCGAATAAAAAAAATTATATTTTTGTTAGATCGCACCACCACCCCCTTCAGAAAGTAAACTTTTATTACATACCTGTGAAATGCGCCAATTTAACAATCCGTCTTTAAACAAAATATATTCCCGAAAATCTAAATTCACCTTTGAAAAAAGTACTTCAATATCATGACGCTCCATTTTGCAGAGTATATTTTGATCACCTCCCTGCACATGAAGCAGTGCAATCGAATTTTCACTTAGACTCCATTCAGAAAGAAGGCCTTCGATTGCACTATCGCCAGTTGTATAAACAAATTGATATATCATATTTTCTTCATTATTTTCCAACATTTTTAGTCACTTAAGTTATTTTATAAGTTATTTAATAAAACTTCAACAAATTATATCGCGGTCGCAATCAACGAACTGTACTTACTGCACTGGAAAAAGAATAAAAACACAATGCGTCTACCGAACGAGTATAAGATGCAACAAAACTAACAAAAACAATGAAATTGTCTTATAAAAAAAGGAGTCACAACTTAAATTAATGTGGAAATCTCCTTAAAATAGAGAGTCACCACTTCATTTAATGAAAAATCCGTTAGTTTGTCTACCGTACCTACATAAACATGAATATGCACACTGTTGCAAAGACAAAACCAAAAGCAACAAAAAATTCAGTTTTAAGATGTTCACCTTAGTTTAAAATGATTCTCTTCTAAAATTCATAGGTAGATGGGTTGATTGGAATTGTTTTTTGTTTTTGTTGTTGCAAAAATCCTCTTGCACAGTAGCTGTTGTAATAATTTTTATATTGAGTGTTTCACTCAGCTGTTTCACTCAGCTACTTGTATGTAATCATAGTATGCATAGTATTTATTTCTAGTATATAAATAGAAATTTTTATAATAACAAAATCATTCTGTATTCAGCAATCAATCGAATAAGGAGTTTTATTTGAATTGGTAATCTGCTCAATATAAATAAACATATTTATATTTCAATAGGTTATGGGCCCAGATTGCCAGTAATTCAATTGGTTGTTTAGAGTTCTTTCAAGAAACGAAACTTACTGGTGATTTTTTTTTTGGTTTTTTGGTTGCAAGCTTTCTGGGGTAGACGTGGTAGACGCTTTGAGAGAAGACTGCAATGGGTAAGCCAAAGAAATTGGAAGGCCGTAAGAATTTCGATGAATGGAAGGTCGAGGCAAAGGCCTATCTTGCTACAAAGGGTCATTGGAAATGTTTCGACGGTACAGAAACAGATCCGGACAAAAAATTTTTGGCAATTCAAATGCTGAATTTGTTGTTGTCATCTGCGTTGTATACGTACACGGAAAAGTGTACAACAGTGAAGCAAGCATGGGACTCTATTTGCTCTGCATTCGAGGATACGGGCATTGGTCGTAGAGTGGATTTGCTTAAGCAATTGGTAGGACTTCAGCAGTCAGATTTCCCTTCTATGGAGGATTATGTCCATAAAATGGTGCTAATGGCGACAAAGGTGAAAAAGGCTGGATTGGAAATTGGTGATGATGTGGTGGCAGCGCTTATGTTAGCAGGATTGCCAGATGAATATCGTCCTATGGTAATGGCAATCGAGAATTCAACACCAAAGCTGACAACTGATTTTGTCCAAAACCGCCTTCTTCAAGAAGTTTCTTATAGCAACAAGGACAGTGCAGAGACTGCATTGTACGCTAAGAAGCGGTTCAATAAAAAACCGAAAAACTTTTCTCAAAAGTCTGTCAAATGTTACGTGTGTGACAAGGTTGGCCATTTTGCGAACAAGTGTCCAAACAGAAAGAACAAAGATGAGAAGGAGAAGCTATTCATATGCTCTTTCATGGCTCAATCAAGTTCATCGAAGGATTGGTATATCGATTCAGGGGCATCCGCTCACATGACAATGATTGGTGACAGTTTGGTAGATGTTCGTGAACCTGTACAACGTAAGATCTTTGTAGGTAATAGTTCCTATCTTGACGTGCAGCAAGCTGGGGATGTAAAAATGTCAATTGGAACAAGTTCACGTCAAAAGCACAATGTCACAGTGAAAGATGTGCTTCATGTTCCAAATATTTGTGCAAATCTTATGTCTGTGAGTAAGATGGCTAAACATGGCAATACTTTGGTATTCGATAAAGAGTGTTGTCGAATATATGATTCAACAAAGTCATTGATTGCGACTGCACCACTTGTTAACAATTTATATAAATTAAACTGTTCTATAGATCAAACAGGAACTGCGAAGATGACCATCGACAAGAACATATGGCATCGTCGCCATACGTGTGATGCAAATCTAAGGAAGATTCGGTCAGCAGTGGTTGATAAACAGACAGAAAAACAGTCAGATTCTACACTCAAGTCTAAACGTTCTTCTTCTTCTCTTAAGGTAGCTACTGAGGATGGTACGTGTCTAAGCGTTGATTATGAGAGCGATTCAAGCGAAGACAGTGAATCTGATGGTAATCTAAGTGATATAGACGATGAAGATTTAAGAGAACTTCCCATTTGTACCAGAAATGAATCGGGTGTTGGTGATTCGAGTGAGTCTGGTGTTGTTTTGAGTGAGGCTGCTGGGTGCGTGGACAAAAGCAACATCGCAATTGAAAACAGTTTCCCAAATGACGAATTCAGTGAGGCTGTGGAGAGTGTGAATTCATCCTACACTTCGGTTAACGAGGCTGATTTTGACGTTGCTCTCAGTGGTGTCAGTTGTTCCATGTCATATAGCAACCGAACTTAGTGAAAGCATGATATCACAACCTACAAACACTCGTGATGCTTTAAGTCTACATGCTTTGCTGGCAGCTGCCCAGAAGGATGGCTGTGAACCCAAATCATTTCAAGAAGCTAAGGAATGCGAAGGGAATGAAGGAAGGAAGGCAGGAATGAGGAGCGAATATGAATCGAATATGAATATGGACGTAGTGAGTGCCTTTCTACAAGGTGAACTATCAGAAGAGATTCGTTTGAAGAAAGCTCTTTACGAATTGAAGCAGTCGAGCCAAGTATGGAACGCAAAATTAAATGACGTACTGGTTAGTGCATTAAATTTCAAGCGATCTTCGATTGACCAGTGCATATATTTTAAACACTCAAGACGTAAGAGGCGAAATAAAACTAAATCTAAAGTACAAGTCTAAAAAAAAAAAATGGTTGCAAACATATTGACGAAGGAAGTCGATCATATTAAAACAATTCGGACTTTTTGTATAGTTAATAATGTTTGTTGTTTTTGTTTTTTGATTTGTTTAATAATTTGTTCATGAAACACTAGTGAGGCTGTTGTAATAATTTTTATATTGAGTGTTTCACTCAGCTGTTTCACTCAGCTACTTGTATGTAATCATAGTATGCATAGTATTTATTTCTAGTATATAAATAGAAATTTTTATAATAATAAAATCATTCTGTATTCAGCAATCAATCGAATAAGGAGTTTTATTTGAATTGGTAATCTGCTCAATATAAATAAACATATTTATATTTCAATAGTAGCATGGAACGTTTTTATCACTGCATGTATAAGTGGCGACTTTTGTTTAAGGAGATTATCAACTTAATTTAAAATGATGCACCTTTTCAAGAAAATTTTATTGAGTCAATAAGTTAACACATAGAATTATTGAGAAGTCAGTTAATTTTAAGCGGAAAAAGCATGGTTTGATTTAGCAAAAAATTCTCTTGAGAATGAAATGATGAACTTAATTAAATCTAAGAGAGTTTAAACGGAATCCATTTGTTTCGATATGAAGTCCAGTTGTGTTAAGTAGATTGGTATTAAGATTACCATCACCTTATTTTAAAGTGGCTGATTTTTCTCCGTGTAAATTCTGCAAGTATATAAGCTCGTTGTCTCCCAGTCACTAATTAGCCATCACAAGTCAGGCGTTAAACCCTCATAAGCAACTATTTGCTCAGACACACCGACACCGAAAACAACACTTCCGAAAAATTTGATAGGTATGTGTACTACGTCTAAATGACTGTCCTTTGACATACACAACAACTGTAAATCTAGACTCTCGAGAACATTGACCCACAGTCTTCAACTGAAAATCTCTACAACTTCCAATGTAAGCATATAATTTGCCTTTGTTTACTTGACCGCCCTATAATTGGATGCTAAGTACTCGCAACAGGAGCCAGCACCATCATCGCCATCACCTCTTTCCCATACACAAGTATAAAATCTGACTCATAATATGTGTTGTGGCTCAATGAATGCTTGATCATCATTTCCACATTTGAACAAGCTGACGGGTGCGGCGACGGAGGGATTCAGTTTCCATCTGAAGATTTTTCAAACTGAGAAATAACAACTCGGGTTGTCATTTTATTTCGCATAAAATAAGGCGAGATTCGTTGGACAAGCCCCAGCGGAAGGGCATCTGATGAGGACGACGACGATGACTTTGGACGAACAGGCCAACGAGCTAGTAAAATAATAAATGCCAGGACACTAATGAAATGCAAACAAACCAAAATGCTTAGACAGATGAGTAGTATATGTAAAAACATGAAAAAAAGGATTAATTCTTGGTGGGGAGGAACGTAAAGGATATGTCGACGGACCAACAGACATGGAAATGGAAAATTTGCATGTTGCGCGCCTTGTTTTGGATTTTTTCTCTTTTCAGATGCATGTTGTGTTCGAAAATCCTTGTCCTCCTCATGTCCTGCAAATTAATATCTCAACACAAAAATAAGCAGAAACAAACAGAAAGGGATTAAAAAAAGAAAAGAGCAGGAAGCCTTTACGTGGCGGTAAATGGGATTCGCTAACGATGTTGTTTTGATGAAAATCTGTGCTTAGAAATGTTGTCGTCAACATTTTTTTTGTTTTTTTGCTTGGTCCTTAAAAAACAACAAATCCCGCCCAGCTATACCAATCTGCCAGGACTGTCATTTCAATGTTTAATGTTTGCCATTTAGGGTTGTTGATCATATCATAATTGGATGGCTTGTTAGTCGTTTGATAATGTCCCTTAATTAATTGAATTTGTTGGCCTTTTGGAAGTGGGTAAAAAGAGTTAATGATGTTTTTTGTTGTTGGTATATCTGAGTGCCTTGATTATTATGAGTCTTTAAACTATGTTTTCTTTAAAGAAAGTTAATTCTAAGTAAAGAGAAAAAATGGACTCAAAGGGAATTATTCAGCGAATTTTTTAATTTGGATCAGCAATCAGCTTTTTCAAATATTTGGTGGCCTGTTCCAAAAACCATCAAAAAATCAATAACTCTTAAAACTTTCTTTTAACAAGCGAGACAGCAAAAAAAAATTCATTTGAAAATTAAAATCAAAACCACAAGCAAGTTTCCTTTTTACCAAAACTTTGACATTCAAAATTGTTATTTGAATATACAAATTTCCAAGACAGCAACCATGACACGCATGAAAAATGAAAAATGAAAGAAACTTTAGAACTTCCACAAAACATCTACACACCAAGAAAGGGTAAAGATAAAGAGAATTTAGGTCAAAGTCCCGTTACAGACTAATAATAATGAAAAATCTCCACCTCTCTTCCTCCGCCTGCAAAAAGAGCAGAAAAAGAATCCAGCCAGACATGATTCCATTTTGGTTCGTTTTAAGTTTTCTCATTTCCTTGCATTTGTGTTCAGGGGTTAGCAAAATTACTATACTTTTGCCTTCCGTTTTTTATTGGAAAACTTTCAACTTTCAACTTTTGCTGCCCTAAACTTTCCCCCAAAGAGCCTATGCTTTACGCATGACATCAGTGTACTCAACCTCTGTCATTCGCCACCCACGATCGTCATCAACGAATTTTACATAACCATTATGAAGAGGCATCCCCTTAAGTGGTCCATTCTGGGTCCTTAATTAAAATTTGTCTTCCGGATTTTTTGTTTGTATGTTTGTTGCTCAACTCGACGAGGACGATTGGAATGACTGGGATATCTCTTCCTGTAGCAGAGATTTCAGAATACGCGTAGCCATGGACATAATGACTCCGGGCAGAACTTTTGTATTCCTTATCATTCCTTTTTTTAAAGGTGAGGGGAGAGGAATTACCTTTGTCTTGCAAAATTTTTTGGAGTTTTATTTATTTTTTGATGATTTGCCCTTTTAAAAGACGCTCCTTTATTATGCAGTTAATGATTATCCTTTGTAGAGCCGTTATTACCGTAAGAAGAGTCATAAAAAAAGAAAGCCAATATGTAATAAGTCATTGTGTTTCTGCAGGTTTTAAGCAGCAGTACCTAGATGACCCGACACACTTAAAAAAAATATATCTTATTATGGATGTTTTCCTTCGAGGTATAGAACTTAAAGATGGCAACACTATTTTAATTGGCGGCCATTATTACTTATTTAACTAAAGTGGCGCAACAGTCCGGGGTGGACTTGGGACTCAACCAACAAACCTCTCCTGCCAGCTCGGTCCCTAGCTAGCTGTCTCCAGTTACGCACGCGCGCCGAGTTGGTTGAGGTCATCTTCATCTTGCGCGCGCCACCTGAGCCTTGGTCTTCTTCTACTGCGTCGTCGATTCGAAGACTTTACGGGCCGGAGCATTGGTGTCCATCCCCTCGACGTGACCAAGCCATCTCAGTCTTTGGACCTTCACTCTTTTAGCTAGGTCAGTATCGCTGTACAGCCCGTACAGTTCGTGGTTAAATCTTCTCCTCCATTCATCGTTTATGCATACAGGACCATAGATCTTCCGTATAACTTTTCTCTCGTACCGGCCTTCCGTTCTTGACAGGGTCCATGCACCATATAGCAGGACGGGGATAATGAGGGTCTCATAGAGCGTCATCTTAGTTGCCAAAACTGGACATGGCTTTATACAGTTCTTCGCTATAGATGCCGTCATACGCGACCTTAAAATCGATAAAAAGATGGTGGCTGTCGATTTGGAGTTCTTTGATCTGCCGTAATGTGAATATTTGATCGATGGTGGACTCTCTGGGTCCAAATCATTTGTAAATCTTGGCTTGCGTCGTCTTCATTGAATGGTTCATTCTGCCTGACAGCGGAATTTGATTCGTCATCGCCGTTGTACAGTCTGCAGAAGTGGTCCTTCCATATCCTCAGTATTGACTGTGACTCTACTACGATATTTCCCCGTTGGTCTTTACAGGCTTCAGTCCATGCTCGGTAACCATGAGTCATTCGTTTTACCTCTTGGTAAAACTTACGAACCTCATTCCTGTTTTTTAGTCTCTCAACATCCTCAATCGACCGCTTTTCATGCTCTCTCTTTTTCTTTCTGAAAACCAGCACATCAGAGGCAGCATCCCTAATGGCTTCCTGGCAATTCTGCCATTGGTTCTCAATACTCGATGCTGCTGTAGTGGACTTCTCATGCGATTGTAGTCGTCCGACGTCATACTTTCTTCTAGCACTTCCTGGTTTTGGCTTTGATCGAGATATCCGCTGCACTACTATGGCTACAACGAGGCAGTGGTTCGAGTCGATATTGGCCCCTCGGAAGGTTTGGGCATCAATTTTGCTTGAAGAGTGTCTTGCGTCGATTGCAATATGTTCAATCTGGTTGACAGTCGATTGGTCTGGTGACCTCCAGGTCCCCTAGTGGATATTGAGATGTGGAAAGGTGTTCACTGAGTTGTTCAGCCTAACTGGAGCTGCAGACGCTATCATTGAATACATCCTGGAAATTCTTCCGCTGCCGCCTAGAAAAAGGAGGAAGGCACTTAAGAACCTAAGACGAACGATATTTTCAACATAAAATTTCATAGAGCTAGAGAGCAGTGCATAAATAACCATTCAGGTATTTATATTGCTTCTTGAAAAGTTAAGCATCATATTTCTTTTTAATACTCATACGCCATAGTGAACGATACATCCAAAGATAATACAACTTCTTACATTATCTTTGGTAAAACTCTTGTTAACAGAAAAAATAAATGTTGTTAACACTTAGACCATAAATTTTGACACTTAAATGTCTCAAGTGCTAGCAAAAATATTTAAGAAATTCGCACATTGCTCGTCTAAAAAGTTTAATAAGATTCTCATTGCTCCAAAATTCTAACGACCCGATTTGAAACGGAATTTTATATAGCACCTTAAATACTATAATTGCCTTCTTAAAAATAAATCTTATCATTTTATCTACACCCATTAAAAGTCAACATAAAAAAGGAGAAGCGACATTAACAATTTCCTTGCGCACTTTGGGCAGATTTTTCCAACAAACAGCTTTGTTTTTTTTTTTTTATAGAACAGAAAACAAAAATTAAATACGGAAATTTCCTTGCCCTTAGGGTATTAAGGGGAACCACCATTAAAACCTAACATCATTGTTTGTTAGATTTTTTTGTTCTCAAGAGGTGTTCGGTATTCACGATAACAAGCAAACAAAAACAAGGAAAATTGTTACAAAGTGACATTCCTTATTTCCGCATTTAAAACAATCATACCGGTCGGTTAGGGTCGCTCCACTTTACGGCTTAGCATGTTTATAATCAAGGAGAAAGAATAGAACTCATTAAAATCTCCACATCGCCATCAGTTAGCAAATCAACTAATTGTCAAAATCCGTTTTTTATTAGGTGCAATAAATTTCTTCCTATTTTCAAAGTCGTGTAGTGGCCCTCGCTTCTTTATGACTTGAGTAAGGAATTTTACTTACAGTAGTTTCACTTTTATCTTTATGACTGTAAGCGGATTAAATACATTTTCCCGCGAATTGTCCTCAATAAAACTTAGGGCATTGCCGGCGTGTCGCCGCTGGACAACCTACCAGAAGGGACAGCGACGAAACGATAATAGAGAAAAATATAAGGGAAATTGTGAAAAAGTGCAATTTAAGATTTGACTCACAATCACGATGAGTAAGGAGATATGTTTATAGGAAACGACTCCTTTTAAGTGGAATTCTATTCTATTCAGCTTCAGCATTAAGCTGACCATTAGAGAAGCTCTATGATTGCACTCTGGGCGAAAGGGGCAGAAGAACTCTGACATATCCTGAATGCAGGTGGAATGGTTAAACTTTCACATTGGAAATTTATTGCTTTTGTATGGAGCGAGGGATTTTGAGTAAATACCCATCCTTTCGGGATCGACTACACACATTTTTAATGAGCTTTCGAATGAAGCTAGCCTAAGTTCTTCGCTATGAGGAAGTTGAGGCATTCGAAAAACAACTTCCTGTCCGGAGCTCGGCTTTGCAGACAGTTAGTTATTTTGTACACTGAAACAAAAAGAGGTCCTTAGGTCTAATTCCATTCACAAGTTTTCGAAAATTCAAATTTTTCCAAGTGTAGAAATGGAATGTTGTTCGTTGTACAAATTGAAAATAACGTCTCTCTCATTTGCAGGAAAGCAGGTACGGCCCAAGCACAGTGATAACGTTAAGTTAAATTGTTTCCACGCACGCAATCATTTTCATCGCATGCATGTTGATTGTAGGTATTGTTTATTGCCATGAGCTTCTTATGGCAGAGTTGGGCGCACTATGACTCCATTCGACCACCGTAACGTGCGTTCGAACTCGTTGTTGGGAATTTATCGAGTTCGTTGTCCATTTAACAATGCACTTGGTTTTTTTGCGGACATAAGAGTAATTAATGTGTTAAAAAGCAAAACGAATAGACGGGATATTGAAGCGCTTAATAGTATGCAATTTTTTCGAAATTATTTAATTAAGTTAATTGATGGTTTGACTTTTTTTAAAGTTGTATAATTATGATTGCTTTAAAGGAGGGAGGTAACCTGCGTAAGCATTTGTAATTTGATATACCAGGAGAGGTGGTGGGTGGGAAGCAACTTAATTTTGATTAGATGTTTTGAAACTTTCTCATGTTTATCATAATTGAGATTAAGTAAATGAAGATTTCCATATTTTTAACAAAACAAAATAATGTTCGAAGCTGAATCATGTAAATGCGTTTGTTTGCAACAGAGTTAGTCTTAAACGACTGAACCGATTTTGATGAAATTTTATGTTTCTATCTAAGGGGTCATTGAAGCTACTTTCATTTTTTTTTGCAACAATGACATAACTTCATTTTATTCAAGCAAGCAACCCTTCATTAAATTCGCATGTTCGCATTATGACCCATTACCCCCCAAAACAATGACAATATCGATGAATCTTCCCCAAGCTTAAATATGATTAAATCCTCCCTCATTTTCCACACCCTTCTCTCCATGCTGTTCAACTGGAATTCCAGAACCTTGTAACAAAACTCGAAATCTTTAAAAATTACTTTAATTTTTAAGTCATACAACATACACACTCAGAGGGAAAAGCCATAGCACAGTCATTAGAGCCGGAATGTTGCTAACGACTGCGAACTCTTCTTATGCAAGTTATATAGGCTAGACACTAGACAGGTACTGAGTTAAGGTCTCGTTTACAACTTCGTCTTTGTCGTCTCGTCAGCGAAATTATGTTTCTTTTGCCCCTTCTCCGCCGCGATGTAAAGCACGGAAAATTCTTAACTGGAGTTGGACGGACGCCTCTTTGGCGTTGGTTTCCTTCAACACCCCCGAACACATATACTATTGCAATTTTATATAACTGAAGTGGTTTGCTCTTACTTACGGTCCTTGACGTCGCGATTTCGACTTCGTCATCGTCGACGAATGCCAAGTTCTACACCAACGACCGTAACGTAACTCGAGGTTGATGACGATGACGACCCTCCACAACCCTCCCTCACCAAACAAACCTGCAAGAGTGTAATTCGAAGAGTGAGTGGAGCGAAATTGGAGTTTTGTGTGGAGCAATTTTTGGTGAATTATTACAGTTGCAATTAAGGTTGGCTGGGGATAGGTTTGGCTTGGTTTCGTTTGGTTTGGTGTGAGATGATCCACATATTTGTATGTTGGTTTGATAGCTATTCTACATAATATTGATATAACCAAAAGTCAGGCGAAATAAGGGTAGTTTAAAGGGTCTTAACCATCTACACCACCACCGCGCCAACCGCTATACTGCTGGGTGTAGCACGTGTGTAACCTCTAGAAATATTGCACGAGGGAATTTGACACGACGGGGTAGGAGTTAAGAACGTGTTTCGCCTTTGCACAAAAAAAATTCACAAGAGATGTTGGAAACAAAAATGTGTAAGACTCGACACTGAGGAACATGTCAAAGATTCACTTCGTGTTTTTGCAGAGTCTAGAGCTTCAAACAGAATAAACCAATTCCGCTACTGACTTTGGGTATAAGGAAGTTGTGAACTAGCATTTTACTTGTCGCTCATTAATATGGTCCTCCTCCGTTTTAGTTTCCTTGCGGGACATATAAAGGGTTTAATGGTTGAATACTGCTTCTTAACGACCTTTTCAAGTTAAACTTAGAATTTTATGGCTAAGGTATTGCATTTTTCTCTGCGGACACTTAGTGCAGACAGACAGAGAGACTGATAGACAGACTTTAGCCAAAAAAGTCATAGCAAAAGTTTCTCCATCGGAATGTGTTCATTGCACCTTCATGTCGCAACTGGCAAACCTTCAAAGCACTACGAAGCCACCCGCCGACGGCCATCGTTACCTTCGTCTAGTTGGAAACCATGCGAGCAGTTGAAATGCAGCTGACATTTAGGCTGAAACTAGTGTGTTATATTTTCTGCACCAGTCCGGCACATACATGCACAATAGTTTGCAGACATCAGCGATTAGATAAACCGCCACTGGACTTCCATTGCAATCAACTGACGCAACGACGAAACTGTCCACGTCCATCAAAGATGTAGAGTGCATTGCCATTATCACTGTCAGACAGTTATAAAGGTCCATCTATTGGTGTTCAAGGAGCTCGCAGGCTCATAATCTATGAAATTAGTTGGCAGGTGTTTCTGACAGTTTACCCAGTGCCCAGTACAGTGGAAAGATTCTTGAATGACAGTCCTTAAGATAATTATTCCTCTGGCAAGTTCACAAATTTTCAGCTTCAATTCTCTATGACCACGACCTATCAACGGTCATAAAATCCCAACCAAACAAGTATCATAAATCAGACAGAATTTAGTAGTTTTTGTGTGTCTGGCAGTGAGAAGGACTCAATCCTGAGATCTTGAATGATGTAAAGGAAAAGTACATTGGCCGCATAATGAAAAGCCAAAAACCGAATGGATGAAATTTTAAGGATGACAAACAAAGAAAGGAAAACTTGTGGCACACCATGTCAACATTTGCAAACTAACTAATCAATCAAACAGAACGTCTCGTCCTTTTTGTTCGTGTGTGTCTGGTAAAGGGTTCCACTCTTTTGTTTTTATTACATTGTAACTTTGAGATTATTCGAGGACGCAGAAGACAATCATAGTCACACAGCAGTGGCGTAGATAGGGGGGGGATCAGGGGGATATATCCCCCCCATTGGGATGCATAATTGTTCAACATAGCCAGTCAAGCCAAATAAGTTAAAGAAACGCACTTTGAAATAAAGTACCTACTTCCTACGTGAATCAAGTCTTATTAGTTAGTACTCACAGGATTCCTAGAGGCATTGTAAATTGTACATTCTATTTCTATACCTACTACGGGGAAAACACAAAGTCAACTTCATCTGAAAGAAATTATTACTTCGGCTATTATATCGATTTTTAAAAAGTATTTTTTCTCTCACCAACTGATAATAGGTAAACGCGCAAGAAAAAGAGCTTAAATCCAGCTTTCCACAAAAACCCACACCGACACAAAAATTGAAAGTTATTTAGATTTCTTCTCGCCGTGTGTCACATTGTTAATTTGGTGTAAGAAACCGCTCCAAACACGCAACACACTCATCCACACGAACACAAATGTTCGCACAACTTCGGTGAAGTTAACGCGAATCCTAACGGTAACGATAACTCACAATAATTCATTTTTACCAGGAAGCGAAATGCGCTATTACACATTACATAAAGCATGTCTAACACAAGCGGCAGATTGACAATCATTCGTCGTAATTTTGCGAGTTATTTTGAGTGGTTTTTTTTTTTAATTAATTTTTTATATATAAAATTTTTCGAAAATTTCCTAAAATTAATTTGAGTATGCAGCGTTCAAGAATATGTGAATCTGCATTTTGTTAGTGAATTTCGATTTTAAATATTGATCCGATTTCGAGATATAGAATTTTTAAATAAGTTTAAAAAGGTTTTTAAAAAATACAAAAAACAAATTTTAATTTTTTTTTGTATTTTGGATGAAGTTAAAAAAAAATCGTTTTTGAGAAAATTGAAACTTTTGGTTTTTGGCCAAAAAAAATTGTATGGTGGCTTCCCTTAATTTTGATCTTAAAAAAAATAAAATAAAAAAAAGACCACAGCGAACTCGCTCAAACCTCAAATTTTCAAGTTTTAAGTCAATCGGACCAGTGGTTAAAGTTGCAGGTGCGTTTACAGCATGACAGACAAACATCCAAAACTTTTCATATATTCTATACTAGCAGTTGCCCGCGACTTCGTCCGTCTCTCCCTCGTGCCCCGGCCAGAGGTGCGTCTTGTGCATCATGCGCGTGAATTTGATTGCAAAGTTATTTTAAAATTGTGTATTAGTCGACTCGCCCTAATTCAAAATTCTTCTTAACTCGAAGCCTTCAAATATGTATTACTTTCCCCGTTTTAGTAGGTAAGACTTTTAACTGAAGCTTTGCGATTATTATTCGCAGCGAAACTTTGTATAGCTTAAAGCCTTTCTGGATACTTGGACTATTCAACACAAAAAGAATTTTTCAATTTGATTTAGCAGTTCCTGAGATCAGCGCGTTCAACAAAAAAAAAATAATACTTTCTTGCCGTTTTTTTCCACATTTTACACTGATTCTTCGCTCCTATTAGTCGTAGCTTAATGTTATGTAGCCTAAAACCTTCCTCGACTATCCAACTCAATTACAATTCGAACCAGTAGTTTCTGAGATTTGCGTTCGAACAAACAAACAAACAAACTCTTCAGCTTTATATATTAGTATAGATGTCGGAAGTAAAAATGAGCGAACTAGATCCATCCCCCCCCATAGCGAAAAGCTATCTACGCCACTGTCACACAGAACAAACCAAGAATTGGAATAGTTGAAAATGGTTGTAACACGGGTGGGAGGAAGTTTCAACTTTTTGTCGATTTGTCTCTTCAATAGCCTTGAGCAAGATTATGCTCTTGCTTGCTTTCACTCTTCATGGTGAATGCAAATTTGCAGAAGAAAGATAGGGATTTCAATTGCAACCATTGTAGAGGAATAAGGTCCTTAGAAAAACAAACAAACCGTGAGTCCGTTGTGTCACAAGACGACAAACGACCGACACGACATCATGGGAGAGGACAATGGGATGTGGTGCAGATGAGGCATGAGGACAATGGGAAAAGATGAAGTGTGTTTGCAGTTTGATACGAGCATTTTGATGACCGTAAAAGGAGATCTGGAGACCAAAACATTCTAATTAAAAACTTTTACACGGACATGTTGACCGTCTTTGAGACGATAGCTTTGGACAGTTTCTTGCGTGTTGCATTTCTTTTTTGCAGGCACGATCTTGAAGTTCAATTCATTCGTTGAGCTGTGGGACATGTTGTAATGTCTTGTTGAAACCAAAAATTTACTTTTTTTTAAAACAAGTATTTCGAAAAAACAAAGAGACAAAAATTGGTCGTCTTAAAACTTAAAATCACCTCAAATATGAGTTCTTGAAAGTTGAAGTCCAACTCATTTTGTTGTTTTCTTCCTTTTTCAATGCTATGCTGGTTTCCAAGGAATTATTTGTTAAATCAATACCAATTCACTTGCAAACGGAAGAACCATCATTCCGCCCTGGCAACTCATCGCACAAAGCAGCAAAGAAATGGAACTTGAAAAAGATGTCGATTTGCATACAAAAATTGCCGAAATTAAGAAAAGAATTCTTCTCACTGGTTTGTTTTTCTTCAATCACTGATGAAGTCTTATTTTTAACTATTTCCTTATTTAGAGGGCCAAAAGGCAGCAAATGCAGCTGAATGGCAAAAACAATGTCGCATCAATGCCGAAACTTTGGCCACCCTCAAAAAGGAGAACAAAGAACTCACCGCCCAAATGGGTTTGCTAAAAAATCCCATCAATCGACGATTGGGCAAGGATGAAGACATCGAGGCGAGTGGTGGTGCCAAGCCATTGTATCCTGTTGGAGCCAAGAGTCCAGAAGATGCAGTTTTCTTGATGGATCTGAAAATCACTGAGAATCGCAAGCAATTGGACTTGTTGCGACATAGGTTTCAAGTTAGGCAGGACCACTTCAATAAGTTGCTGCAGCATTATGAAGACTTGCTGGCCTATAAGGAAAATCAGTCGAAAGAAGCCGGTGGCAAGCCGCCAGAGACGCTCGAGGAAGATGCAAATCGAAAGGTAAATCCTTTTTTCTTCGTCCTCTTTGGATTTGGGTATAATTTTTTCGTAGTTAGTGATTCAACTGGAAAATGAGATCCACCGAAAAAATGTTAAATGGATTGAGGCAGAGCATATCAAAAAGAAGTACAAATCGATTCAAGCTTCTCTCATGAATGATGCTGAAAGATTTGAGAGGTCCTTAAAGGAGCTGGAAGAGGCTTTAGCAGAACAACAAGCAGAAATCAATAGACTTCAGGTAGGTATACAAAAGCTATACATTTCGAGTATGAAAAGAAAAAGAAGAGTTTTTTTTATTGTAGCAAGTCCACAATGAAGCCCTGGAAATGCGTGATGTTGCAAAAATCATCCTGCAGCGTCAGGAACAGCAAGCGAATACTTCGTTGAAAATCCGAGAACGTCAAGCTTTAGATTTTCGCAAGCAAGTTGAAAGCCGAAAAATGGAACTGGAACGAATTGGCCGGAAACTTTTCACCGATGCCAAGACATTTGTTCATCAGGACTCGATCGGATCGAGTTCGGGCGACCAACAAACTGGGAAGACAGAAAACGACGATGATCCGAATTCACAGCTGCAGAATGTGACTGCCGATATGGACACACTGTTCAAGGAACTCATGGAAGTGACTGGTGCAACATCGCCAGCAAATGTTCTGGAACGATTTGTGTCTCAAAAGGAATCATCTGTTAGACTGACTTACCTGAGAAACGCAGCTGAAACGGAGAAGACTGAATTAGAGGCTCAAAGGGAGAATCTCACCAAAGAGTTGGAATCATCGAAATTCTCCGAAATGAAAGATAGTGAAGTGTCAGTTTTGTCACGATGCAATGATGTGAATTGTATGTGATGAGTTTTTTTTTCCTTAGAAATCAAGAAGTTGTTGAGAAAATTAAGCTGGAAATCAGCAATATGAACACAGAGAGACAGAAGAATGATGAAGCTGCGGCAAAAACTGTTGGAGTCATAAAATTCATTCAGGAAAGACTACGAGACATGATTTATAAGTTACAGGAAGTTGACGAAAATGATGTAGAGATTATGGAAAAGGCGAAAACCATAACAGCTTCCAAATTGCCAGATTTTTTGGTCAACGAGGCGACAGATGAAGACCTAATTGATGTAAGTTTGATGAATACTTTTATCAAAATTTCATATTTTCATACAGCAAGTTGACTCATGATGAATCATATATGACTCATGATGAATCACATTTATTTCATATGGTTATTAAAATAAGTTTGAATGGTAAAATGTTTTCCTTACAGATTCTCAAAGCCAAACTAGAACGGAGTTTCCAAGCTAAATCCGAGAAGAAAGTCGAAAAATATGCTGAAATCGAGGTGAGCATCAATTTATTTGACAGCGTCATCTGGCATCATTTCAAACCAAAACCGAATATAGGTTGATGAGCTCGCAGTGCGCCTTGAACAAACTCCTTCAATCACTGCCGAGGATAAACCCCAACCAATGCCGATGTGCTACTACAATTTGATATCCGGTCGTGCAACTCGAACTCTGGGAACATCTTCGGGTTCTCCAGAACAGGGCCCAGCACCAGGTAAAGGTAATAATTCAAAATCAGTTCACTTTTCATCCCATAAACTACGAGTAAAAATTTGTGTTCGATTAAACTCTTTTTCAGCTGTCACGGACGATGAAAGTGAAGTTCCATCGAGGAACTTCCTCAAGCGGCAATCTGTCGTCATTGTCGACACCAAATCCAGACGCAAAGCATATCGTCCCGCTCCACAAAGAAGGAAGTAAAATAATCGAATTGATTTCTGGACTTTTTGTACTTTATTAATAAAACGAATAATAAATTCGAAAGCTTGTCGCTTGGAAATTATATCGATAGCCAGTCTCTCTTTCCATTCTCTAAATTCGATTGCCGGGGCCACGACAAGGAAATTCTCATTCGAAAATCATTTTCTTGGCAATGAATGTAATCTTCCGGGCAGCAGGAGTAAAATTCGAAGATAAACTAGATTTTGGGAGCACTTCTCTGGCTCCTAGCTACAGGCTTTAAATTTGCGAACGTTGTTGGTTGAGTATTTAAACAACGAAACGAAGAAGGAATTTCGGTTGTCTTCGTGCCGGTTGTTGGACTCTTTCCTGACCACATTTGTTCTGTATGGGATCTTATTGTAGCATGACTGTGTCGGCTCGTAAGCGATGACAATGGTTCACAATGGGAATGCCAAGTCGACAATGACGATGGCGACGCACGGCAAATACCACAACAATTGTGGGCGTTGGACTTGCATTATCTCTTCAACATGACACCCGCCCAGGAGCAAGGGAAGAATGAAAAAATTAAAAAAAAAAAGTTCCTTACGGCCGGCTGGCACTATGGAATTGTAAATATAATGCACAACGCCACCGAACCCGAACCTGTAATGTAGACCAAGAGCATTGGCCAGAACAATATTTTCCAGTTACATTGCAAGCGGCACAATGGGTCAACCACTGGACGCAATATTGTAGGGAAACAAAAACAACAGCAACTACAATGGACATTGTGACAATGAACAATTTCATTGCGCTGCCTGCTTCCTTCTGTCCAAATGCAACAGCATAAAGGAGCCAAGCTGAATGCGGTAGTGGCAGCAGCAGCACAACAACAGCAGCACGAGAGTATGTCATTTTCTCCGGACGACGACACGGACCACTACAACAATGTTTGTGTTGTCCAATAATGTTGCTATTGAATGGACAAGGGACTGTGAATCGGGTTCGGTTGACGTGCGTCGTCGTCGTAGTCGGCCATTGTCGTTGTTGCAATTCTTTCGGGTCGAATAACTAAAATATGCCTAGTTGCCAGATATGTAAGCAAGCGAGGATTCCGGCTTAGATGTGAAGAGATTGTTACCAACAACGACGTTCGCAACGTACGATGAAAGGCAAAAACTACAATCTTAGATTGACGGCAAGAAAGCGTGTTCAATGTCAATTGTGGATTTATTCTAAATCCATAGTAGGCTGTGCATTCACTTGAAGAAAGAAATTGAAAATACAAGGCTTCTTGTAGGTATGTAAAATGTAATGTTGTCTTGTATAGGAGCTCTTGATTGTGCTGACTACTGAGATGAAAACGATAGTCTGAAGTTAACTGAATCATGGCTAAATCTTTTTATTCAATTTGGTATTTTTTCTGACGAAAAATAACATTAGATCCAATTACTCTTTTTTTTTGTCCAGATTTCAATAATATTAGTCTTCTCAAAAAATTGCTTCCGGACTAAAGAAAAATCGTCAACAGTTTTGGAAACCATAATTATAATCGATCAGGCTAGTGAGATTTGTCGCATTCAGAACTGAACCGAACACTGGAACAATTCCTTACATCGTTTCTGAGAAAGCAAGGTAATTGTGCTTGATATTACAAAGGCATTTGAGATAGACCCTTTAGTGATATTGTATTGTTTTATTGTAGATTAATTTGCAAAGTTTTACATTTAATTAATTTTCTTAAGAGTTATAGAACTTGACTATTTGTTCTTTTCAGCTTTAATATATTTTTATACAACAAAAAAGTCTATAGTTTTCATAATATTAGATTAACGGAAAATTCTACAAGAAAAAACCCGTATGTAAGGCTTATGATCTAAATTGCACATAGGTCGTTTATTAGACTATTGTCCGAGAATTGGCATTTATATATAAAATCTTGTACATATGTTATAGATAGAGTCGCAACAAGGTTGACATTAGCTTTTTCATGCAATTTTATCGTTGAAAATCGTTTAGGTAAATTAAGGACTATTTTTAGTATTTTGTTTTGCATGATTTGTAATTTCTTTTTATGACAATCTGCGCAATCATACCAGACAGGTACACCATATAACAATATGAGCTGAAAAATTGTTTTAAATAAAATAAGTTTATGGGTCTACCACGAAACGCCGAATGCAAATATCTCGAAAACAAAAATCTCGAATGTAAAAATCTCGAAAACAAAAATCTCGAACGAAAATAATCTCGAAAACAAAAATCTCGAATATAAAATCTCGAAAAAAAAATCCCGAATGCCCAAAATCTCGAAAAAATAAATAATTTTTCAGATAATGGTTCCATTCGCGCGCGAGATTAGTTAGTTTGTCAAGATAAAAATAAAGATTTTTTTTTGTTCATTTGGGATAAATTATTCATGGAAAAATAGAAAAGGAAAGTTTTGTTAAACAGTAAGATTTAAATTTTAGTCTACAAATGCGAATGCTCAAATGCATAGCTTTGTTACCTCAGTGAAATTCGTGAAATTCTATGCATTGAATAATCAATTTTCCGAAAGTAGAAAGCAAATTGGGAAGTGGTTTTTGACAGAAACTAGACAGGTACAAAAAACCAAAAACCTATGTATTTTCAGTCTTTTGTGTTGTGCAGTTCAAACAAGAGAGATCTTAGCAAGAACTCAAAACAAAGTTTAGTATTACCATAGAAGACTTAAGGTTTAAGTTGGTAAGCCGCACGTTGGCCTATACAAGCTGATTGATATCTTAGCACAAGAGTCAGTTCAGGCAAAATGCATAGTAGATAGACTTGAGATGAGGGAAGAATTTAAAGTCAGGCGGGAAAATGTCCTTAAAGAAAAAAAAAATATTGAAAATAATGGAAGAAAAAGAAGAAAGAAGCCATACCGGTTACTTAAGCTTAGCTCAAAACTCTTTTTTGTAAATTTAACATTTTGTTGAAATTTGTATATATTGTTGTATTTTGTACAATTTTGTTGAATTCTGTTGTTTTGTTAAAAGTTAAAATAAATAAAATTATGAATTAAATTACAAAAACACGTTTTCATTCAGAAATAGAATTTAAAAAAAAATCTCGAATTACCATTTCTTTTTCGAGATTTTTTCGAGATATTGTCTTTCGACCTTCTTGTACGTTCGAGATTTTTGTACGTTCATACGTTTTTGCATTCGAGATTTTTATTTTTTTGTTTCGAGATTTTTTACATTCGAGATTTTTGTTTTCGAGATAACGTCATGATCCCTAAGTTTATTTTCTGTGCTCAGTTTTGAGTTTCTATTGATAAATGGATAAAGTATTCTAATATACATATTAAGTTTTTTAATAGTGTCTGCAGTATGACTTTGAAAAGTTAATTTTTTATCTAATGTTATTCCCAAATATTTCAATTCGTTTCCCCATTGTATATCGGTATCATAAAATTTAAGGCATGTTGAAGGTAAATAACTGCTTTTTCTACGTCGTGTGAAGAAAACGGCTTGAGATTTAGCAGCATTGGCTTTAATTTTCCACTTTTTAAAATAATTTTCAATATCTTTAAGCGATTTTTGCAGAGAAGACATAATATTTACAGGGCTTACACAGGAAGAATAAATTGCAGTATCATCTGCAAACATTGCCCATTGTGTATTGTTACAGGTGATCCTAAAATCAGCCATAAAAATATCGAAGAGAATAGGACCCAAAACTGATCCTTGAGCAACTCCAAAAGGGATATCCAAATAATCTGAATTATTATTTCCTATGAAAACAGAAAAAAGTCTGTCTTTCAAAAAACTTTGGATGATTTTTATCAAGAAAAGAGGAAATCTTAACATTTTCATTTTATATAAAAGAGCTTCATGCCAAACAGTATCAAATGCTTTTTCAATGTCCAAAGAAACCAGCCCTGTAGACATTTTAGAGGCCAAACCTTGCTTGATATGATTTTTAATTCTAACAACTTGATGGTTTGTACTATGCCCTGATCGAAAACCAAATTGTTGTTTTGGAAGTACTTGATTTTCTATCATATAATTGACTAAATAGTTTTTAAGAATTTTTTCAAAAATCTTTCCAATATTGCTGAGCAGACTAATAGGTCGATAACTAAATGGATCTGTTTTTGGTTTCCCAGGTTTAGGTATGGCTATTACTTTTGCTTTTTTCCAAAGATTTGGAAAATAGTTCAAGGTTAGACAGGCATTAAATATAAAAGTTAAAAAAATCAACCCTTTTCTTGGTAGCTCCTTAAGATATTTGTTACGAATTTTATCAATTCCAACAGCTTTATTAGTTTTACTAGTCACTATTATTTCACGGACTTTTGTAGGTGTAATAAGATACCTATATTCAAGTTGCGTTTCTGCTTGATTTATTTCTTTTATAGACTCGTTTACTATGGATACTGTTTGATCGTCACTTAAGTGGGCAGTAATTATGTTGTTTTTATGAAAACATGAGGCAAGTAAATTTAACTTCTCATCTTGGTTGTAAGCTTTAACATCACCATAAGAAAGTACTGGTATATTAGAATGTTTCTTAGAAATAACTTTACTTACTTTCCAAAAAGGTTTAGAACCCTTTTTGAAAGACGAAAGTAATACATTCCATCTTTTATTTCGGTGGGCAAGAATTTCACTTTGAATTTGCTTGTTTAGTTTTGAAACCATATCGCTATAATAAAACTGCCTGTATCTAATCCAACATCTTCTTGCTGTGTTCCTTAAACGAATAAGACTCATAATGTTGTCAGGCAAAGGTTCTGGTGATTTTCTTGCTAAAGTTTTTTGAGGAACAGCTTTATCAACTGCCTCATTTATGATATCAACAAAATTTTGTAAATGCATATCAATTTGATAATTTTCCTTAATTTCATTTAACACTAAGTTTTGTGTATCAATGTCGTTCGACAAATGTGTCCGATAAAGATTCCAGTTTGCAGCTGAAAATATATATCTTTTTAGCAAATTAAGTCTAGACACTGATTCAGTAAAAGATGTATGGACTGGTAAATGATCAGAACTAAGAGCCGTGAGTGTGACAGGTTGGGTAAAATAATTAATTTTGTTAGTAAAGAAAAAATCTAATACTGATGGTGTTTTATTTCGATCTTTTGGTATATAGGTAGGATTAATAGGGCTAATTAAGTAGTTATTATTCTGTGTAGTTATAATATCGTGTAAAATATTACCCCAAGAATTTGCCCAAACGCATTTCCATGACTGATGTCTAGAGTTTAGATCGCAACCTATTAAAAAATTTTCTTTGATACGCATAAGCTTTAAAATATCATTTTTAAACATTCTCTTTCTTTCGCTATTACTATTTTTCCCAGGAAAATAAACAGAATATATATTAAGAGGAATGCTTTCGTTTATTTTAACCACTAACCCAACGCATTCAACAACTTCCAAGTTTAATGTTTTCAATCTAAATTGACCAATTTCTTTTTTAGCCAAAATTGCCACTCCTCTTCCCAAGACATTTTCTCTATCACATCTATAGCAGTTGTAATTCGAATGAGATAAATTTATTTCGGGCTTAAGCCATGTTTCTGTAAGCAAAGCTATGTCAACATTGTTGCGAATTAAGAAGTCAAATAATTCTAAATTCTTATGGCGAACGCCTCTTGCGTTCCAAGTTATTATCTTAAGGTTTTTATTAATCATTTTGCTTATATACATATTTTAATGACAACATAGTGATCACATTAAATTGGTCAGCTTTTGTTCGACATAAATTAAGTTTTGGCATCATTTCATTTAACAATGACATTAATTCATTTGGAGAAAATAAATCGTTTTGATTATTATTGCAGTTGTTTTTGTTAATATTATGTTGTTGTTGTTGCACCGATACAGATTCTGGTTCCGCAGTAGTCGGCATCAAATATGTTCCATTCCTATTATTTTTATTTTGATCGGTTGTGAGAGCAGGAAATTCACTCAAAGAGAAAATTGGTTGATTATTTTGATAGGTAATGCCGCTCTTTTGTAAGGTAGGTTTTTTTGAGTTATTTCGATTTGCGATTTGTTTTCTAATTTCCAAGAAATTTGAGCGCATTTTACATATTGGATCATTAGCTTTATGAGGACCATTACAATTTGCACATTTGGTGAGATCAGGTTTATCACAATCAGCAGCTTTGTGATTCCCGGTACAGTTTGGACAAAACATTTTTATGTTACAATGCTTCTCCCCGTGGCCAAACATCTGGCAATTATAACACTGTGTAACTTTGTTTGGATAATGTTTTTTGTAGTCCCATTTGACTAACATTTTAAATATAACTGAATGTTGCTTTCTAAGGTCACTTAATTTAATTGAACCACGCAAATTATATATTTATAATTCACATAATTGGATGAAGTTTGTACAGTAATGGGTTTAACATCGATGCATTGGATACCTTGAGAAATCAATTCATTTTTAAGAGTTTCACTGCTGTAAAGGTCTAGTCCAGAGAGCACTGCCTTAAAGGGTCTGTTATTTTTTCTTTGATGAGTATAAAACTCGTGATTTTTTTCTTTTGAGTTCAATTAAGGTTTTCTCATATGATTCAAGTGTAAGGCACATTATTTTTTGACCCAAAGAAATATTTTTAAGAACATAGTCTTCAACTTTAATTGATTCTAGTAGCAATCTTATCACTTCACTTTTAGTTTTTAAAATCACTATTGGTGGTATAAATTCGGGCTTTTTTTCTTTGTCAGAAACATTGTTTGTTTGGACACCTTCGTCACGGTCCATGAGACTTTGCAAAGGCGCAAAACTATTTCGGCGATTTGCACTCATAATAGGTTTTAACGATTGAGATCGTATTAAAGTATTTTTTTTGCTTGGATTGATGATATCGTCATCCTCCTTGCAATCACTTGCACGTTTTAATGAAAGCGAAATCTTGATTTTTTTTTTATATACAATTTGCCTCTATTAACAATACACGTATTGATCGCGTGGGTGTTAGCACAAGACTGAGATAGACCCTTTTATCGAAAAAAAGTGGCTCCAGATCCAGTTTTAAAGAATCCTGTCTTCCTTGGATTAGTAATTAAATAACCTTTCGGACAGACCAACGCAAATCATATTTGACGGGTACAAGTCTTATAGCCATAAAAGTTACGATGGTGTACCCCAGGGTTCTGTTTTGTCTCCGACACTCTTTTTTTATTTTCGTAGCTGCATGAAACTGCCATTCCACTTTCCTTCTCCACTGATTACGGTGCCCTCAGTTAAAATTTGTATAACTCATACATACGTTCTCTTGGGATATTGCTTCATTAAAAAATCTCGTTTATCACAACTTTTCGCTTTTATAAAAGTAATCTACTAACACAACTGAAATAGACGATTAGATATCCTTTATAACAGCTCAAAGCACCGAAGTTCAAGATTAAACAATTATTGAGTTTCTCTCAACCATACTTAACCCTTTAGCCAGAAACTCCATTTTCTCAAACCGTTTTTCTCTCCTTGTTATTGTTATTATATTTCAAAAGAAAATTATATAGTTATTGTGAATCAAGGACCTTCAGCAAGAGAGAGTTGGTAAAGGAAGTTGAAAATTACAGCGTACAACTCGAAAACATTATATCCTCGTACATTTTCTAAATGACCTCAGTTAAAAATAAAGACTCGTTCTCTTCTTGAAGTTGAGATGTGCTCAACTGAGTGTGCATCCTGCTGACGACCGACCCCCTTTTCCGAAAAAAAACAACACCTCTTCAAAATCACAGATAGATGGTTGAAGGTGGTTTTGTTGTTGTGGCAGTCGTGGTAATTATTATCTACTTTCTCGGTTACTTGAAGAGCTCATAATTTCATTCTAGTTCCATTATGTGGTTTCTTTTTATAGTACAAAGTCATGGTGAATGTCTCTGTTTAACCAACTTGCAACAATGAAACGACAAGAAGCAAAAAAAAAAAGAAAAGAGAACTGAATCAAAAACCCGAACAAACTATACAAAGAAACGGTAAGACAATGTTGAGATAAGGACATTTTAGTGGTGATTTAGATGAAAAGGAAAAAAAATGCACTTGAATGCGGCGCTGTCGTGTCGTCGGATAGGATGCTCGCAAGGATAAAGTTTTGATAAGAAAGATTTTGTTTTTCGTACTTCTTTAGTGAAGATTACTCATTTTTTAAACCTTTGAGCCCCATGAAATTTAATGTTTTATTCTTTGTTTAAATATATTGAGTCAGTTAAAAAATGTCCCAATTTCAATTTCCGGTTTAGAATTCTTAGTTCTTGGTTTCGGTTTTCATATTTCCGATTTCCGGTTTGCGATATCCCAATTCCAGTTTCACATGCTATAAGAACACTGTACGAAATGAGGCTAAAATGAATGTTACTTCCGTCTAGATAACTTTAAGGTTTTAATTAAAATCTCTTCAGTGGATTAAGAGCAGATCTGTGACAAACACAGGAAAGTTTTCAAAATTTTTTTGCGTGGTTTTTTCTCTGGGTGTACAGGCATGAGTATCCAAGCTTATCCTCAAGATTTTTTCATAGTCCAGTGGTTGTCTAACACCGACGGCTCAGACAGCACGTCAGAATAGACGCATATAACTTCGAGTTAGTAGCGGATTTTGTCTTCCGGGCAATAACATCAGCGCTGTCTTTCTACCACCTTTTCATCGATTTCAAGGCCACGTATGACAATGTCTAAAGGGACCAAATATATAGAGCAATCTCTAGTTTTGGCATCCCAGAAAAACTCGTCCGTGTGCTGTGCCATCATGGTCGGAAAAAACCTAAAGGACGCATTTGATGTCAAAAGAGGTTTTCGACAAAGCGATGCGCTTGTCATGCGATTTCTTCAACATCATTCTTGAAAAGATTGTTGCAAAACTCCAACGTCAACACCAGAGGCACAGTCTTTCAAAAGTCCATCCAGCTATTAGGATACGCAGACGACGTTGACAAAAATTGGAAGAACACAGTGTGATGTCAGTGGAGCGTTCGTAAGTCTTGAGACGGAGGCCAGAAAGATGGGTCTAGCAGTTAACGAGGGCAAGACCAAGTTAATGCTGTCAACAAGAAAGGACAACATAAACGTCTTGGAGCCAACGTCAATATAGACAGTTTTAACTTCGAGATAGTTAAGGACTTCGTCTACCAAGGATTCGCTTACAAACTCAGACAACACCAGCGCTGAAATCAAAGGAAGGATCACTCTTGCCAATCGCTGCTTCTTTGGACTTAGAAGGCAATTGAATAGTAAAGTCCTCTCTCGAGCAACTAAAGAGTCTTTGTATAAAACCCTCATAATCCCGGTCCTAATGTATGGTGCAGAGACATGGACCATGACAACATCGGATGAAAATGGTTAAATCGGTTACCAGGAGCGTTGCATTTATTTGCTTTATTTTTCGACAAAATAACGTCTAGAAATGGAACACTGGAACGAGCAATTTCATCAAAATAGGTCCAGCCGTTAAGGATGTTTTAAGTCACATTGACAGCACATAATGCATAAAAATGATCAAATAAAAATGACCTCATGTAACCTTTTGGAAGAATCTTAAACTCATTCTTATTGATTTTTGAATGCCCTGAATGCGAATTGAGATTACTTGTTGTTGCTGTCTCATATTCCCTTACTCTGTCCTATTTTAATAAAAATTACTCAATTTGTTCCACTTTCATTCCTTTTTATCCCACTCACACATAAAATGGTAAACATGTTATCCTCCAAAAAATATGCCATCAAGAACGTTGGGCTCACAATTACGTACTCGTTCGTAGGACCCCAATATTTGCCTTAAATCCGAACAGAAAAATGACTTTCACATATCAACTTTCTTGTGTGACAGCCGATATGGATTTCATCATAATTAAGAGTTCCATGACGTACATATGCACTTCCAATCGATGGTATTTTTTCTTCCATGAGCCTCATTCTATCTGTCATTCACTCTCATCATCATTACCGACACAAGGGAAATATGTAGGACCAAGGAAAAAATTTCAAATGGAATTAATTCCCAAAGTAAAAAACTGTGTATGTGCGTGAAAATTAATTTCAGCTGAATCTCGAAAAACATCAAGACCTACGAACACGAAGGATACTCCCAGTGATGAAGCAAAAGTAAGAATAAAGTAATTTCGCGTCAAAAAGAAACGAAAAAAAAAATCCCAGAGTTCGAATGTAATCCTCATCCCATCTGCTCTGTGGAAATGTACATTTTTTGTTTCATCTTTAGTTTCTTTAATTCTTTCAGCCTGCAGGAGCCAAATTAAATGACTTCCATGAACTCAACAGGACACTTTTTTGCGGTTCACCTAGTTTTGTGCAAAAAGTCAAAGGATGTCAAATTACCCCGGTTAGAACAAAACTCAGAACGAAGAGAGAAAAAAACAACATCCTTATTTCAGACCGCATTAATTTTCAACTATACTGACAGAATGAGTCCACTAACTTCCTTTTTCTGTGGCGGCGCGGCGGTGGTCATAGAAACGAGGAGACACATTTTACATTATTTTAGATTGGTCATTGAAAATTATTATTATTCAGGATGGTGCAATTGGGTGGCGCTGTGAATGAGCAAAAAGTGTACTTATTTTACTTTTGAGTTCATTTTTAAGAATTTGATGGGGGCTATGATGCACGATTGGGTAATTATAATTGGAAGGTTTTTCTTCGTAAAAGCTAATAAGCACACACTCAAGGAGTTTTTAGTATCATTTTTATGCCAAAGCACAATGCGTACATTAGGAAAGAATGAGGGGCTTGAGAGGAGGTGTCGATTAACATAGATCCTGAACATTTCAATGACAGAGTAGGAAAGCTTGCGGAACGGCTTAAGAACGAACCTCTGGCTTGAGTGAATGTTGCAGTTGGGTTCCATGGTAAACGGATGATATCTTATAGGGAGTTACGCCACTGACTGGCTGTTTAACTTGAACTTGTGTGGTTAAAATAGGGCGAGGCACGGGCGTTGATTCCAAGGAGGTAGACCAGCATATTCATATTCGCAGCAGCTGGGGAGCTCTACGAAGAGAAGAACACAAGCTCTTCAGAAAGAAAAAAAGAGAGCATGATCGAGGATGTTAAGAGACTAAGAAACAGGAATGAGGTTCGGAAGTTTTACCAAGAGGTAAAACGAATGACTCAAGGTTACCAAGCACGAACTGAAGCCTGTAAAGACCACCAGGGAAATATCGTAGTAGAGTCACTGAGGATATGGAAGAACCACTTCTCCAGACTGTACAACGGCGATGACGAATCTAATTCCGCTGTCAGGCAGAATGAACCATTTAATGAAGACGACGCACGCATGCCAAGATTTCCGTCTACCCGACCGTGAAGTAGTGAAGATAGCAACATCTAAGCCCTAAAAAAACAAAGCCACGGGAGCTGACGGCATCACTGCCGAACTTTTCAAAGTAGGAGCATGCACCTACTCATCTGCAGGATATGGTCGGATTAGTGCATGTCCACTGAATGGAACCTCGGCATTGTTTGCCCGATCCTGAAGAAAGTAGACCTTCTAAACTGCACCAACTATAGAGGCATCAGCCTCCTTAATATCGCCTATATAAAATCTTTTCTGCAGTACTATTCGAACGCCTGAAGCCGTTTGTCAACAAACTGATAGGTCCAAATCAGTGTGGCTTTAGACCAGGAAAGTTCACCATCGATCAAATATTCACATTACAGCAGATTCTGGAAAAAAACTCAAGAGCTCCAAATCGACACCTGTCATATTTTTAAAGATTATAAGGCCGCGTATGACAGCATCCATAGAGAAGAACTGTATAAAGCCATGTCCAGTTTTGGCATGCCTTCAAAAATCATTCGCCTGAGCAGGATGACAATGGAGAACTCACGCTGCTCAATTAGAGTCGGTTACGACCTCATCACCGATGCCTTCGATGTCAAAAAAGGCTTTAAATAAGGTCATGCACTGTCATGCGACTTCTTTAACATCATACTCGAACAAATAGTGCAGAACTCCCACGTCAACACTAGAGGCACTATCTTCCTGAAGTCTCTTCAACTCCTCGCATTGGGAGAACGCAGCGTGATGTAAACAGTGCTTTTGCGAGTCAATGAGGGCAAAACAAAGTATGCATATGCCGTCATCAAGAAAGGACACCCAACACCGACGATATCTTGGACAAAACGTCACGATAGACGCATATAATTTCGAGGTAGTTAAGGACATTGTCTACTTGGCTCTGCTATCAACACGGACAATGACATCAGCGCCGAGATCAAGAGGAGAATAAATCTTGCTAATTGCTGTTTCTTCGGGCTATGAAAGCAATTGAGTAGTAAAGCCCTCTCCCGAACAACTGAGGTGACGGTCTATAAGACCCTCATCATCCCCGTCCTGCTATATGGTGCAGAAGCATGAACCCTGTCAAAATCAGATGAGAGCACCCTAGGCCGGTTCGAGAGAAAAGTTCTATGGAAGATCTATGGTTCTGTATGCATAAACGGTGAATGGAGGAGAACGAACTATACGGCTAGGTCAGTCAGTGAACAGGACCTAGCTAAAAGAGTAAAGGTCCAAAAACTAAGATGGCTTGGTCACATGGAGAGGATGGATACCAATGCTCCAGCCCGTAAAGTCTTCGAATCCACCTCAGAGGGACGACGCAGTAGAGGAATTGAACCAACTCGGCGCGCAAAATTGGAGACAGCTAGCTAGGGACCGAGCTGGCTGAAGAGGTTTGTTGGTTAAGGACCAAGTCCACCCTGGACTGTAGCGGCCACCTTAAGTAAGTAAATAAGATCATCATTTGAAGTACGAATTGGCCCTAACACAGTTGGATATATTTTTGCATAAATAGCACGCATACGCCCGAGTGCACACTATTCATTTTACAAGAGTGTGTATAGCTGTCGCCTTTTCGCCCTTACCCACAACTGTTTTTAACAAAATGTTCGTATTGTATAGACAAGGTGTCGCAAGCAATGAGCTAGTTGAAAATAATGCTCAAAGGAACGTTTACAGCTTCCCCTTCAATTTCATATCTCCGATTTGGAAGTTGTAATTCAAATTTTACTGCATTCAAGTTTACTTAAAATTATATGTGTGTTTTTTATGTACAGCAACACCTTTGCGTACATTTCATGGGCATCTGACAGAATCACCTTGGTAACCACATAAACGTCACCGTGCTTTAACGACTTTACCTTCGTCACTGGGACAGGTGTTGCCAGTATTAAGCTTCACATTTCTGTTTCCTTTATGAGTACTTTTCATTTTTAAGTTCGTTGGTTTTTAAGAGCATTCCGGGTTGGGGTTTTTGCAATCGGAGAAAGCTTAACCCTTGGAAACACAGGCAACGCTCATTCCCCATTTATTATTTCACAGTCTCTACTCTGATGAGTGTAACAAACTTCGTCTGAATTCTGATGGTTGCCTGCCGCTGCGCTGTCAAGTACCAAGGTGTTGGGGTAAAAAAGTTGATTAAAACACCAGAGCGAGAGAAAACAAAAATAAACAGTGTTGGCAGAAGAAAATCAAAAATGGCGGCACCACAATAACACAATCTGCTTGCGGTCGTCACTTTGGAATATGGAAATTCTTCTACACCTACGGAGCTACCCCAGCTCATGACTTTAAGTTCATTCATTCAATGAATGGGATGCTCATTTATGTGGGCACAAATTTTGTTCTTTTTTTAATATGTTATTATTTACATTTTTTCTGTCGTCCTCCGTGTCACTATGATGGAGTCGTCTTTGTGCTTGCAGTTGCATCTTGCATGTTGCATCCAACAGTGAATATGAAATTTACAATTTCTCTTGTTTTTTTTGTGCTTGCAAAAGTCTGAGAGATGATAATGTGTTGAGCTAATTCCTTCAAAGAAATTCTAGACAGACCGTCTGCTAACGTACCGTGTGCTTTTAAATTTTCATTATCAGACTCGTTGTTTAAGGAAGAGAAGCAACGGATTCTTTTATCACACACACAGGCTTTTAGAGGTCTTTAAGAAGATGCTATGGAATGTAATTCCAGAATTATTGGTATGCTCTCTGATGAACATACATGATGATGATGACTGTTAGTAGGGTGGTTTATCTGTAAGCGGCCGTGAAGCCTTGTTTGGCTACAAAACGAGTTGTCTTCGGCTAACAGGGGGATAGGGATAAGTGAAAGAATTTGTTGCAAGACCCCGCAACAGACCCCTGGAAAGGTTGAATGAAATTTACCTCAGACATAACTTGAAACCATGTCTCATTTCCACAGCTCAACATGTGTAGTAGTAAGCACATATTTATGTTAAGGTATTGCACGCTACCGTATTGCTATAATGATTATCGTTACTTTTCCCCTTAAGACATTATTGTACACATATTGAGTCAAACCTAATTGAACGCTTTTATATTCAAACAACCGATAGTCATCTACACATGTATTAGTTATTGTTACTCTTCCCGTAAGACATTGTTATACACATGTTGAGTCAAACCCAAACCGAATACCTTTATATTTAAAACAACCGATAGCCATCTACACATGCGTCAGTTTCTTTTATTCCGCTTTGTATCTCTTGCCATTTTGTATGTATTAGTGTGTAACTAGTTTTAAGAACGAAAATAAGAAAGAAAGAGATTCATTCTATACGCATCATCCGAACGAAGTGGACGTGTTGTGAAAACGGCTTAATAAAAATCTTTAAATAAAATAAACGTGTTTGGTTATTTTCTTTATTGTTCCAAATAACATTCAAATTCCCTGCTACAAATATCAGAAGTGGGATCCAAGATCCAATAAAGTTTAAAAAAAAAAACGAAACTCAAAAAACAGATTGTTAAATTTTTTTTTTCTCTATCTCTGCCTCTGCTGTGAAAAGTTCTAGAATCCATTCTCGCCTAATAACGCGTCGCACATTTTCTTGTCAAGTAACGCGTCGTATATTTTTTTTTCTCTCTTTTCCCTTGCTGTGAAATTTTTTTTTTCGGTGGTTATTTTCTGTTTGCACACTTTTCGCTTTTCGGTAAAATGGAAGATATAGTCCATGCATCAGACTACACAGCTGCCCAGCTGCGCGAGTGGCTACAACGGTTAGGAAAACAGAGCAGTGGAAAGAAGGCGACGTTGGCTGTTCGTCTCAGCGAAATCCCATTGCAACAACGTGGAGAAGCGCCGAAGAAAAATGCTCCCGAGAAAGAATCACATGACGACGACGACGACGACGACGGCGACGAGGAGGAACGTGTTCCTAATGAAAACGAAACACATGAAGAAACTGAGCATACGTTAACGGATCGTCAAAAACAGATTGACCACGAGTTACTACAACGAGAGGTGGCTATTTTGAAAAGAGACAGAGATGTAGCAAGAAGGGAAAACGAGCTGTTAAGAAAGATGATGAGCTTGACAACGGGAGTGGCAACGGAGATGACTACAGATAGAGTGGAAACGGGAGAGACAACGGATGGTGCTATAGAACTGACAACAGGAGCGACAACAGCAACAGGATCGACAGCAGCGATGGAAACGGGACCGATGACAAGAGCAACGACAGAAATGACAACAAGCAACATTCAACCATACACTGCATACAAAGACCTCGTCCCAGACTACAACGGTGGTGCTAATATTGACGTTTGGTTGACACAGTTAAAAAATGTGCAACAAATGTACAATGTAGGCGAAGACATGCTGCGCACACTTTTCGTGTCGAAGCTAAAAGGGAAAGCGGAGGAGTGGTTGCACGCACAGCCGAATTTCTTGTGCGAGAGTGTCGAGACCCTTTCCCAGTCGTTGAGGGAAATTTTCGGGGTGAAAGAAAATAGAATGGCGACAAGAAAAAGGTTCGAAGCAAGAAAGTGGGCGTTGTCGGAGACGTTTGGAGAGTACTATAGCGACAAGTTGAGACTGGCTGCGGGTCTGGAGATGGAAGAAGAAGAGCTGGTAGAGTACATTATTGATGGTTTCACCGATGAAGACATGAGGCTATACGCATACGTCGGTGCATTTACTACCAAAGCGGCCTTGTACAAAGCCTACAATAAAGTACTACAACGACCGACACGGAACGAGACGGGATCGGCAACTGAAGCGACAACAGGATCGGCAAGAAGAACGTCGAGAGTAACAACAGGATCGAGTAAGATGACAATGAGATGCTATAACTGTAATTCGATTGGACACATGGCGAGCGAGTGCAAGAAACCGAAACGGGAATACGGAGCGTGTTATACTTGTGGGAAGATGGGACATATAGTAGCAGCCTGTCTAGAACGGAAATCACTTGTCCATCAGCTCACAGACAAGACAGAAGATGATGACTATGTAAGAAGATTATGTTTTGTTTTTTCAAAAAATAGTGAAAATTTTTCTCTAGATTGCCTCATAGATTCCGGTAGTCCTGTCAGCCTTATTAGAAAGTCAATAACACCACAACACATTAAACTGATCGAACTTAAAAGTATAAAAGAACAAAATTATTTTGGAATTAATAAAAGTAAACTGAAAATTTATGGAATGTTGTCTGGTGTAGTTATTTATAAAGATATTGAGATAATTATAGATTTGTTAGTGGTAGATGACGGCACGACTGGATATGAGGTAATCTTGGGACGAGATTTTTTAAATAATGGAAGGTTCAAATTTTTTTCTGAATTAGAAAATTGCAAAAATGAAAGTATGTTAATTGACAACAGATCGAATTTTGAAAGAGAATTAATGTCTATTAATATTGAAGAAACTGATAGCGAAAATTTAAATTTAGAAGTGGATGAGCTAAATGATTGTCGGTATAAAAAACAATTAAACGAGTTATATTTGAATAGTTATATGTATGCCGAACGCCCCGCCGAACCTTTGGTAAAAACTAAAATGAAATTATCATTAAATGATGTGAAACCTTTTCATTGTCGTCCAAGAAGGTTATCTTATGCTGAGAAAGGAGAACTCAGTTCGTTGCTAGATGAATATTTAGACAAAGGCTATATTAGGGAAAGCGAGTCCGAGTACGTTTCACCTATAGTCTTAGTAAAGAAGAAAACTGGAGAGCTCAGAATGTGTGTAGATTTTAGAACTTTAAATAAGGTAACGTCAAAAGATAGCTACCCCATACCGATAATTGACGATTTGTTAGACAGAATGGCGGGTAAAACTATTTTTTCAAAGTTGGATTTGAAGAATGGGTTCTTCCACGTATATATGCACGAAGATTCGGTTAAGTTTACTTCGTTTATTACACCGTTAGGCCAATACGAATTTTTAAGAATGCCTTTTGGACTCAAAAACGCGCCATCAACGTTCCAAAGACATATAAACAAAATATTTGCAGACATGATAAGAAACGATAAGGTGATAGTCTATTTGGATGATTTAATGATAGCTACGAATTCCTATGACGAACATTTTTTGATTCTTGAGGAAGTTTTTAAGAGAATGGTAGAAAATAAACTGGAGCTTAGAATAGACAAATGTAAGTTTCTTCAAAGTAAAATTAAATATTTGGGTTTTACAATTACTGGTGAAGGTATTCAGGCTGATGATAGGGGTATCGAAGCGATACAAAACTTTCCGGTTCCACAAAGTGCTCACACAGTACAGAGTTTCTTGGGCTTATGCTCATACTTCCGTAGGTTCGTTAAGGATTTCTCGACTATTGCAAAACCTTTATACGATTTGATTAGAAAAGATAGAAAATTTAATTTCGGTCCAGAGCAATTGGAAGCTTTTGAGTTACTAAAAACTAAATTGATAGAAATGCCAGTACTGGCAATTTATAACCCAAAAGACGAGACAGAGTTGCATTGCGACGCCAGTGCCCTAGGGTTTGGAGCAATTCTATTACAGAGAAAAGAAGACAAAAAGTTGCATCCAGTCTTCTATTATTCCAAAAGAACGACAGACGCTGAATCAAAATTTCATAGCTTCGAGTTGGAGACGCTCGCAATTATAAATGCCCTGAGTAGGTTTAGAATTTATCTTCAAGGCAGAAAGTTTAAAATAGTTACAGATTGCAATTCTCTAACCCTTACTTTAAACAAGAAAGAACTCAACCCAAGAATTGCTCGTTGGGCATTGGAATTACAAAATTACGATTATACGTTGGAGCACAGGGCGGGCACTCGCATGCAACATGTTGATGCATTAAGTAGGACGACGAATATTTTAACGTTGGAAACTAATACTTTTGAAGAAAATTTAATTATATGTCAAGGAAAAGATGAAAAAATAGTTAAGTTGAAAAGAATGTTAGAGAATGCAGAACATGGTTTATATGAAATGAGAAACGGAGTGATATATAAAAAGAAAAATGATGGTAATGTAGTATTTCTAGTGCCAGAACAAATGGAAGATCACGTGATGTATAGATACCATGATGAAGTCGGTCATGTAGGAACAGACAAAGTAATCGAGTTAATATCAAAAAGTTATTGGTTCCCTAAAATGAGAGAAAAGATAGGTACGCATATACAAAACTGTCTTAAGTGTATTTCTTTTTCCGCTAAACAAGGTCGAGAAGAAGGCTTTCTCCATATTATACCGAAAGGAAAAGTTCCGTTCGAAGTAATACACATAGATCACTATGGACCGGTGGATAATTCAAGACAGGTAAAGAAATATATACTGGTAGTAATAGATGCTTTTACAAAGTTCGTGAGACTGTACCCTACTAAGACAACAAACACTAAAGAATTAATGCAAGCGTTGGTTGATTACTTTAGGGCATATAGTAAGCCAAAATGCGTAGTGTCAGACAGAGGAAGTTGCTTCACAGCAAATGAATTTAAAGAGTTTCTATCTGAAAGGGATATTCAGCATGTAAAAATTGCAACAGGATCGCCTCAAGCAAACGGACAGGTAGAGAGAGTCAATAGGAGTTTAGGGCCAATGATAGCAAAACTTGTCAAACCAGAAGAGGGTATGTATTGGGATCACATATTAGAAAAGGTAGAGTATTCACTAAATAATACAGTAAATCGAACGATAAAAGAACATCCGAGCGTGATGTTGTTTGGGGTAAGTCAGAGAGGTAAGCCAATAGACAGAATCGTTGAAAGTTTAAGCGAAGTTGAAGACGGGATAGGAAAACGGGATTTAACTGAGATAAGACAGAAAGCGGTGATAGAACAAGAAAAGTCTCAGACGTACAACAAAAATTATGTGGACAAGAAAAGGTGTAATCCTACATCCTACGAAACAGGAGACTACGTGATGATAAAAAATTTTGACTCACATCCCGGCGCATCCAAGAAATTGATCCCAAAATTTAGAGGACCGTATCGGGTTGCTAAAGTCCTACGAAATGACAGATATCTGCTCGAAGATGTAGACAATTTTCAACAGTCAAGATTACCATATCAAGGGGTGTGGGCGGTCGGCAATATGAAACCTTGGTTAGGTGAAAAATGTAAAACAAAGTAGAGATCAGGTGATCTCAAAGGTCAGGATGGCCGAATTGTAGTAGTAAGCACATATTTATGTTAAGGTATTGCACGCTACCGTATTGCTATAATGATTATCGTTACTTTTCCCCTTAAGACATTATTGTACACATATTGAGTCAAACCTAATTGAACGCTTTTATATTCAAACAACCGATAGTCATCTACACATGTATTAGTTATTGTTACTCTTCCCGTAAGACATTGTTATACACATGTTGAGTCAAACCCAAACCGAATACCTTTATATTTAAAACAACCGATAGCCATCTACACATGCGTCAGTTTCTTTTATTCCGCTTTGTATCTCTTGCCATTTTGTATGTATTAGTGTGTAACTAGTTTTAAGAACGAAAATAAGAAAGAAAGAGATTCATTCTATACGCATCATCCGAACGAAGTGGACGTGTTGTGAAAACGGCTTAATAAAAATCTTTAAATAAAATAAACGTGTTTGGTTATTTTCTTTATTGTTCCAAATAACATTCAAATTCCCTGCTACACATGGGTACTCTAAGGGAAAGTCAGTAGAAACTGCACTTCATTCGCTGGTGCGTAGTATTGAATATTCCCTCAAATACTTTCCTAGATATCGAAGGAACATTCAACAACGTCAGCTACAAGGCGATCACAACAGTAATGGAATAGTTGCAATTAGAGAAATCACTCATCGATCTAATAAGTCTCATGCTTGATAGCAGGACAATAACTTCCAGCATGAGGAGTTTTACTACCACCAGATCGGTGAATCGAGGTACCCCCTCAAGGTGGGGTCATTTCGCCTCTGTTGTGGAACATGATAGTAAACGACCTCCAAACATCAATGGAAGCAGAGGATTTCAAGGTGATTGCCTATGCTGATGACGTTGCAATATCTGTATCTGGGAAACACGAAACACCATCAAGTTCTCTCGGAACTCCTACAAAATGCCTTAAACAGGCTACCCAATTGGGCTAAGCATTGTGGCTTGGACGTCAATCCACATAAAACAGAACTAGTAAGTACCCTTTACGAGAAGATACAAAATTCCTTAAATCAGCTCACCTACGGTTAAAAGAATACCCTTAAGCTTTTCCGACCAAGCCTAATATTTAGAAAAAAAACTAAATCGGATGGCAAAAATTGATGAAAAAGTAAAGAAGGATACTCTAACTCTAACACTCTTAACTTGCAAAAAGGCCATAGGCTCAAAATGGGGCTTCTCCAAAAATAACCCACTGGCTATACACTTCGGTAATCAGACCGATACTCATTTATGGAGTTGTCATATGTTGACATGCACTGGACAAGATGGTTATTATGAATAAACTCAGTAAAGTCCAGCGGTCAGCAGGTAAGTGCATCACGCGAGCTCAACCAACACTGGTCATGCTACTATCTCAGACAATTTCAGATCTATACCAGATCGCTTAGACTACACCACACCAAAAATGGTATTCGATAATAACTTCCATGTTTCTATCCCTTCAAGATCTTTTTGGGAAGAAGAAAGACCTCTGGAATAAAAGACGATACACTTCCATACAAACGGTTCAAAGATCGATTACGGCGCTGGAAGTGGTATCTACTCGAAACAACTGAATCTCAGTCTCAGTCTATCATATAGACTTCTCAATCAATGTAGTGTATTCCAGGCAGAAGTAATGGCGATAAAAGAGGCATTATCCTGGCTCAAAGAAAACGTGCCTTGCATAAGTATAACCGGACCTGTAAAAACGCGTTTTATAGAAAACCTACAATATAGTACAGGATCCCACCGCTCGATTCTGCATGCATTTGATTTTTTGATGAAACCAATTTTAAATGAATTTTTAGAAAGTATGCAATGAATTTTCGTAGGGTTGCCTATAAACAATTAGCCGCTATTTAAATTAATTTTTAAAATGTCAATTTTCGGACCCAAATGCATGCAAAATAAATTCAACTCCATTTTAAAGATAACGAACGATGTAATAAATAATCATGGTTGCCAGGTCTCAGTCTGCGGCAACTCTAGGGCCTTCTATCGATATCCGGGGTTATTTTGAAAAAAAAAAAAATCACCCCCGAGAAGGGGTGGCAACCACCCCCAGGGTGGTGGCGGAGTTCAAATCATTTTCACTTTTGAAGTTAAGGGTAAGACGAGCCTAATTCCAAAATTTCATGCAGTAAAAAATTCGGAGGTCAGGCCGTATTTTTCGCTTCATTGACTCCCCTAACGGTATAACACGGTATTGTATGTGTAGCCGGTGATATATAATATTGTTTTTTTCTTTTTGTTAATAAGGCCGTGTGCGAATTGGATGAATTGTGGTTAAAAAAAAAATGGATGAATTTTTAACCACTACTGTCATATTTTAACCTGCTCAGCAGCTAGTAAAATAATTTTATTCAATGCGAAGTGTCAAAATTAAACCAAACTTCAAGTTTTAACCCATTTTTAACTGAATTCGCTCACGGTTTAAGTAACTTTTTGTTTTTTATGTACTCCACTAAGTAAAGTCATGGCAACCTATGTTTGCGGCCATTTTAAAACTGGCACTCATGGATTTTCGTAATCAGTAAGCAAAAAACTTTAAGGCCCTATTATGGATCACAACTCAACTTAGTTGAGTTGTAATCAAGACAACTCAATTTGAAGACAACTGCAAAAAAATTCGTATTATGGTAGACAACTTTTTTCAGTTGAGTATACCAAATACGTTGCATACTTTTCTGTGCTTGTTTTGTGTCAAAAACAGCTGTGTAAAGTAAAATCACAGATAATGGCGCAAAATTATAGTCCGCTAATGAACAACTTTAGTGTGATACTAGCTTAAAATGACGTTTGAATCATGACTGAAACGTCATTTTAAGCTAGTATCATACTAAAGTTGTTCATTAGCGGACTATAATTTTGCGCCAATAAATTTATACAGATGTCTCACCCTTATGGCGAGAAATGATATATGAAACTGAAAGCTACCAAAATAAAAGCTTTTTCCAAAAGCTTTAACGCATTCACTTAATGCATTAAAAATCTATTTTCGCTTGCCTCATTGCCCATAAATGAATACTTAGGCAAGGAAAAAAGCTTCAAAAAGATCCTTGTCTGTTACGGCGTTGTCTGTTAAGAGCAAAATATGTTTCATTTTTTTCTGCAGGGAAGAGACATCTGTATAAATTTATTATCTGTGGTAAAATAAGTATTTCAATGTTTTGAATTCAGTGCAAAATTTTATTGAAAAGACAAAATAATACGAAATGGAGAGTTCTATTGATTTGTTTTTTTGTAAATTCGGAAGAAGAAAATCCCCTCAATGTTGCGCTGATGAAAAAAAAATGTTAAGCTAAGTATACACGATTGGAAGATCTTCCAATATTGGCTGAAATGTCAAATGTCTTCCAACAGCAACCAATGAGCTTTCAATTGCCAATTTTCTATCAAATGAAAATTTTCTGTTTATACGGTTGGAAAATTTTATCCAAAAATTAATCAATTTATTGGAAGAAAATTGGCTGTCAATTGTCGACAATTTTTTGTCATCCAATTAAATATTGCCTGTTTATACGATTGGAAGGCTTAAGAGAACAAAAAATTGGTAGACTCATTGGAAGACAATTTTTTTGACAAATAATAGAAAATATGAAACACAATTTGAGGGCAAGGATATGCAAGGAGAATTGAAATGATTGAGTTGCAAAAAATAAAAAAATATTTAAATAGATAATGAAGATGAAATCTATAAGTCCAGACCTAACTAATTGCTTTGGAATTGCATTTAACTCAGATGCAACCTACTCTTCAAAAATTCAATTTGGTGCTGTCGGTGCATATTTTTTCCATCAAATCTACCGATATTTTTCTTATAACATGTTTTTCCTCCAATGAAGATTAAGGCGTTCAAAATGCAACACTTCTGAATCATTTTCTCCCTTTGTTGAAAAATATGTTGTGTCTTGTCCGCCCAATTTTTTAAGAAAAGACCGATCTTACACGACTTTAAAAATTAGTAAAAAGCCAAACCAACAAACTTAACAGTTCGTTGATTCGGTCGACTGCAGAAGCTAGCTGTTTTTTCTTACAACATAGGCTTGGAAAACTTGCAAGAGATCAAGACATTGTCGATTGTTCCGTGGCCCATTTGGCCTTACATGCGTTGATGACGTCCCCAACCAACGACAAGCCAAACTGTGTTTTTATACTCTTCACAACCTGCATGTAAAAAACATCACTCGGTCTCGATCTCCCGAAAAAGCTGTAAAATAACGTCATGCGCCCAATCCTTCTCATCTTCTTTCCTATTTTGAGCAACTCCTTACCATTTCATCCATTCTTGTTGTTAAAAAACTTAATACTTTTTTCAATTCCTCTGAACTACAACTGAAAAATTGTCTTCCAATTAAAAATTGAACGAAGTCGTTGGATAGAATTTTATCCAATGACCAATTAGTCGACAAACGTCCAATTTTTTGAAAATTTGAAAAATTGTTTGTTTACAAACTTTCACACGATTGGAAGAAGTACGCCAATTTTTTGATAGAAAATTGGAAGAAAATTGGCTTTCAATTTTTTTTCTGTCAGTTTTGAGACAAAAAATTGGGTGTTTATATGATTGAAAGAAAATTGGTGAAAATTTGTTTTGAAAAATCTGCCAATATTGGAAGATCTTCCAATCGTGTAGGTATACTTAGCTTTAGAGATCACTCCAATCCATTGGAACTTCCAAACAAAAAGTATCTATTATTGTTTGTTTTTGTGTTATTTTAACACTGCAGTTAGGCTGCGTCCGTCAATTCCATTTATGTATTTTGAACAACGATAGCAACTAAGAGGTGCTTCCACTAATGGCTTTTTCCGTCAATTCCTTTGTTTGGCAATGCGTTTTCATTGGCTTCCCAACTAGCTGGTCTAGGTTCAAATCCCAAAGTGAACTCAAAAAGTTTTTCGAATAATATGAAAAATAACTAGACAGCACCACTAATAAAGGAGTCTGATGATCGGCTTGGCACCCGTGAAATAGCTATAACTCCAGCCAAACAACCACAGCGTTCCTCCGCAGTCCCACCAAATCTCAAACTCAGCTCTGCCCAACGTTTCATGGCAGAAGGAAGTTGCCAAAAGTGCAGCGGTAATGATTTTAATCTAGGCCTTGCTCAGCCAACCGATGGGAGATGCTGAATATCCTTTAGAGTAACATTTAATGACTCAATTTCGATTGGCTGAAAGTGGGAGTCCAGAATCTTGTCTCAATACCATACAAGCACAAACAAGAAACATTATTGAAAGAACGATTGGCGTGATCAAAAGTTTCACGTGTCTTCTATCTGCTTTTGATTTGGTCTCTGCTGTAGAATTTCAATCAACCTCTCGAATTTGGCAGGTTTTGTGATTTTTATACAAAAAAAATGATTTGCTTGCAAATGTTTTGATTATTTTCTCTTAAACTTGCATTTTTTTTCTCCATTTTCTCAATTAAAAAAAAAAAAATTTTTTTTTGAACACAAAAATACACTACACAACTGGTGAATAGCAGTTGTCTAATTTTGCCAACAATCACAACTGAGAGACAACTCAACTGGCTTACATAATACCCCGAACACAACTAAAAAGTCAACCATTTTTTAGTTGACTACTGGTTGACTTGTGAGAGTCAACTATTTGTGATCGGTAATACCGATTGCCGGATTACAACTCAACTTTCGTCTTAGTTCTTTAAACGTGGCAACCCTAGAGTTGCCACAGACTGAGACCTGGCAACCATGATTATTTATTACATCGTTTCGTTATCTTTAAAATGGCGTTGGATTTATTAAAAAATCATATAGGTACATGCATTTTGGGTCCGAAAATTGACATTTTAAAAATTAATTAAAAATAGTAGCGGCCAATTGTTTATAGGCAACCCTACGAAAATTCATTGCATACTTTCTAAAAATTCATTTAAAATTGGTTTCATCAAAAAATCAGATGCATGCAGAATCGAGCGGTGGGATCTTAGATTAATAGAAGTGACTCCTTACTATATTTTTTATTGAGTTGCATCACTGATCAAGCAAATTGAGAAGAAAATAAAGTACCGTTATTTCCTCTCCTGGTGTTTAAAAATTAAAAACAGATTTTGACGTATTGCAAAAATATAACCGCACAATGCAAATCTCTTTGAAGCTGCATTCAGTCAAGTGCTTTCAAATAAAAAACCAAGAATGCCACGTGTGGTACGCATTTAAGCAAAATTGAATAAAGCAAAATCTTGGCTTTTCGGTCAAGCGGCCTAAGTTTTAGGGGTATAGGAAGACGAATTTCACGATCGGATCGTGTCGTTCGAAATTTTTTAAAAGATCCAGAATCTTATGGGACAAAAATAAGACCCGGGAGTCCGCAGAAGCTGACACGTCACGTGTCACGACAAGAGGCGTTTAATCAATGCTGCATCCAATTCGGTGCATTCTTTGCCGGAATTTCGTGACGAATTGGGTTTAGGAGTTTCGGTTTCAACCGTTTCTCGTGCTTTAAAAAGCGGTGGGGTGATTGTTTGGGGCAAAATGGTGCCAGCTCCAAATCTAACAGCTGCCCACTAACAAAAAAGATTGGAATTTGCCCGCCAAAACATGAATCGGGATTGGAAAACCGTAAGTGAGTTTCTATTTATCTACACTAAAATCTCGTTATTCCAAATGGCATACTCGAATAACGGTAATAATAACGGTACTTTATTTTCTTCTCAATTTGCTTGATCAGTGACGCAACTCAATAAAAAAATAGTAAGGAGTCACTCCTATTGTAGGTTTTCTATAAAACGCATTTATTCAGGTGCGGTTATACTTATGCAAGGCACTGTACGTATCTTCTCGGACAGTCAAGACGCTCTCAAATCTCTCGCGTCTGTCTCCACAAACTCTCCAATAGTCCACAACTGTCGATCATCTCTGAATGAGATGACTGAACAGTTTACCATTCACTTCATTTGGGTGCCGGGCCACAGAGGGCCAGGGCCAGTGGCGTATCAAGCCCGAATATAGGAGTGGGCAAAGTCTCATCCGCGAGGCCCTTTTCATACACATAAATATTACTTACCTTGAGCTTTATTAATATAATATCAATATTATCGAAATTCTTCTCAATGAAGATTTTATTCTGCATTAGGGTATAATACTAAAAAAAGTGAAAGCGGGATCTATGAGGGAAAGTAAGAAAGCACACAGATATGCATGGAGAAAAATATGTACACATATTTCTTTGCATTTTCACTGACACTGTGTTTAAGGAGCAACTGCTCAATCAAAAACATGGGGATAACGGTGTTTATTATGTCAGTCTCTAAATTGTTATATTTCCAAATAAAGTTTTTAGTTTCAGTTATTTTTTTATAAAGGCAGCGCGTTTTTTAGATAGATAGATAGACAAATTTATTTGTTTATAAGCTTTGCTTTTACAAATTGATTGGCAATATTTTCGATAATTACAAAAATTCAGTTAGGTTTTGTTTTAATTTAAATAAATTTCATAGTGCATAAGTAAATTTATACAGTATCTTTTAATGTAAAAACTCCATATAGAATTCAAGTTTAGTTTTGTTAAATTCATTTTAAAGCTTATATCACAAAAATAAATTGAGTAGTTCCGATGAAACCTGGGGTGGAATCGTGTAAGGTGATTTGTGATCGGTGATAATCACAAATCACAAATTTTGTCTGCGTAAGGTGATAGTCACAAGTGATAATCAGCAATTTGCTTCTTTTCCTTGTGACAACTATTTTGCTATCACATTGAATAAAATTTTTTGTTTATTGACACTTGAACAGTCAAATAGAATAAATATATTCGAACTTCAAATTTCAATTTCAAAAAAGAAACTTTTTCGTTTCCTAATTTTCTGTTTTCCTAATTCTCTGCCCCGCCGTTTCTTTTTCAATATCAACTCATGTAATAAAACGCTTGCAAATAGTGGCGCTACAATCGGTTGCCAGAGTGATTGTACTAGTCATAATATGTCATTTGTTTTTTTGGGAAAATGATGCCAAGCTTCGAAATATTTTTGGTGATCACCTTACACAGAAGGAAAATAAAATGTGATCACATTTTATAGTCACAAAGGTGATAATCACAAATCACCTTACACGATTCCACCCCTGGATTTAGCACGTTTTTTACTTGCGACATATAGAATATATGGCAAGTATTGAATTCGTAAAAAAAAAAAATTTGAGATGATGATGAGATATGACATTACGATGATAGAGAAGTCGAAAAAAGTGGGTCCGGCGATTCCGTCCGTCTGTCTGTCGGGAAGTTTACAGGAACCTACAGCCTTAACCACTGGTCCGATTGACTTCAAACTTAAAAATTAGAGGTTTGAGCAAAAACTCATATCCCAGTTTTTTCATTTTTTCTTTAAGATCAAAATTTAGGGTAGCCATACGATTTTTATGGCAAAAAACCAAAACTTTTAATTTTCTCCAAAACGGCTCCTACGATTTTTTTTAAACTTCCTCGAATCTTATTTTTTTAACACTCATGTATTTTATGTAAAAAAAAAAATTTTGTATTGCTCGAAAACGGTACCTCACATAGAACCGTTTTTTTGTTATTAGATTTTCTCGAAAAATAAAAGTCTGATCAGCGTAATTTTTTTTCTGAAAGTACGCATATATTGCCCAAAAAATATTTTGTATTCAAAAAATTTTCAAAATTTTTTTTGGATTTTTAAAAAATATTTTTAAACTTTTTTTTTCAAAATTGTGTATCTCAAAAACGGATCAATATTAAAAATCGAAACTTACTTATAAAATGTATATTTACATATTCTTGAATACTGCATACCCAAATTAATTTTAAGACATTTTCGAAAAATTTTATATATAAAAAATTAATTTAAAAAAAAACGGCTCCGACGATTTTCAAAAAAAAAATTCAATAAATCAAGAATAAGGTTTGAATTTGTTTGGCATTTAAATTTTTGGAATTAAATGTATTTACGAGGTACATTTTCAAATTTTAATTTTTTTTTTAAATTTGAAAAATCAACATAAAATTTGGAATACAGGAGCAAGTTCGTACGACCGAGTCGTGCACATTTTTTAAATATGGGAAAGCGAACAACAATTGAAGAATGTGAAATTGTCCTGTTTCATCACAGAAATGGAATTTCTCGGAGGGAAAGAACTGAAATTGTCAATATTCCACGGTCAAGGCTATATTCCACCGTTTTTTTTTTTTGAAAACCGTTGCGAAAATAAGAGAAGAAGCTCCAAACAAAATATTGACTGCCTCTGATGAAAGATACATTGTGAGCAAAGTGAAGCTAAACCCCAAGTTATCGGCACCAAAACTGGCTAGTGAGGTAGAAAACGAGCTCGGAAAATCATGTTCTCCCGAAACTAAAAGACGTATTTTGACGAATAACGAGTTTAATAGAAGAGTTGCACGAAAAAAGCCTTTCATTAACAAGAAAAACCGAGATAGTCGTTTAAGGTTCGCAAAAGAACACATTAGAAAGGATGGTAGTTTTTGGGAGTTATATTTGCGGACGAGTCAAAATTTAACATTTTCGGATCCGACGGGCGATCTTATGTCTGGAGCAAGCCAAATACAGAGCTCCAAGACAAAAATCTCAGAGCAACTGTGAAGCATGGAGGTGGTCATGTCATGGTTTGGGCCTGTATGTCAGCAGCCGGAGTTGGGAAGCTGGAGTTCATTGAGAGTAAAATGGATAAAATGGTGTACCTCAATATCCTCAAAAAAAATTTGCTCCAAAGTGCAGAACAATTGGAAATAAGACACTCGTTTCGGTTTTATCAAAATAACGACCCGAAACATATGTACTTCAGGAATTGTTCAAACATGGCTGATTTATAACAGTCCTCACGTCATAAGACCCCCGGCACAGTCTCCGGATTTGAATGTTATAAAACCTGTGTTCCATTTTCGAACACTTTTCAAACAAAAATGACCTCAAGACTGCGTTAACAAAAGAATCCCTCCAGAAACAACAACAAAATTATTGGATTCTTATCAAAATCAGCTTAAGGCAGTATTAGAAGAAAAGGGTCCACATACTAAATATTGAAATTAACATTGTTTTGCGTAATCTTTTTTTATTAAGTGTTTATTTTAAATGGGTCAAATAAGCTGTGACACTGAATAATTTTGTTTGTGTTTCTGATTCTCCAGAATTACTAAGGATTCAAAATGAAACACTTTGAATTTCTATTAAATTATACAACTATTCACACAAGCACAATGATAAACAGGTAGATATTGCCAAAATCAAGCGTAAATAATTATGTATTTAAATATTAAATGCGGTAGTTTTTCACTAATAGTCGTTTCAACTTCATAAAATCACATGTAGTTTCAATCAAGTTTACAAAGTACAAGCTTTCGTTTTCAAAAAAACGAACGAAAAGTAAATGTGATGTGAAGTTATAACCGAGCAGTTTTTTTTTAAACTAGAGCGTGTTAGTTGGGTCAAATTAAGGCAAAATCGTACGAACGAGAGGGAGGGGGGGGGGATTATATTTTGCCGGGAGGGCCAATTTTATAAAAAATAGAATTTTGTAGTGATTTTTGAAATAGTAGCGTTGGAAGTGTTTCAATGCCTTAGTTAATATTTGATGACCATTCATTATACCTATTCCAATAGGGCGACGGTTTTGCGCGAGGCCCCTCCAGGCGCGAGGCCATGGGCGGTTGCCCCACTCGCCCACGCCTAGCTACGCTACTGGCCAGGGCCACGGGAAATTGCAAAGCCGATGAGCTCGCCAAAAACGGAACACTTCTGCCCACCGTTAGACATAGACATAACATAACATAACAGGACACTGTCTCATAGGTCAACATGCTTTGAAGCTAGGGGTCTACACAAATGACTTCTGTAGAAGCTGCTTGGACGAGGAGGAAACAGTTCAACACCTTCTATGTACATGTCCCGCACTCTCCAATAGAAGGAATAACTGCCTCGGTAATCCCTTCTTCGATAACACCAGTGAACTGGCAACGATCGACACAAGATGTCTCTCTAACTTCATTAAAAATACAAAATGGTTTGTTGATTTCAAACTTAATGGTACTTTTTATTCAGACAAAAAACAATTATCCATTAAAAGTAAATTTTCATGGCTGAGAACGAGCTTCAATCTCTCAAGAATGTATAAAACTTATGTTGCAATGACTCTTTGAATTCATTACGCACCAGACGATAGTTGTGCAGCATTGCAAGCAAAAACATCTTATCCGGATCAACATTTGTCGAATGGAACGAATCCAAACTGAATGTCGCCAAGAAAGTATCCACCATCAAGTCGGTGTTGTCAGCCGTCTCTGTTCTAGCCGGTGACACTGACGTCGAAGACGCAAAACTCGAGTTAATAGACAATGAAGTGTCCGAAGAGTGAGTTGGAGTTGAGTTAACTGAGTTGTTTGAAAGTTTGACATCATTTGGAATAACGACTTCATTGATTGCTTGAATTTGAAATGCGTTTTCGGTCTCCGGCTCCGGTTCGTTAATTATGATGCAATCTTCGTTAGATGATTCGCTTTGAGGATGGACTGCAGTGGCTGCTGGTTCGCTTTGGCAATATTCCACTGCAGCGATGTCGGCAAAATCAGATTGTTGAAAACAAACGTTTGGAAGGCTTGAAAGTTGGTCGATTTGTGAACTTGGAGCCATCGTTGGAGACTTCTTTTTGTAGGGCATGCTTCGTCGGCAAGTTTTTGAAATGTTTCTTGATAAAATAAGGTAAATCAGCAACTCGAAAAGACTTCAAGTTAGTCATGCAACATACCTTGCTAAAATCGGCACCAAGAACTGGATCTCCCACACCCACTGAAGATGTTTGCGTGTATCGATCCTGTTGTTGAATATATCTCGTCGAAATGTTGAACGCATATAGCCCCAGCGATCTCGCAGGCGTTTCCCTAAACAAAAGAACACAACTGTTAATGCCCGTTGACTTGAATGGTGATGAACCTACTTGATGCAATTTTCTCATCCGCATTCATTAAATGGTAATTTGGAAGCATTTTATGGCAAATGGTTTCCCAAGCATTGAACAGTGCTATATGATCGCGTCGCAAAGTATTGTCGTAGATTATTGGATATTTCTTAACTTCGCGCACAAGAACAGACGAATCTAAAAGAACTGGCTGTTCGCCGATTTCTTCCAGCAAAAATATCTGTTCTAATTGGTTTTGGACAGACATTGCTTTTATTTCACAAAATTTTAATTTTTCGCGATCAGTTCAATTTGCGTTTTGTTTCTGTACGATTTTTCAGTCGATTGAATTGAAAAAATCTACAAATGCACAATTTAGGTTCATAGATACTTTTCTTTCCATTTCTTGTATGTAGTTCTCTCTCACTCTATCTCTCTATTTATTTGAGTGTGTGACTTATACCGTTATTTTTGTAAATAGCGCTAGCGCATAAGAAATATACAAATGCAAATACACATCTGAACTGTGTGCATTTTATAGTTGTGTTCGTCCACCGTTTCAGATCAGTTCACAATAGTGAATTTTACTTTCGGCTTAACCCCAAATGACACTTATCTTGTTATACATTCTAATTGTCTGCTTGCATTTTTAACTCTCTGATATAATTCGAAAACGTTATAAATTTTTATCTGTTAAGCTCATTGATGTTCCGGTGTTTTGTTGTGTAAAGTTTGGATTTACTTTGCTTGGTTGCAACTTACTCGCTCGGCTCCTATCAAACAGATATAGACGCTGTACTAGTGTGAATCTTTCCATGATGACCTCCCAAACGGTGTACATTGGTCTTAAATTCCTTAACATTGCAATGATTTGGAAAGACAGAGTGTGGAAAGGAGTGCCACATTCGTGTAGTTCAGCTAAAGAACGTTTCACTATACTTGAGAGTACGTCCGAAGTTGGGCTGGAGGGTAAACTGATGGGCATTCCTAGAAGCGCGAGTATTACGGGCGAATTGTTTAAGAGGAGGAATGCAACTGGCTATTTCATTTGAGCACTAACCGTAAAAGTAACGATAGAACGGAGAGTGACGAAACGTTACGACGACGGTGGTCTAACGAGGTGAATGAGTTGGTTAGGTCTCTGTCACCAATTATTCTTAGGTCTCTTTTTTGTATTCCGTCCAAGAGGCTTAAGTATGTAGCTGGAGCACCAGCCCAGAGTCTTATAGATAATAGCAAGATCAGACGCAAAGAAAAAATTTCTTGCATCGCCTTAAGATAGGAAACCTAAACATCTTGCGGCATTTTTGGCGACATCGCATATGTGCTCGTTCCACAAGAGGTCGTCATTGATGCACATACCGAGAATATCGAGATGTTCGGTCTCACTGATGCAAGTACCACAGTGGCAAGGGGGTATATCTCGCTTCAACGATACAAGACAGCATTGAGTTTTCGAAGCTCTACGCGGTTTCTTATTCCCCATTATACAATGCTGTTTAAATCAGAGTTTAATGAGTTTATCATATTTTGCCACTGCAGTTTCTCATCTGAAGAAGAGGTATGTGAGTCTGGAAACGAATATGAAAAGCTAAGGGTACTATCGTCAGCGAAACAATGAATTGGATTAGAAGTTACAGACAGGAGATCATTTATGAAAATGAAAAAGAGGGTCGGAGACAAAACGGAGCCCTGGGGCACACCAGCATTTATTTTGTGGGTTTCAGACTTGAAACCATCCAATACAACTTGTATTGAACTGTTCGAAAGAAAGTTTCTAATCCAACGAAGGAGGGACTCATCAATACCGGAAGCACGCATTTTCGATAAAAGAGCTTGGTGCCAAACTCTATCAAATGCCTTTGAAATATCAAGTGCAACAATCTTACTTTCTCCAAAACGATGTAAAGATTTGTTCCACTGTTCGGTGAGGTAAACCATCAGATCACCAGTGGACCTGTTGCTGCGAAAGCCGTACTGCCGGCCATTAAGAAGCTTTCGGTCTTCGAGATATTTTTTGGCTGATAGTTTATCAGCGTTTCCATGACCTTAGAAAGAAGGGACGTAAGTGCAATTGGACGATGATTGGAGGGAGAGGAAGATTAGCCTTTTTTTGGAATTGGCTGGACGAATGCTCTGAACGAGCCCAGAAGAATAGCATAGATGGAAAAGCTTACGCAAGGGTTTTGCCAGCGTGGAAGAAAATCTCTTCAGAATAAGAGCGGGGATACCATCCGGACCAGCGGATTTATGTATGTTGAGACCTTTTAGGACTCTCGTCACAGCGCAAGTGCGGAAGAAGATTTGTGCCATGGAATTATTGACACGCTCTAGAACTGGAGGAATTATGACACTGGTAGCGAAGAGTTGGAGGCGAACTGCTTAGTAAAAAGGTAAGCTTTTATGAGAGAGCTAACAACTGGAGTGTCATTATCAACGAGCGTAGGGACCGAGGAAGAAGAAGAACTCTTCATATTTTTTGCAAAAGACCAAAAATTCTTACTGCGGTTGGGACATTGCAGTATTTTTTGCCTTAATTTTTGGTCATATAAAAATTTGGTCCATCAAATATAGACATTGTAGGCCGTCCTGGTTTGTTTAAACTTATTCCTGTTTTCCTCGATTAAATTGGCTTTAAAACACCGGAAATTTACTTTTTCCCTGATAACCTCTTTACAGCTAGAATCAAACCATGATTTTTCTTTGGGTTTGATACTAGGTTTGTTCGATGTGCGCTCTGGGTCGCTCTGTGGCGCTCTGATTTCGCACTGAGCTGTTCGATGTCACATTTTTTTCGCCCCGGTGCATTTCCACCGTGTTCGATGTGTATTCAGTGCTCGCACCGGGAGCGCTCTGAATCGCCTCAAGTTTTTTTCGGGGCGAGCATCTCGGAGCTGTTCGAATCAGCTGTTGCTATACAACAAAGGGGGAAAAAACAGAGCACTACTAATGCGTTCGATGTGAAACCAAACCCAGAGGAATTTTTCAGTTTTTTGACAGCTCCGTTAAGGGTAGTGACAAGCACCGGAGCGCCCCGGGGCTGGTTACATCGAACGAAACTACTTTTAACCCTATTTGGGATAAGAGTTTTCATTCCCAAAACAACAATATTAGTTATCATATTTGCCCTAGAGGACTCTAGGTAATATGTCCTCTATGATATTTGCGCTGGAGTCTACGTCACTATCGAGGAAGCATAGTGGCCAGTTAAAAATCCGGAAGAAGTTTCTGAGACCGTCCCAGTTAGCTTTCTCGTTATGCCATACGGTTCTCTTCGGAGCTCTTTCTTTAACTTGATTAGTTTGACACGAGAAACTTGCAGATATAATACTATGGTCTGATCTGCCTAGAGGCGTTAATACATTGAAAGTGTATTCATCAGGGTCAGACGTAAGAAGACGTCAACAGTCCATTAATGTCCGATATTCGAGTAGGCTCAGTGACAAGCTGAGTAAGGTGTTTGATAAGTTTGATGGAGACAGGCATTATAAACTGTCAATGTTAGAAAGTTCTATTGAAAGACTCTAAAAACGGTTTTCAACACCTTCTGTTTATTATAAACATTACCAGCCTATTTGACAGCTACTATTCTATTCCCGGAATAATTCTCTTGAAAGTGATAGATAAGGATAAGTACACTTTTTGGTAAGCTAATGAATGAACTTTTCGTTTTTTTGCTCCATCAAAAGAATAAGTGGGAGCACTTTTGCCCATTCACAATAATCAGTTTGTATATGAATTCTTTCAACACACGCACAAAAGTCCATCTATACATTCTTTTCTAAATATCCTTTGATAAGGGTGTTTGAGTTCATGTACATGTTTCCAGATAAAGATATTTAAAAATTGCCCCCCTTGGTAGACAACGGACAGAATCAGAAGTTAAATTGAAATTGAAATCAATTTAATCTAGAATTGCCTTCATCTCGTATGTTGATTAAATCAAAGTGTTATGTTATCCCTTCGAATAAAAATGGAACCAAATTCCTCGAATTCGATCGAATGCTATCGCTACCACATCCACAACTATTCGGCACTAGCTGTGAAATCGTTTATTGGTGAGGTGCAAAAGTATCCGATCATTTTCTCATTGAACAGAGGAATACCCTTGAGGAAGGAACTTGTCGAATTCGCTTGGTCAAGGGTAACTGTGGCTTTGCTCGATACGGTCGTGCCAGCTGATCAAAAGATAGCTCTGGTTAATTTGGAGTATTGGAGTAAGTATAGAATACACTCAGCGGACCAATCAGACAATGTACTTAATTTAACTGCAGATCAAAGCTTCCACCAGCTCTGGAGATGGATGTTTGATATTTATTTGAAGGAACAAGCCGAAATCCGACGCAAGAGTCCAAAGAGTGGGGACTTTATGAAATATCAATGGCTCAAGCTAATGTGCTTCCTAGATCCTTACATCAAGAATTGGTGAATATTCAAACAGTGCTGTTGGCTTCCCTAACATGTCTATTACTTTCAAAGCGATTACAGTGACAACACCGCAGACTACTTGGACCCGGATTACTATGCATCGTCAGGCATGCGTTTGGTGGTTCTGCCAGCTGAAACTAAAGTTATCCATCTCGATTCCGGCAATCACATTATCTTGTGGCTGAGGAAATTCTCTGAATCGGTTGGTGCCGGAAATATGTGCATTTCGGTTTGTATGGAAATTCAGAAATGCTCCTCACCTCCTTTGCCGCAAGGTCTCGAAAATATGTTGCAACAAGATGCCGATATCGACGAATCACAGCTGGTGCGACTGCATGACTATACTTCTTCGAATGTTGGTGAAATGCAGGCGGCAAGTGTTCGATCTTCGGCGTTTAGAAGAAAACCATCGCATAGTTTGAGAAATGCAGAGCAAGTTGTACCATTTGAAACGGTTATTGATAAGGATTACCGTTATATTATGTCGTTGTATCCGAAGCTTGCTCGATTGGGACCGGACAGGAAGACTAAGGTCAAGAGACTTATGATTCTGGCACTTTTTGATGCACTTTAAAGTTTTTCTTGTCACCAAATATTGTAATTCACGTCTTTGTTGAAGTAAAACTAATAAAGGTTAATGCTTTCTTTTTAAATCTGTTGGGGCCTAATTTACTTATACAACAAAAGCTAAGTGAACTTCTGGTCGACGCCATTTTGACAGATCAAGAGACACCAATTTTACGTTAAAATAAAGGAAAAACACTTCACAAATAATTTTAATAATTAGACTCGCCTCTTTTCCATTTTCCGGAAGAATATATCAAGATTATCACAAAAAGAAAAACGATTTTTTTTAAATCACTTAAAATTGCATAAGCCAGCCAATGGCCGCGGACAAACGCACGCTATAAAGGAAATGAAGGACAAGTAGACCGAAAAAGAGATCACTGATTGGAGAAAAACTAGAAATTTTTGCGGAAACACGAACTCAAAACATTAAAAAAAATATCTATTTGCTAATTTATGGACGAAAATTCTGTTTAAGAGGAAAAAACGGTAATTAAAAGTAACGGATCGCGGATTCGACACGAAAATTAGTACCACTACCACTTAAAAACGTTCTTCAATGCACGGGAAGTGTTTATTTGTTTTCTCCGCTTTGTTGTATACTTGGCGCCTTGGCGGATGTAGTGTAAGATGTTGCCATATTGGTTATATTTGGTTGCCAGTAGTTGGTTAAAATTTGCCAAGGGAAAAGAAACTCATAAAAGGAAGACAAAAAAAAAACCGTTTGTTGCTGATGTAACGGTTATTATAAAAATATTGTTGTCGATTCCCATTGGACGTCCAGAAATATTCGGAAGAGTCGTCTGAAACCGTTCCATTGGACTGACTTTGACAGACGGAATGCTTCTGAGGAGAGCAGAACTCTTCCGTTTTGAAAACAGAACCGTCCGAAGAATGACACATAAGGTCCGTTCGTTTACTCCCTAAAACTGCCATATTCTCCCACTTTTTCGTTCTTTTACTGCCACTTATTGAAAATCTGTCACTTTTGAAGGAGAAAAATATTTTGACAGATCAACTGTGACTTTAAAAATGCTTTGTAGTTTTTGTTCTTTCGTTTATCAAATCACAATAGGTGCGTTCCTTTGGGACTTTTAAACTACTTTTTAGTACTTCGCAGTAGACGTTGAATGGAACGCGTTAATTTTTCAAAAAGTAAAATCTAACCTCCAAAATTATACGTCATTGCGGTTGTTTGTTTTTGAATGTCAGTTGTGATATATTTCAAATCAAACAACAACAATTTCTATTTCTTTTTACTGACGCCATCTGGCGTAGACTAGTATCGTAACTACTTCGAAGAACTACTTTGGCCACAGGGGAAAAGTAGTTCAAAGCAGCCAGAAGTACTAAGCAGTAGATAAATGTTCCCAAAGAAACGCAGCTAATATGGATGGACTCACACCACAACAGCGTTTCCAAGCCAGGCGAATTCAATTTCCGTCCTGAATCTGGAAATAACTCCATGAAAATCCGATATATTAGGTGTGTTTTTTTGGCAAATCTATCCGCAGTGCAGTAGGATTTACCAAAAAAACGGATCCGCAGTTGTTAATTTTTTGTATTTAAAAGTTGGTACTACAGAATCAAATAATTATAGGTGTGTTTTTTTGGCAAATCTATCCGCAGTGCAGTAGGATTTACCAAAAAAACGGATCCGCAGTTGTTAATTTTTTGTATTTAAAAGTTGGTACTACAGAATCAAATAATTATAGGTGTGTTTTTTTTGGCAAATCTATCCGCAGTGCAGTAGGATTTACCAAAAAAACGGATCCGCAGTTGTTAATTTTTTGTATTTAAAAGTTGGTAGTTGGTACTATAGAATCATTATGATTATATGAAATATGTCAAATAATTATTTGAAAAATAAAAACATCAAAAAATATTTTTTCCTCGCCGAATAAGAGTAAACGAATTTAAGAAGAAGAAGCTTTCGGTATAATCTACGCAATCTCATACTCGATTTTGGGAATTTTCCTACTGGTATTCTACTCGATTTCTCGTAGCGATGTCTGCTTCCAATGGAGCCAATTGAGTTGTCGTAATTTTTGCTGCTGCCGCACGCGGAACATAAGTGACCATACCAAAGAAGTCAACATCACCGTTACCTACAATCAGACTTGCGAAACGGTTCAATCGGCGCGTCGCTTTCGAACAGTCAATGTTCAAAAAAACCGACCGCCCAGCTCTCGCAGTAACCATCTGAAGAGCGAAATGAATCGAATCGACCGTCCAAGTAAATTGTTAACGCCCTCCGGATCGGCGAGCATTGTCCAACTGAATCGCCAGCAGTATGTGCACAATCCAGTGATAATGACCCAAGAAATTCCCAATGCCGATATATTCTACAAACCAAATCAGATATGTAAATGTGGTGCGGAAATTCTTCAAGAAGCAAAAACGTCTGGCCAATCCATTGCCGATTCGAACGATTGCCGAGAACCGACCTGGACTCAGCAGTCCCGTGCTCTTTTCACCAAGCCTTTGTGAGATCAACGATTTGCCTTTGCCTCAGGATCGAAGGAAACCGATCGTAATGGGTGATGATGAGTCTATTTCATTGGATGATGCTCTCAGTGAAATGGCTGTCTACAACCAAGGCAGCAATGTCAATTCGGATTCGCTCAACATGTTCGCTCTCAGTATTCGACGGACATTCGCCTCAAGTCCGGCATGTGAGAGCCATCTCAATTACCAAAACTCTGAGCTGAGCATTCGGAGTCACGGTCTGTATGCTCCTCGTCCTCAGCCGGATAACGATTTAAATATGACACGACCGGCGATCTTTACTATCCCTATCAATCGTCAGAGGTGAGCGAAATAGACGAGGCCAATAATGATTTAGACGAGGTAGTTCTCCGACAAGCAAAATGTTTCCGATTCGGAGGAAGTCGAAGAAAATTCCGCTCCAACGGTTACCTCGATAGGGCCGACTATTGTTGACCGAATAAATTCGAAATAACAAATCACACATAAAGACACAATTTGTTTTAACTTGCTATTTTATTGATACATACACTAGTCAAAACAATTAAAGGAACACTTGAAAAAACTCAAAAATGGAGTGGTTTTTTAAAAGGCTGTATCTCAGTAGAAAAAAGTCGGATTGAAATGAAATAAAAAGTTTTTCAAAGGTTATCATTTTTTCTTTTCAAATTATTTTGAGTTAAAAAAGTACCGTTAGTCGTTTTTGCTTGAGCGAAAAAAATGTTCACTCAATTTCAAAATCGAAAAAAAAATAAACTGAGGTTTCATAAAATGAACGGAAATTTTTTTTCAATCCAACCAATCTAAGATTCAATTTAAGAATTTTGTTGGCTATAATTCACTGTTTGGTTCAGATCGCTACGATTTTTTTTCTAATCAAAAAATGGGTTTACATGCAAAAACACAATTTTGACTTTGGACCCTAATAACTCTGCTAAATATTGGTTTACAAAAAAAATAAAGGCAGATTTGAAAAATTTGTTAAATTTTCTACACAAAAACATTTTGAAAAAATAAAAATATTGCTTTTTTCAATTTTTTCTATCAATTTATAAAAAGGTCCAAAATACGCATTTTTCAACTTTTTCATAAAAACTACCGTTATTTTGTGCTTTTCAGTGATACAACTAATCTGAGGCTTAATTATTAAAGCCCATAAAATTTCCTTGATTTCGGTGAAAATTTCACATCAATACGATTTACCGTTTCTCTGTTTCGATCAATCAAACTTACGAAACACTTTTTTTCAATTTTAAGGAAAGCTTTGTTTTTTCTTATTTTTCTGTTCTTTTGAATTTGTTTATTTTTTAAATTTTTTTTATTTTTTTCATTATCATTATGAATTTGTGAAATTCGGACGAATTTCCTTGATTTTGATGAAATTTAACTGTAAAACGGCTACAGGAATATCTGGAAGAACAAAATGAAGACCCAGATGCGTTTGCTTTCGAAGTGGAAGCAAAATCGGAAGAGGTAAATGCAACTGCCGACTTATCTACCATGATGACACTTCTTCTAGCCAAATTTGAAGAGAATCAAAAGAAGCAAGAAACTCAAAACAAGAATGTTCTGGAGCAACTAGAAACTCAAAGAAACGAGCAGAAGACCGAGCAAGAGAATGTCCTCAAACAACTGGAAGGAAATGTCCTCAAGCAACTAGAAACTCAAAAGAATGATGTTCTGGAACAACTACAAGCTCAAAGGGATGACGTTCGAGATCGGTTTGATGAACAGAAAAATCTGCTAGAAGGCAGGTTTGCGGACTTCGAAGACAAAATCAATACTCTCGATGAGCGTGTCGAAAAACAAAATTCAACGACTAATGCACGTTTCAAGAAAATAGACGAACAGATCGAAACCATTACAAGCGAACTAGAAAAGTGCGAAAGATGAAAGCTCGAGAACCTTCTGGTGAGTGCTCAAGAAAGAGAGAAGTGAATCCTCCAAGCTTTGATGGTCAGATACCGTGGTCAATCTACAAGAAACAGTTTGAAGCAGCAGCGTTAACAAACGGCTGGGACGATGACGAAAAATACATTGCTCTTACGCTTGCCTTGAGAGGAGCAGCTGCTGAACTGCTACAAACCATCCCAGCAGAGAAGAACGGTGACTTCAAAGTTCTGGTAAACGCAATCGAACAGCGGTTTGGGGATAGCCACATGACAGAAGTCTTCCGAGTACAACTAAACAACAGGGCACAGAAAAGAGGTGAAACTCTGCAGCAGCTTCAGGCAGATATCGAGCGATTAGTCCACCTGGCATACCCAACAGCTGGCAACGAGATAATAAATCAACTTGCTGTTGAAGCCTTTGTGAGAGCTGTGGGCGATATAAATCTCCAAAGGGCTATTCGCACTGCCGGAAAGCAAACACTACCAGAAGCATTGGCTTTCGCTCTAACAATGGAAGCCGCAGAACAAGCTTCCCAAAACGTGCATCGCGTGAGAGAATTGGAAGTCCAAGAATGCTCTTGTCAGAAGGCTACTCTAGAAAGAAATCAGCGAGACGGACCAGCACGATGCTGGAACTGCAACAAGACCGGGCATCTTCAACGACAGTGCAGATTACCGCGAAGAGGAACCGCATGCCAACACTGTGAACACAGAAATATGTCAACTGGTCAAAGTTACACCTACAATAATGTCGCTTCCCAAGTTGTTACCCACCCCACCAACTTCGAGGGACAGAAGCTGGCTTCTAGTACCGATAGCTACAGAAACACCATCCAGGTTTCTCAAACGAAACGTGACAACAAGAGCCTGACCGTGGAAGCAAGTATAAACGGCAACAAATGTGTGGCTACCATCGACACCGGTGCCACGGCGTCCATTGTACGGCAGGACCTCGTTAAGAAGACATGGCTCCACAACACCAACAGCTATCGTCTAAGGACTGCAACTGGAGAAGCCGCAAAAGTTTATGGTGAGGTACGTCTTAAGATCCGGATGGCAGAGCTGGAATTCTCTCACCTGTTCCTGGTAGCAGATATATGCGACGAGTGCATTGTCGGCGTCGATTTCATGAAAGATCACGGAGTGATATTGGACATCGGGAACCAAGTCCTGAAATATCGAAACATCGAGATTCCGATGATCTATGGGATCCACTCGTATGAGACCTCGTTATCTGTGAAAACCGTCATCAAAGAAGATCTGACTTTGCCTGCTTCTTCAGAAGTATTCGTGTGGACGAAATTGAAAGGTAAGCCTGGCAGCCATCGATACCTCATGGTCGAACCAGCATCTGTAAAGTCCTCCCAAAACGTCACCATTGGGAAGACTCTTGTTAGACCTGTAAAGAACATGGTTCCCGTACGAATACTCAACATCAAGCCGTACGAAGTTAAGCTTAGAAAAGGTGAGATTGTCGGACAATGCGAATCTGTATCAGCGATAACAAGGATCAGCGAAGAAGACCCAAGGCAAACATTGAAGTCCAAAGAGCTGAACTCCATAAAGACGAACATTCTCAAGTCCTCTAATCTTGGTCACCAACAACGAAGAACTGCAGAAGGTCTCCTCGAAGAATTTGCAGACATCTTTTCGTCATCGCAAGGGAAATATGGCAGAACACAACTGGTTCAACATCGAATCAACACCGGGGATGCAAAGCCGATTCGTCAACCTGCAAGATGCCTTCCACTAGCCAAACAAGGTGAGGTTGAAGAACTGATAACCACCATGAAAGAAGAGGGTCTTATCGAAAACTCAAAAAGCCCTTGGGCGTCTCCAGTGGTCCTGGTAAAGAAGAAAGACGGATCAACCCGCTTTTGCGTGGACTATCGAAGGTTGAACGATGTGACCAAGAAAGATAGCTACCCTCTGCCTAGGATCAGCGATACTCTGGACGCAATGGAAGGAGCACAATGGTTCTCAACTTTGGACCTGAAAAGTGGATACTGGCAAGTAGAAATCCATCCTGAAGACAAAGAGAAGACAGCGTTCTCGACAGGAAACGGATTGTGGCAGTTCAAAGTGATGCCTTTTGGACTGTGCAATGCTCCAGCGACTTTTGAGCGCCTTATGGAATGCATCCTGCAAGGACTCACTTGGAAATCTTGCCTGGTCTATTTGGATGACGTCATCGTATACGGGAAAACATTTGACGAACATTGTACAAATCTGAGAGCCGTGTTTCAAAGACTTCGAGAAGCCCACCTCAAGCTCAATCCAGAAAAGTGTTCACTCTTCAAAACCGAAGTGAAATACCTGGGACATATCATCTCATCCCAAGGAGTTAAGACGGATCCTGATAAGGTTGACACCGTGAAGAATTGGCCAACACCACAGGACAAACATCAACTCCGAAGCTTTCTGGGTCTAGCCACCTACTATAGGCGCTTCGTCAAGAATTTTGCTGAGATCGCCAAGAGTCTACATCAGCTAACGGAAAAGGGAAAGCAGTTTAAATGGTCAGGTGAGTGCGAGCGCAGCTTTCAAGAGCTCAAGCAACGCTTGTGTAATGCACCAGTGCTGACCTACCCGACTCCAGGAAAACCGTTCATCATTGATGCTGATGCCAGCAATGTCGGGATTGGTGCTGTATTGTCACAGGTACATGATGGCGAAGAAAAGGTGGTTGCCTATTACAGCAAGGTACTCTCAAAGTCGGAAAGAAACTATTGTGTGACCAGAAGAGAACTTCTTGCACTGATTTTGGCAACAAAGCACTTCCATAAGTATCTCTATGGACAGAAGTTTCTTCTCCGAACCGACCATGGAGCACTAAACTGGCTTTTGAATTTCAAGAATCCAGAGGGTCAAGTGGCGAGATGGATTGAGAGGCTGCAGACGTACGATTATGAAATTCAACATCGGAAGGGGAAGCTTCACTCAAATGCTGATGCACTATCTCGGAGACCATGTAAGCAAGACTGTAAGCATTGCAGACGCCAAGAAGAAAAAGAAGTGGTTACTGTCCTACGAACCAGAACCGATCCCATTTATGGCTGGAGCAACGACGAGTTGAGGAAGGCTCAACAAGAGGACCCAGATATTGAACCCATCCTCGCATGCAAGGAACAGCAGGAAAAAACCAGAATGGGCTGATATCTCCGACAGAAGTCCGGCTCTAAAGGCCTATTGGGCACAGTGGGACTCATTGCATGTCCAAGAGGGTGTCCTTCGACGTAAATGGGAATCAGCAGATGGAAAGTCCTATGTAATGCAGCTAGTCTTACCGAGATCAAAGATTGTGGACGTTCTGCGAGAGATGCATGATGGAGTTTCGGGAGGCCATCTAGGAGTAAACAAGACGCTAGAAAAGGTTCGACAACGATTCTATTGGCTACATGCAAGGGAAGATGTCGAGAAGTGGTGCCGAAAATGTGATACCTGTGCTGCCACCAAAGGCCCGAACAAAAACAATCACAGCCAAATGCAGCAGTATAATGTCGGATCACCCTTTGAAAGGATTGCAATAGACGTGGCGGGTCCATTTCCGGAAACAAATAATGGAAATCGTTATATTCTGGTCGTCATGGATTACTTCAGCAAGTGGCCTGAAGCATACGCCATACCGAATCAAGAAGCCAAAACAGTCGCAGACCAAATTGTGTTCAACTGGGTGAGCAGATTCGGTGTTCCATTAGAACTGCATTCCGACCAGGGAAGGAACTTTGAATCAAACATATTCCAGGAAGTTTGTGGGCTCCTTCACATTAAGAAGACAAGAACAACACCACTCCACCCACAATCTGATGGCATGGTCGAACGGTTCAACCGAACCCTTAAGGAACATCTTTGCAAAGTTGTGGACGACAACCAGCGAGATTGGGATCGACACATTCCACTGTTTTTGATGGCGTATCGAAGTGCAAGACATAGCTCAACTGGCCATACACCGTCTGAGATTTTAATGGGAAGGAACATCAGACTGCCGAGCGAAATCAAATTTGGATGTCCCACGTCGGAACCGCAAGCCGAGGATGTCTACTTGGATGACCTGAGAGAAAGACTCCTTCAGATCCACGACGATACCAGGTCAAAAATGAAGATGTTCAGTGACCGAATGAAGACACGCTACGATATACGAGCGACAACAACAGAGTTCCAAGCAGGAGATCGAGTGTGGCTTTACAATCCCCATCGACAAAAAGGGTTGTCACCGAAACTTCAACGGGACTGGGAAGGTCCATATACAGTGATTAGCAAAATCAACGACGTCGTGTACCGGATACAAAAAGGAGTCAGAGGTAAACTTAAAGTCGTACATCGCGACCGACTACATCGCTACAGTGGTGATGGGAATGATGGATTTGTTCGGGACGATCAATCCTAAGGAGGGGGCAATGTAATGTGTATACACTTTATTTATCTCATACGCTCTGTATCCCCTTCTATTGTAATGTCTAATAGTAATGTGTATACTTTATTATCTCTTACTCTCTGTATCTCTTTCTATATTTAATGTACACACTTTTCTTACTCTCTTTACTTACTCTGTATCTCTTTCTATATTTAATGTACACACTTTTCATTACTCTCTTTACTTACTCTGTATCTCTTGTTTATTTAATGTACATACTCTCTTTACTTAATATCGTTTAATTGTAGTAGTAAACACTCGTGAGGGGCAATAATTAATTAAGATTAAGAGAAACTTTTTGTTTAGCATTAAGAACGTTAGCCCCTACAAAAATCCCAGTATTTTCTCTCGAACTTTCAGCTTCCCCAAGAACCAATAGGAGCCAATAGTAGTTTCTAGAACCCATCATTTTTGATATAAATAGCCGTTTGGTGGCGAGGCGAGTTAGTTGATTGTGAACTGCGATAAGTAAAGTACACTGTGTTTGAAAAGTTATAATTGAAAGTGTTGAATAAATAAGTTTGTGAGTGATTTGAATAAAGTGAATTTGTGTTTTATTTAAAAAGTGAATAAGTTTTAATTGTCGGACCAAGCCGAATATTACAATATATTAAGTAAGAATTCAATTCCTGTTGCAACGGAATTGACTGTTTGGTTGTATACAATCTGAAAAAGAGTAACAAATATAAAAGGAGCAAAAAGAGTACACTCTCATTGAAAAATGGAAAACAACAAACAACAAAGGTGTACCAACTATCATAAGTCAAACAACAAAAAACTATATTCGAGAGTCGAATAACTTCAAAATTCTATCCGCAGTATGATTCTACTTCTACTTTTATCAGCAGTATCGTGTTTTTTTTGTAATACATGTAATCTACTACTGCGGATGCGGATAGCTTTGCCAAAAAAACACAGCTATTATTGTGAAATTTTGTTTAGAAATGAGACCAATTTCTGAATCAATGGATACTTTTGTGAAATATCACATCTTTCGATAATTTCCCTGGAGATATGTTAAGTCCCAGGTCTCCATGAATAAGTTAGAAACTATTCACGTGTTAGAAGCCAACATTACTAGTGCCCCATACAGATTTCAACTCGATTGTAAACTGAGTTGTCAACTAGGTTTGTGTTCGAGCACACACTGCATAGACTGAGTTGGAACGCATTGCTTCTAACTGTCAAAAAAGCAATTCTTGTTATTTTTAGAAATAGATCAACTTGCTTTAAATTCAAAAATTCGACTAATGCTGTTTTGACCAGAGGAGGATACCGCAAATTTTATTTTACTGTTACTTCGTGTCTGTGAATAAATGAGAAAATACAGCAACAAAAATGAGGTAGAAGGACCATATTTACTGTGATAGTATTGGTAAAAACACATACTATTGCAGTTACTATGGTCCATAGCTTGTAGGCATTGTAATTTTGGCAGCTCGGTTTCCCATCTCCAACCACCTCATCTGTGGTTTTGACAGCAAATCAACCAACTTGAACTTGTCCACATGCAGTTCAATTCAGTTGAAGGACTTCAACTTCAACTTCAAAAAAATCAAAATCTTTTGAATTTTCTTCAACCAACCATTCAACTGTCAAATCGATGAAATGACAAGGCCACACACAGGTTGATTTACATTTGATTTGATTCAGTTGACGATTGAGTTGAACTGTGTATGGTACGCTTTATTCGTGAAATACCAGTCACTCGAACATCCCAATGAACAAATAACAAATTTAGACGTAGTCGTGGCCAACATTAACATATTGTAATATTCGGCTTGGTCCGACAATTAAAACTTATTCACTTTTTAAATAAAACACAAATTCACTTTATTCAAATCACTCACAAACTTATTTATTCAACACTTTCAATTATAACTTTTCAAACACAGTGTACTTTACTTATCGCAGTTCACAATCAATCAATTCGCCTCGCCACCAAACGGCTATTTATATCAAAAATGATGGGTTCTAGAAACTACTATTGGTTCCTATTAGTTCTTGGGGAAGCTGAATGTTCGAGAGAAAATACTGGGATTTTTGTAGGGGCTAACGTTCTTAATGCTAAACAAAAAGTTTCTCTTAATCTTAATTAATTATTGCCCCTCACGAGTGTTTACTACTACAATTAAACGATATTAAGTAAAGAGAGTATGTACATTAAATAAACAAGAGATACAGAGTAAGTAAAGAGAGTAATGAAAAGTGTGTACATTAAATATAGAAAGAGATACAGAGTAAGTAAAGAGAGTAAGAAAAGTGTGTACATTAAATATAGAAAGAGATACAGAGAGTAAGAGATAATAAAGTATACACATTAGTATTAGACATTACAATAGAAGGAGATACAGAGCGTATGAGATAAATAAAGTGTATACACATTACATTGCCCCCTCCTTAGGATTGATCGTCCCGAACAAATCCATCATCTTCATCACCACTGTAGCGATGTAGTCGGTCGCGATGTACGACTTTAAGTTTACCTCTGACTCCTTTTTGTATCCGGTACACGACGTCGTTGATTTTGCTAATCACTGTATATGGACCTTCCCAGTCCCGTTGAAGTTTCGGTGACAACCCTTTTTGTCGATGGGGATTGTAAAGCCACACTCGATCTCCTGCTTGGAACTCTGTTGTTGTCGCTCGTATATCGTAGCGTGTCTTCATTCGGTCACTGAACATCTTTATTTTTGACCTAGTATCGTCGTGGATCTGAAGGAGTCTTTCTCTGAGGTCATCCAAGTAGTCATCCTCGGCTTGCGGTTCCGACGTGGGACATCCAAATTTAATTTCACTCGGCAATCTGATGTTCCTTCCCATCAAAATCTCAGACGGTGTATGGCCAGTTGAGCTATGTCTTGCACTTCGATACGCCATCAAAAACAGTGGAATGTGTCGGTCCCAATCTCGCTGGTTGTCGTCCACAACTTTGCAAAGATGTTCCTTAAGGGTTCGGTTGAACCGTTCGACCATGCCATCAGATTGTGGGTGGAGTGGTGTTGTTCTTGTCTTCTTGATGTGAAGAAGCCCACAAACTTCCTGGAATATGTTTGATTCAAAATTCCTTCCCTGGTCGGAATGCAGTTCTAATGGAACACCGAATCTGCTCACCCAGTTGAACACAATTTGGTCTGCGACTGTTTTGGCTTCTTGATTCGGAATGGCGTATGCTTCAGGCCACTTGCTGAAGTAATCCATGACGACCAGAATATAACGATTTCCATTATTTGTTTCCGGAAATGGACCCGCCACGTCTATTGCAATCCTTTCAAAGGGTGATCCGACATTATACTGCTGCATTTGGCTGTGATTCTTTTTGTTCGGGCCTTTGGTGGCAGCACAGGTATCACATTTTCGGCACCACCTCTCGACATCTTCCCTTGCATGTAGCCAATAGAATCGTTGTCGAACCTTTTCTAGCGTCTTGTTTACTCCTAGATGGCCTCCCGAAACTCCATCATGCATCTCTCGCAGAACGTCCACAATCTTCGATCTCGGTAAGACTAGCTGCATTACATAGGACTTTCCATCTGCTGATTCCCATTTACGTCGAAGGACACCCTCTTGGACATGCAATGAGTCCCACTGTGCCCAATAGGCCTTTAGAGCCGGACTTCTGTCGGAGATATCGGCCCATTCTGGTTTTTCCTGGTGTTCCTTGCATGCGAGGATGGGTTCAATATCTGGGTCCTCTTGTTGAGCCTTCCTCAACTCGTCGTTGCTCCAGCCATAAATGGGATCGGTTCTGGTTCGTTGAACAGTAACCACTTCTTTTTCTTCTTGGCGTCTGCAATGCTTACAGTCTTGCTTACATGGTCTCCGAGACAGTACATCAGCATTTGAGTGAGGCTTCCCCTTCCGATGTTGAATTTCATAATCGTACGTCTGCAGCCTCTCAATCCATCTCGCCACTTGACCCTCTGGATTCTTGAAATTCAAAAGCCAGTTTAGTGCTCCATGGTCGGTTCGGAGAAGAAACTTCTGTCCATAGAGATACTTATGGAAGTGCTTTGTTGCCAAAATCAGTGCAAGAAGTTCTCTTCTGGTCACACAATAGTTTCTTTCCGACTTTGAGAGTACCTTGCTGTAATAGGCAACCACCTTTTCTTCGCCATCATGTACCTGTGACAATACAGCACCAATCCCGACATTGCTGGCATCAGCATCAATGATGAACGGTTTTCCTGGAGTCGGGTAGGTCAGCACTGGTGCATTACACAAGCGTTGCTTGAGCTCTTGAAAGCTGCGCTCGCACTCACCTGACCATTTAAACTGCTTTCCCTTTTCCGTTAGCTGATGTAGACTCTTGGCGATCTCAGCAAAATTCTTGACGAAGCGCCTATAGTAGGTGGCTAGACCCAGAAAGCTTCGGAGTTGATGTTTGTCCTGTGGTGTTGGCCAATTCTTCACGGTGTCAACCTTATCAGGATCCGTCTTAACTCCTTGGGATGAGATGATATGTCCCAGGTATTTCACTTCGGTTTTGAAGAGTGAACACTTTTCTGGATTGAGCTTGAGGTGGGCTTCTCGAAGTCTTTGAAACACGGCTCTCAGATTTGTACAATGTTCGTCAAATGTTTTCCCGTATACGATGACGTCATCCAAATAGACCAGGCAAGATTTCCAAGTGAGTCCTTGCAGGACGCATTCCATAAGGCGCTCAAAAGTCGCTGGAGCATTGCACAGTCCAAAAGGCATCACTTTGAACTGCCACAATCCGTTTCCTGTCGAGAACGCTGTCTTCTCTTTGTCTTCAGGATGGATTTCTACTTGCCAGTATCCACTTTTCAGGTCCAAAGTTGAGAACCATTGTGCTCCTTCCATTGCGTCCAGAGTATCGCTGATCCTAGGCAGAGGGTAGCTATCTTTCTTGGTCACATCGTTCAACCTTCGATAGTCCACGCAAAAGCGGGTTGATCCGTCTTTCTTCTTTACCAGGACCACTGGAGACGCCCAAGGGCTTTTTGAGTTTTCTTCTTTCATGGTGGTTATCAGTTCTTCAACCTCACCTTGTTTGGCTAGTGGAAGGCGTCTTGCAGGTTGACGAATCGGCTTTGCATCCCCGGTGTTGATTCGATGTTGAACCAGTTGTGTTCTGCCATATTTCCCTTGCGATGATGAAAAGATGTCTGCAAATTCTTCGAGGAGACCTTCTGCAGTTCTTCGTTGTTGGTGGCCAAGATTAGAGGACTTGAGAATGTTCGTCTTTATGGAGTTCAGCTCTTTGGACTTCAATGTTTGCCTTGGGTCTTCTTCGCTGATCCTTGTTATCGCTGATACAGATTCGCATTGTCCGACAATCTCACCTTTTCTAAGCTTAACTTCGTACGGCTTGATGTTGAGTATTCGTACGGGAACCATGTTCTTTACAGGTCTAACAAGAGTCTTCCCAATGGTGACGTTTTGGGAGGACTTTACAGATGCTGGTTCGACCATGAGGTATCGATGGCTGCCAGGCTTACCTTTCAATTTCGTCCACACGAATACTTCTGAAGAAGCAGGCAAAGTCAGATCTTCTTTGATGACGGTTTTCACAGATAACGAGGTCTCATACGAGTGGATCCCATAGATCATCGGAATCTCGATGTTTCGATATTTCAGGACTTGGTTCCCGATGTCCAATATCACTCCGTGATCTTTCATGAAATCGACACCGACAATGCACTCGTCGCATATATCTGCTACCAGGAACAGGTGAGAGAATTCCAGCTCTGCCATCCGGATCTTAAGACGTACCTCACCATAAACTTTTGCGGCTTCTCCAGTTGCAGTCCTTAGACGATAGCTGTTGGTGTTGTGGAGCCATGTCTTCTTAACGAGGTCCTGTCGTACAATGGACGCCGTGGCACCGGTGTCGATGGTAGCCACACATTTGTTGCCGTTTATACTTGCTTCCACGGTCAGGCTCTTGTTGTCACGTTTCGTTTGAGAAACCTGGATGGTGTTTCTGTAGCTATCGGTACTAGAAGCCAGCTTCGGTCCCTCGAAGTTGGTGGGATGGGAAACAACTTGGGAAGCAACATTGTTGTAGGTGTAACTTTGACCAGTTGACATATTTCTGTGTTCACAGTGTTGGCATGCGGTTCCTCTTCGCGGTAATCTGCACTGTCGTTGAAGATGCCCGGTCTTGTTGCAGTTCCAGCATCGTGCTGGTCCGTCTCGCTGACTTCTTTCCAGAGTAGTCTTCTGACAAGAGCATTCTTGGGCTTCCAATTCTCTCACACGATGCACGTTTTGGGAAGCTTGTTCTGCGGCTTCCATTGTTAGAGCAAAAGCCAATGCTTCTGGTAGTGTTTGCTTTCCGGCAGTGCGAATAGCCCTTTGGAGATTTATATCGCCCACAGCTCTCACAAAGGCTTCAACAGCAAGTTGATTTATTATCTCGTTGCCAGCTGTTGGGTATGCCAGGTGGACTAATCGCTCGATATCTGCCTGAAGCTGCTGCAGAGTTTCACCTCTTTTCTGTGCCCTGTTGTTTAGTTGTACTCGGAAGACTTCTGTCATGTGGCTATCCCCAAACCGCTGTTCGATTGCGTTTACCAGAACTTTGAAGTCACCGTTCTTCTCTGCTGGGATGGTTTGTAGCAGTTCAGCAGCTGCTCCTCTCAAGGCAAGCGTAAGAGCAATGTATTTTTCGTCATCGTCCCAGCCGTTTGTTAACGCTGCTGCTTCAAACTGTTTCTTGTAGATTGACCACGGTATCTGACCATCAAAGCTTGGAGGATTCACTTCTCTCTTTCTTGAGCACTCACCAGAAGGTTCTCGAGCTTTCATCTTTCGCACTTTTCTAGTTCGCTTGTAATGGTTTCGATCTGTTCGTCTATTTTCTTGAAACGTGCATTAGTCGTTGAATTTTGTTTTTCGACACGCTCATCGAGAGTATTGATTTTGTCTTCGAAGTCCGCAAACCTGCCTTCTAGCAGATTTTTCTGTTCATCAAACCGATCTCGAACGTCATCCCTTTGAGCTTGTAGTTGTTCCAGAACATCATTCTTTTGAGTTTCTAGTTGCTTGAGGACATTTCCTTCCAGTTGTTTGAGGACATTCTCTTGCTCGGTCTTCTGCTCGTTTCTTTGAGTTTCTAGTTGCTCCAGAACATTCTTGTTTTGAGTTTCTTGCTTCTTTTGATTCTCTTCAAATTTGGCTAGAAGAAGTGTCATCATGGTAGATAAGTCGGCAGTTGCATTTACCTCTTCCGATTTTGCTTCCACTTCGAAAGCAAACGCATCTGGGTCTTCATTTTGTTCTTCCAGATATTCCTGTAGCCGTTTTACGAGTTCGATTTTATATCCTGCCGCACTTAAGCCACGTTTGCTTAATTCGGCCTTTAGCTCAGCGACAGTTAAGTCTTTCAAAACTTTACTTATCATTTTTTTTTAACTTCACTATTTCACACAAAATAGTTTAATCACTGTTCACTGTTTTATTCTCAATAAGTTTTAATCCCACTTCTGACACCAATGTAATATTCGGCTTGGTCCGACAATTAAAACTTATTCACTTTTTAAATAAAACACAAATTCACTTTATTCAAATCACTCACAAACTTATTTATTCAACACTTTCAATTATAACTTTTCAAACACAGTGTACTTTACTTATCGCAGTTCACAATCAATCAATTCGCCTCGCCACCAAACGGCTATTTATATCAAAAATGATGGGTTCTAGAAACTACTATTGGTTCCTATTAGTTCTTGGGGAAGCTGAATGTTCGAGAGAAAATACTGGGATTTTTGTAGGGGCTAACGTTCTTAATGCTAAACAAAAAGTTTCTCTTAATCTTAATTAATTATTGCCCCTCACGAGTGTTTACTACTACAATTAAACGATATTAAGTAAAGAGAGTATGTACATTAAATAAACAAGAGATACAGAGTAAGTAAAGAGAGTAATGAAAAGTGTGTACATTAAATATAGAAAGAGATACAGAGTAAGTAAAGAGAGTAAGAAAAGTGTGTACATTAAATATAGAAAGAGATACAGAGAGTAAGAGATAATAAAGTATACACATTAGTATTAGACATTACAATAGAAGGAGATACAGAGCGTATGAGATAAATAAAGTGTATACACATTACAATATCATTTTTAAGAAACAAATGCTACAAATTCTATTTCAACGGATAATAAACATTTTAGCCCTTTACATACACATACAGACATATAATTTTAATTTTATTTATATTTTTGCTTGTTCGAAGGCTTTTGAATTTTGTTTACAAAGTGAACACTACTATTAACTGTCCCCAAACTTACCTAATATGGCAACGTCGTGCTCGACGTGCAGCAAGCAAGTAGTTGTTTCCGGTGAGTATTAATTCTCGTTCGATCGGTTGGCTCCAAGTTCGTTACTTAAATTCATTTTATTGTAGTTAATCCTTCCATATAATTTTCCATAGCCCTGCAAGTAAATGTTTTCAAATATTCTTCATTCGTTTTTCCGTGAAAATATGTAGTTTTCCTCCGTGCAATATGATCATGAAAATAATTTCGGTTCACTTGTTCTTCGGGTTTCGTTAATGGCATGCGTGTCGGTTGGTGAGTAATTTCCAACAGTCATTTTTGTGGTCATAATCTCGGTATATTCGATCGGAAAATAGAAAAAATTGTTTTCGGTCTTGTAAAGATTATTTTCTTCTCATAATTTCTATGAAATCTTTCTTCCCAAATGTGTTTTTATGAAGATGAAAATGTCAAAGTGAATTTTGTTAATATTATCAAATGTCTTTAAATCCCGGTGCTTATTTTCTATTTTCAATGAAGAAGTAATAGATCGTCAATTCACGGATATGCAATGCCCTTTATGGTGAGTAATTTTACGGATACATTTTCCCTTATTTTTGTTTGTTTGGAATTTTGGATAGACAATTTCCTTTTGATAAGCTTAATTTTTTTAGCTGTTTCTCCCATTCTTTCCATTTCTGACTTATCAAACGTCCGTCGACTCCGAAAATTCAAGTGGAAGATCATTCCAGAAACATAGAAACCTTGTAAGAATTCGAACAAAAGCAACATTTTCATTTTATTGAATAAAAACAATATAAATTCCGTTAGATGTTTGTTGATTAAAATAAATAATTGAAACAAGTTAGTACTTCAGCACTAAGCTATAGCTTTGTCAGCATATCCGGTCAAGAAATCATCACAATCCGAACCCTCAGTTAAATATGCCATCAATTGTTCTTCAATCAGATTTGCAACATCTTCTTGGTTTTGGCTACTATCGTTCCGAGTTGATTGTGAAATCAGATTCGATGAAACTGCAGCATTACACTCCATAGACTTTACTTCTCGTGGAACAGCCATAAGTGCCGTCAGATCGTCGAATAATTCAACAAGTCCTAGTTTACAGTGTTCGTTGGGAACATTGGCTTCTGTATGAACACAAATTGACACGTAATAGGTTTCAGATATTAACTCCTCTTGGAATTGCTTCCAAAAAACCATGTAATTGCAGTAGACGCTTTTGGAAATCTCCTCCGATGACAAAACTTGCAATTGAATACAAGGATCCAAGTCAGAATCGTAGTTGGATAAATTTTCACTGAAATGAGAAGTCATGAAGCTTTTTCTCTTCTATCCGAGATGAAGGGCAACTCACGTTAGCTGGATAAATGGTTCAACAAATTTAAGATCCTCCACCCAGATGTATTTGGGATTTCTGCTTAGCTCGAAATATCCCAAATATCTTCCTACCATGTCTCTAGTTAGGATGTGACGCATCCACATCCACATTCCGCGATATATTCGTTCTAAAAAACAAAATTGATGGAGATGAGATTTGAACTCGGTCAAGGAAATTCAATATTTACCCCAATAAATCCTTTGTGACGCAGTGAGATTGTAATCTGCTCCGTTTTCCAAAAGGGTCGATACGATTACCGGCCATAAGGAATTTGTTCCATCATCATCGATAGGATTCCCATTTGTGTACAAGATCGGATATTTTTTAACTTCAAGGATAAAAGCTCGAATAGCTGCAAACGAATAATTGTGAAATTGAAAACTGATATTATTTGTTGGTTGTTTATTTTGATTTTCCATCGTGAAAAATTTGTTCTTTATTTTGGTTTTTTGATGTTTACAATTTTACATGCACTGAAACTTCCTAATTATTTCAAACTAGTATCTATATAATTCAAAACTAGCGGTAAATATCACAAATACAATCAACTTATACATATGTCCACGCACATATGGAAATGAATTCCTTATTCTACTACACACACTAGTAAACTTTCTGTGCCATTGTGAATTGTTCCAAAAAGAAGTTGAGGGTTGCGATGCACAGGGCTGTCGAAGTAGTTATTTCAGTACTGGTCTCAGCAAAACAAATGGGTTAACTTAAGACCCTGTTCACGCAGAACAGAGATTTCATTACCTAAGGGCCATTCAACCTGTCTCTTTCTTGTTTTGATAGCAGATCGCCGTGACTTGCCTTTTACAGATGTTAGGCAAGCAGAAAAAATAGATTTTTGCAAAGATCTTCAAATGCAATCTAATACAAACTCGAACAATACGTTTTGCAAATTGACAAAACGTCGGCTAAGGGTGCAAACCTCGCAACTCCATTTTTAGAAATTTTACAGGAGAGTGATTTATAAGTTTCAATTTTGTATTACTTGTAAGGATTTAATATTAAAAATACAGTAAGTACCACATATTATTTATGTCTGTGTTATTGAGTAAAAACAGTAACAAAACTTTTAAAAATAACTTGCTTACCATAATTTTGTGACTTACGAGTTTTTCTTCTTCAAAAATCAAAAGGAAATGAAAGGATTTATGAGGTTTTCTATGTAATGAAATCCCAACGTAAGTCTATTTAAATATTGTATTAAAACATTTCAATTCCCAGTGTCACCTACAGGTGACAGGAGTTTAAATAATTTTTTTCCTTAAAATAACGCTTACGCTTAATTCTCATTTTTGGAAGAAAATAACGAAAAGTAGTGAAAAGGCCATTAAGGAATACGTTTTTGTTTTAAAAAAAGGTTAATTAAGGAAAAAAAAATCAATAATACCATAAATTAACTTTACATCAATAATAAAATAAATAATCAAGAAATCATAATTTAAGAATTTCAATGAAAGACATTTTTAGTTCGAATACATTTCGTCAAACAAGGATAATGTAGTGCATTAGAATACAAGGTGTGAGACGTGAGAGAAATAACATTTAATTCGAAAATCTTGAAATTAAAGTTCATTTCGCCGCAAAGCTGTTTCCAAAAACCGAGCAAAAAGGAAAACTTTTTTTCATTATTTTTGTTTGTCTCGAAAGTTCATAACGGTTCGTGAAATTTCTGGAAAAAACTGAAAGAAAATTATTATGAACTATAATAAAAAGAATAGAGGAGAAGGTGGGAATATGGAACCTGTTGTTAATTAGGAACCCCCCTCTTAAAACCAAAACAGATAGTGCCATCTTTTAGCGAATAGCAACATTTCGTGAAGTCTCATAGCAAATACTCATATTGCCTAGATACACAACTTTTGCCTTGATCATTTCGCCGCAAAGCTGTTTCCAAAAACCGAGCAAAAAGGAAAACTTTTTTTCATTATTTTTGTTTGTCTCGAAAGTTCATAACGGTTCGTGTTTTCGTCTGGTTTAAAATTCATAAATATTTTTAAGTGTTCGGATTTACAATTTCTAAGGTAAGATTTTTTTAATTTCCTTGAAAAGTCCCGAAAAACAATGTTTTTTTTATTAAAATATGAAGTCTTGTAATATGGAACCCGTAGAGGAATCTAATATGGAACCGGGTTCCATATTACCCTTACGTCTTTTTATTAACGGTGGACGTGGTAGGAGTGGTGTGAACACCTGACACAGAAGTCTTGATCAATTGGAAACAACATCAGAATCCCATGCTGCAATATCTTCTGGTGATTCTGTTCTTTCGGAAAGCGGCAACGGACGCACCCCAACAGAAGCAGACAATGATGTAAGTGGCATGTTCTGACCCCAAGGCCGAATAGCCTTGATCATGATCATCGTGGTGAGGTTTGGGTGCTGTGCCAATCCTGCAATCTTGGGGGACTTAATGATTGCGCAGGATGCGATCATGACTATTATGTATGCAATTTTTGTACTCATACGTAAAATGTTATTTTAACATACATTTAATATGGAACCCAGATCTCCATAAAAGGAGCATTAAATTCAAAAATGTTATAAGTACTTTTTTTGAATAAAGTAAAATATTAATTACAAAAAGTACTCAGAACATGTTTTTTTTTCTTATATATATTGGAAAAATATATACTTATTATTATTGAATACTATTTAATGTCTTCAGCTAATAGTACGGGAGGCAGCGCTTAATATTTAAAGTCATTTGCTCAAGGCTGAAATTAATATATATTGTTGTTTTCGACCCATCTTTGACGAAAGTGAGTGTCAGTCGCCTAGCTAGTGGTGGAATCAGAAATGGCAGCTCGTCAAAGTGGCAAAAAAATCCCAAAAAAAAAGTCATTTGCTCAAAGCCCAAAATTTGTGTGACGGTTATTTGGATCAATACAAACACAAAAACGACCGTCAGCCGCTTGGACAGTGGTGGATTGACCGTCAGTCGGCCCCATGAACATGCCAAAAAAAAATGTTTACAAAGTCATTTGCTCAAGCATGAAATCCATACAGTCGAATATTTATTCTATTTTAGTAATAAAAGGGACCGTCAGTCACTCGTTTAGTGGTGGAAAGACCGTCAGTCGGCGTCATGAAAATTTTGCTGGGAAGACGTTATGAGGAAAGGTTTGGGTGCAAAAATTAAAAACCTATCAAACGAGAAGCAAAACCACCATTTTGCAAACCCGAAACCTTATAACCTTGGCCGCCATTTTGTTTTTAACGCTTTTTTTTATTTTTGCTTGCAACTCCGTCAGTTTTCATTTAAGAGAAAAATGCCCGATAACAAAGTTATAGGAAATTTTATTTCCTAAAAAAAATATTAAGTAACTTTTTTCTCTTAACCTTACCGTTTAGGAGCTACAGCTGATTTTTTGGTTTTAGTGCCCTATTTTCTTTAACCGGCCATATTTTTAATAACAAAAGGAAAGGAACTACATATTTCCTATTTATATTCTTTTCACAAAATGCACTTCTCCAATGGTATGTGAGATAAATGCAAGAGCAGGCCGCAATTAAGTTTCTAAAGTGGCCGGTATCCCATAACTATCGAATAAATTTTAAAGGCGGTACGTTAAATGAAAAAATAACTATATAATTACATGCTTTATAAAAGGCGCGGTTTGTCTAAATGAAGTATTTGTGTTTTAATGTTCTGCCAAAAAAAAGTGCTTAAGATGTCTGCCCAAACGAAGGCTTTTTGTGTTTTTTGTTTAAAAAAAAATGAACCGCTTCATTTATTTACTTTAAGTGCCAAAGAAAAGTGCAAAACACTTCTTGAAATTCGAAAAAAATTTGTATTTATAAACCTTTGGCTTACCACAGTCAACTCCAAATTACATGCTTCTTCCTGAAACTGGCCTTTCACCTACATATCTTTTCACTTTAAGAATGCATTTTGAATATATCATAAAAGCACTAGCCTCTGATGATAGTCGACTTCCGAAAATACTAGCAAAACACAGCGTATACAAAAATATTAGCTGTGTGGGGCTACATTGCACTCTGTAGATATCCAGGATGCATCTCTAAGGGAAACATTAACACACATACTTGAATCAATGGATGCACGGATAAGAGTAGATCTTATAGAAGAAGCCAAAGGCTCATCGCGTCGATCACTGTATCCAAAACTTGGATATAATTTAAATGAACTTAATTATTTCTCTGACAATTTTGGCGTGTTTGAAATCTCTAACATTTTCCGCATTAAGGGAGAGCTCCTTGATTTAAATTATTAAAGACCATATTTTACAACCGGAATACTTCACTTTGTAACTTACAAGAACAAGAAACATCTTACCACTTTCTATCCGTGTGCCCGATTTTAAAAGTAGGTACTAAGATTCGTATACTTTAAAAAATCAATACTAAGTGAAGTAGAATCCATTAGTATCTTAAAAGGACAGAACTGGAAACTTCTTGTCCAATTTTGCATTGAAACTCTAAGGTATTGAAAAGATTTTTGTTTTTCAGAATAGGATCGTATTTTTTTTTTACCTCCAAAAAAAAACAGTTATTAGGCATTTAAATATGCATGTTTAATTTATTGAAGATATTCATATATTAAAGATATTAAAGTACTGCAGGTGGCCATGGTTCAGAGGATAGAGTAGTGGATTGCTAAGCTGAACGCTACGGGTTCAAACCCCAGCTTCAGCAGCATTCTTTTTCTACAAAAACCGCCAGCTTATCTGAGGCCACCTGTGCGATAACATGAGACTATACAAATCTAAGTCTCCTCCTCTGAGCCACGTAGGTTTCTGTTATGTGTGCTTTCTTTCTATGTATCTATCTGTCTCTCACTGTTGTATGTCTTGTTCTATCCAAGCCGATGGTCTCAGTCACCAGTGCTGCTATGTGTCTGTAGTTCGTTACATTTATGTGCGAAGTACTGTGAAATGTAATGTAATGTAGATATTAAAGTACCTACATATTAGTAAAAGTCATTACAGAATTATATAATAAAATTGTTATCTTTTTAATTATAAAAATATTAAAAATCAAATGAGTTGACATCTGGCAGACGGTTTCTAACCACCGCCAAATTTTATTTATTATATATTTTCTTTTTAATTTTATATTAAAATTGAAAAAATAAACTAACTAACTAACTAGTTATGGGATACCGGCCACTTTAGAAACTAAATTGCGGCTTGCTCTTGCATTTATCTCACAAACCATTGGAGAAGTGCATTTTGTGAAAAGAATTTTGTAATTTAGCTTTTTTTCATAATCTTTGTTTGAATTTTGAATTATTATTATTATTTTTTTATTTGCCAAAAATCAAATGAAATGTCAATTTTTGCAACATTATAATATATTTTATAGGAAAGTACTACGTACTGATATTTGCTCTATCTTAAAAGATATTGTATCTTACTGAGTAATTATAACAATAAATAAACTAAACTAAATATAAATAGGAAATAGTTCCTTTCCTTTTGTTATTAAAAATATGGCCGGTTAAAGAAAATAGGGCACTAAAACTAAAAAATCAGCTGTAGCTCCTAAACGGTAAGTTTAAGAGAAAAAAGTTACTTAATATTTTTTTTAGGGAATAAAATTTCCTATAACTTTGTTATCGGGCATTTTTCTCTTAAATGAAAACTGACGGAGTTGCAAGCAAAAATAAAAAAAAACGTTAAAAACAAAATGGCGGCCAAGGTTATAAGGTTTCGGGTTTGCAAAATGGTGGTTTTGCTTCTCGTTTGATAGGTTTTTAATTTTTGCACCCAAATCTTTCCTCATAACGTCTTCCCAGGAAAAAACTAAGTTTTTTGTACAGATTCACTAAAAAGGCAAAATTTTCATGACGCCGACTGACGGTCTTTCCACCACTAAACGAGTGACTGACGGTCACTTTTATTACTTAAATAGAATAAATATTCGACTGTATGGATTTCATGCTTGAGCAAATGACTTTGTAAAACATTTTTTTTTGGCATGTTCATGGGGCCGACTGACGGTCAATCCACCACTGTCCAAGCGGCTGACGGTCGTTTTTGTGTTTGTATTGATCCAAATAACCGTCACACAAATTTTGGGCCTTGAGCAAATGACTTTTTTTTTTGGGATTTTTTTGCCACTTTGACGAGCTGCCATTTCTGATTCCACCACTGGCGCGGCGACTGACGCTCACTTTCGTCAAAGATGAGTCGAAAACAACAATATATATTAATTTCAGCCTTGAGCAAATTCCTAAAAAAAATTCACGCTGCCTCCCGTACTATAACGGGTATGGAAAAAAAAGCTAAAAAACAAAATGGGGTTCCATATTCCCACCTTCTCCCCCTACCATAATCTTAAATAACCTTTAATGTGGCAGAGCATCGTAAAAAGAGTAATAATCTTGTGGAAGTGATTTTTTTAGTTCTTGCAAATGTTTGAATTTTTCTTCTGATATTTTAGAATAACCTAGGAATTTCTTCAAGACGAAGTGGCTCAAAAGGCTTAATACGTTGAGGTAAAGTGGTCCAAGCATCAGAGAAATTAATTTTGTATTCAATCGAACCTTCTTTATTATACTTAAGCGCATGAATTTTATCACCGCTTTTTTTTCCCGGTCGTATAGAATTCAAGAGATTTAGAGAGGAATATTTTTTAAAATAATCGAAGGTGAGGTATTTCACTTTGTAGGGAAAAGGATTCGACCGAGCTCTTTCACATACATCAACGTAATCAGCTGGGACGTTAATTACTTTGTTTCGGAGTTTTCTTTCGATGTTTGAATGCATGGAGTCTACTTCCATTTGGGTATGACCTAACCTTTCACAAGAATTTTCTGAAACAAGTCTATATTATGCAAAACTGTTAGTTTAAGCAAAGCGTTTGCTAAAATGCTGTTTCTATTTTGAGCATCGCATCCATCGCTATAAAAAAATATCTTTTTTTCTACATTATTAGGCAGAACTATTTCAACAATGAAGTTGCATAAAATTGTTGAAAATTCATCTGCACTTACTCCACCTTCTGCCTCGTTTCAAATAAAACAAAAACCTTCGTGAGACATAAGGTCATAAACTGTAAAGTTGTGTTCTATGAGTTTTTGACGGTAGTACAAAGAAGATACATTTGACTTTGGGAAAAGGAGTACCGATTGCAAATCTACAGTAAATACTTTTTTCGACGTGTCATTCTTATCTTTATTTTTTTCATGCCGAGCTTCGTCTTTAAGCCTTATGTCATGTGCTCATGATATACTGTTCAGATACATTGCCAGTTTCATACACAACACCAGAGGCGGCGTAAGGCGTGGGCGACGTGGGCCATCGCCCACGGCCTCGCGGTACAAGGGGCCTCGCGCCTCAAATATTTTTATGCATTGCTTCAGTGAAAATAAAATAAAAATAGAAAGTAATCAATTTTGTTGTGAAACATTTTTTTAGTCTGGCAACATTTGCTTACGTTGCGTAACTATCGTGAGTAAATCCTTGACGTGCCGGAGAATTCCTTGTTTTATGTGTTTACTTTCTTTGCTAGGAAGCCAACAAATCAAATCAAAGTAGATACCACACGCCCGCAACGCAGTCGCTAGCAAAGATTAATAGCGTTTTTTTTTGGTAATCCGGAATTGAACATAGAACTGTCCGATTCCGGACTCCAAACGAACAGGCAAACACATTTTTTTGCTTCTAAGTAGGGTTGCTTAAACATCGATAGTCTATCGATAGTATCGATAGTAAAAAACTATCGCGTATATTCGATGGTGTTAAAAAACTATCGATTGTTTATTTTGAGCAATTTTTTTTTTCAAAAGCAGACAAGAATTGACTTATTTGCGAAACAAATTTAAGATAAAACATCTTCTATTCATTCAACATTTATGAAACTCTTATTTTTCTCTTTTTGGTATTTTTTAATGAATTGAAAAACGTGTTTTCGTTGAAGCTGCTTCATTTTTAAGTGTTTTGTTTTATGTTTTGAAATATGTTTCCGTCTTTTTTTATGAATGAGCTGAAAATGTTATGTTCCTTAGGACTGCTACTACACGACACTTCATCAGTAGTGACTCTTTTCGAACTATGTTTGATATGAGAAAGTTTTACCGCAGGTTAAATTTAAAGTGAGTCCCCGCAGCTGACAAAATGAGTCATTTTGAAAATAAATCGTCCGAAGAATGACACATACTACATACATCATAAGAAGAAACGTCAAAAAAGACCAATGGAAAACGACATTATTCAGTCTGTTTTTCAGGGTTATTGTTCACATGTAATAAACTGACTGAGAAGAAGAATGTCAATAAACAGGCAGAAATGAAAAAAAAAACACTTTTTTCGTAAGCTTAAAGCGAAAGGGCTAACTATAATGAGCGGAAGCTAGTGTCAGATCCGAACCAAACGCTCCCTTCCGAACTGACATCTGAACACTTTACCCATAATGAATGGATGTGTCGGAAATATTTTTCAAAATAAAATATATGTTTCTATTTCCAATAATTTGAGAATTTCGGTTGCCATGCAACATACAGGCAATTTCAAGAAAATTATTACCTGAAATCAACATTCCTCTTGAGAAAAATCAATTATACCAATAAGCTGTCAAATTTTCGTCCGTAAAAAGCGAAAGGGAGCGCAGTTTACGTCCGTAAGCAAAACTGAATGAAAATTGACGAAACGGAGCAATTCACTATTAAGGGCACAATAAACGTATTCCTTGCATTCGCTCAGATACGGACGGCTCCGTCCGCTCCATTCCGTTCATTATAGTTAGCCCTTTAGCCATTAACTGTAGAATACTTAAAAAGTGAGTCAAATTGAAATATATATGAGCCAGCTTATTAAAAATGAGTCCCAGTGGTAACTGTGCATGAGATTTTGCACGGCTGGCAGTCCATATACAGTAATTCGATGAATAACTTTTGTCTATAAAATTACTTTTGTAAGTCCTATTTTGATTTAAAAAGAACAATCGATAGTATCGATACTATCGATAGTTTTTTTCGAAAACTATCGATACTATCGATAGGGCCGAAAAGCGATGTTTAAGCAACCCTACTTCTAAGGGTTGAATGGTTGTGTATTTGTGAAACCTCATATGCAGAATTGCAGATGACATGACATTGTTTTTAATTTCTTTATTTGTAAACATGGCAGCGAGTACGTATATGCGAGTGTGTGCATGTATGCGTGATTCTGTTTTTGATTCTGACTTCAAATTCGGAATCGTTTTTCTGTTCTATTCAGAACAAGAACTGTCATCTTGTGCCAAGTGAACGAGTACAGAACTGTTCGGAACAGTTCCGGACGACCAAAAAAAAAACGCTATAACTAAATAATAAGATGAGAACAGTGCTGCCATTCGTAGCATAATTATGCTACATGTATGATAATTATTGCTCCCGTATGATGTAAGATTGGAAACCATTATCATACGCAAAATGTATGATAATTTGATAATTTTCAAATGTGGAAAAAAATTCAGATCTATGTATATTTCATTTCACTTTAAATTACAATTTCTATTCTCTAGGAATTCTACTGCATACTTTGATTCCATTTCCATCACTATGTGACATATTAACCAAGTGAACTATGTGTATGTCAGCAACTTCCATTCTAAAAACGACCACATACACGCAATAATAAAATAACTCTACGCAAAATTTGCAAGACCCTCAAGCCAAACTTTGTTTTCATTTTTTTTTAACTGGGTTCTTCCGAAAGTTAATAAATACTGAACGCCTTTTTCAGTCTGAAATATGTATTTTAAAAGTCGCTCTTGAGCAAATTTGTTTCACATACAAAGAAGGTTTGCTCGATGTGCGCTCTGGGTCGCTCTGTGGAGCTCTGATCCCGCACTGAGCTGTTCGATGTCGCTCTTTTTTCGCCCGGTGGCATTTCCACCGTGTTCGGTGTGCATTTAGTGCTCGCAACGGAGGCGCACTGTACCGGCCCAATTTTTTTTCGGGCGAGAATTTTGGAGTTGTTCGAAACAGCTGTTGCTATATTACTCCAGTCATTTAAGGTTTTATCTGCGGAAAAATCGAGTAGATCTGCGAATTAAGAAAGCCACACGGAAAAAGTCTAAGGAGGCCAAATCACACGATGATCTACTGTGTGGCCGCATATGTGGATGCAAGAAAATTGGATTGATATATTCAAAAATATGTAGACATTGCCGTGGCCAATCATGCTTGAACAAAGAGTCAACCATAAACGAAGATTTCGATGTGTCAATTCCTCTTAATGAAATAGAAACTGAAGATTTTGAGATAGAAGGAGAAAAAACATTAGAGCAAATGTGAGCGCGTTCCAGAGTTGCAAGAGCTTAAATCATTTCACAGCTTAAGATAGTCCTTAATTCACAAGCTAGCAAGTGACTTGTGAATTAAACTTTTTCAATTCATAAGTCACCAAGTGAATTATGAATTAAATTTTTTCAATTCATAAGTCACCAAGTGAATTATGAAATAAATTTTTTCAATTCATAAGTCACCAAGTGAATTATGAATTAAATTTTTTCAATTCATAAGTCACCAAGTGAATTATGAATTAAACTTTTTCAATTCATAAGTCACCAAGTGAATTATGAATTAAATTTTTTCAATTCATAAGTCACCAAGTGAATTATGAATTAAATTTTTTCAATTCATAAGTCACCAAGTGAATTATGAATTAAATTTTTTCAATTCATAAGTCACCAAGTGAATTATGAATTAAATTTTTTCAATTCATAAGTCACCAAGTGAATTATGAATTAAATTTTTTCAATTCATAAGTCACCAAGTGAATTATGAATTAAACTTTTTCAATTCATAAGTCACCAAGTGAATTATGAATTAAATTTTTTCAATTCATAAGTCACCAAGTGAATTATGAATTAAATTTTTTCAATTCAAAAGTTACCAAGTGACTTATGAATTAAACTTTCTTAATTCGTAATTCACCAAAAGATTTGTGAATTAAATTTTTTTCAATTCATAAGTCTCCAAATGAATTTATATCAAAAGTCGCTAGGTGAATTATCAATTGATTTTTTCATAAATTTCTGAATTATAATTCATAAGGGAGTTAGGTTAGGTTAGGTTAGGTTAAAGTGACTGTCATGGGTGTTAAAAGACACACTTAGGCCAATTGAAGGCCCATTGTGATACCACATGAATATAAAAAGGCTTTCTTCGAAAGCTCAATGAAACCAATTAGAGTTCCTTACGAAACGTAGAAGCTTAATTATTATATTAATGTGTTCGAGATCGTTTAGATCATTGTAAAAGTATTCGTCGCCTGACAGGTGGTTATGTTATTCCACCTGATGTTAGTTCTCTTAATAGCATCTTGTTTTAGCAAAAGTTTGCATGTTCTCTACATGGTATATCAACATTAGCCATTTGTGGTTTAATGGGTAATGTTGTACCATATTTGGCGAGTTCATCGGCCTTGCAGTTTCCTGGAATGTGCCATCTCCATTAGAGACGATCGACAGTTTTGGACCGTAATTGAGTTTGTAGAGACAGAGTCCAGGGATTTTATAGCTGCCTGACTATCTGAGAAAATCCGGATATCAGATGTGGATACCACATTTTCTCTGAGCCAGGACAGAACCTCCTTAATCGCCAAAAGTTCTGCCTGAAACACGCTACAGTGATTTGGAAGGATAAATGAGAGACTTAGTTTTAGTCGTTCAGAGTACACACCTCCACCAACCCCATCACTATTTTTCGATCCATCTGTATAGAAGTAGATTTCCTCGTCTTCCCGGAATGTTCTATTTTCCCAAAAGAATTTGGAAGGTATAGAAATTTGGAAGTTTCTATCGAACTGTAGTTGGGCGATGCGATGGTGTAGTCTGTGTGCTTTGGAATTGATTCTAGATAATTAAGAATAACAGAGTGGCCAATGTTATTCTTAGTCCACTTAGCATTCAGGCGAATAGCAGAACTAGCAGCTATTTGTTTGCTGATTATATCCAGAGGTGTCAGAAAGAGTAGGTTATCTAGTGCCGCAGATGCGGTCGTACGAAGTGATCCGCTTATACTAAGGCATGCTGAGCAGTGAGCGTTGGACTTTACTTATTTATAGCAGTTAATTTTTACGTCCAAGGCAGTCCACCATACTGGCACACCATAAAGAAGAATCGGTCTGATTACCGATGTGTATAGCCAGTGAGTGATTCTGGGTTGTAGACCCCATTTACTACCAATGGCTTTCTTGCAGTTGAAAAGAGCTACAGTAGATTTTCTTATTCTTTCGTGAATGTTGCTCTCCCAATTTAGTTTTCTGTCTAAAATAAGACCCAGATATTTAGTTTCCTCTGAAAGCTTTAATTGGATACCATTTATAGAAGGAGGGTCGATGTGCGGAATTTTATATTTCCTAGTGAATGGGAATAAATCGGTTTTGTGTGGGTTAACGCTCAAACCACACCGATTCGCCCAAATCGATAGCTTATTTAGAGCGTTTTGTAAGAGTTCTTTTAAGGTATTAAGATGCTTCCCTGAAACAGCTATAGCAACGTCATCAGCATAGGCTATCACTCTGAAACCCTCCCTATCCAGACAGGTAAGAATTTCGTCAACTACCAAATTCCAGAGTAGAGGGGAGCGAACACCGCCTTGCGGCGTACCTCTGCTGACAGATCTTCTAGCGGAACAGCCGCCTAGTTCTGAGTTTATTATTCTGCTAGTTAGCATTAGGCGTGTTTCCGTGATAACCAAGTAAAGTAAAGTAAAATTTAAACAAAGAAAACAACAATAAAAATTTACTGGATTTTACTGTAGCTTTTCATCGAGAGTAAAACTTACTTGGAATGTTAATACCTTTTTTTCAAACTCAGAGGGAGCTGTAGTAATTTTTTTGAATAATTTAATATGGAAAATGTCAAAATTTGTCAAAAACATTTGAATTTAAATCAAAATTGACAGTAAAATCGAGTTTCAATCTGGATCGTTTTCTTGATATTGTAATATTCGGCTTGGTCCGACAATTAAAACTTATTCACTTTTTAAATAAAACACAAATTCACTTTATTCAAATCACTCACAAACTTATTTATTCAACACTTTCAATTATAACTTTTCAAACACAGTGTACTTTACTTATCGCAGTTCACAATCAACTGATTTGCATCGCCATCCAACGGCTATTTATATCAAAATGATGGATTCTAGAAACTACTATTGGTTCCTATTGGTTCTTGGAGAAGCTGAAAGTTCGAGAAGCTTTTGAAAGTTCGAGAAGCTTTCTATTTACAAATAAAATACTTAGATTACTTTTTGTAGGGGCTAACGTTCTTAATGCTAAACAAAAAGTTTCTCTTAATTATTAGGTATTGCCCCTCACAAGTGTTTACTACTACAATTAAACGATATTAAGTAAAGAGAGTATGTACATTAAATAAACAAGAGATACAGAGTAAGTAAAGAGAGTAAGAAAAGTGTGTACATTAAATATAGAAAGAGGTACAGAGCGTACGAGATAATAAAGTATACACATTAGACATTACAATAGAAGGAGAAACAGAGCGTACGAGATAAATAAAGTGTATACACATTACAGTATACACATTAGACATTACAATGGAAGGAGATACAGAGCGTATGAGATAAAATAAAGTGTATACACATTACAATATTTTGTTTTCTTTACTTTACTTGATAGTCACAAAAACACACCTATTGTATGAATTAACTCACCAAGCGAACTCTCCACATTCAGAGATGACAGTGCAGAAATGATTGCAGATGTGTCCACGTTGTTAAAGGCGCCTTCTATATCAAGGAATGCAACCATAGTATACTCTTTATGATGGAGGGAGTATTCGATAGTACGTACTAAAGTGTGTAGCGCCGTTTCAACCGATTTACCCTTACAGTAGGCATGTTGAGACATAGACATGAGTCTTGTGTCAATGTTTGCCCTGAGGAGTATATCTACCAGTCTTTCTAATGTCTTAAGAAGGAACGATGATAGACTTATATGGGTCTGAGATCTTTAGGATTAACTTGTGAGCATTTTCCCGCCTTGGGTATGAAAACAACTTTCACTTCTCTCCATACTGAGGGAATATGGACCAGATGCAGGCAGCTATTGAACATTTCCTCAAGGATTGGTGTAATTATATCTGAGGCTTGTTGGAGTTCAGCTGGAATATTGCCGTCTGGTCATGCCGATTTGTACGGTTCGAAGCTGTTGATAGCCCATCGCAGTTTATCCCTTGTGATTAGACCTTGTGGATATGATGTAGTAGTAATTGAGTGCAACTGATTATTACAGGTTACCTACATTTTGAGAGCTACCGGGAAAGTGAGTATCAAGTAGCAAGTTAAGAGATTCTTCACTAGAGGTTGTCCAGGAGCCATCGACCCTTTTCAGACAGCTAGACATCACTGGATTTGTTGAAAGAATTTTACGTAGATTGGAGGCTTCAGAGGTTTCTTCTATTTTATCACAAAAGGATCGCCAGGACGATCGTTTAGATCGTTTAGATCTTCTAAGTTCCTAAGAACGTGCGTCGTTCCAAAGGTGAAACTCACTAAGAAGTAAGAACATGAAAAAATATTTCAAAAAATTAGAAATAGATATAATTTCATAGATGTTGATGTTGCAATAGGAAGATATGTTAATTAGTTTTCATTTTGCATCGAATTAGTTTAGAATATAGGATTCGAAATTTATGTTTGAAAGTCATTTTATTAAAAGTTTGAATTGTTAGTTAGAGAGTTTTACCTTTAAAACGACGATATATGTGAGTGCCCGGCCCTTCTAAATGCAAGAATATTGGCTTTGGGTGCTCCCTTCCTACGCGAGTTTAACGAACTCGCAAATATTAAGATTAGGAACTTGATTCTCTATCTTAACAAAACCAATTGGATTTAAACACTCCAAAGCTCTATTATGCACTGAACTGTGCGTATCTTTTTATAATTTATGCTGTTTAGGTAACTTCGAGTTTATGGTATCAAAACGGCGTAATTTAAGCGCTAATTGTGTTCCTGGGCAGTGGCTGCCCAGAACAACCATTTTAACCTACCTACCTACCTAATAAAAAACATAACATGTCACATTTCCACAGCTCAACATGCGTAGGTAGTCTGAGGGAAAATCAGTAGAAACAGCACTTTATTCACTAGTGCGTAGTATTGAATATTCTCTCAAATACAAAGAATACCTATATCCTCGTAGCTTCAACAACGTTAGCAAAATAGAGAAACCATTCGTTGATCTTACTAGTCTCATGCTTGATAGCAGGACAGGACAATAATACCAGATCGATGAATCGAGGTACCCCTCAAGGTGGGGTCCTTCCGCCCCTTTTATGTAACATGGTACTAAATTACCTGTTAACATTACTGGAAGCAGAAGGTTTAGAGGTGATTGTCTATGCCGATGATGTTGCAATATTTGTATCTGGGAAACGACCACTCGTTCTTTTAGAACTCCTACAAAATACCTTAAACAGGCTCACGATTTGGGCAAAATACTGTGCCTTGGACATCAGTCCATACTTAAAAAGGAACTACATACTACCTACTCTACGAGAAAGTACCATATTCCCCAGATTAGCTTACCCACAGCTTTTCGGACCAAGCCAAATATTTATGTTTTATTTATATATTTATTTTATATTTTATATTGATGAAAGAGTAAAGAAGGCTACTGTAGCACTCTTTACCTGCAAAAAGCCCAAAACGGGCTTCTCCCAAAAAACAAACCAACTGGCTTGGCTATATTCTTCGGTAATCAGTTAACATATCCTTGAAATTGTATTAAAAAGATAGAATGAATAGGTTGTATGAGAGAAAGTGAAAAGATATATTTATTCTTTCCTTCCTACTACCTAACCCTTTATCCTTTACCTACCATAACATTTCAAAAGAACTATAACATTTAATTGCTTTGAATGTTATCATTACTAAAACACTCACACTCATACACTTCCATTCGAATTGAGTGAAAAACTGACTTCATTTTTTGATTTTTTCTTTTTATATTTTCTCCACCTAATTGCTGATTTATTATAAAAAAAAGAAAAAAATAAGTCACCAACAACTGACTTAATAATTAGATATTATAAGTTCATAATTCAGTAAGTGAATTTTGACTAATTAATTAAAAAAGTTTAATTCATAATTCACTTGGAGACTTATGAATTGAAAAAAATTTAATTCGCTAATCGTTTGGTGAATTACGAATTAAGAAAGTATAATTCATAATTCACTTGGTGACTTGCGAATTGAAAAAATTTAATTCATAATTCACTTAGTGACTTATGAATTGAAAAGATTTAATTCACAATTCCAGGGGCGAACGCAGAAAAAAATTTCGGGAGGGGTTTCAAAAAATAAATAGGTATTATAGGGTTATGGCACTGGTAGTCAGCCCTTTAACTTAATTTTTGTGTTTGCGTGGTCTTTAAAAATTTGTTATTTAATTGTTGGTCTGTTGGACGTGAAACTTATTTTTTTCCGATTTGTTGATATTACCTAATGAAACAAATTTATTAACTATAATTCAAATAGAAGTTGGATTCTCTTATAGTCGGCCCCTAAAATTCCAGTAGTCGGCCACGGGAGTTGTCAGTAGTCAGCTCCCTTTAGTAAATTAATTATTTGTAATTTATAAGCCATTGTTAAATCTTAAATGTATTAACAAACCTTTTCTTAAAAAATTGTTTATTTCTAAATAAATAAAAGACAACATACAACAATTAATTAATTAAAAACAATCTTGTTTTTCAGTCAAATATGTATATTATTCAAAATAATTCAAGACCATTTCCAACACTTTAAAAAAGTACGTCTTCGAAACTTGTTTGAAATTTAGTTTAGTGATAACTTGATAGAAATATACATTTTTAATTTTAAACATTACCACCAGCATAGTTATTTAAAATTAACAATAAATTTGATTTAAATAAATATCTACTAACATTGAAATCAATCATGTCGCTAACAGTATTTGTTTCTCTGTAATATGTGAGTTTTTTTTGTAATCGATTTTCCAGTCCTATAAATGCGCCCACGGATTGTGTAATATGTGTTGTATTGGGACATGCTGCAATGCATGCGCTGCCAAAGGTTCGGTCACGCTGCGGCCATCTGCGAAATGCAGCTGCGCTGTGTAAAATGCGCCGAAACCCACAATAGGGGTGAATGTAGGCTAGGAACGGAGCGGGTTGAAGACTTAACCCAGCTCAAGTGCGTTATCTGCGGGAACGAGGGGCACCCTGCGAACTATAGGGGCTGTCCTAAGGACCAAGAAATAAAAGAAAAACAGGCCAGTCAGAAAGCCGAAGAAAGTCGGTCAGTACGACAAGCTCCAACAACAAGTTCACACGTTAGACCCGATGTTTCTTACGCCAACTCTGCGAAAGGAATGGGAAAGACGAGACAGGCTCCACCAAAGGTTGCCCCACAGGCCCCCGCGCCTAAGGAACCGACGGTGCAGCCAGACATTGTAGCCTTGTTGGTTGCCATTCAAGGCCAATTAGCAGGACTGCAAAGTCAGATAGAGGAGCAGGGCAAAAGGGTAGACGTGCTCTACTCTTTGCTGCCTGGCCGAACGCAATTTAGACCATAATGGGCGCGCTGCCGGAGACGCGCCTAAGGATCCTAGCTGTGAATGTAAATTCACTGATTAGGATTGAACGCCGAGCTAATTTGTTCCAGTTGTTGAAAGACCACAGTCCCGATGTGTTCATGGCTAGCGAAACCAAGCTAAACCAGAAACATAAACTGACTAATAACAATTACAATATCGTAAGAAGGGATCGACCCGGCTCTACTCAAGGAGGCGGTGTTGCAATCTTCATACGTAAGGGCATCAATTATAAAGTCATTTACAATAATGATTTGCGAAAGCTCAGAACGTTAGAAGTCTGCGTCGTATGCATCTCTCTCACTCAAGGGAAGCGGATGTATATGATTGCGGCTTATGCGGCTGAAGCTCCGCAGGCTACTATCTTTATTTCAGAGCTCGAGATTCTTTTCAGAGTACTAAAACTGAGCTTGGAAGAAAACTACTTCATTATGGCTGGAGATTTGAACGCAAAACATGTAGATTGGGGAAATAAAACTAATAATCCAAGAGGTAATCATCTTTTTAATTTGATGAATCTTTGCAGTGTTGAATATGGTGTCGACCTGCTGGCTACTGAAAGGCCATCGTTCCCAAGGAGCGGTTCCTTCCTGGACCTTTTGCTGTACGATACCAGACTGACAATAACGGACAAAGTGGGTAATCACCCTCGAAACTGCTTACAGACAGTCGAGTACGACAGTGACCACTGCGGACTCGCTGCTGTAATTCAGATTCCGAACGAGCGCGTGGAGTTGGATGAATTCGTTTCAACGTATTCTTACAATTACAGTAAGATGCGCTGGCCTCGTTTTACCAACGCCCTTGCGAGAGAACTCCGTTCGAGTGACATAGCCCCACCAAATAACAGAAACCTAACGAACAACGAAATCGACAAACATCTACAACAGATGGACGAAACGATAAAACGAACGATGGAACGGACAATACCGAAATACAAAGAACGCGACCAAAATGACGTCTACAGAAACGCGACTATAGACGCACTTCACAGACATAAAAGTGGACTACTGACAAGACTGAAAAACTTGTACAGACGCTTCACAGACCCATACGACCTGGAGATTAGGGCTCTGAAGTCGTCGATCAAAAACACCAACCAACTGATTAAAGAGAACTATAGACTATCTATCAATTTGTTTTGGGACAACAAAATTCGGGCCGTTAATTCTAGCGACCCGAGTATGTTTCCCAAAATCAATAAGATATTTAGAAAAAATAATCAGAACGACCTTCCGTGCCTGAAACTCCAGAGAACTATAGAGAACAGAGAATTGATCCTGAGGAAGCCGTCTTGGACGAGGACTTCTTTGTGATTGAGGATCCGCAGGAGAAAGTGGAGACAGTTGGTGCTGCTTTCCAGCAAGTGTATAAGGTGAATGCTTGCACTCGCCCGAACCACGACCTGGAGAACAGAGCTTTACTTCACCACTTCTACCTGAGGAATGATATTTCGCATTGGCGATCCGAGAACCGTGGTTTTACCCGGTTTGATGACGATTTCTTAGCAAACGCTATAATCGCCGAACGAACAGGCCCAAGTCCCTTGCTCATCACGAAGGTAGAACTCCAGCTCATCTTCAATTCAATAAAGAATAAGAAGTCAGCAGGTGTCGACGGTATATCCAACATTGTACTAAGACACTTACCGATTGAGGCCATCGACATTTATACCACATTGTTCAATAACGCGCTGAATAATGCATATTATCCAGTGCGTTGGAAGACAGCTGTGGTTCATCCTCTCCCGAAAAAGGGAAAGGACAACTCCAATCCTTCAAATCTCCGGTCCATAAGTCTTCTTCCAATTCCAAGCATCAGCAAGGTATTTGAAAAGGTAATCAATAGGGCTCTGGCTGAGTGGGCTGCGGACAACAGTATAATTCCGGATAACCCGTTCGGGTTCAAGGCGGGACATGACACCATTCATGCCGCGTCTAAGCTCGTTTCTGATATCCAATGGAACAAGTCCAAAAAACAATGCACGGGTGCTGTTCTGGTTGATTTAGAGAAGGCCTTCGACACCGTATGGTTAGAAGGTTTGTACCTAAAACTCACCAGACTAGGCATCAGTAAACCATTATTGTATATGCTTTATGATATGCACAACGGTAGAAAGTTTGTTGTCAAAAGTGGCAATGTAACTTCTACCACAACATTTGATATTAGTAATGGTCTGCAACAGGGAGCGGTTAATTCGCCGATTCTCTTCAGTATTTACACCAGCGATCTGATAGGTAGCCTTTCCCAGGCAATTGCGTATGCCGACGATCTAATTGCGTACAGAACTGCTCCAAAGGTCGAAGACATAAGAATTCTCCTACAAGGTGACTTCGAAAAGATTCAGCGATACTGCAATGACTGGAAACTGAAAATAAATGTCCAGAAATGCGAGACAATTCTGTTCCGGACTCCGTTGGCTAGAGCCTCGAGGGATACGCGCAAGAATTGGCGCAAGATGGTCATCGTTGGGCCGCACGGACAACAATTAGCGAGCAAAAGTGAGGTGAAGTACCTCGGTATCTGGCTGGATCAGTATTTATATTTCGATAGACATATAAGTGCTGCTCTGGCCAGGGCCAGAGGAGCCTTCGCTTTGACGAAACGGCTGTTTCACAGCAGTCGGCTCGACCCCAGAGTGAAAGTAATTTGCTACATGGCCCTCATACGGCCGATGATCGCTTATGGTTGCCCAGTGTGGTTCAATGTTGCACCATCTCAAATGGAGAAGATTCGGGTGTTCGAGAGGCAGTGTCTTCGGCGCTTTCTCGGTTTGTATCGCACACCGGAATCTTCTTATGTACATTACTATTCTAACGAGGTTCTGTACAACGAGGCTCGGATCAACAGAATTGACAATTTCGTGATAAAACTTGTTCGGGGTCACATTGCGAGAGCTATGACTTTGACGAATAATTTGATCTTTGGGGGGTTCTATCCGAACGACGAATATTTTGACAGTGCGCGCTTGAGCGGCTTCATTCCACCAGAAGCATTCCTCTATCTAGATAGATGCGGTCTGATACAGGACAGATTGGCGGTTCCGCTTATCTACCACGTCAGGCGAAGAACCGTGGATCGGCGGCTCCTTTACCATCGAGACGTTCTCGCACAGGACGGAGCAGAGCTCCTTCGGTTCAGTAGGGCTGTGTCCGAACGGGACCGAATCGATAGGGTGAAGCAGGAGCACCAGTTCTGGTGGCTTCAGTCAGCACTTGATAATGGGTAGTCGGGGTGGGGTTTTAAGCCTTGGCCGGCTAACATACGTGTTTTAGTCTAAGGGTTTTGGGTTTAGGTTTAAGTAGTGTAGGCATGGTGGCACATATAACGTTATGGAAAAAGCAAAAAGTATACAAAAAAAAAAAATTAAACACACAAAAAAGAGAGAAAATACAAACAAAAAAGTAGAAGAAAACAAAATCAATATATAAAAAAAACAAAAAAAGATAGAGATTTGCTGCTGTGGTTGTTCTAGTTTGTAAGTAGTGTTTAGGTAGATTAGGTAGTTTTAGTTAACTTTAAGTTTTATTTTTAAGGACCTAATTTTAAGTAGCATGTAAGAAAATGAAAATTGATAATGGCGTTAGTTTTTATTCAAATTTTCTAATAAAAACAAAATAAATTAATAAAAAACAATAATTAGCTCATAGGCCGAAAGGCATTATTTTTAAGTAAAACATGAAATACTTAGAGTACCCGGTTGGGGCCAGTAAGTTAATTATAAGATTTTAGATCATAAGCTAGTTTAAATTCTTTTGTCTAGTTTTAATTAGTAATAAGTTAAAAAAAAAAAAAAAAAAATGTGTTGTATTGGGTAAAAAAGCGTACAAGATAATTCCGTTAATACTCTGCGTATTCCATTGACAGAAGGGATTTGTGGCCATCGACTTAAAGCAGTCCTGAGCTTATTATATTACTTTCCATAATCCGTTCGTTTAAACTATATTGGCCACATATTACAAAAACGTGTCGGATTGTATCCACCTACTTTCAGATCTGCCTTAGAGGTAAGACCATTTATCCGGCACACTTTTTGCAACAGCTTGGAGGAGGGAGCACATAGGGAAACACAAGCAAAGGTGTCGTCACTGAAGAGAAAAAGTACCTATACAGTGATCGCCTCATATTCGTTTCCATGTTGTACAGTATAAAGATTTTTCCAACCTCTTGGCGACTCTTGGTTTTAGAGATAGGCTGAATGATGTTTCATCTCCATTCAGAATCTTGAGGGGTCTTCTAAAATACCGGCTGCGTCAATCTCTTCTAAATACTCATACGTCCCGGTCGCTCGTCCTCTACTGTTCTGAGTCCCGCAGTTCATAATGTAATGTGACATCTTGAGAAGGCCTAGTAATACGTTTTCCCTTGTAGGCTATCTTTGAAAAGCAGTCCTACGTTTGTCCTCACGATGGACGTTTGTCACTAAGAGGTCTGTGGGCTTCTGAGGAAAGCCACACTTGGCAAGGTATATGAGCCACTTAACAAGCTTGTGTTTTTCGGCTAAACTAAAGACAGTTTCCGGTCCCATTTTCTTGTAGTCTACCTCGAGGGACCCCGTATGCTTCTCTGATCGGCCAATTGTGCTGTTATTTTTACTAATACGTTCGAGGTACTTGTGGAATTTGCGTTTTGCTTTCTGTTCGGAACTACCCATTTTCAGAGTGCTGCAAGTCAAGATATTTTTTTGAAACTAAGCTTTTGTTATTATTTGCCTACACTACCTGTTTATTGTTAAAGAAACGAATCATTTGATAATCTACTAATCATAAAAGGCTGACATAAGAGTACTTGTCTTCTAAAGTCGGCCCTTACGTTTATATTTATATAAGCGGCTGACTACTGAAAATATATCTAAAAAAAAACCTTTTTTTTTGCTCCAATCAAGAGAGAATACAATTTCCATTAAAACTGCATTTTCAGGCAAAAAAATTAAGAAATAGAAGGTCTTACCCTTGTAGGGCAATGACGCAACATGATCGTTTGCATTATTCCCTACGCGGCGAATACAAAATTGGCGAACATCATTTCGTAATTCCTATTTGTTGATTCTTTAAGGTGTGTGTGAGGATGTCAAAAAGAGAAGCTAAGTCACTTCGCTAATGGTTATTTGTTATTTCATAGAAAAAATGATATTTGCTTGCGACTATCTCCCAACATGTGAACAAGGAAACCTACGAAAATGAGAAAATCGAAAATGTTTGGCAACAGTGAACCATCTATCTATTATATCGAATTTAAGGCGAGCTCGACCATGTTCGTCGTTTAGGGCTTCCTTTAAGTATGTGTGATTTGGTGTGGCTATGATGGTGATGAAGGTTTTTTTTCGTGGATTTTGCTCGCAACCCCCGTTGGATTCGAAACGACCGATTCAATGTATTTGCAAGCAGATAAGTGAATTTTTGTATATTTTCGTCAAAGCTTCCGTTATTTGGGACCTACCAATTTTAACAGATTCGTTAAAAAACATAGTTTGAGAATTTGAGTTGGAAATTTATTTTGTACTATTTCTGTATTTTTTTTCTTTTGAACAATAATGGATATCCATTTGTTAAGTGCACAAATTCTCAAATTTCGGGGGGGGGGGGGGGTTTAACCCCCAAAACCCCTACCTGCGTTCGCCCCTGCACAATTCACTTGGTGACTTGCGAATTGAAAAAATTTAATTCATAATTCACTTAGTGACTTATGAATTGAAAAAATTTAATTCATAATTCACTTGGTGACTTGCGAATTGAAAAAATTTAATTCATAATTCACTTACTGATTTATGAATTAAAAAAATTTAATTCATAATTCACTTGGTGACTTATGAATTAAAAATAAATTAAATCATAATTCACTTGGTGATTTATGACTTAAAGATTTTTTAATTCATAAACTCGCAACTCTGGCCAAAAAATATGACCTTAGCCAGGCTCAACGGCTTTTCAAATTAGAAGTTAATAACTTCATTCAGAATCTTCGACGAATTTATGAACAAAATTCCTTCAGCCCTAAGTTTGACTTTTCTTTCCATCTAAACATCAAAAAGACCACATTTGGTGAGACTTGTTGAGCTTAAACTAGTATTGTCAAATGTTCCCCAGTACAAAGTCAAGGGTGCCCCGCGCTCGGGGCACTTTTGACAAAATGACTTTTTTTACAAAATGAATTTTTAAAAAATATGTAAATGTTAAAAACGGAATATCAGCATGCCAGTTCTATCTCAAACATTCAACGTATTGAATACAAAAAAAAAGATTGAAATCCATCAACCGAATTCAAATATACAGGCTCTTTAAATTTAATTGTCAAATGTGCCCCAGTCTATCTAAGCACCAGGGTAAGCTTTTCTTATTGATGGATTGCAGTGCACTTTCAAGCTTATTTTGATTTGTTAGGAATAAGAACTTTTCCGCAGTCCCGGCGCTTTGTTTTGTTTTCGGACAGTCTGTTCGCTTGTGTCCTGGCTTTTTACATCGGTAACAAATAATCTTCACCTGGTTTTGTTGATCGGGGGGAATTCTTGATTTTCCTCTCGGCTTATGGTTACTCCTAAACTTCGGATGGAGCTTTCCAGCTACAAGTGCATTCGGATGCGGCGTTTCGTGAGATTCGTTCTTTCGAGACTCATATTCCTCGATGATTTTGACGCGTAAATTCTCTGCTGTCGGCAATTCATCCCGAGACTCAATAGTACAACGAAAATTGTTGAAACTTGATGGCAAGCTATACAATAGCATGATTGCTAATAAGTCTTTGTTGATCTCATTTTCCATGTCTTGAAGTCGCACATCCCTTCACTTGCTTTAGTCCGACTGCACTTATGCACAGAATAATATCAGTCTTCGCCTTCTGATCACCTCTTTTAAAGCTTTCACGATCGACTGGTGGAGCCGCAGGCCCTGGCTCAGTTTTGATGCCATTAACGTATTCCCAGGCGTCGTTTTTCACTAGAAGTGCTTCAATGTGCATCCGCAACGTATCATAATTGTCCTTGTTAAGGGTTTAAATTTTTCCAGACATCGGCGAGTTCATTCTATAAATTGTTAATTAAATTAAAGCAGTAAATTCTATGAAAGAATATCTGGGCCCATAACCTATGAGCGAAATAAACAGCAGAGACGCAAATTCCACAGCCGAGCGAATAAAAGAAAAACAGGAGTTGAATGGTTAATACGACAATGAAACGATTTTGATGATTATAGAATTAGAAGTGATTACATGAATACAAAAACTACGAACAATTGATTTGTGAAAAAACAAATGTATGAATTTTCTAAACAGGTGAAAAACAGTAAAGTGTTTTCTATGATGTGAAAATGTTTATAAAGCATCACGGAACGGTGAAATCGCCAACACTCCGCCTCGTTACGTGACCACTGGAAGCACACCAATAGTTACGAGACAATGCATATGCTTAACATTTGTCCAAAGGTTTCGTTAAAAGGTCGGCTCCCATGTCTTCAGTCCTTAGGTAACGTAGTTGAATGTTGTTGTTGGGTAAGGGTAAGGCTTCCCGAACAAAATGGTGAAATATATCAATGTGCTTGGTTCTGGAGTGAAAAACAGGATTTGAGGCCAGCTTTTGAGCTCCAATGTTGTCGCACAGAATTGAAAAATCATCCACCAAAGATTCGAATCCAAGCTCCTTAACAAATCGTTGTAGATAAATACCTTCTTTTACGGATTCTGTAAGACCCATGTACTCTGCCTCGGTGGAAGAAAGAGCCACAGTTCTTTGCTTGCGAGATTCCCATGTAATAGCAGAACCAGCAAGTAGGAAAACATATCCAGTATATGAACGCCTGTCATTTGAGCAATTCCCCCAATCAGCATCCACCATACCTGACAGTCTCGATTTCGATTATGAATAAATCAGTCCCATTTCCTTGGTACCCTGAAGATAGCGTAGAACCCGTTTCGCTGCTTCCCAATGTTCCTCCTTGTAACTATCGTTGAATTGACTAAGCCAGCTTACGGCAAACGCGATGTCTGGCCGAGTACCCGTTGCTAGATACATCAGCGATCCTACCATTTCACGATAAGGTAGCTTCTTGTGTTCTAAACTGGCTTCCTTTACGTTATGAACTTTTGAGGCTCCAAGACACATCGGGGTTGAGACCGGCTTACAATCAGCCATTCCAAAACGTTTAAATACCTCATCGATGTAACCACGTTGATGTATGGAATATCCATCGGATCGTTTGACGAATTCCAATCCAAGACAGCATCGGATCTCTCCAAGATCCTTTATACCGAATATTTTGGACAAGCTTGACTTGATGTTTTGGACGTCGCTTTGATTTCTTGATACAATAAGGATGTCATCTACGATCATGATAAGTATGTCTCCCCCTGAACCTCGAACGTACACGCACGGATCGGACTTCGTTGGGCGTAATCCCAAGTGCTGAAGCTCATGACTTAATTTTTCATACCAACAACGACCAGCCTGCTTAAGACCATATAGTGCCTTCTTAAGTAAACAAACTTTATTACCTTGTTGAATCTCTCGCAGCATGTGTTCGGCCTTGCGTTTAACTTCTTCATTCTCTTCGTTTCGTACAATGAAATGGAGACACTCAACTGTCATTTCTGGTATCTCCATAAGTATTTTCTCTGAAAGCTCGCCATTCAGATTAGCAGTTGTGACATCTAGCTGGTGAATGGTCATTCCATATTGAGATGCAATTGCAGTGGCCAAACGGATGGAGCTCAATCTTGTGACTGGAGCAAAAGTTTCCTCGAAGTCTATATCTGGACGCTGAGAGAAACCTCTGGCAACGATTCTTGCCTTTCTGCGTTCTAGAGTTCCATCTGGAGAAAACTTATTCGAAGTATCATCCTGCTTCCGATGACTTTGTCCGTAGGTTTGCGATCCACTATCTCCCAAGTATCTTTTAATATGATGCATCTCAATTCAGTTGCCATGGCTTTGTACCACTCTGTAGCGTCGGATCCAGAAACTGCCAACTCGAGATCAACCTCAGCCATAGAACAATTTTCAAAAATTACCTGATTTATCTCTTCAGTTTGAATTCCTTTCTCGGTCGACCAGGTTGACCGGTCCTCACAATTCGTGGTCTTCCAACACATCTTTGCTTAGGTTGTTCAGGTGTTTCTTCTTTCTCGTTGGAAGCATCTTCGGTAACGTTTGATTCCATATCACTCTGACCTGACTCTGACTTATCAGCGTCATCACAATCGAAAGTTTCTGTCATTATTTTCAACATTGTTCAAAGGTAACTCAATTTCGACCTCCTGACTTTCAGACGGAATCTTGTCAATATTGTCTTCCATAAATTGGAAATCACGAGAGACTACAACTTGTCGCTTGTCTGGAATCTATATTTTGTATCCCTTGTTTTCATTCGGATAGCCGATAAATTTACCTTCTTGTGACTTGGGATCAAGTTTGTCTCTATTTAGTGTTCTCTCTAAGATGAAGACCTTACAGCCAAACGCTCGAAAATGACTTACATCGGGACGATTCCCAAAACGAACTTCGTATGGAGTTTTGCCGTTGAGTGACTTGGAGGGGCTTCGATTTCTGATATAATTCGCAGTTGCGAGAGCCTCTGCCCAAAATGCTTTTGGCATGCCAGACTGAATCAGAAGATATCTTGCCATCTCCACGAGCGTGTGGTTTTTGCTTTCCGCAACTCCGTTCTGCTCCGGGTTATAAGTGACTGACAATCGCCTCTTGATACCCTCAGAACTCAAATACGTATCGAAATCGTTATTCTTGTATTCAGTCCCATTGTCCGACTGCAGACATTTCACTTGGAATCCACTTTCCTTCTCCAATAATGCTTTGACGTTTCTGAATTGAGAGAAAACTTGATTTTTCCTTCCAAGGAATCGAAATTCACACCATCTGGAGTGATCATCGATGAAGGTAACGAAGTATTTCGCCCATCCCATTGACTCAGTCCTCATCGGACCACAAACGTCCGATTGAATGATCTCGAGAATTTGCGTCGTACGCACGTACCGAGCATTTAGGAAAGCTAGTACGAATCATCTTACCTTGAACACAGATCTCACATGGCACACTTTCCACCGATTCAACAGAACTGATTCCTCCAATGGCCTTCGTACGGATGGCTTCAGTCAGATCTCGAAAGTTTAAGTGACCAAATCGTCGGTGCCAAAGTTGAATACTTTCTTGGTTCGAGATTCTTGTTGACCAGCATTTTTCGTCACTTGTCAGAATAAAATATAGTCCACCTTCACGTTTTGCAGTCAAAACCACGTTTCCATTTCTGTCAATCACTCTAGCCGATGCACTGTCGAAAAGTACTTGGTACCCATTGTCGGTGATTTTTCCTACAGACAATAAGTTTGTACGAAGATCTGGAACGTATAAGGTGTTAGCCAGTTCCAGTTTCTTGTTCACGCCTTGTTCGCTGATTTTCACCTCTACTCGACCACGAGCTTTTATATCAGCTGAAGCACTGCTAGCCAGGCACAACTTTTCGTTCTCTAGTTGAACCAGGTTTAAAAATTCGTCAGGGTTCTAACACATATGCGATGTAGGATAAACTGGGGTACATTTGACGTTGGGGCACATTTGACTTTGCGATTTTAAGTGTGAACATAGCCTTAAAGAAGACAAATTGGGATTGAAAACGGCGCCTTATTTGATTTAAACACAATGTAGTGAACTGTGACAGTCTTGCTTCAACTTTTCTACGAGCAACACGCGTTTTTGTGATTTCCAGATACTTGATGTAATTTTCCACCAACGGTACGTAAGCATTTTGTGAGTTTTGTGAAAGTGTATTTTTATTGTGAAACATTATTTTGATAGTGCTTTCCCTTTAAAACTTATAAATTAAAGTAAATATTGTAAAAGTGTAACATTAATTTAAAAAAAATAAAAAATAACTGTAAACAACCTTTGGGGCACATTTGACTTTTTCAAATGGGGCACATTTGCCTTGTGTTAGGGGCCGCGTTCTAGTCTCTCTACTCCGAAAATGGTTAGTTTTGTAAAAAAATGATTAAAGCGTTTTTTTTAAAGATAATTTCAAGACGAACAATTTGTCCTTGACCACTATTTACCTCCGGGCAATAGGTCGCAAAATATTAACGAAACACAAATTTCGTGACCTTTTGACCATTATACCTTTTTTAGCCAGCACATTATCAATGTCGATTTTTGACGATAAAAGTGTATACAAAAATTCAGCAAACTAGGAATTCTTTCGAAGATTAGGGTTTAAAATTACTAAAATGACTGGACTATATAACAAAGTTAAGGAAAAACAGAGCACTGCTAATTAGTTCGCTGTGAAACGAAACCCAGAGAGATTTTTCAGTTCTTTGACAGCTCCGTTCAGGGCAGTAACAAGCACCAGGGCTGGTTACACCGAACGCACCTTTTAATAGTTGCAGCTTGGCTTGAAATCGAGCCAAATTTGTCTACGCATTACTTACCTGACAATCAGATGTAGGTATTTATTTTTGAAAAATCAAAAAGAAAAAAAAATTAATTGTACGGAATTTAAAAAAATGCAATTTAATTTGGCACAATTTATGAACGCATACCTTCAACACGAAAAAATTGTTTGTGTATGATAATTTTCCCTCCGGTATGATAATTTTTATCAAATAGTATGATAATCCGTTCAGAAGAATATGGTAGCACTGGATGGGAAACTATCTTACGTTATACTCCCTAGATCCTGTAATTTTCATTTTTTTTCTTTTCGTGTGCATGAATAAATGTGCGTTATAAAAACAAAGAGATGAGGTGAGATTTTCTATTCTGACAATTATTTTCTTGTGTTTATTAGCGCTTTTGCAAATTTATTAGATTGAATTTTGAAATTGTCATAACACGTTTTTCTTGAACGCACCACGAAAACAATAGAAGTTTCAATTTTGGATGTGTTCCAAAACTTTAGGCCTATGACATACTTAGGACTTATATCAAGGTATGTTGGAAGGCAGAAACGCACTCAAATATGTAAAAATATTGGCGCAAAATTATAGTCCTCTAATGAACAATTTTAGTGTGATACTAGCTTAAAATGACGTTTCAGTCATGACTCCTCATTATGCGATACACATTGAGCGACTAGAATCAGTTCAACGCAATTTTACACGTTTTGCCTTTAAAGGGCTTCAATGGTTTGACCCCAATAATATCCCTTCTTACGATGATCGACTTGCATTTTTCCAGATGCAAAAACTGTGTCAAAGGAGAACAAATAATGATATAGTTTTCGTTCATCAAATTATTACTGGTGCCACTGATGCTCCAGATATTTTGAGTTCTATCTCCTTTAATTACAGAGGTGGAGATTATATTTTGCGTTCTCATAATTTGATTAAAGTCCCCCAACATAGAACTAACTACGGAATGAATGAGCCACTGACTAGAATGAGTAAGCTATTGAATGCGTATGAAGACTTATTTGACTTTAATATCAATAAAAACAAGCTAAAACTAATTCTTAAAACCAGTGTTCCACGTTCTTAAATGTTTTTTTTTGTATTTTTTGTATTGTTTGTCTCATTGTAATTTTACATTTTTAATTACTTACTTTCTTGACAAGTGTCTTCTACACGCTAATATTTTGTTTTTTTCGTGTTTTTATAATTTTTTGACTTAAAATTTAAAAAAATTTGGATTTTAAATTTTGCATTTTTACTTTTTTTGCTTTTTGTAAATTTTAATGTAAAACTTTGATTTATTTTGTTTTTCCTTTTTGTACCTGCTTGCATTAAGCAGTCCCTAACTCTTGCCTTCCTAACGTTCGTATCGCCATCGCTTTTTTTATTTTATTTATTTCAAATAATTTCTAATTAAGTGCCGATACGACTAGCAACCGCAATTGCAATCGTACTTGGTGTAAATGGACCCCAGCGCGTGCGGTATCTGGGGGGGGGGGGAAAAGAGGCGTGGGATTTATATAAAAAAAATGACTCAAACGTCATTTTAAGCTAGTATCACTCTAAAATTATTGTTCATTAGTCGACTATAATTTTGCGCCATTGAATTTAGGAGTTATCTGGTAAAATTCATTGTCAATTTGATTCCTGTTCTCAAAAAATAGAAAAAACGTGAAAAAAGCAAACAGTGTTGCTGTTTTTGTTTTAACCTGGACAAAACTTGAAAATATTCATCATCTTAAATTGCATTACATAAACAACTTCTTATCTCACAATTCAAAAAGTGAAAAAAGTTAACATAAATAATTATGTAGATTTTTTTTTGTTTCAAAACTAACATAAATGAACCGTAAAATTGTTCGGTGTTTTCATAATTAATTTTTCCTTAGAACGTGTCATAAGTCTCTCGGCCACTTATCGTTTCCCAAAACGAATACAATTCAGTTTTTCATTGTTTTTGCAGAGAGCATCTCTGTGTTAATAATACTAAGCTTCATACATAAAAGTTTCAAATAAAAGTTTAAAATCTTTCATCTTCATGCCTCAGTGCTGGAAATTGAAATTGAAATTGCAGAGAGCATCTCTGTGTTAATAATACTAAGCTTCATACATAAAAGTTTTAAATAAAAGTTTAAAATCTTTCATCTTCATGCCTCAGTGCTGGAAATTGAAAAAAACTAAAACATTTAATATTGTTAGTTCGAATGAAAATAAAAAAAATTAAATTTCTTAGTTTTCGAGAAAATACAGAAATTCATTGTTTCAATTTAATGAAACGTATTTCTTACTTTAATTGCTCTTAACTTTAAATTGATAAGGATGTGCACAATTTCTATCACCGTCAAAGGTCCATGAGCAAATTCTAAACCTTTTTATTTTATTTCGTTTCCCTTACCCAAAGTTATCTATCCTGGTTTGTGTTTGTTCAGCCTCTGCTGAAAGGAGTTTTTCAGAATTAAAATTAATAAACAAATTATTTAAGAAACACAATGAGCCATGAAAGACTTTCAGCTTTGGCTGTTTTATCAATTGAATCAGACATGGCATCTAGGCTGAATTACGAAACAATTATTAAAGAATTTAGTAAAGTTAAAAGCAGCAAATTTCTGTTCCTTTAATAAAGAAATATAAATATTTAAAATTATTTTATTTAAGAAATGTATACAAGGTGGAGATGACAATTTGTATTTTTATGAATAAGAACTTTGCAGTGTTAATTGTTTTTTTTTTTTATTATTTTATAAAATCAGTCTTCAGGTCACCACAGAACAGGGCCTCGCAATATCTGTCTTGCCCACATAAAATTTTGGTCTTGCGCCGCCGCTGCACAACACAAACTTCACATTGATCTTTTTTTGGTCGGAAAAGAGCCAAATTCATGTCGTTTAAAACCTCGTTAAAAATAGTGAGAGAGAGTGGCTGTTTTTCGTTTATAGTACACCATACCTTTGCATATTCTGTGTATAACTGGTTTTTTGACTGCCATATGGATTCAAAATATAATTTCGACGACGCACGTAGATCGACAATAATGGGACTCCATTTTTGGCAAGGATGATAAAAAATCCTTCAAGCTGTCTCGTTGTTGTCTAATCTTAACTTGGCGACGATTTTCCATATTTTCGGTGTTTCGAGTAGTTCTGTTAAGCTCTGGGGCTGGAGAATTATTTGGTGTTGTAGGTTGAAAATTTAAGCTTTTTTTCTTCCAACTATTAACAGACCATTCACCAATGCTTAAGGTATTTAAATACATCTTCTTACAAACACGCTTATTATTATTTTTGTGGTGTAAATAGTAATAAAATGAATAATTCCTCTTGGTCGTTTGTTGGTCCGATCTTCTTCGTTTGACTTCCTCCATCTTCGTAGTACATTCCACGTATACTCTCTTTACATCCCAAGATTTACTCCAGAATTCCTTAAATATATTTTTTCGGTCTTCTTCAGAAATATCCTCGCATCTTAGTACCGATTTTTCTGTTGTTTTGCAATTGCATCGATTTTTAAGAAATTTGGGCTCTTTTTGAATTTTGTATTCCCATGATTTCTCTACTTTCTTCTTCCCAAAGTATGATCCCCCTCTTTCCCTTGCGGAAATTTGTTTATTGGCAAACCATTTTTTTGGCTCAACTTGATGTTTTTTTGCCATTTTTTTCGGAATAACCACACTAGAGTTTTGAAATTTATCAATTTCCTCTATTTAAGGAAAAACCTTTTCGACTTCAATATTCTGTTCCAAGCTCTCAAAAACGGACAAGACTGCATCATTTTCAATATTAAAATTTGAGTAATCGTTGCATACTGAATTTGGAATCAAAGTTTCAAAATTTTCTTCAGAATACCTGTAATCAATTTCTTCGAAATTTGTGGGAATCTCAATGGTACCTTCCATTTCAAACATTTTATTCTCCTCTTCGATGATAAAGTTGGGAGCTTGTTCCACCAATAAAATAGGCTGTTTTAAAGCTAGTCTTAGCATTTTTAGACCTCTTGACATGATTAAATCTTAACGTTTGAAAAGAAAACAGTAGAGCTTTTAAATTAAGCTAGAAACAATAATCTTATCTAATAAGCAGATATAAAATGAAAGTATAATAGTGATAGATATAAATCTATCAGATATGTCCCTACACCTACACCTACACCTAAGTTCATTTTTTTGAAGCGCAATGACTAAATTTCTAGAAAAGTCATTAAAAAGAAGTGAATACAGTTAAACTACATGATTCTATGTAGGTATTTACATATTTCACAAATATTAGAAAACTCACAAAAATAAAAAAAATGGATTTGATGGTGAACTACGGCGTATGTGGGCTTTTTTGGTAACATTTTCAAGGAAGATATTTTATGAAAACTGGTTTCAAAACAAACATTCAAGTTCTTCTTCATTTCCCAAAAGTATACAAAAAGCAAAAAACCTCGTATATCCATTGGGGACAAAAACACTTATTTTACTTAATTAATATGACTTATATAACATAGATTGTTTTTTTCATAATTTATAACAAAAGGACTTACCTTTGAAGTTTTCACAGTTAAAAAAAAAGTTTGTCACAATTATGTATTTCTTTTTACCAAAACACCAAACAACTAACAAATCGCAGACTTATACTTTGCACGATACGGATTTACGAGGTTTTCACGTTTAAAAATTTGCTACTTGGATTTAATTTGTTTTCTTTTTCAAGGTTTTCAGGCATTTCAAATGACTTTTTTTACTTTTATTAAATACAGACGTAAATTTCAATACCATCTTAATTTCTGCATCAATATTTCATTTTCGCAAAAAAATGGATATACAGACGGAATGCTTCTGAGAAGAGCAGAACTCTTCTGTTTTGAAAACAGAATCGTCCGAAGAATGACACATATGTACATACATCATAACCCGTTCCATTGGAGGTAGAAGAAGAAACGTAAAAAAAAGACCAATGGAAAACGACATAAGAAACAGTATCAGACATTTGCGGAATTCTGCCAAATAACGCAACGAAAAAGACATTACAATTTTGTAAAGATCAATGATGAATGAAATGGCAGACACAGTTCTGTTTCTAATGGCATCTAGCTTATTCCGCCACTGATATTTCCCGTGCAGGGAATATGAGCAAAAAATTTAACAACCCTTTTCAATGCTTCCACTTCGTGTTCGTGCAGACGAAAGCTTAAAATAACTGAACTGATTGTACAAAGGTTCCCCCAGCCGGTCGCCTGCTTTCAGCAGCTTTGAGACGAACTATACGAGCAGACCCTTTTTTATGCTTATTTCTGCCAAACAGGGCTAATTAATTGCCAACATTTTCTTTCGATTATGGATTAACATTATTTACGTGCTACAGTTTTAATTGAAAGTGTGTCCCAAAGAAAGTTTAGGGGGGCTTAAATGTAAAGGTGAAGTAAAGTTTCAGTTTATGCTTCCCCCTCGCTCCCCACCGTAGTGTTAATTACTAAAGAAAACATAGGTAGTTAAGCAGAAAAGGGATGATTTCTTCTTTGACAAACAAAGCATAAAAGACAACAGCTGAGGCTGAGCATATTTTTTTGTGGGTATGCTTTTGTATGAGTGTGTCATTAAACTTTTAATTTTAAAGGACTTAAAAGGAGTCCTGTTCGAACAGATGACGCCGTTAATTTAAGCTGACTATCACTTTCACTTTTACTAGCAGGAACAACCCTAAGCTCTAGCTCTAAGCCTTACGTAGGTAAGCCATTAAAATGGGGGACGTTGACTTACCTTTTATTTTAATTTCTAAATTTTATTTGCAATGTCATTAACGCTGGAATTGATAATTGAAATTTAAAATATTTTTGCATGTGTTTGTTTAAGCATCCTGCGATGACACCGGCACGGCACCCTGCATCATTTGTTCTGTTAGATAGGGGAACCAAGGAGGTTTATAAGAAACCATTGGCGTAGTTAAATTTTAACAGCCATATGAATTAAAAAAGGCCTATTCCACTCTTATTCCGCATGTTAACGAATAATAATATGTTCCTGGAAAAGTAAGGTGACGTTTACCCATAATTGAACAGAGAAGCAGTTTTTTTATATATTTTTTTCTTATTGCTTCACTTAACGGCCTTCCACGGTGGAATAAGTTAGTAAACGTCTGTTACTACTTACTTATTCCGCAAAATAAGGACTAATTCCTGACTATTCTGTGCTTATCAATTTGGTAAGAATGTTCAAAGCTGTCAAAGTTGTTCCTAAAGAAAATATTTAACTACGTCTATGGAGCCAATGTAGACTGAAAACGGCTAGTTTAGATTTTTGTTACGGGTTCAGGAATATAAAATCTCAAAATGTCGACATAAAAGTTCAAAGCAATTGAGGAACCTATGCCTACTCTAACCTAACTATAGGCATCGATGTTACTCTTTTTATAAAAGAAGGTCCTTAGGTTATGTAGGTTCTTTTTTGTGTATCAGTACCAGATCATGGTTCAGGGGTTTTAACATTCTTTAGAATTTGATGAAAAAGCATAACGTTGGTTGGCATAATGGCATCGTTATATCAATTGTTCGTATTTAAATTAAATTTTCTATATTCATGAAAGCAGGAACCCAGAGACTTTCCCCATTTTATTACAATTGTCGACCGAAACGCTTACCTCCCCACATTTTCAACTCAAAAAAGAATTACGAACTCAGTTCCTCAATTACAACGACTGAACTTAACCAGTTTATTTCGACTTATTTTATGTGTGATAAGACTTAAATAACTTTTCTATATCTTAACGACTAACGCACTCTAATAAAGCTAAGAGGCTACCTACTTAAGGCCAATCCATTTAGTAAGAGTATATTAACGGATTTAATCGCTAAGGACGTGATACACATTTTGTTAAAACATGCCTTTCAACGTTGAGTGTATATTTACGACTCATAAAAGTGTTAACATCATCATCAATCGCAAGGAAACTTTAATGACCTCTTAATCTCTAGGGGCAGCATTCGTAACGTTTAAAGTCGAAAGTGTTGGAGAGATTGAATCAACAATCGTATTAAAAAGGAAAACAAGAAAATCAATTCAGGAAGGATAGTTTTTTGATAGTGAAATGTGCTTCCAATTAGGATGGCTTGTTTTAAAGAAACACGCATATCCAGTGCGTGAAACGCAAACGATGTACTGAAGTAATAAAAAATTGTCTGGGGCAGATTGGAGTTAAAATTGACATATTAAGGAAAATTCACTAGAGCGTTTATAGGCTGGAAACTCTTGCAGTGTATGTACATCGGGAAGCGCATGTAATTCGCACCTTGATGCCGTTGCTAAATCTTTTACATTCACATAAAAGTATTAACGACTAGACGGTTGTAACGGTTTCAAAATAGTTTTTCTTTTACCCAAGCATCTGGTAACCGATCGTAAAAATGCAATACTGCTTAACATGGTTTCAAGCTTTCAAGTCATAATAACATTAACCATTTTTAATATTTTCTTTTACACCGCAACATAAAAATTGATAATTTTTCTTTGTAGTGAATCTTCTTTAGAATTGTTGTACATAATTTGAAAATTTTATGAAACGAATAAGTGACAGTAAAAGAAACTATCTTAGTCTCAGGCAGACCTTCTTGTCCGACTCATAAATTATCTTGTTGTTAGTAATTGCTATAGGCGAAGGTTTTATTGGTTCGATTTCATTCGTACAATTTGACAGGTGCTTTTTTTATTTTATTCGAACATAGCCAAAGGCTGACGGTTTTTTTGCTTTTTATTGGTGAACTAATAATAATAACTTGTAATGAAGAATTAATTAAAAATAATAAATATCCCACTCCACCATCGACGATTGACGACAACCAGCAGCAGCGCACAGTCGACAAACAACAGCTGCACACACACAACCAAAACTAAGCACACTCAGTCGTTTCTTACAATCACCCAACGGCCAAATATGTGTATCAGAGAGATACAAAATGTATGGAATCATTTCGTTTTCCAAGTATGATTCACATTCATTTTTTGGAACGAAATTGACTAACAGAGGTGAAATTTCAAGGCAAAAGCACAGAACAATATCCCAGCGGTTAAGTACTAGACTTGTTGTTCTAGGGAAAGTCCTTTCGTTAATTTTGATAGACTGTGAAATTCATGCACTGGGTCTTAAAAGTTATAGTTGCGAAGCGACAACAGGCCTCGGAAACGGACGGATACACTAATGACGACCCAAGCAAACGTATAAAGGACAACGATTTTCGGATATGCACGTGGAATGTTAGGTCCCTTAATGGACCGCGTGCTGCCGAACAATTAGCGGAGACCTTCAACTGCTACAAAGCAGATATTACCGCTATCCAGGAAATGCGATGGAAGGGACCGGGCGAAAAGAAGATGAAAAACTGCGACATCTACTATGGGGATTGCTACCAGGAACAAAAACAGCGACTGTTTGGATGCGGATTCGTCGTGGGAAGCAGACTCAGGCAAAAAGTCTTGAGCTTCAAATGCGTAAGCGAACGCATCACGACGATCCGAATCAAGGCTAAATTCGGCAACATTAGCTTAATATGCGCGCATGCCCCCACAGAAGAGAAAAAGGACGACACCAAAGACGAATTCTACGAGCTCCTCGACAAAACATATGAGCAATGTCCTAGCTATGACATGAAAATTGTCCTCGGCGATTTTAACGCAAAGCTGGGAAAGGAAGGCATCTTTGGAAGAACAGTCGGAAAGCACAGCCTGCACGACACCACTTCCGACAGCGGATTCAGGCTGATCGATTTTGCTGCGGGGCGAAATGTTGTGGTAGCAAGCACCTGGTTCCCACATCTCAACATCCATAAAGGTACATGGAGATCTCCTGATCAATCAACCGTCAACCAGATTGATCACATTGCGATCGACGGGAGGCACTTGTCCAGCATTCTAGATGTTCAAACTTTCCGAGGAGCCAACATCGCCTCGGACCACTACCTCGTCGTAGCCAAGGCAGTGCTACGAATATCCCGACAACGGCCAAAACAAAGAAATGCTGCAAGAAAATTCGACGTCGGATGGCTACAATCGCAAGAGATCGCCAGATCCTTCTCTGATCGAGTGTCAAGTAACCTCTTAAGGAGTCCTATGCCGCCAACATCAAGTATCGAAGACCAGTGGCAACATTGCCAGAATGCAGTTAGAGATGCCGACTCTAATGTGCTGGGTTTCACACAGCCACCAAAACGAAACCCCTGGTTTGACGAAGAATGCAGGCAGGCCCATGCAGCCAAGCAGGAGGCATACCAAGCGGCGCTGCAAAGAAGGACAAGAGCTGCTCGCGAGCTCTACGAGCAAAAGAGGAGAGAAGAACGCCGGCTTCTCAGGAGAAAAAAGAGAGAGCATGAGAAGCGTCAGATCGAAGATGTTGAGAGAGCTAACAGCAGGAATGAAGTTCGGAAGTTTTATCGGGAGGTGAAACAGCTGGCTCAAGGTCATCGAGCAAGAACCGATGCCTGCAGAGATCAACAAGGGAACATCATAGTAGAACCGCAGTCAGTGCTGGGGATTTGGAAAGAACACTTCTGTAGACTGTATAACGGCGACGACGAACAGAACCCCGCCATCAGACAAGAGCCTTTTATCATACACGATGACAGCCAACAGTTCCGTAAACCCGACCTAGAAGAAGTGAAAACAGCAATATCACGGCTGAAATCCAACAAAGCCGCTGGAGCAGATGGTCTAGCTGCCGAGCTATTCAAAGCCGCAGGCGACGATCTAGATAGGAGCATGCACCAAATCATCTGTAAGATATGGTCGGAGGAATGCATGCCCGATGAATGGAACCTCAGCATTGTTTGCCCGATCCTGAAAAAGGGAGATCCTCTAAACTGCGCCAACTACAGAGGAATCAGTCTGCTTAACATCGCCTACAAGATCCTCTCTACCGTAATATGTGAACGTCTGAAGCCTTTCGTCAACAATCTGATTGGTCCTTATCAATGTGGCTTCAGGCCAGGAAAGTCTACCATCGACCAAATTTTCACGTTGCGGCAGATCCTGGAAAAAACCTATGAACTCCAAATCGATACCCACCACCTCTTTATCAATTTTAAGGCCGCGTATGACAGCATCTACAGAGACGAACTGTATAAAGCTATGTCTAGTTTTGGCATCCCTTCCAAGCTCGTACGCTTGTGCAAAATGACGATGGAGAACTCACGCTGCTCCATCAAGGTTGGCAATGAGCTTACGGAATCATTCGACGTCAAAAAAGGATTCAGACAAGGCGATGCACTGTCGTGCGATTTCTTTAACATCGTTCTTGAGAAGATAGTCCAAAACTCCACCGTCAACACCAGAGGCACTATCTTCTATAAATCTGTTCAACTTCTCGCGTACGCCGACGATATTGATATAATGGGAAGAACACAGCGTGATGTCAATGGCGCCTTTGTGAGAATTGAGACAGAAGCGGCTAAGATGGGTTTAGCGGTAAATGAGGGAAAAACGAAGTACATGCTATAAACAAATATTTAAACCACCTTAATGTTTTTACACTTTAGGTTTTTGTCGTTTTCAGTCTAAATTTTAATTAATCGATTAAACGAAATAAACAAAAACAAAACTAACAAACGATCAAAAACACGTACGTGTGAGTCTCAAAAAACACATAACAGATGAGAGAAAATTGGATGCCTATGGGAGCTACTTTATACAGAAAGATAGCAATGCTATCAATGCTGATAACGGCAACATATCTTCGAACCTCTTTTCACTCATCTGATTATAAACCCAATAAGATGACATCAATTTGATCAGTCGTGATGCTGATGATGGACTGCATATAGTCCGAAATGCATACAAGGTACGTGTTTTTGATCGTTCGTTAGTTTTGTTTTTGTTTATTTCGTTTAATCGATTAATTAAAATTAAGACTGAAAACGACAAAAACCTATAGTGTAAAAACATTAAGGTGGTTTAAATATTTGTTTATTGTGTCCGGTTTTTACGTGTTCGGAATACTTTCAGAAGTACATGCTGTCTTCGAGTAAGGACACCCAACATCGACGGCTCGGACAGAACGTCACAATAGACGCATACAACTTCGAGGTAGTTAAGGAGTTTGTCTACCTAGGCTCCGCTATTAACACGGGCAATAACACAAGCGCTGAGATAAGACGAAGAATTACTCTTGCTAATCGCTGGCGCTGTTTCTTTGGGCTAAGAAAGCAACTGAGTGGAAAAGCCCTATCTCGAGCAACTAAGGTAAAACTGTACAACACCCTCATCATCCCTGTCCTGCTATATGGTGCAGAAGCATGGACCCTAACAAAATCGGATGAATGTGCCTTAGGCTGTTTCGAGAGGAATATTCTTCGGGTCATCTTTGGCCCCGTGTGCATTGATGGGGAATGGAGAAGGAGATACAACAGCGAACTTTACGGGTTGTACAACGACGTGAACCTAGCCAGAAGGGTCAAGGTCCAGAGACTCAGATGGCTCGGTCATTTAGAGCGCATGGACACCAATGCTCCGGCCCGGAAAGTCTTCGACTCTATTCCCGAGGGACGCAGAAGGAGAGGAAGACCGCGACTCAGGTGGCGCACACAAGTGGAAGAGGACCTCAATCAACTTGGAGTGCAAAACTGGAGACAGCTTGCTAGGGACCGAGCTGACTGGCGGAGACTGTTGTTGAAGGCCCAAGTCCACACCGGACTGTAGCGCCACCTTAAGTAAGTAAGGGTCTTAAAAAGTAGCATCTGCTTTCAGACTGCAATTATCAGTGGCGTCTGCTAGTAGATTGTAATGATCAAGTGTCATCTGCTTGCTCAGATTGTAATAACTTGTGGCGCCTGCTATTTCCGGTTGTAATTAATAGTGGACTCTGTTATCTTAGAGTGAACCGTCTCTGGAGGTTGTGATTGCGTGCCAGTGAACATGTTTGCCTTGTTGCAAATTTTTTATTTAAGCGATTTTCTACGGGTTTTTCTACAAAGGCTGTTTGGTTCTGATTTTGTTGACATTGACTGGTATCGGTTTTTTGCCCATCTAGACTGCAGAAGGAACAGAAGAGCAATTTCGATGGCAATTTCGCTTCTGATGGTTTGTTTGCAATGCCGACAGTGCGGAACGATCGTAAGGCACTGGCAAGGCTTGGGTATAACGAAATGGATTAGCATGTGGATTCAAGGCTGGTCTTGGAGGGAACTACTTTTCTGGTGTATTGGTTGTTCTTTGAGCACGTTGTTCTTCTGCTCGGAAATATTCCAATTCCTCACCTAGCACTATGAGCTCTTCAAGAGAATTAAAATCTTTTCTCCTTATGTACCATCGGTATTCTGTTCTGAGATTATCATAAATTCGATCAATGTTTTCGTTTATCTTCATGTTGGGATGTTGACGTATGAGAGGTACTCCATGCTACGTATGAAGTCTCTGACCGTTTCTCGTGGGCCTTGTTTTTTAGTCATTATCTCGTCCTATTTATTTATGAAGCAAGGTGGTAAGTAATATCTAAAAAATGCTTTTGGAAATTCCTACCATGTTTTCAATCTCTCCTTATGAACCCGGAGCCACTCGATGATTTTTGGCAGTGTTCTGGGAATTTGGTCTGTCGGAATTGCATAGCATTCTGTCAATTCATTGATTTGTTCCAAAAATTCGGTTGCTTTACCTGATCCATCACAACAAAGACTCCATTTTACTCACCGTGTTCATGATTTCATGTGCCCTTTGTGCCAATAAAAAAGAAAAATCCATCCAAGAATACCTATCCTCTTTAAAGTCTTCCATATTGGAAACCAATTGATTCGGCTCGGATTGGCTTGTTGAAGACTCAGGTTTACTTCCTTGGTTTTCCGACATTAATCTCCTGTTCTTCCTCTAATTCGAATGCTTCTTCTAAAGTTTGAAGGTCTAACGATTTGCTTAGGCATAGAAGTATCCCGGTAAATTACGGTTGGAATTGCGTTTACGCAGCTTGACAGCCAACGGGTGGATTTAATGAACTTCGAAATAGTCCCTGCACATGCGTTAATTGTAAGACGGGTTATTTTTTATCAAGGGCTGAGGTAGAACTCAGCGGCTTTCAGGGTCTGACTAAAAAAATAACCCTTGATAAAACATAACCCGTCATACAAACTAACAGTAGGAAGGTACTTAAACGATCTAGGAGGCATTTTATTGAGTCAGTTGAATTTAAAGGAAATACTCCGAAATTTTGGGAAGAACGTCAGACTTGTGTTTCGCTATACCAAAGCTGTCAGTAAAAAGATAACTTATCTTTTAAAAAGAAACCACTTAATAGCCTACATCAGTACTTTACCAACTGAATATAACACAATTTTCTCTTGTACTGCTACAAACATGTTAATAAAATAATGGCATGAATCAAATATGAGTCATGGCCTAAGTAAGGATGTTAGAAATTGTATCAAATCTGTTTCTTAGCATAAGTTTCTGTCACAACTCACAAGTTTGTGTTGGCTAAATAATGTACCTATGAAAAAATTTCATGAATCAGATATGATTCATTGCATTCATTCATGTTAACGCTAGTCAAATATTGGTTAGTTAAGAAGTTATATCTAAAAAAAGCCTCCATAACGTATCAGTTCTAATTTCGATTAAGACATCCAAACATTTGTCGTCCCCACAAAAACTTCAGAAGAAAAAATGTATAAAATTTGAACAAATCATTACCCATTTATCCATCCGTCACTTGTTCGTGCAAAAATTCTCCCCATCATCATCCGGAACCGGAACTCAAAATCAATACAACAAGTATTCTCATTCATCTCGTCCCAACTTCCAACACTGAACACCGAAGCCGAACACCTTATTACGACAAAGTTACATTTAAATAAATCAAATCAATCAGAACGAAATCGTTTTTGCGAATACTTCTTTTTCGAATTTTTTTATATTCGTCCTGGGAATTCCACGTGATGAATTGTTCAAATTTGTTTGAATTTCGTTTTTGCTCCATGATCTCTCTGTTGCTGGCTGGTTTGGTGTATTGGTGTAATACAAATAAGCAAAGTGAATCGTTTTTGTATAATAAATTTTTCGGGAACTGGCATTTCAGGGATATAAATTCAACGATATACATTTTCCTTTTTTTGCAACGTCCCACTCCCGATTGAAATACAATAAGTTAGGAGCTGAGAGAAGATGGTGCGGCAGCATGGCGGTTGTTGTTACAAATTTAATTTCACGTCCTTTTAACGACATCATCACTCAAATGTTTTATGAGGCCAATATGGCCTGGCCAGGTGGAAAAAGAAGGCGGTGTTGTTTTTCAATTTTTTGAAATATTAAATATTGATGTCAAATGAGAAAAAAACCGTAGCCATTTTTTTATTAAAAAAATGAGGAATTTCTGTGGTATTGTTTGATTCGAAAGTTGTGTAATAAATTGAGTTTCAAAAAGTTTTAGACATCGGCAAAAAAGATGCTTTATGCCTATTTCGATATGTATATGTATTTCCAATGTAAGATGAGGAATTTTGTTTAAATTCTTTTTTAGATTTTTTTTCTTTCTATGCGCTTCGTTGAAAATTAGTTCAAATGGTGCCATAAGCGAATTAGAAACAAATTAAGTTAGGCATAGGACATGAACCTGATGTTGATAAAATTCAATCAGCGAAATTAGATTAGGAAGGCAAATGCGATTATATGAAGTTTATAGGTTGTAAATAATTCAATCTAGACAACAATGATTTGCGTGTAGACAAAAGTTATGGAACACATTTTTCCAACCAATGGTGCAGACGCACGTGAAGACACGGTAATAAGGGACATTTTGGCTTCGTTTTCAGAAATGTTTCGGCGGTCACAATACCTTCTCAATGAAAAATACTTCTTTTGAAATAGCAATTTTAATTAAGTGATTTGCCGAACCCTTAGTTTTTTAAACCGACTTGATAATGGTATACTTCTTTTTCTTACATCAGAGAAATATTTCGTTTTCAATCCAAATGTTACCGGATTGCCCTGAAAATTGATCTAAAAACATTTAAATAATAATCAAGGCAATAATCAAGTTTTTTATCAGCCATCCGCTGATGAATTATGATATTAATGGATCAATAGAGAGGAAAGATATGAATCTAGGTAACTAGATTGTTCCAAATGTTACCGTACCTATTGCTCTAAAAACTGTTCTAGAAAACACTTATGAAATTTGATCATGTTAATGAAGTTGGTGAACCGAGTTGACTCTTTCAATTTGAGTTCGCACACAGAATTAACTAGCTCGAGTTGATATTAAACAAAAAAATAAACCGAATTAACTCGAGATAGATACAACACGAGTCAACTTGAGTTGGCAAACCAAGTTTATCCATTACTACTTTATAATTCAAACAAACAAAGAAGAGATACAAACAGTACTAACCACTGATGAAATCAAATCTGGGAGGTTCTTGTGCAGTAAAATAAAGAGACAGCATACTTACGTACTTACTTAACCAGCTCACAATAGATGAAGGATCTCAACCCGAGATACTGCAGTCTACCATCAGGAATGGTCCCTCACATGCACTCTCCAGTCGCTGAAACCAAGCGCTCCGGCATCTGCAGTCACTTGGTCGTCTGGGGCATGAACCTGGGCGCTGCGATGAGAAGACTTTCTTGGCTGGAGCGTTGTCGTCCATTCGCTCGATGTGGCCGAATCAATGTAGTCGTCTTTTCTTGGCTTTCTGGTCCACATCCACATCTTGGTACAGCTCGTACAGTGCGCGGTTGAACCTTCTTCTCCATTCGCCATCGTCGCATACAGGACCGAAAATCCGTCGAAGAATTTTTCTTAACCAAAAGTGACGTTTTGTCCTAGGCGGTTGACAGGTGTTGCTCTGTTTGTTGATAGCATGTACTTTGTTTTGTCCGCATTTGTTTCAAGACCAACGAGTTTCGCCTGTTCTTCAATTGATGTGAAGGCCTCAAGTACAGCTCTCTTGGATCGACTGATGATGTCTATGTCGTCCGCATAGCCTAGGAGCTGGGTGGATTTGTTGAAGATAGTGTTTTCCGTGCTCACACTTGCCTTGAGCACTATCTGCTCCAGGACTATGTTAAAGAAATCACATCCTTTTCTAAACGCTGCGCATGTTTGAAACAACTCGAATGAGCTGTTACGCATTTGCACACTGCTTTTTTTTAGCGTCATGTGGCACAGCTGGATCAGTTTGTTCGGGATCCCGAATTCAGACATCGACATCATAAGCTCATGGCGGTGGATGCTATCATAAGCAGCTTTGAAGTCGATGAAAAGATGGTGGGTTTCAACTTGAAATTCGTAGGTCTTTTCCAGGATTTGCCTCAGTGTGAATATTTGGTCTATCGTTGTTCTGCCTGGCCTTAAGCCACACTGGTAGGTACGTGCTGATTATTGTGTTGCAGAACGGTTTAAGACGCTCACGCAATACGTTGAATAGAGTTTTGTTTGCAACATTAAGCAGGGATATGCCTCGGCAGTTTTTGCATGACATATAGTATCGCCTTTTTGTAGATGGGTTATATGGAGCTTATCGACCAGTCAGTGTGCATGCATTCTATCTCCCACACTGTGTTGATGACCTGGTGCATGCGGTTCATCAAAACACCTCCCTCCGACCCGACCGACTTGTCATTTTTGAGATTTTGGATGGCTCTTTCTACCTCTTCTGTGCTGGGAGCTAGGACTGGGTCATCATTGACTGGTCTCGCTTCTCTTTCGTCATTGGCTCGCTCGACATTATGCGCATTCAGCAGCCGTTGGAAGTGCTGCTTGAAGAATGAAGAGCCTGTGGCCCGGTTCTGAAACCAGAAAGTAATTGCTTCTACCTTTTAAAGAAACGTCGGGTGTTATTCTTGGCCCGAGATCCTTCTACATCTTTGAGAAACTGCGGATGCGGATGCTGTTTTCTTCATTTTTCTCATTTCTCTATTTTGTTCGGTACTCTTCTCTTACTGCTCTTGTTTTTCGTTGCAGTATCTGCAAACATGCGCAGTTGCCTGTAGCTTAGTTGGTAAGTGCGTTGGCTGCTAAGCAGAACGTCGTAGGTTCGAGTCCTACTCAGGCCAAGTTTTTATTTCATCTTTCACGGGCACTGCCTCTTGCGAAGACCTGACAAATCTTCCAAGAGTATCAATCTGTCATGAAAAAAGTGCTTCTCAACTCTGCCGTTCGGAATCGGCGTTAAATTGTAGGTCCCCTCAATTCATCACACGCACTCAAAGAATTGTTGATGAGAGTAAGCCACTTAGGCCTTGGCTCTTTAAGAGCTTTCGCGCCACTCTATTTTTTTTTTATTCTATCTGCAAACATGCATTTATCGGGAGTGTTAAGGCAACCGACTTTGAACTTCTTTCTTTGGGCCGCACGTGTGTTTTTGTCATTTGATAATCGAGCTCCAAACTTAGCCATCTACCAGAAAGTGGTTAGAGTCGACATTTGCAAAGAGATAGCATTACAAGAATAAGAAGACTCTTTATCTTAGATAAGGTAGTGTAACAGTCCAGTTTTGAACAAGACCTCGTCAAAAAAGCTTCTCCTGCCAGTTCGGTCTCGCTTTTGGTAAATGAATGAAGAAGTACCAATACTCGTCGTTAATATAAATGTCGTTAATGTAAATGTACAAATATCTTTTAAGATATTCGAGAACAAAAAATACGAATATAACCCGTAAACACCGTTTATCATAAAAGCAATAAGCAACCCTTGCCCTTTGTCCCGGAACCAAGGACTTGGCTGATTAGACTAACCCAATGGGCTACTTGGAAGCCGGCTGAGGCAGCCACTTGAACTATTGGCGATGTGTCAACAAAGTTTGATTTTGTCGATTTTTATAACTTTTTTAAAAGTAGAAAATGGGGTTTGGGCACCAATGCTTTCAAACAAGATTTCCTTGAGACGTTTCCTTTAATACTTTACACGATACTTTTCAGAAGAAAGTTTATTTTAGCTCAATATCCAATCCAACTTCCCCAACAATAAAAATTGGCATCACTTAACTTACCACGTCCTAAAAGTAGGCATTGGTTCTTATTACAAATACATAACTAGAACATCTTTTTTATATCCATGACAAGTTAATTCTACAATCACAACATTGATAAAAAACAACACAAAAACAAATTTGTATGTAAAATGTTTCGTTTATTTTATGCATTTTTCATATAATTTTACAAATTATTATACAAATGTTCAAAATCAATTTATTTTCTATTCGCTATATAAATGGCATTTAATTTTGTTATATTCTAATTTAAATAAAAATTATACAGTCTGTAATATTATTATATAATTTTCATATATATTTTTCGAATAACTTTTTTGTTGTAATTAATTTAAATACATTAGTTTACTATTTCTGAATTAATAGTACCAAATAATTTTCTCACAATGATCTTAATATTTAATGTTTTCTTTTTATTTACTTTTTAGTTAAAATTTGAATTTAATTTCATGAATTGTTTATGCATTTTGTATTAAATAATTTTGTTTTCGGGTGCCTCTACCCAGATACGTATAAATTTCTACAATGAGTTGTTTGCTATTTTTTTTTTGTTGCTTGTTTAATATTCTATTGCTAATAAAGACAAATCGCATTCAGTTTTTTTTTAAACTATTATATACAATTCAGTAACTTTGCTTAATTTAAATACTAAAATGGTTAGTTGCTACAAATAATTACATTATTTACACTTAGTTGAATTTATATAATAACTACTCTATAATATTAGTTAGCTAAAGTGTTTTTGTTCAAGCTTAATTTTTAATGATAAACCAAAATTATTATTTTGTTTTGTTTTTAAATACTATGCAACAAATTAATTTCATTTAACGAAAACAATTATATTTTATTATTAATTTAATTTATTCTATAGTGAAATTGAAAATGTTTTAGAATTGCTTTGAAAAGGAATTGTTAAGGAAAAAAGAAAACTATAAATATAAATGACTCCTTATTTTTTTTTTTGTTATTTTTTAATTTAAAAATAAAATAAAAATAATAAATTTTGTTTTGATATTTTGTGAGAGTGTAAGTTTGAAGTATTATTATTTTTTTATGTGATAAAAAAATGTTAATAATAAATGAAATATGTTATATCACAGGTACATTATAGTTTTAATGTTCTTAGAAGTAGGATTTTTATTTTGTATTTGTTTCATTAAATTAGAAAACAAAAAAAATATTTTTTTTTTGAGAGAAAGAGATGAAATGTTTTACATACACTGGGGTCTACACTAGGATTACTTTTTTTGTTTTGATAATTATTTAAAAAATTGAAAAGTTCTTTTTTTTTTTTGTTACATTTGGATGAGTCGTTGTTTTTTAATGATATTCGATAAATACCAATTGGATTTTTATTTAGTTTTTCAAAGACAAGTTGAGTGAAGAGCCAAATGAAAATCTGAAGTAAAAAATTTAAAGTAGATACACAAGACAGTCATACTCCTAGAAATGAAGCTGTATTCACCACTCCTGTGCTAGTAAGTTAACAAAACAAGTAGAAAGATATCTAATACTTTAGTACTAAAGTACTTCTTATATTTTAACCCCTTACTGCATGGTGGCTCATATATGAGCCAAACCAGTTTTTTGTTCATAATTTTTAAATTTGTTTAAAAATATTTATGTTTCGTATTGTGTTTTAAAGAAAATAAACTTTTTTACTGAATTTAAAAAAAAAAATGAATTATTGATTGATTTTAGCTATTTTTTTGATCATCCAAAACAGAAAAGACAGAAAAGTCGAAAATGGGTACCAAAGTGCAATTCAAAATTTCATAAAAAATATAAAAAATGGGTATTTCCTTGAAACCAAAATACATTCAATAATACATAAATACATTATACAATATATATATGTATTTATAAAATCTCTTTTTTTGCATTTCTCCATGGTATGGCATATCGGACCCAAACCGTAAAACTCGTATTTCTCGAGTTTTTTCGAAAAAAATGAAAAATCCTGGAACAAATGTCTTTTATTTTTGCAAAATCTATACAATATTTTTTTTTCATCCAAAAAAAAAAATCATGCAGTAAGGGGTTAAAGCCCGATCGAAATGCAATTTAATGTTTTGAAAGTTTGATCTCAAATTCGAACCTAGGAAGTAATGCCAATTGGAAATCCTGAAGTAATGTTTGGAATAAAGGGTCCGCCATCTAAGGTTTTTTTTTTCAACTAGTACTTATTTCGTGAATGGTAACACTCAGCTCATGTCTGATTCAACAGATAATTAGTTTTATTCTTCCGCTGAACGAATATGGTTGTGTATACGCTTGAACAATGCTGGGAAATATTGTGACATTACTTTGAAAATCATGGCAATGTTGCAGAATGTGTGCGAAAATTGCGTACGGGTTTTTGAAGAAAAGAAGCACCGTCAGCTCCGTATGTTCGTTATCTTGTGAAAAGAGTGAAAGAAACTGGCATCCTTCTCGATAAACTAAAGCGTGAAAAGCCAAAAACAGTGCGTACACCCGAGATTATTGCTGCTGTGGCAGAAAGTGTGCGTGAAGCGCCATCAACATCAATTCACCGTCGTTCTCAACAATTGAACATTTCGGAGACATCATTGAGACATACAAAGTTTAATTGGTTGGAGCCAACTGACCATCCAATGCGTTTTCGCTTCGCTAAATGGGTCTGCGATCGACTTAGAAAAGATGCCGATTTTGCCAACAAAAAAAAAATCGTCTTTTCAGATGAAGCTCATTTTGATCTTGGCGGGTATGTAAACAAGCAAAATTGTCGCCATTGGGGCACAGAAAACCCGCACGCATACATTGAAAAGCCGATACACCCAAAACGATTCACTGTTTGGTGCGGATTTTGGTCCTCCAGTCCAGAGGCATAATTGGGCCATTTTTCTTCGAAAATGAGCAACGAGTCGGGCCATGTTGAACGAATTTTTGTTCACAAAAATTGAAGAGGAGGATATTGGCAACATTTGGTTTCAACAGGATGGCGCTACGTGCCACACAGCCGAAGCTAGACTCGATGTTTTGCGCTCTGTTTTTGAAGGTCGCATTATCAGCCGCAGAGCGGATGTCGTTTGGCCAATTCGGCACTGCGATTTGACATCGTTGGAGTATTATTTGTGGGGTGCCGTAAAAGATAAGTGTTAAGCCGAGAAGCCAGAGATAATTGACGCTTTAAAGGACAATATTCGTGAAGCCATTTGTGAAATACAGCTGCAGACAATCGACAATGTGCTTAAAAATTGGGCCGATCGTGTAGGCTACTGCATGCCCAGCCGAGGCAGCCGTTTGAATGAAATTAGTTTCCATTATTAACCGGAACGATTGTACTTTCAAATAAAAAAAGGAATTTATGTAAATATTCAGTAGTTTTTTTAAATAGCATTGTCAAAAAAAAAAGTTATTTGGCGGACCCTTTATTTCCTTAAATTGGCTATGATGTTTCCTCTTTTAATGATGATTTTTCTTTAAGCTCCACACTCTTGTCATTTGTTTAAAAAATTACATAGCTACATTTCATTTTACAGCTGCAAACGTCATTCATTCAATTTTTTTGAAAGAAAACTATTTTTTAAATACCACTAACCGTTTTGTGTTATTGTTATACAAATGTAGTTCATTGCAATTTGAATTTTCTTACATAATTTATATACAGTTTTTCTTTAGTTTTAACATTACTCGAATATTTTAGGTTATTCTCTTTATTTTGCTGTCCTAGTTTTTGTAATTTGTTTTTTCTTAATTTTAAGAGTTGTCTCAGTACGTATTTTTGTGTGCAAACAATTTATTTTGACTTAGAATTTTTTTTTTCTTTTGTTCCTTAAGGTATTTTTTTTTTAGTTTAAAAAAAGTTTACCCTGTTTTCTGGAATATCAAAAATTATTGATTTATTTGTTTTTCCTTAAAAATGGCAGTTGTCCAAAATTTTTGGCTAGTTTTCTTTTTTTTCATTCATTTTAAACTTTATTTGTTGTTAAATTAAACAATCTCACAACCAGTGATTGCAATAGTTTTTATGTAATTTTATTTGTTAGTTATTTTATGGGCTTATTTTTATGGCTTGTCAGACTTTGGCGAATCTTAAATTTATTGATGGAATCGACCGAAGCAATAAATTATCTAGGAATTTGTATTCAAATAAGTTTCTGATGCCGAAACGAAACAGTTGTAGAAATCAAGACCCTGCAAAGTCCTAAAAAGAACCTTTTAAAGTTCATTATTCATTAACAATTGGCAATAAAACCGACCCCCGTTAATTCTTCGAGTTCGAATCGTTTCTATTTCTTAGTCCAACAAACAGAAACACTCCTTTCCAAACAGAACCGGAAACAAATGTTAATCGAATATTTTACGCAATTATATGGCCTTCGTAAGCGTTTCGAATCGCAATAAAAGCAATCATAGTCAAACAAAACCGAAAATAGGTCAGAACATTCAAAGTTCTACAATTCCCTACCCTCACCGCATGAGAAATGATTTCTCCTCAATTTATCATCAAGATGGAGAAATAAATAATAAAATTTTATTTCATTTCAATTTCGACGAAATATTGCAGGAGCTAAGGGATGATGGATAGTCCCTTTGGACACAAGGGCCAAGCACAATTTTTTTTTCCGATGATCTTTATGACTCACTGGCCAATAGCCCGAACATTTTTCTCAATGGCAATGGCTTTTTTAAGGTTGAGAATGTATGTTTTTATCTTTTTCCCTTTTCGAATAGCAAACTAACAAACACATGCAACAAAAAAAAGGAAACTTTATGTTCTCACTTTATTGCCCCTAGTGTTGAGTCATTTTTCATATGAACAAAGCCAAAGCTAAGAGGTGAAATTGCTTTTTTCTTTGCTTTTCCCATATGTTGCAGCAGGATTTGATTGTATTCGGTAACACTCAGACAGGACGAATAACCAGTTGGTTGTTAAAAAAACCGCGATTTCTTCCGAATCGAAAATTCTATACCTAGTCCTTACAGTTGGTTGGTCTTTGTCTCGTGCGTCGTCGATGACTTTTATACGACTTTTTCGATTGGAGTCGAATATCTGTTGATTGGTCAATTGGAAGAGGTCTTTGTTTCTCCTTTTTTTCCTTTTTAGTACGAACCTTGTTAAATCTGATTCACACGTTATGTCGATTTATCGGTTTCATGTCAAGGGATCATAAAAATTAATATGAAAAACTAGGAAGTGCCCATAAAGATGGAATGGACTGGATAGTGGAAATTTTTCGAAAAACAAGCGTTTTTCGTGTTCAATTCGAATCTAACTGTCGATGTGGAGTCAGAAGAATACCAAAAACCAAAAAAAAAAAACAAAAAAACAAAAGGATGTGAACGGAAGTTGAATGGAGTTTTTAAACAAATTTCGCGTGCTGTTTTGGAATCCTGTTGTAGTTGTTGTATCTTTCAATGGGTAGTCAGAAAGATTTTAGATAGGAAGTCCTTGGAGCTAAGGGAACATTTTTGATTTGAAATAGAAACAAAAACTGAGTTCCTAAATTCCTATAGACATTCGTTTTTTCAAAATAGTAATTAGGTGACATAATTGTTGAAGAAGCCGTTTTTTCTGCATTTCAACTCTATGAATCATATATGATTCATGATAAAAGCTGTGGAGAACTTTCAAAAACTGATTTATGAACTTCAATGTTCAATGTATCATATTTGCATCATGATACGTCTTTCGCCTAGTATTTTCTCTCTATGAATCAGATATGATTCATGAATAAAAGTGTGTATAGCTGTCAATTTTCCAAGGTTATTCACAAGCAATAATTTACACTTTGCTTTCAAATATATCATATTAAAATAATGATACGTCTTTCGCCCAATATTATCTCCCTTTGTATCATATATGATTCATGGTTAAAACTGTGAAAACCATGCTGACGTCACATTTAATACCTTCTGTTTCGATTTGTACACTACACGTGCTTGTACAGTGAAAAATGTCCCAAGCTCAATATGTATAAAACTTCATATCCCCTTTCGCTTTCCTTTTCTGCGAATTATTGAACTATAAGATCTACTTAAATGACATCCTTTCTTCCACTCCACTGTTCAATATAATTAAATATCGAGAATTGTCCACTTAAAAACGAAGGTTTTTTGATCATTATCTCTAAACACCAGCTAATATTAACAAGGCCCTTTAATTATTTTCTCATTCAACCCCTTTGAAGTTTTGTTTTCTTTAAACTAAACGCTACCACTTCCAAAAAGTATCCTTCTTCATATTTAAACAAAAAACGAAAATAAAAATATCCTTACAACATTTCTTCCGTTTCCTTGTGTTTGACTTTCGAAACAAACAAAAAACAAAGAGACGCAAGCAAAAAATGAAACAAAATTAGAAGTGATTCGTGTTTAGTAAAAACGGTTATGCCAACAAAATATCAAGTTAAAGGGTTATTGCCATTCAGTTAAAAAACAACCGGAAAAGGGATGGCCTTCCGGCTTATAATAGAAAACTCTTTAAGCATAAAAAATACACACATACAGAACAGCAGCAACAAAAGAATGTAAAACAATAATTACATTCATTCAAATTTAACCTATCGCGCTTTTTTTTCTGGGCTTGTGTCTGGAATTGTTGTGCCGCGCCAACGCTCGTCCTCGTTCTTTTCTCTTTAACCAAATTCACTATGCAATTAGTGGACAATTTTTTGCTGCGTAACCAACCCTTCTGGCATTGTGAATTCAGTTCGGATCCACCCTCAATGTAGCAACAGTTTCATGCATTTGTTCACCTCATTAGTCCATGGGGGTACACACAAGTTCGTTATTTATTTTTTCTCTTTTTTTTGTAAGTTAAAATTTGACCTGTGCCTTCTGTGTCTTTAGCCTCAAGGGTGTTAAATTACACTCTTTTGGTAGTCGCGTCACGCGGCATTGCATGCGTGTGTTTCAAGTATTTTTTTAAAATTTTTGTATTTATATTGTTTTCCAATTAACCAGCAAAGTGTTGTTGGGGTGTTTTGTTACCCCCGCGCCGTAGTCGTTTGCATTATTGCATTCGGACATGGAAACAGAACGGATAAAAAAATGTATCTAGGGGTGAAAACCATGTTTTTTTGTTCGATGTAACGGAAAAATGCATGCAAACTAATCCCAGACAACATGATGATGGCTATGGGCTTAGATAAATAAACGTGGGTGGCGGCTACTGTTTTCACTTTTCTTGTTGCTTCCATCCCTTGATTGCTGGTAAATTGGTTAAAAAATGATTTTGAAGGGGTAAAACTGAATGAGCTTGCGAAGTGATATTACCAGCTTCTGGCTTTAAAAATTCGGTAGCTGACAAAAAAACTTAAGTCGAAATTTTGGCTTCAGCTGACAGCAAATGTTTTTCTTTACATCAACCTGACAGGAAGCTGATCATTATTTGAAAGATTTCTAATCAAAAGACGACTTTATTGTGATGTTAACACAATACACACAATACGACATTCTCTCTGTTTCTTTTTGAGTCAAACTTCCAGTGAACCTAATTTTTGTACATTTTGTTGCTGTAAGTTAACAAATACTCATTAAACGTACATTGTACAAAATGTTTTGTATGGTTGCCCCTGGGTGATTATCCTTTGGAATTGTTTGAAATTTAACGACGACGAGACGAAACGTGTCCCCGTTGTAATTTGCCATCTTTTTCTTTGTGATTCCAATTGAACGATTCTTTTTTCGGAGTTAACAAAACCAGACACAATTTTTTCCTTGCCCTGTTGTTTGTAATTTTTACTCCAAAACGAACTCCAGCGATACATTTTCTAGTTAAAATCGAAAAAGAATAGCACGTACGTGTTTTTTCCCTTTTTTGTTCTCCTTAGACACTCAATGTACATAGAAAATGGACTTGTCTATAATAGTCGACTTGTTTTGGTATTTTTTTTTGTATTTTTAATTTTCCGAAAATATCATTAAAAAGTCCTCTCGACAAAGTACCAGTAGAGTGCCAGATGAAAAACATTAAATGAGCTTTTGTTTGCTTGGCTGTTGGGAGACCAACAACTTGAAGGAATGCATTGAAAAACTATGCACTGCTCCTTGAAATGAAAACGATATTTTTTTAATGGTCGTCTGTAAGAGGGAGGAATTGGGTGTTCTTTTTTTTGTCTGGTTTGGTCTTGGAGTTGATGAGAATTGTGAGGAAACGCAGACAGTTTCTCATTTAAATGTCGTTATATAACTGCACCTGAATTTGAACTTGGTCATGTTATTTCGTGTGACTACCATATTTTGCCGAGGGAAACATCATTTAAAAACTCATTAAGACAAAAATGAAGTGATTTGTATCGAAGGTTGGAAATTTGGTTGAGGAAATTTTAAAATTTTAGTGTTGTACAACGATTCCAAGAGAAAATTTAAATATAACAATTTTGTCGATTTTTTTTTTCATCCACAAAAATCTCTGCCATCCGTTGAACAAATTGGTTGATTGATGTCTTGAAAGTTTCAAAACAAACAGCTCTTTGACTTCTGAGCAATATTTCGTTGATGGTCAAAACTGGCTAAGAGGTCTCGAGGGTTCGAGCTTTTATTAGAAAATATTTCAAAAAAAAGATTCGAATAGAAGCCCTATTTGACAAAGTTGCGGGGCAGGTCCGAAGAGTGAAACCTTAGTGTGACTCTTCAATTGTTTTGAGTGCGTGTGCAGATTCATCGATCTTGTCAATTCTATATGGAGTTCGTTTGACAGAAACAAGTTTACTGTCTCCATACAAACTGCGTTGGTACATCAATTACAACTTTGACTTTCATGAATCACATATGATACACACAAAATTTTTTGTTCAACGTATTTGCAGCGTCTCTGAATCATATATGGTTCAACAAAACTTAAGAGGTTCTACGTTTTTTCACATTAAATTAATATTTGTAATGATTCATGGTAATAAAGAATGATAAAAGATGAAAATATTATACCTTGATAGCACTTCAAAACATGATTATAGAAAACCTCATAGAAATGTATTAATTTTTTACTTTAAAGAGTCATTATTCATAAGTTTTTGAATACTATTTGATTCATATAATCGTAAGCTCGTCTGTTTTCTTCAAGAATGTCACTAAGCAAACAAAAAAATGAGGTTGAAACAACAAGATTTACAAAAAAGACTCTTAAAATGCCTTAAAAAACTTGTGTATCAAATGTACATCAAACATCCTAATATTGATAAACGTAATGTCGAAAGGGCAAAGGAAAGTGTTTATTTTCTTTTAATTTGCATCGAATGTTGTTTAAGGGCTTTAAAAACGCGAACTGAGAGATTTCATGAATCATATATGATTCATTGGGCAGTAAAATTGCTCACAAATTCAAAAACTGACATTGTAATACTGAAAGTAAATATGCACATGTTAAAGTGACAATATGGGATACATACCAAATTTGCAATCAAATAAACAACTTTTAAACAAGACTTCAATCATTCTAAAGCGGGGTATACTTGTTTAAAAAAGGATGACAATAAATACTAAATTCCATTCAACATTCTCCGAGCTGTTGCTGTTCATAAATTCTTCTTAACAACTGCCGACAGTTAAAAGACTTAATGTCCACAAAAAATAAGTTACTCCCACCTTAAACTCGAAGGACGTGCATCTTCATAATTCAAGAAAAAACAGAAACATTTTAACTTCAACTTAATAATTCACAAGGACCTAATTTATGACTACCTTAAATGGGTTCCTTCAAAATTGCTCTTATCACATGAAACGATAAATTCTTTTAGGTAGTACCTACTACCATTCTAACGACAAAAAAAAACTCTTTCACCTGTTGTTTAGGGTCGTTCGTTTTGACAACCAAAACAATCAACTCGTTTAAACCTTGAAAACACTATTTTATGAAAACAAAAGCCCACTCCTGTAAAGAAGAAAGAAAGAAAACCCTTTTGTGCCGTTATCAAGCTTAAAAAATTGTTTACAAAACTACTAAAACTTTCATGATAATATTCGCCGTGTCACGATAGAACCCGGACGGTCTGCGTGCGGTTAGGTTGTGCGATGCGATCAACATCAACAAAATGTGAATTTGTCACGCGAATTTCAAGAATCCGTCGCAACATCGCATCGTCCTCGATGTTCTCTCTTTTCAGTCGGTCATGGAAGTTCCTGTTCCGTTCCGTTTGGGCATTGTTGAAATAAGAAACAGCTCATTTTGAATTCACTTAATTTGGGGGACGAGAAGTGGAAAAACAAAATTAAGGAACAATGGAGCTTCACAGCTCCGCAGGACAAAAGGGTTTTTCACCAAATGAATTATGCATTTAAATTCGAAAAGTTAGTTTGTATTCGCCAAAGTTATTTTTAACTGCTGATTGTGTGTGCCCAATGCCCATATAGTTGAATAGCGGTAATTTATCATTTTGAAAGCGGAAATGAAAAAATCATTACTCTCGTATTGTTTGTGTTTTTGCTTTTTATCATTGTGTCCTTTTCTCAACGAAGGACCTTATGTCTACGTATTTATAGAAATGCTTACCCTACACACGATTAAGTCTCATTTTTTTGGGGGGAGAGGATGAGGCGATGGCACCTAAACACTTATCTTATTTTGGGGCCTACTTTGCCAAAGCAAGTTGCTGCTGCTGTTGCTGCTGCTGATGTGTGACTTGCGGGGGTGGTCCGGGTTCACCGGCCTCGGCATACAAACAGGAACCTTCGCTGCACGAACAAGTGTCACCCTCTCTGGAACTACTGCAGCAATCGCTGCAGTTTCGATGTTCTACATCCGTTGATTCGTATGTGCATTGTTTTAGCATTCGATCACGTTCGGACTCCTCGGTTTCGGGGAAAGCCGCCTGACAGCGGTTCATCATGTAGACTTTGCCGGGATTGTTCTCCTGACTGCTGTCCGAGCGCATTGTGTCGTTCTGGTGATCACCTCGATGATTTGACGAATGATGACTGTGATGGCTGGTGTGACTGTGAGTCATCACCGCCGATGGATGTTGCGAGTGATGGGATGAGTGCATCAAATGGTGACCGTTGTGATGGGAGTGTCGGTCAGAATTGCGTGTCGAATGATCTGAACATTCAGAGGAACATGTATAGATGGGAGGTTGATGGGGATTTGAGTTGTTATTGTGCAGGGGCTGATACCATTCGCTGGCAGATGGCGGTGGCAGGGCTTGGCCTGGGGATGAGAGGGCATCACAGCTGTTGCAGGATCTGAAATAAAAAAAAATTCAAATTGATTTAGGAAAAATCTTCAAAGATCTTTTTTTCTCTCATTGTCTCACCTTCCATTTGAACACCTTGAATTCTGTGTCCCCGTGGGTTGATAGTCCGAGACAGCATGTCGCGGTGGTGGATAATGGATATGTATATTTCTCGTCGGTATACCGGTGGACACTTGTCCCGGTGGGTAATATGGTGGCAAGGGCGGAGGATGCTGTCCCGTTGGTGTAATCTGATATCGACTCTGGCCACTAGGATGACCCACAACCCCCACACATGGCAGAGGATTATTGTAGTAGTTCTCTTGACGATTAGCAACTCCGCCACTACTTGCACCAGGTCCACAATGTTGGGTTTGTGGTGCCACACCCCATGTCGAGAATCCACCCGAGGAACTACTGTGAATTGATGAATTGAGAGCACTGTTTTGGTAAACAGAAGAGTACAACGCAAAGGAAAAAATAAACAAAACAAAATGAAACAAAAAACAGAACGAGAAAAACTAAAATCGTATCTACCTTTGATGTGTGGACATTCCAGATCCACCGGATTTTGAACTCTTTCTGCTTGATTGTGGACTGCCAGGTTGATAGCAAATGTTCTGCGGTACTGGTGGTGGATGATCCGGTGGTGGGAGGGAGAATTCTAAAACGAAACAAAAAGAAAACATGAAAGACTTATCTGACAGTATAGTTGAAGAAATCTACTTTGTGGCTTGATTAACCAAACCAACTAACAGACTAAACCAACCATTTGGCTTATCTTAATTCCTAGCTATTGCGCTTAATGGCATGGGCGAAGTTGAATAGAAACTAAAGTACTTAAACAAATCCTTTAATGGAAACGAAAAAGAAATATATACCTTGAGAAGGGGGCGGAATCGATTTTGCTTGTGTTTTGAGTACTCATTGTTCGAGTTTGAAACTATTGGCAAAAATTGTGAAAGGTCTTAGTTTTAATCTTTTTTCTTGTTCTATTTCATGCGGGTTAGAACACATTTTAAATTCTTTTTTAGAAAACAAAATTAATTGCTTTTTTGTTTACCGTAAACTGGTCGCCAATATATTAGTTCTTCCTTAGCAAACCAACTCAGGACCCATAAGCCTGATCCAAACATTATCGTATCGGAGTACCAACATCGACTCCGAGCGCTATTTTCTTGCTACGGTGTTCCGAAGGCGGATTACTAACAGCCGAAAGAATGCATGATGGAACGTCATGTACTTGGACTCTTCGTCGAGAAATTCAATGAAAATTAGAGACCTAGCCTAGAAACCAGAGTGCCAGAGATTCAGAGTCGGTGACCTCAACTTTAAAAGCGTTAACTCCGATTTTCAGTCGTGATGCACGCCCTAGTATAGACAGGCAATAACAAGTTTAGTGCAAAAATTTGAGTCTACATATTCGTTGTGTGATGTTGCCGTGTCATCAAGGTATCCGGTTGGTCGAAGTGCTGAGAGAATCGCTGCCGTTTACGTATCCGTAGAATTGTAGGACACTACCTCGACCAGTTTTAACAGCATTGAGCCACAAGGCTCACAGCACACCTAAAAATCGGATATGGCAATTCAACAGTCGAACCTGGCAATCAACGGGCGAACCCGGTAAATCACGAACGAATCTGGCAATCAACAGGGAGACCGGGCAATCAACGGGCGAGCTCAGAACATCACAGACGGAACCGGAAAATCAACAGATTGACCTGGCAAATCACTGACGAATCGGTCAATCAACAGGGAGCCTAGCAATCTATTGGCGAATCTGCAATTTACGGACGAATCCGACAAATCAACAGGCGGATCTGGCAAATCAACGACCAAAACCGGCAAATCACGAACGAATCCGGCAATCAACAGAGGGATTTGGCAATCAACAGGCGAACCTGGAAAATCACGGGCATATTCGGCAAATCAACAGACAGACCAGGCAAATCAACGAGCGAACCCGGTACATCACTATCGAATCCGGTAATCAACAGACGAATCTGGCAAATCTACAGGCGAACCCGGCAAAGCACGAACGATCTGGCAATCAACGGGCGAATCTGAAAAATCACGGACGAATCCAGCTAATCAAGAGGCGAACCTTTGCAAATCTACGGGCGAACCCGGCAAGTCACGGATGAATCTGGTAATCAACAGGCAAACATGGCAAATCAACGGGCAAAACCGGCAAATCACGAACGACTCCGGCAATCAACAGAGGGACCTGGCAATCAACGGGCGAACCTGAAAAATTACGGGAGTATTCGGTAAATCAACAGACATACCAGGCTAATCAACGAGCGAACCCGGTAAATCACCGACGCATCCGGCAACCTACGAGCGAACCTGTGAAATCACGGAATACGGCAGTAAACGGGTGAACCAGTACGAACCCCCAATCACGGGCGGACCCGGCATGCAACGGATGACCCCGCAATACACGGATAAACCCGTTAAAGATAAGTTTTCATAATACCCCACTGGGGAAGCATTATGATCATCGAAAATTTGGTCCATCCATCCACGCTTGGATCCGCGGTCTATTCGCGGTGGTCATATGAACGAGGTCGAACCGAACCCAACAGTTGCTACATTTTCTTCATAAATTTTAACATTTTCTGAGACATCTTGTACCCACTCGACATAAATATTTGCCTTCTATTGCATTAAGATTAAGGTACATTAAAAACTGGCAAGTCTCCAGACAAAACAAAAATCAAAGAAAATGCTCAAAACAAAGAGCACATAATTGCCCACTGAGACGTGGACAGATTTCGCCCCAATCCACCCAAATGATGTATAATCCCTTTTTTCTTCAATACCAAACCAAAACAACATAAAAAAAAATACCTACCTGGTGGATACTGATGATAGTTGTGCTTGTTCTGTGCCGCATAACATTGCGGTGGAGCCGCATCCGAATGCGGACTATGTGTGCCCGAATCCTGGTCATTGCTCGATGATGATGTCTTTAAACAAGTCTCCGTGGACGATGTTCCAATGATCATTGTTGTCGCATATGGCGTTGGATTTTCAGGACTCTGCAGAAGCAAACGAAAAAAATTCAAACAAAAATTATTTCCAGGGATAGAGCTGGCATCAGAAATTCTTCCGCTCAACTTACCTTGCGACAATTGTAGAATGTACTCATGTTGCGCGTATCCACTTCAGCATAATCCGTTCCACCGTCCGACGTATAGTTTGACTGGCTGTTCGGATTCGATAGCAATTTGGTTTCACTCAAACCGGAATCCTTATCGGTGTCGGCACTGCGCCAACCCCTATCAATCCACAAACTGTCCTTGCCATTGATATTCAGAGCAGTGATTTCGTTTGCACTAACAACTGCAGAGAATTTACAAAAAAACGGATTTTGAAAATGAAGAAAAAAAGAGGGAAAACACAAAACACATGAATAAGAACACAGAGAGAAAGAAAATCCTTCTTACCACTTAAGTGGCCCAATTCCTTTGTCAACTGATGACGGCGCTTGAAGAAGAGCATTGCAGCTGCTGCCGAGATGAGTATGGCTACCAGCATTGTGATCACAAGTGCCATGAACCAAGTCTCATGGACGACATTCGTCGACTTCCGGTGGGTGGTGGCAGCAATATCGTCAAGTGGATCCATTCCATGTCCGTCTATTCCAGCACTGCCGCCAGCACCGCCACCAGCGACACCGCTGTTGCTGCCACTCGAACCAGTAATTCCGTTCATTGAGCCACTAGGATGTGCACGTGGTGGCGAGATTAGATGGGCCGGGTCCATAACCAACGATTTCTGCAAATCAAACGAATTATTTCAAGTGCGGGGGAGAATTGGTTAAAACATCAGAACACTTACCGGCTGTGAATAGGGTCCCTCGCCAGCTTTTGTGTATGCGACCACACGGACGTTGTAAGTGGCACCAGTTGTGAGGCTATTCAACATCACTGATGTAGTGGTGGCATTCAGTGTCATATTGGCAAGCACTTTGGCTGTATTTCCTGCCGTTACCTTAAAACACACATAAAATTAACACACAAAAAAGGGGATTTTTAATTGCAGTTATATTTTTCGAAAATTTTTTAATGAGTGGGTGGCATTTAGGGCGTGTAAGCTGACCTTTAAAACAACTCACTCACTCTCACAGAATCCCACAAAACAGGGTAGTTTTTTGAATGAAAACAAAAAAATCTTTTTTTAGTACGTACCTGAATTTTGTAGCCGAGCAAAATGCCGTTATGATGTTGCGGTGGCGGCGGTGACCAACGTACCCAACCAGCTGTTAGGTTCAACATCCCGGTAAGAACGGAATCCGGTGGAGCGGATGGCACTGCAAACAAGAGTTGAGAGTTCGGAAGCACATCATTAAATTGTTGAAATTGTTTTTTGTTCAGAATTTTGTTTCGAAATATTTTTTGTTAAGCGGTTTTTTTTTGCTGGTTTGTGTTATGATAATGGCTATGGGGGAGGATTATGGGAGACAGGGAGAATTGATATCGGTTGAATTTGAAGTGTACGTTTGTATTGGAATATCGTAATGAGTTTTTGGTCTATCGGCAACGTCATCTGTTGGCAAAGTGGAAGCTCATTGTAATATAGTTTTTTTTGCTGTTTCCTTTTTTTGTTGGAGAACAGAGGAAATGCGATAACCTATAACAACTTATTTTCTATTGAATTTCGGTGTTTGTGGTAGTTTGTTGAGGTTTTTGAAAGTTGTTGTTTTTACATTTGTGTTGGGGAGGTTTTGTTTGAGTGCATAATGTTTCGGTTGGGGTTTTTTGGGGAGTTTGTAAATATGAAAATTGTATGGTTAGCAGGCCAGAGCTTTTTTCGGCTGGAATCGGATTATGCACCTTTAAGGATGTTGTCGCAGACCAAAAGTTCCTTAATGCTTATTTTTCCGATTCCTTTTTGGATTATAAGTGGAAAACACTCGATGAAGGACATGTTTTGTTTGATGATCTATGTCCAATCTTATTTACCTTTAAACATTTCTAGATCACTTTTATTGACTATCCTGGCAATTGACAAAAGATGTAAATAAATGAATTGAATTGAAAAGACTCCGTGGTTTGAAGCTAGTTTAGTTTGGGTTTGGGGTGTAAGTCTAGGAACAACGGAAAACACCCAAGTTCTTCGGTATGGGTATGATATTGGCAAGACTATGTTTAATTGAATTTGAATAACAACACAGAAAGGATCATTTGTCTATCCGCTAGAACACATCGTCTATGTTGGTGGCAGCAAGTTAAAAGTGGTCATCATTCCTTGTTGAACCAGGGGTTCAAAGCTTCATTGCGTAGTTATCCGTTGTTATGTATGTATATTGGCTCTTTTTGGACTAAGCCGTCCTAAATCGGCATAAAGTTATATGCTACTCCACGAACTGTTGATGGATCTAAGTTACTTAGTAAATGGCTATTAATTGCGTTTAGTTAAATTTACGGGGTCCAGTGTTGGACGATAAACTACAGGAGAATTGATACAGGGATTTTTTGAAAAATATTTGCCGATTTTTGAAAAATATTTGCCATTATTTCATGTGGAAAATAGAAGAAGATGGAAAAAGACACAGAAGAAAGAAAACAGAGTTGAAAAAAATCTCAGATTTTTTTGCTGCCAAACAAAATCTAGAAAGATGCGATTTCTTTAATGGCCTCCAACTTCTACGTTAACAACGTGAATTTAAAGTTTTTACTCGAATCTGGCGACAAAATTAACATAGCTACAAAAATAGCACAATGTCGATGATGTGCTTGTTTCAAGATAAATGAAAGGAATGTCAATGTTACATTTAATTTGGGCAAGACCAAGTCTTATGCTGTGAACAAGAAAGACTCCAACATCTTGGGCAAACAGCGACATAAGTGTTGACATCGTGAAGCATTAATGTTGACAAATATTGTCAGCGTTCCTATGTACAGAAGCGAAACAATTCCAAGTAACATGATTTTCGGTCTCATCTTAATAGGTAAAGGGTGATTAGTGGTTGGGACTTATGGAAGAACATAGACACCGATAAAGTCAGAATTTTCAAAGTTCCACAAATTAGATATTTAAGTCATGCAAAGCGAATGAACACCTGTGCTTTTCCAATCTATTCTAAAGGGAAGATTCAATAAAAGAAGACTGCAACTCAAGTGGAACACAGCAAAAGTGGCGTGAAAACTAGTGTACCACCTAGCAACGCTCTTTTTATCAAAACTGGATTGAAGACATTTGAAAATCATTTGATGAAGTCTATAATCTTGCTCTTTTATCGAAAATGTGTGCTTTCCGTATCGACGAATCTCTACTTTGGGGGATTAGAAACTTTCTTTCGAACCGTTCGATAAAAGTTGTATAAGGCGGACTCAAGTCTGAAGCCGACAAAATAAATGCTGGTGTGCCCCAGGGCTCCGTTTTGTCTCCGACCTTCTTTCTTATTTGTATAAATGATCTCAAAGGCAAAATATGATAAGCTCATTAAACCCTGACTTAAACAGCATTATACAATGGGGAATAAAAAACTGCGAAGAGTATACCCCTTGCCTTGATGCATGAGAGGCACTTGCATCATTTAGACCGATCATATCGAGATTCTCGGTATGTACATCACTGACCACCTTTTGTAAAACCATCACATATGTGCCAAAAATGCCGCAAGATGTTTGGGTTTCTTCAGACGGTGCGAGAAATGTTTCCCCTGTCTGATATGGCTGATATGCATTAGATTTATATCCGTCGAAGGCTTAAGTAAAATTCACATCTCTGGGCTAGTTTTCAAGCTACATATACTTAAGCCTCTTACATGGTTTACAAAAAAGAGGTCTAAGATTGATTGGTGATAGAGACATCACTGACTAATTCACTTCGTTAGATTACCCTCGATCGTGGCGTTTCGTGTCTCTCTTTGTTCTAACGATTCACTAGTGGTCTAGTGAACTAGCCAGTTGCATTCCTCCCCTTAAACAATTCGCCCGTAATACTCGCGCTTCAAGGAATGCCCATCAGTTTACCCTCAAGCCCCACGAATCGTTCTTTTTCTGTACTACGCGAATGTGGATCTATCTTTCTCATATTTCAATGTTCAGAAATTCGAGAGCACTGTACACTGACACCTCTTTTGCAATCCCTTCCTTCCTTCTTAAAGCACTCAATCACTCTCTGGCATAAAATAACATCCTTGAGTAAGTGCAAATTAAATAAAAACAAGCAGTTACATTGAGGACAAAAATTGGCCAGAAGAACATTTTCGTTGCAGGGACCAACCTCTTAGTGGCGGAGGCCTTGGTTCCAACAGCTGACATCCGAGGTAGGTACCTGATGTAAGACTGCAGTTTCTCGTTCTGTTTTTGACTGTAATTCACGATTTCGGTTTGACTTCTTTCAGAGATAGTTCCGTGACTAGGAACATTATAAGAACCATTGTCCATGACGAATGTGCTTACCACATTTATAACTAGGATCTAAGCAAGTTTATAATTGTGCTCACATGTCCTTCTCCTAAATTTGCCACAACAAAAATTTAACTTAACTTAACATTTAACTCTTAAATTATTTAATGCCATATTGAGGAGAAACGAGAAAGCAACTAAAGGTTACGCATAAGCCCAAGTGACTATTATCTTTGACTTTTTTGAAGGACTTGAATTCAAAGTTTTTTTTTTATATATTATTCAACAAACACGAACAGTTCATATCATTGAGGACAAAGTTCCACAAAACGACTTAAAGTTAAAAATTGAATTGAAGCAGTTTTAAATCGTTAGCAAGTTTTTTAAGCAAAAATTACTTCGCCAAAAATAATGACGAAACATTTTCAAACTGCAAATTGATCAAGTTGTGTCTCCTTTTTTCCAAATCCACTGACTTTTCCAGCAACATGACAAATAACCACAAGCCAAATTACTATTTACATAAACATTTCGCTCGACATCTCATTTTCCAGACAGAACGATGTTTTAATCAACTTGCTGAATCGAAGAAGAAAAAAATAATTTCGTTGAATATCATATTCCAATTAGGACCAGAGGGAATTTAATTAAACCAATTGCATCCTCCAATGCTTCGCATTCATTAAAACTACATCATTCATCAAAAACCAAAAACAGCAAAACACAAAAAAAAAACCGAAGTAGATACGTCCAAAAATTATATTTAAGCTAGGAACTACTGCGAACTCACCGTCCTCGTATGTCTGCACCAGTTTCGAATTACTCGGCTGTCCCTCCAGACTCTGATAAAACGGCGCTAGGAAAAACTCATACTTGGTGTATTTCTTCAAATTGCCAACAACATGCGATTCAATGGATGGATTCAGCACTGTCATGATGTTGTATTTCTGCGAACTGCCACTAATGTCACGAAATCGTACATACAGACCCTGTGGCATAATCATACAAAAAAGAAAAACGAAATGTTAATTAATTTTCAATTCTCTGTCTATGTTCGATGATGATGATGATGATGGTTGGTTGGTGGTCTCTCTCAATTTTCATCATCCAATTTGCCGGAAGCTTTCAAATAAATAAAAAAAAACGAAACCACCACGAACCGAAGCAACAACGTACCTCAACGTATTTTTCCGTCACACTGACGTGCATTACCCAGTCAAGGCGGACCGCCGATGAATTAATCGCAGCCGCATCGATCAGCTCTACCACCTGCAATGATATAGAAAATGCAAATCAAAAAAATAAATAATGCGAAAGGATGCGATGCTTGCCGTAGCTCGCAATCTAAATACAATACTGACAGGGAGGCTCTTGGTTAGCCAGCGATAATATTGGTCTATACAGCACATTTTGCCACTAGGATATTATTTTGTTTGCCACAGAATCTGGGTTAATAATGTACATATTGAAATGCAGTAACTACAGACTACCTCTCGCGTATACCTCACATCTTCACAGCGAGACATTTGTTTGTTTTCCAGCGAGTATTGCTGAACCAACACAATTATACACTCTAAGTACCGAAGCTGGAGTGCAATTACAAATTGATTAGAGATTTCAAATCGCTGGCTCTGCCACACCAACTGTGAGACACTACCGACCGCATATCGACCGACACACGACTCGATAGCCTTTTCGGCTGGCGGCATTAAAGCAATGAATAATTCATACAAAATATAAAGTTTTAAGCGTCACAGAAATGCTTCATGCTGTGAGCAAAGTATTGTGGAAGAAGATTACACGCTCCGTTTGGAAAGGAAAATCTCAGAGTCAGAGGAGGCAGTCAAGTAGTAAATTGTTTTTCAGCAAGTAATTATTCAATAGTCGCCTTTGAAATTCTCTCTTCTTTTCACCGACCAAAACGACGCACGCGAAGACAGTGTCTCGCACTCTTTGTCTTCTTTAACTTTGAAGAAGAACTATTAATGAAATAGTTTATTGCCCTACTGCGGGGTAGAATGTCCAGTAAAATTTTGCATAGTAATTTTTAATTTATTTAAAGTGAAAACTTTAGTTTTTGGACTTGGGGATGATTTATTTCGCAATAATTTTCCAAGGAAACCAGCTAGCGGCCAGCGATACAATGATTTATGAAAAATCGATTCTGGAAGGGGAAGAAGACGAAAGGCGAAATTATAAACGGAGAAAGTGTGAAAAGACAATTCTGAAGACGTAGTGACAAAAATACTGCTTGGTAGACTCCGGTGGGCTATACACTTAGCTTGAATAAGCGAAGAAGAACTATCCCGAAAAGTCATGAAAGAACTTACTCACAGGGGCTACCATGTGCCCTTTGAATAGTGCTATGAGTCTGAGCTGAAATAGAAGTAGACAGAAATTATTGTTTAGCTGATTTAACATTAATTTCTATGTAAAAGTTTCATTCTCATATTTTCGATGTTTTTTTTAATACAACGAGAAATTCAGTTTTATATTCCAACGTTTCAGGACATTCCTGATACAAAATATAACCAACAACCTGAAACCTGAGAAGCGTGCTTAACTGGCTTTCTTGAGATGCAGTTTTTCGTAAACTAGTTTACATGCTCTCTCGAGCGACGCATGTAGTTCATGCAATATCGTTCGAGTTGTTCTTGAGAATATCGATGAAATGCAAATAGGCAGACACGCCAATGAAGAGATCGACAAACAGAACGCAGATTTTAATCAGCTTGAATTAGATCCAGAGCTCACTTTGAAAAAGGTACGTCACACTAGGTCATTGAGGGCTTCAACGAAAGTTGAAAAAATGGATGATGGTCTAGGTCTAATAAAAAGGACATTTAACGATGTTTGGAAACAGTAGAATGACTTCTGTTGTGCTTGTCGTTGCTTAAATATTTGCTTTGTTCTGGAACGTATCATAGAACACCTAGGAGCAACACTTGATACCGAACAAGGGCGAAAAGTCCATTCGTCCTGAATTGAACACATACAAATCTCACTGATCAATGCTTTGGATATCGATAATCACTAAAATGTGTCAGCAGAGAACTTATTGGGACAGTTAAACTGTCAAACGAGATGATGAGTCAGGTTGATTAGTTTTAAGTCAAAAGTGGAGTCGCAAAGGGTATAATGAGCAGAGCATAGTTTTGACATTGACAGAAAGTTGAGGAATTCAATGGAATTTGCTTCCTTGTCTTTTGTCTTTAGCAAATTATCATTGATCTTCCTGTAAACAACTATAGATGCCTCCTTAACATTGCTGAAGTACTATGTGAACGTCTCTGAGAAAAACTGATTGATCTATATCAATGTGGCTTTAGACCAAGAAAGGCACCATCGATCAAAATAGTCAAAAAAGGCTTTAGGCAAGGTGATATACCCTCATGCTATTTCTTCAACATCATACTGGAAAGAATAGTGCAGAACTCCAGCGTCAAAACTAGAGGCACTATCATCCAAAAGTCTTTACAACTACTCGCATACGCCGACGATTTTGCCATTATCGCTGCTTCTTTGGGCTTAGAAAGAATTGAGTAGTTAAGCCCTCTCCTGCAGAAGCATGGACCCTATCAAAAACAGATGAGAACGCCTTATGCTGTTTCGAGAGAAAAGTTCTACGGAAGATCTACGGTCTGTATCGACGGTCAAAATAAGAAATTATTGCTTAAGTTTTCGTATTTAAAAAACAAGCACAAGAAAATTTTGAATGCTTTTTGAAAAACTTCAAAAACACATGCCATATCATATACCCGCACTTCTCCTACTTAAAGAAAGCTTGGAGTTCATCTGGAAGATTTGGTTTCTTTTTTTTGACAAATACTTCCATCAGCCAGTCTCTTGTAAGCAATTTTAATCTTGATATCGACGAATTGATGGTTCTTGTAAAACCATTTATCCTATTCTGCTATTTTGCATATTGAACGTACCAAAGATCAACTCATTTTGCAAATAATGAAGACAATGTTATGTCCTTCTCTTCAAACAAAACTTCTGCAGTTAAACTGTCAAATAACACAAATTGACTTAGAACTTTATGCTTGAAAGACGTGTTCTATTAACAAGAACGCTTTCTGAATAACTTCAACTTTCCTATCAAGTTTAAGTTATCAATTCCAAAGTTTATTATAGTTTCCTTTTTCATTTATGCTAATGGCTCCAACAAAACACAATTGTCCGAAAAGACTGCGTAGGTACAAAGGTCGCTTCTTCTATTTAACTTCTGAATTTCGAATATTTTATTCAATTTTACACATTCTCTAGCTCTTTTCTTTTTTTTGAGTTTCACGAATTCAAAGCAATAATACCGTTGTATTCTTTTCATTTTCCTTCCTCATTAATATTTTGAACATTTAATTTCATCCAACACGGTTCTTTTTTTCCTTTTTGGACAACAGTTCCTTTTTTATTTGTTTCATTAAAAAAGGAAACTTTATTTTATTTCAATGGAACTTGGACTCCAAAAAAAATTCTAATAAAAGTTCACATCTTTGCTATTCTAAAAGGATATTCAATTTGAAACTTTTTCGTTATCTCGCATCGATGTTGGGAAGTTAAATTTACATAATGGCCGAAAAAGCATTTGGTGTTTCACAGAAACTGACTCCTTAAAAGTGGCGACAAAAAATGTCTTTTTCTAGAATTTTAAATGTCAGTAGTGCTAGTGACCTTTAGAAAAAAATTGATACTTCAACATTTTCACATTTTCAATTATCTTGATTTGAAGGTCTTTCTTCATTATATGTTGCTTCTTCAAACTAAACTTATCGGCTTAGAAAATGTGGCCCTTAAGATTGACGTCGTTATCGTTATGTTCTTCTTCTAAGCAAGCAGAAAAATCATCTTCTCCAATTACAGTGCAATCCTTTTTGAACAACCCATCAGCAATCCTCTTATACACGAATGAATAAAGTTCTTTTAAAGGAAGATGTTTTTTTTTTGTATGCCAAGTTGCTTGCTCGTTATCCTAATCGCTTTCAAGACACTCAGCTCAATATTCACTTTTAGCTTAGGCGGAGGAGTTGAATCAACTGGAGCTTGGGATCTTAGAAAAGGAAAAAAGGAAAACATCTTCAAAAGGGAGGATTTTTTTCGTAAACGTAAATCCCTTTAGAAATCAACAGATGCTGAAGCGTTAACAACATATGTACCTACGTTTCCATTCGTTAACTCTTTGAATCATTTCAATATTCTAAGCTTACTTTTGAGTCAATATCCGATGCAGTTAATGCAGTCTCAAACATTTTTTTGAACATTTATTGCACAGTTTTGTTGAGATTTTTTTCTTTGAAAGGAAATTTCAACTTGTAAATTCAATAAAGAGCTCAAAACATTTGATGTCACTGATTTACTTTGAGCAATTGGAAAATTTATAATTTTGAATTCCACTTGACTGATGTTAAATTTGAAATTTTTTGCATCATTTGACATACAACAACCAAAAGTTCCTCTTCAAAATTTTAAGCTTCCTTATTGACTTTGCTTACATTCGTTTTTGTTTCGTTTTTGTTTCGGAGTTCGGCAGTGATGTGCCCTTTGCTTTATTTTATATTTTTCTAAACAAGAAAGTATCCTTGGAGGAAGGGGATTACACTGCTTTCTATTGATATAAGATGAGTTATATGAAAGAAATCCTTCGAGATTGAAACCTTCAAGTCGGTGAACGGTGCTTACGACATCGTCATACTGTTTCAGCATCATCCATTTGACTGATTTGAATTTCAAGAATTTTAAGACATGCTTTTTACGTTTCTTTTGTTTGTTGTTGTTGTTCGAATCTTTAATCAATTCGATGGAATGTCAGGAGGGGATGTGACTACGCACTTGAGGCAATTCGTTGTTTTTTTTTTTATTTCTTAGACAGTGTTGTGGAAATGTTGAGCAACACAGCTATTTTGTTAACATTCTTCTAACATGAATATGAAATTGTGCATTTTTTACTTTAAAAAAAAAAACTAGTTTGCCCTGACTGAATTGTTCTAAACTTCAAAAACTTGTATTTTTTGACAATGAATCGATATACATATCTCGAAAATGCGTGACTGTAAAAAATTGCTGGTAATAGTTTTTGTAGATTGTGACTTAGACTAACTTTCTGCTTCGGACACATTTTTGAAAGGACTAACTACTGTTTGCGGGTGAACGGATTTTTTCGACAGAAAAGTATCATTAAAAGATTTCCTCAAGTCGGCTTCAGCAAGACTTTTTTTGTTTTGTTTTCTTATGAAGAACAAAGTATTTAATTTTTAAGATTTCATCGGACTTTCTGACTATTTTTTCTGGGTAAAAACAATCAATCAGCTGTAAAAAAAAATAGTACGTATTCGCCGCAGTGACCACCTCTGAGATTCTTATAACTTCATTGAAATGTATCTGTGCGTGAATGACTACAGGAAAAAATCATTGTAGAATGCATTTTCGTAAAGATTCGAGCCAAGGAACTTCAATGAGGAATCAAGGAGATTGGAAGCATGCATCATTTCTATACTTCAATTTGAGAATGTGGACATGGAAGGCACCTCAAAAATCAACTATTTACCAGATTGTCTTTGTTTGGATCGACACATGATACTTCTTATAAAAACAAGATGTACATAAATTCCACTTACTCGCTGTAGGCAAAGTTCGACTCAAGATATTCTCACCGTGTCCAGCTACAGAAGAGGCTTCTATGAAGGTCTTAGCTGATAGAATCAATGTAGGGAATAAACCAATATTTCCCTTAATTTCTTGTGCTCTATTTTTCTACAACTTCGAAACCTTTGAAAAGAAGTTATGGCGAATATATGCAACTAGACAAGAGTAATACATAGCGGGTAGGAGCTAGGTGAGAATGAAAGGCGTAATGATAGCGAGATCCTAGCTAAAGTCCAACAACACGAGTTGACCAAACGGTTTACATAGCTACCAAACTGTAGAAGGCAGCAGAAAATGATTTGTTTAGGATAAATAGACTTTCAGCATCGAATATCTTATCCAAGAAAGTCAACTACATCAACTAAAAAGGCAAACGTGTACCAAACATTGGCTGAACGACATCTGAGAAGGCCCGATGTTATGTTTACACATGTCATGTGTCATGTCAGTTGTGCAATACTCAACCTTTAAATTGAGGCGAAGAAAATGTGTGTTTCTTTTACTGAGCGCGAGACTAAGTTCCTTTTGTCACCAAGAAATAGCTGCCTACACCGACGAAGCAACGTTTTAGAAGAAAGTCATCAGCTCAAACTTTGAGTAAGGTACTATGACGTTGTCTACCTAGACTTGGCACAATGACATCTGTCCTGAAATCAAACGAAGAACAGACCTTGCCTTCTCCTTTGGGCTTAGAAGGCATTTGCGTTGTAAGGTCCCCTCTTAAGCAACTGAAGTGCCAAATCTATAAGAGATTCAAGGAACATTCTTGGGCTAGTTTTGAGTTCCGGCTACAAAAATGAAGAAAAGAGGGTAGGAAGAGAATCTACACGGGCTCTACAACCGATCGAGGCACAAAAGTCATGGTAAGGTAAAGGTCCAACCTGGTTTAAAGTTAAGCCTTAAGTAAGGAAGTAGCTAGTAAAAAAGATCCTTGAGCTCCTAGAGGTGTTTTTTTAAACTGGACTTTTCTAAGCCCCAGCCGAGAGTCCACAATTTTAACATTGTTGTGTTTTCTTTATAGCTTAAGAATGAATTGAAATCTTAAATCTTAAATTTTAATACTCGCCCTTTTCTTCCAAGGAAAATCTAAAGTTTGTTATGCTTTGAACTTGTGTATCCCTACTAAGCACTTCTGGATATAAATACCTATGCAATTATCTTAATTGAAATCATTAAGGTTCCATCATTTAACCTTTCAAAGCTGTGCAAAAATGTGCATTAGTTATTTTACGCATTTAAAATCTTCAAAGGAATTCACAAGGAAAAGGATACAAGAAATAATAATCATTAAGTCTTAAGTACCTAGGTATCGTAAAACTTTCAGTCTCCAGTGTTGCGCTTTTATCTTGTGTAAAGAAATTTTCTTTTTTAATATCTTACAACCATTCCATCATCATTCTCAAATAAAAACTCACCGGCTTGCAAGGAATATTATTATTTCTGCACACACCGTTTGCTTGATATTTATCTATGAACAGAAAAAAAATCGTGCAAAATAGAAATACGAAGAAAAATAACACAAAAAAGGACATTGCAAAAATCCTTCTTTTATGAAAATGAAAAATATGCCACTGGGATAGGGGCAATCCATCCCTTTTTTCCTCCAATCTATCATCAGGATAGAGGCCGGCGAATAGACAGGCAACAAGCATATCGTAAACCAGTTGCGCGTAACTCTTCTTTCGACGATCAGAGATTACCCCACAAAGACCAACAACATACTTGCAAAGAAGCACAAGGCTGAATGCAAATAACCCCTCTCTTTTAGGGGATGACTCACAGACTTAGGCGAATAGCTGACTCTGGCTTTGGATTTCATGTTTCCTTTCATATATCCTCCAACACAACAACAGAGTAACAGCTCCCTTGAACCTCATCCATGTCTACTGTGTTTTATGCCTTAAACTTTGCCCTTATCCCGTCTCCCCTTGAAGTATATTTCATTCATTTGCAACCTTTTGACTTTGTCGCAGGAAGCACAGATATACACAAACTGTCAAGAAGTCATAACAATTTTCCTTTTTGATGACTTCAGACTGTCGCCGTGTCGTCATCGTTGTAATGTTGCTGCGTCGTCAGAGTCGCCCACTTTTTTTTCTTTTTTTAATGGAACAAGCCACCCAAAAGGGTGGCGCTCTTGTCTATTTGGTTACAAACTCTTCAGTCTTCTTCGAGGGCTAGCAAATGATTTTTTCAAGGCACCGCATCGTATCAGTGTTGTAGCAATGCTTTGTCAATGCGAGGGTAAACAGGAGTTTTTATCCTGATGGAAAATATCGATCGTTGAAATTCCAGTCAGCAGTCTTTTCTCTCCATACGAAGGATTGTGTGAGAGTATTTCTTGCGTAAAGCCGAGGGTGGGGGGTTTTTGTTGTTATTTCCCCAGTAGGTGCTTTGTTTTGTCAAGAAAATAATTCCCTCCCTTCATCTTTGTTGAAGAAAGTGAAAATGTTTTATTTGAAAATTTTGTACATTTTCACTTCTTATTATGTTCATGATGGGGTAGTGAAAGAGAATCCCTAGAAGTGTATTATTTTATGTGAAGAATGTATCTATGCTCGTTTTTTTTGTTTGTGACTTGAATTGTTTCAATTAAATTTTATTTAAAATGACGAAAAGGGAATAGGACGGATATGACAGCGATGATGATGGAATTTGATGTTGTCAATGGCAGAAATATATGTACTCGCAACTCGACTATGCGTCTACTAAGTTATTGAATGTGATTTGATGGGAATAGGAGGGGGAAATGAGTGCTTCTGACTTAATTTTAGTCCGTTTGACAAAATGTTAATGGTATTAATTTCGGAACATATTTCTTTTAGCAGAATTGAAGCACTTGGCAGAGGAAAATTAATTAACAATGAAATTTCTTAAATCGATTTACCTGATTCAGGGAAACATTAATTGAGAAAAAAGTTGGTCTCGTATATCAACCTCAAGAGGGGACCATGGAAAGACTCTTCAGGACTCATATCCTGTGGAAGTAATTTTACTTCTTCCGTAGGTGTTAAGTGAAATAGACAGTTGCCCTAAACAATTGAACCGTAATACTCGCGCTACCAGGAATGCTCATCAGATTAAACTCGATCCCAACTTCTGACTTATTGTCATACGTACTACTGACGTACTACGGAAATGTGGAACTATCTTCCACACTCGTGTTTCTCAATCATTGCAATGTTCAGGAATTCAAGTCCAATTTACACCGAAACCTCATTTCCAACCTCTCCCTTCATTCCTTATGCAGTCACTGTATCTGTGGCATAATAAAAGTATACAAAATCCCCTTCGGGACCAGATTCCCTTCGACTGACAAACATTATATGAGACTCGGTCTAAAAATTAGGTGAAATATATTTTAGAACATCTAATTCAATTCTGTTAAGATTGGTGCCACAAGATTTTTCATTTTTCATTAGTTTTGTATCAACATTTTTTTTTGACAAAAACAAACAGTGAATTATAAAAATCAAAAATCAAAATTCTAAAGGAAAGCAATAGACATTGTGGGCGTAACTGTAATAAAGACAAAGCGAAGCTGAAAGAAGAACAAAAAGAAAAACTACAGTGACTCAAATGTTATTTGTGAAGAGTACGGCGAGTAGCAGCTTTTTTTTAATTTTTACGGTCACACTAGACTCAAGATCTGTATGGATAATTTCAAAGAGTATTTTAATCCAAAAAAACCTATCGTACTCTTAGGCTTTGATGGTTTTCTCCTCTTGTACAGGGTCCGATGTGAACAACTCAATTTCCAATTGTTTGGCAACCATGGTTCCACCTTGGCGCCACCAGAGCTATACTGGTGTTAATTCCCTGCGATAATTCGACTGACATCTGATTTTCATCATCATTTACAAAAACGAAAAAGTAGTCCTGCCTACACCTATTGAGTAACCTCTAAAATCAAAGATAACCATTAGACTTGTAGATGTCTTAAAAAGGGTGCATTCACGCTGAAATCGAACCACTGAAAGATCTGCGTGGCTCGTATAATTTGTGCAACACAATACATGAACCTCTCCAGCTTCCAGCCACAGGAACAGGGAACTTACAGGTATGCAGATGTATCTGGTAGGTAAGTGCCTTGCCTGTATCGCATCTAAGGCCGAGGTTACACAAATTCGCATGGTCGATTGGTTGGCGCAAGTTGCAACTTGTATCATGGCAGTTTTGTATCCGCACGATGATTCAGTGAACTGCAAGTCGAGCTCGTTTACAACTCTGCGGTGAATTAATTTAAATACATAAAGGTGCGCGATGCCTGCCAACGATAACTTGTGACAAAAATACATTTTTTATGTTTCTTGTTTCTTTTTTTTTCTAAGTTTGTGTTTACATCCGACATTTGAGCCAGGAGCAAGGGTATTTGTTGCACCATCACTTTGGGTAGGTCGTTTGTAACGCTGGAAAACTCACTACAAGGTAGGTTAGATAGGAACTCTGTTTCCTGGCATCGAATGGTGTCAAAAAACATGACGTGTAATGTGGGTAAGTGTGGTTTTTATGATACACGATATATTGGAGATGCGATTGGTATGGTTGAAACCCAACGGATGCTAGAATTTTGTTGCCGACCAACGCAACCGTGGGCTGTTGTTGCAATACAAACGTGGTATCTCTTGGTCTTTGAGAGCAAATGAAAGGTGCAATGAGCTGGTGGCAACTTTGAATGATGATGATGATGATGGTCCCTTTGATGCCAGGAAGTTCGGTTGTATACGAATGTGGGTTTGTGGTAATGAGAAATTCATATTTTATAATCTGGTATGTTCGAGGTGTTTAATTAAATTTAGACGACAAGATACAGCTTTAGATATTTATCAGTTGAGTTGATAATGTGTTGGGGTAGGTGTGTGCTCTCATCTGATCTGGTTGCAAATGCAATGGACTTTGATATGGTTGGAAAAAATCAGGGTTGCCAACAGCCATATTAATAACTAGCAGTTGCCCGCGACTTCGTCCGCCTCTCCCTCGTCCACCGGCCAGAGTATCATCTCGACTTGTGCATCATGCGCGCGTGGGAATTTGTTCGGAAGTTATTGTAAAATTGCATTGCAGTCAACTCTCCCTAGGTCGTAATTCTCTTGAACTTGAAAAATTTGAGCATTTTTTATGATTCCCTTCAGTTGTTCATACTTAAAGCATTCCCTTGGGTGAACTCTCCCTAATAATTCTAATATCTCTTCGTTAAGTAATTTTTTTTTCTTTAAACTGAGCATATTTTTTAGTTAAGAAGTACATAAAATGATATTGTTTAAACACATTAATCTGCACAAATAGTGCAATCAATCACATTCACAAATCAATTGAACTCTCAAAATTCTAATTTGAGCAGTTATTAAGCCAGTTCCACCTAACAATATCTCACTGAGATCTCAATGTCACCTTGACTGAGGCAAAATCATTTGGTGCCTTGGTGGAACATAATTCTCAGTTATCATTGAGATTTAATGGTTACCTTACTAATTGTTGCTGCACATATGTCAGCCACGTCAAATAGCTGAGTGAGAAATCGAATCCAAAATAATTTCATCTCAGAGATCTCAGAAAAAAATCTCAGTTCTCACATTTCCACAGATTCTTCACTGCTATTGGTCGCAGCTTAATTTTAAGTAGAATAAAGCCTAAAGCAGTTGCCCGTAGCTTAGTTGGTAAGTGCGTTGGCTGCTAAGCAGAACGTCGTTGGTTCGAGTCCTACTCAGGCCAAGTTTTTATTTCATCTTTCACGGGTACTGCCTCTTGCGAAGACCTGACAAATCTTCCAAGAGTATCAATCTGTAATGAAAAAATGCTTCTCAACTTTGCCGTTCGGAATCGGCGTTAAATTGTAGGTCCCCTCAATTCTTCACACGCACTCAGAGAATTGTTGATTAGAGTAAGCCACTTAGGCGTTGGCTCTTCAAGAGCTCTATTTATTTATTTTATTTTAAAGCCTTCATCGATTAATGGACTATCCAACACAAAAAGAATTTTACAATTCGAAATAGTAGTTCCTGAGATTACCGCGTTCAAACGAACAAACTCTTCAGCTTTATATTGTATTAAATTGTATTGTTTGCCGTTTTTTCCACATTTTACACAAATTCTTCGCTCCTATTGGTCGCAGCTAAATTTTATATAGCTTCAAGCCTTCCTTGATAAATGGACCATTCAAAATTTAAAAAATTGTTCAATTTCATAAAGCAGTTCTTGAGATAAGCGCGTTAAAACGCAGAAAAATGTATATTTTTTGCCGTTTTTCCCCATTTTAAACAGATTCTTCGCTGCTATTGGTCACAGCTTAATGTTAAGTAGCCTAATGTCTAAGTCGATTAAGGCACCATCCAACACAAAAAGAATTATACCATTCGAACCAGTAGTTCCTGAGATTACCGCGTTCAAACAAACAAACTCTTCAGCTTTATATATTAGTGTAGAAATAGCTTTTTCCACTTTTATTCCACAGGTTAACTAACCCAAACAATAAGAGTTAATCTTTGGGTTAAAGTTTCCCTTTGGGAATTTTTAGGTTGTTGGTATTTGAATACCGATAGGTTGTTGTTTTTGCTATGCATATGGTAATAGAAGTAGTTCCTTCACTTAACCACTTTTCAAGGTGGATTTCAATGACCTCATGTTAAAAACCATCCATATTTCTCAGCAAAAAAAACTCTACCGTTTGAAAACCGATTTCCCCTATTCATGACAATAAATATTAAAAATAAAAAAAAGTTCGCCGCCAAAAAAAAAATTTGAATAATGTTTTAAAACAACTTTTCCATCCATTTTTATAGCCATAACTTTTCGACTATTACTCATCCTTCTGATTTGCAAAAGGCGTTACTTATTCATAAACCCCTTCTGCTCCGACAAAGCATTTTATTATTAAAATCGAATTGCACCTTACGGGGCTACACACATTATGCTGGGACCGACCGGCTCCATCACACTTTACCACGGTTTTTTCGGTCAAATCATCTTATTTCCATAACAATCTCATCAGCATAATGGGGTAATAAAAATCGCCCTCAAAACTTACGATATCATGTAAGACACACATTCACACCGTTCGGAACAAGAAGGATCTAGATTCCTTTCTTTTTTTTTTCGTCATACTCTGTGGTCGTCACCGTCGTTGTCGAAAGGGTTTGTCCTGATAAAGTACAAGGAATTGAGTCAAGAATGGGAATGAATTCATGCAAAATTTCACGTAAAACTATGATGACTGAAAACTGGGAGATGGGTATGAGTACGAGTTAGGAGCTTTTTGTGAGGGGTTTCAAGTCGCGTGAAGCGTCTACTTGTCGAGAATCCACCGGCAGGCATATCCTGCCTTGTGGTCTACCAGTCATGCTATTTGGAAGAACTCTATCCATACTACCAGCACCGAAACGACGTCATCGTAGTCGTCGTCGTCTTCCTTTGGAGAGTAATAAATAATGGCCGAGTGCATACGACACATCAACGGGCAATAAATTCTCATATAGATATCGTTTTGCATATACGATGATTGAGTACCGTATGCATGGCTGGAGCAAGGCAGACACTGGCTTGATGACTTGGTTGCAATATTGGCTTTTTGTCGACAAAGTGGGGTCGGTAGCTGGCCATGAAAAGCATTTGGAGTAAATCATGATTGTTCGCTTGGTTATGTCAGCACATGTGTATGCATGTGCTAGGATGCATTGTTAAAGGGAACACCTGGAGTGCTGATAAAAAATGTGTGATTTTTTTTAAGTTCCTTTTTCTGTTTGTGTCTAATTCAGTAAAATTTCTTCAACTTCTTCACTTTTGTGAGTCAGCAAACCTTCCATTCTAAGAAAAATTAGATCAAACGTCTGACTCAAAACTAAACCAACATTGCGAAACTCTGGTTCATAAATGAACTTTGCGCTTTGACAGCTACTTAATGATTATACTCTTTGAATTGATATTTGACTTGCGTTTTGACTTCCACCAAACAGCTTCAAGCAAAAAAATCAACCCAAGTGCGGTAGCGGTTGAACGTTTGAGCCTTTGTTTGATTAATGTTAACGCCAACCTTTCGGTTACGCCACTTAAACATTGTTACTTCACTTAAAGCCATTCTTAAACTCAAAGCTCAATTCATAAATCAATATAAGACAACTATTGCACACAACACTTAAAAAAATGAAAAAAAGCCCAACAGAAATGTTTACCCTCTGACAATGTTTATTATTTGTGCATGTTTTTTTTCATCGTCATCACGATCTCCCAATTTACCCAAGAAAAATACCCAAACAAACAGCCATTGCCCAACTACAATGAAATATTGTTTTTCTTGCGAAAATAGTGACAAAAAATGTACAAAAAGAAAAGAAAGAAAAATAGGAGCAAATCGAGTACTCACCTTTCCACTTAATACATCTCTAGCAGCTGACAATTCGCCTGGTGGCACCACACCCGAATCGGTGCCCAGAGTTTTTGCCACATTCGACAGCCCAGATGGCACTGATAGACCGTGTGAATTTTCAGCACGAACAAGAAATACATACGAGGTTCCTGGCTTCAGTCCTGATATCTATTTGGTGGAAAAAGACAAAATAAAACAATTTAGACAAAAAATTGCAGTTCAAAAAATGTATATTTCTCTTTCTCGTATTTCAATTTAAACCGAGAATTTGAAAAAAAATACAAAAACAAGGACCTTTTTGCTTCACGCTCACTCGCTGCGCACAACAACAAAATATCACTGAATAAATGCACCTAATAGATGCAAAAAATTATTATGTGCATATCTAAATATTTTTATGCATTAAATTATGGCCTCAGGTATTGGCAGGTCATGCGGAAAGTAAGTTGTATTCTAAACCGATGGAAGCACTGAATTTTCAACTAAACAAAAATAATGGAAACCGAATTTTTTAAGCACAAAAAACTTTCAGAGCAATGACAGTGGGTTGGGATTGGCAAAAAAATAAATAAAATAGAATTTGTATATTAAAGTATTCGAAAGGGTTTTTTGTCAAAGGGATGTGTTTATTTGAAAATATTTTAAATTTTAATATTCAGTTTTTTTTTCAATATTTTTTTGGTTTAGATTTCGGCTTCAATTTTTTTTTAAATATTTTATTTGTGTTTATTTTGCATACTATCGGGTTTTCCAAAAGGGACTTAACAACTTTGAATGCACCCTTTCACTCATCATCGAACTGTCAGTGTCAATTAATTAACCTCAACATTTCATCTTGGTGAACCTACACTTACGAGCAACGTCTGCAAATCAAAAAATTTTCTATCAAGATTGGGAGTCGGTCAACGCAACTTTAAAAGCGTCTACTCCAATTTTCGTTCGTTATTTTCGCCCTAAACGAAAATAACAAGTTGAGTGTATAAATTTGAGTCTTCATATCTGTTGTGTTGTGTTGTGCTAGTGACACAACGGGTTGGTCAAAGTGCCGAAAATAATGCTGCCGTTCAGGCCTCCGTTCCACACGATCTCAATCGGTCAATTCCTCGACGTTCTCAAGAATTTGGCATCGCTCAAACCACAATTTGGCATCATTATTATCGTCGGTTTGGCTAATAGCAATACTACCTTCATCTGCACTATAACCAGGATCCGGTACGAGCCTTTTTTAGCAAGTTCTTCCATGCATAGGTACCAATTGTTTACAAGGTTCTAGGTTAGGTAAGGTTGAGGGGCTGACAGTTGATCTCGTTACTTAGATCAATGCAGATCCGTTGTGATACCCTTGAGTATTGCTACTCAAGCTAAAAATAAAAACCTATGTGTTCAATTAATCAAGCCATTTAGAGGCATTGATGAAGTTCAAAATGTTAGTAAGTACTAGAGAGTTCTTCTAAGTCCCCGAAGAAATAATTGCGGAACAATGTCTTCCTCTGATGGGAAAGTGCGGGCAGTGACATAGAAAGTGTGAATTGTCTTCATGCTCCTTTTCGTCACCGCATCTGAACTGTTTCTCATCTTTTTCATATTATAACCTAACAGATTATGTCCGGTAATTATGTTTACAAGAGATCGAAGTGATCCCTTGTGTAGTTGCATAATTTTTTCCGTTCTCTGTTTGTTAAAACAGTACCGTCAAGTCAAGAAGGTTCCACCTTTCATCGGCCTTAATAGTTATTCTTTTTGAGATTTCCTGTTTTAAATAGCACGTAGGGATGCTGACTAGCTGAGCTTGGCTTACGTCAAGCGTTGACCCTATTCTTGCTAATTCATCGGCTTTCTCGTTGCCTGGTATATCGCTGTGGCATGGGACCCAGCAGAGTCTAATGTTGTGCTGTGCGCCAAGAACCTTAAGCTCTTCGCGGCAGCATGAAACAAACTTTGATTTGATCTCAGTTGCAGTAATCGCTTTAATTGCCACTTGGCTATCAATGTAAAAGGTGATATCAGCCCGTGGTATCGCCATCATTAATACCTGTTTAGCAGCTGTTATCACTACCAGGACCTCCGCTTGGAAAACACTACTGTAGTCTGGAAGCTAAAGCGAGGAGGTTAACTTGAGAGATTCAGAATAGAAGCCTGCTCCTACACCAGTGTTCATCTTAGAGCCCTCAGTATAGATAGATTTTGAACACTCACTGGAGTATGGTATGTTATCTTTCCATTCCGCTCTGCTTGGGATGGCAGCCTGGAATGGTTTATGATAATCAAGTTCGGGTATTTTATAGTCTGTTGTAGTACTACGACCCATAAATTTATAAAGGATCTGAGCAAGGTTCTACATTGATCTAAGCGTGACTGTAATAAAACCAACTGTCAGCCCATATAACCGAACCTAACCTATCCAGTTCCGCACCCCAAGGCTTTGGGCATCCTTGTCTACGCGATCCTTCCAGCGCAAATTTTGTCTGCTACCATGAATTGTACCGCGAAGGACCGGACCGGTTCCTCTGCGCTCATTCGAGCAAGGTGTCCAGTCCACCGGTAGATATCATGCTATAGCTCATGGTTATATCGTCGCCGGAATCGTCCTTCCTCACAAATGGGGCCATCTATTCTTCCGAAGACTCTCGAACGCGGTATTATGACGTTATGGCGTTTTTTTTGGCCCGTTTTGATGGTACCACACACCAAACCTAACAATCCATTATTGCAGAGCAATTTGGGTGAGCGTGTTTTCTCAAGAAATGGGTCAGTCGATTGGCTGCCTCATTTATGTGATTTAACGCCTCTATAGACTCTTTTCTTTGGGGATATGTTAAGTCATTAGTATATGCCAACACGGCGAAGACGTTGGAAGAGTTCAGAGTCGAAATTGAACGTATAAATTTGTTTAAGTTTTTGAAATTTCTCTAATGGTTAGCTTTTTATTAAGAAAAAAGGTTAAAAGTCCTTATTGGATCACTGTAAACAAAAAACAGTATCACAATAACCGCAATGGCAATCCACTGTACACCAGTTGAAATTAAGTATGTTGAACAAAAGAATAGCTCCAGGAAATAAAAAAGAGTTTAACTTTAAGATTGTAATAGGAAATGAACATAACACACAACTTACCGTTATTGTTTGATCAGGAATACGATGAGCGGCAACAACCCAGCCTGTTTGAAGATCCGAACTAAAATACTCCACCGTATAGCTGCGCCTCCCCAAAATCCATCCCAGTGAAGAAGGAAGGTAAAAAAAAGAGGAAGAAAAAGAAAAAAAGAAATAGAATATGTACAATCTTATTCTCAGATACATTTCGCATTCAATAGGTAGCCTATATAAAATGTACGTATACGGTTGATAAAGTATAATGATCATGAACACAATGCTAAGTGCCTTAAGGAGTCGAAAGCTGAATCGATGCTCTGCACCAGCACAACAAACAGCACACAATGCATAAATGGCCGGCATGGTCCGAACCAAGTCAAACTCTGAAGAAGCATCGCATATCAGATGCGGTAGCTAGGCCAGCGCCAACGCACGGTCCAGTGCACATTCCGAATGAAACCCTCAAGGCAAAAGTAGGTGAGGAGAGTAAAACTTTTTTTTTCTCGAAAGAGAATCTATTAGGAAGGAGATTCTTCGGCTGGTCATTGATTAAGAGGCTGCTGCTTCTCCAACAGCATTATTGTAATAACAATCCACCAACCGTCATAGCCACTGCCGCCGCCGGCTGGAGACCTTTGGGACCCAAAAGTCTCGTGGGTCCTGCTATAGAGAGATGGTCAAATTGTATTCGTGGTCTTTTGGCATCAGAAATGTAATCACAAAACTCTTTTGCAAGGTCCCGAGTGTGTGTGTTGAAAGAATTTGCATAATGAACGTAAGTCGACGAATTGATTAGAGGCTGGGCTCACCTGGACGAGTTAGAACAGTGTGTTGAACAGGAAAATTCTTGAAAAAGACATAAACTGTCTAAGAACAATTCATGGAATTTTATTGAAGGAAGTCAATGCATTATCAAATTGCCAACAGTACTATACACTCTTGTCAAACACACTGTTAACTATGAATCTATTGACTTCTTTGAGAAAAATTTCAAATGCGAATTAAGTTACCAGCTACACAGAGTGCGCGCTGCTTAAGACCCCAGTGGAATTTTCGAACAACTCATTTAAACAAACTGTTTTGTGATTTTCTGCACATAATGTCACAAGTCCTTTTTTAGCTGACCATCTGTTGCCTTACTCTCGGCAAATACAAAATTGTCTTATGCAGTTGTTGCGGAGCAGCAGGTTAACAACAATCTTGTAGGCCCACTTAAACAAAAAAATAACCAATCTCCGTGCCAGAATATTGGTTAATTGAACATGAATGTTTTGCTAACTACGACGTCCTTTTCTTTTTAAATAACCTCCAATTGGAGGAGGCAAAAAAAAAAACAAGACAATCGAAAATCCGAACAACTTACCCGATTATAGGACTGGTAGCTCCGGGCTTCTCTTGACTCCTTGTCCAACGCAGAGTAATGCTCTTTTGCGTAACATTAAGCACTTTTGGTGTGCCAGGCGGTGCTGGATATGTACTCGGATCTGGAGAACGATGCAGAACTGACGAGCTTATTTTTTCAACCTGCGGAGAAAAAAATGGAGAACGACATGTGTTAGTCAGTTGTTGTTGATTAATGACAAAGCAAGTATCCTATCTGCCTATAAAGGTACAGATTTGGATGATGGTGTAGTCTCTTCCAAAAGACCCCAAAAAGTTATAAATTACTCAAGCAAAATTGACATAAATTGACGTGGATGCAAGAAAAAAGATTGAGTGACAATCCTTCTTCAGCCTACGTACAATAGCTGCGCGTTGGGAAGTTGCGAGTTGGTAGCCATCCCGAAGAGCTCCAAACGATAAAAATAATGATGGCCGCCACGGCATTAAAGGCCAATTTACTCTCGATCAAAATCTGTTTTCGAGCGATTTTTTTTATACTTGTATCCGTTGGTCAAAAAAGGATACAAACACTTCGGAGCAAAAATTGCGTCCGCCAAAATCTGCTATGGATAAAAAGGGGTAATTATAGCCATTTGGAACATCACATGCGAAATAATGTGTGCTCTGGAGTTTTGGACAGATCATCAGCCGACAAAAATGAGCACGACGAGGACGAGAATGAGGATGTCGACGACGACGCACGATGTGGGCCAACCATTTTTATATACGAATTTACAGCCTTCACACAGCCGTGACCAATTAGCGGGAATTTATATTCGAAAAATTTGAATTTTAAATTTTATTTCTTTTTGCTGCGTTCAGCATTGATGAGCGATGGATGTGGATGGATAGACGGATGAAGGATGCGAGGTTGTGATTTTCCATTTTATGGAATATATTGACGCATTGACTAGAATAAAGGCGCTTTTTGAGTTTGTCGCTCTGGGAGAGTAATGTATTTGAAAAAGGCTTAATGAGACGTGAAGCAATTTTTCTATAGCTTCGATGAAAATATATCATGGCCATTCTTGTTTGAAGATTAATCCAGTAGTTTAGTGTTTTTGAATGAGAGTGCTTTTCAATGAAGCGAGACTAGTTCTAGCTATCGATTACTAGCAAATAAAAAGCGGGTGTTTTTTCGAGGTACAGAACTTTAAGTTGGTAACACTTTGAATGGCGGCCATTTTGTCAGCTGTCAAGTGATATATTTGTAGTTTGTTTTGGAATTTCAACATGAGTAGACCCACGCCTGAACAACGCTTCCAAATTGTACAGATTTGTTTTGAAAATTATGAAGCTGAGCAGAACGTTACAATCAATTGTAACGGCCTTAAAGCCACGATTACTGACTTTTTCATTATCAATTGAACAACCATGAGGAGCTGTGGTTTCGACAAGACGGCATAACATGTCAAATAGCTAGCGCTACAATTGATGTATTGAAGGAAACGTTGGGTAACGGCATGGATAACGTTACGGACCCGTGAGTTGGCCTCAGAGATCGTTCGATTTAACGCCGCTTGACAATTTTCTGTTGGGATATGTGAAGCCCAATAGTTACGCCGTTGAGGCCGAAACGATTGACCACTTGGAAAACATCATTCGTCCCGTTACTGTCGATATACGGTCTTATATGTGACTCCGTAACTCAACATGAAACGACCTTCTGACTGATTTCTTACTTTTGAATTTTGAATCATTTTTTGGGCGGGGTCCGTTAACTCCTTAACAAGTCCTCTCAATACATACGTTGGCACACACAATTTATCTGTGAACATTCCTTCAAGGATCCCACAATATTTTCCAAATTTATTGCATTTTTATCCCGTATACTGTAGTTATCCCAACAAAATATTTAAATTTGCATTTTTATTGCGCATCATAGACCGAAATGCCTTTCCGATTTATGAACGCATATTCGCCATCAGTTATAAGACTCTCAACGAGTTAAAACTGCAATCGCATAACAGAGAATCCCAAACGATAACCGCAAATAACGCCTGCGGGCATATCTCAACGCCCCCGGGCCATAAACTATGATTACACCTACCCATTGAGGTTTTTTTGTGTATGTCTCTCTATTTTTTATAAGGTGGTTCAATTTGCATTCAAAGTTATTGCGAACCGCTGCGCAGCTATGGTATTTGTAAAAGTGGTTAAGGGTACCATATGCGATGCGTTTCTGTTTTGCGGGTCATAACGTTCGTAGACGTTAAAGAGCAGTTTGGCTGCAGTGCGTTTGCCATAAGTGCACCATATGTGTGTGCCTTATGACAAACACAAATTGGCACTTGTAGCACCTACATGCCATCATGTGCGCAAGCGTAGGCGATGGTTTGCTTAAAGATGTGCCAGTTCTTCAGGAGCGGACTTTTTACTTTGCTTGAGGGAGAATTTGAAATTGCTTAAGAAGGAAACCTGCAAATATAAATGCCAAAAGGTATTTATTTGGAAAGCAGTTAAAGCTGGCACACGACTGATTCAATGTTTTCAGCAAGCTCTATGCTCTTAGAGACGGGTAGTGCCATTTTGCAAATATTCGCACTTTGCATCTCTCTTTTTAACTACGAGTTGAAAGATAAAACCTCAAGAATTTTTTAACTTGGCGCCCTCTAACAATCATCTTATCATTTTTAAGATTCCATCCCTGAGAATTGTCAATGTAAAAAAACCGTGAATCAGACTTCTAAAAACTCTAATCACGCAAAACTTTGCAGCCACACCAAATAGTCGAATGTTTTTAAATGGCGCCTCAATGGCCGCTCAAGACTTGCAACATTTTGTTACCAAATCAAAGATACAAATTAAGATCCAAGTACTTATGAGCGATTTTATGACCGCAAAGTCATTTCATTCGATTTGTTTACATCCCATACGCGTACGCGCAAACATGCACTTAACCGCGATAACCCCGCTCGTCTTGTCTCATAAACCAACGAAACCCAATTCCCGTTGAGGATTTAAGACGTTCTACAGTAAACTCATGCGAGTTTTTTACGAGATGCAAACTTTATCCTCGTATAAACACATCATTTGTTTGTTTGTTTATAATTAGTACAATGGTGTTGCAGAGATATTTTTTCTCTCATAAAAATACAATTCATCAGCAAAAATTGAAAAACACATAAAATAATGAAAGATGCCATTCACTTTGGCCAAACGCAGCTATAGTGCAACTGTCAACTGCTATTTTTGGAATTGGCATGAATGTGAAATGCGCGTTCGCGTTTGCGTTAAAAGTCGTTAAAATTCTTGCATTGGTTTTGCAGTTGTCTTCAGACAGAGGACTTACTGATGGAGACTACGCACGAACGATGGACGCATAATGACGTTGGTGCTGAGATGGTCGTGAAATCGAATTTGATATGGCATTGAAGTTCACAGTCAGAAGAATGTCGACGGCTTAATTTTTATTGGCAATTTAACACGAAGTTATTTTTTAATGGCGAGAGTCTCTTTGCAACAAATTCAGCGAAATAGCTTTAAAGTGGTAAAGCGTTGTTAGATATTTTAAAGTATTTTTCGATGCGGTTGGTATCGTTTTGCAGATTGTTGGGAGAGCTGATTCATAGCGTAGTCGAAATCGGCTCTTAGAGTTTGTCTGTTGATCTTCTAGCAATAGATTTAGATTTGTATAAAGATTGCTGCTTTATAAAAGCATGCAAGTCTGAGACATGTGATTTCTTCAAAATCATTCTTGAAGAGATTGTGCAAAGCTCAATCTTTCTAAAGTCTTCTGGGATACGCTATACGGTATTGAAAAAATTGGAAGAACACAGCGTGATGTCAGTGGAGCATTTGTGAGCCCTTACACGGAGGCCAAGAAGATGGGTTAAGCGGTTAATGAGGTCGAAACCAAGTTAATGCCGTCAACAAAAAAGGACACGCAACATCGACGTCTGAAACAAACGTCAGTAAGTAAAGACAGATTTAACATCGAGGTCGTTTAAGTTTTGTCAACATGTGATCCGCTATTAGTTCAGACAACGACACCAGCGCTAAAATCAATCGAAAAATCAAGGTAATTGAGTAGTAAAGTCCTCTCTCAAGAAACTAAAGTATCACTTTACAGAGTGTGGAACTCTCATCCACATTCGCATAGTACGGCTAAAGAAAAATTCTCTGTACATGACATGTACGTCTGAAGTTTGGCTCGAGGGTGAACTGATGAGCATTCCTGGAGGTGCAGGTATTGTTGTTGAATGTTTTCAGGGGAGGAATGCATCTGGCTATCTCAAGTTGAAATATCGGTAAAAGAGGGTGAGGTTACGTCGATGTTCAAATGATGTAAATGAATAAACGATAGCGTGATCTCGTCACATTTCCAGATGTTCGGTTTCACTGATGAAAGTGCCACTCATGGACAGTGGCAAGTGGGGTATAAAGCGAGACAACGCTACAACACAGCATTAAACTACGCGGTTTTTTACTACCTACTGTGCAATGCTGTTTAAGTCAGAGTTTAATGAGCTTAAAGCGGTTGCAGTTCCACTTCTGAAGAGGAGGGATGTGAGTCTGGAAACGAATATGAAAAACTTAACTATCGTCACCGAAACAATGTATTGGATTTGAAGTTACAGACAGAAGATCATTGATAAAAATGAGGAAGAAGTTCGGGGACAAAACAGAGCCCTTTGGTACACCAGAGTTTATGATGTGGGTTTTAGACTTGTACCTGTCTAATTCAACTTGTATAGAACGGTTCGAAAGAAAGTTTCTAATCTTACGAAAACACGAATTTTCGAATTTTTGATAAGAGAGCGTGATGCCAAACTCTTTGAAATGCCTTTCATATCTTGTGTTCCGGCCCGTTAAGTCTCTAAATCCAATCCCCAAGGCAGCGGAGCATGCAGATGGTAGAGGTCCTCAACTACCAACGAGTATGAAAGTTAAGAGAGCTAGTTAGTGACGCTTGTCGAATGAGGCTGTGGTCCGAAGTGGACTGTGGCTCCAATTTAAGAATGTAAGAAATCAAATACTTAGGAAAGTGAACACTTTAAATTTAAAGAACTAACAAGGTTTTGATTACCCTCGTTCCTTCAAATACCCACTTAAACACACAAAATCTTTTATTCAAATCCATGAGCCACTCCTATGAGACTCATTCGTCCTTGGGGCGTATAAATTCTGTCTGAAGCTCTTTTGTAATTTTATCATTGTTATGTCCATAAGTACTCACTTTTTAAATAAAATTCCATTAAAGTAGCATTTTTAACAAATAAAAAAATAATAAAAATTATAGCCATGACCGTAAAAAAATCCATAAAAAAAATTGACATAAGAGTACGTTTTCACTTTTGAAACAACTCTCATTATTATTCCGACTCGTGCAGAATAAAAAAAACTACGTCCAACCAGAAAAGCCTCCTCTTCAAGTGTTTATTAAGCCCTTAACATGGCAATAAAAGTGCTACACTATATTTTTATTTTTATTTTATATGAAAAGATGAAACAATAAATTTCGAAATCCCTTGGCGTGAATATCCGCCGCACATGAAATAAATATGCTTTCGACTTTCGAGTGACTAGACATGCGAATTTGCTTTCTTTTCAAAAAATAATTACATTTTCATTTCGAACAAAAAAAAAAAAACTTCTCGCAAAAAAAAAGAACAACTTTTTCAAGGATAGGTTTTTGGAGTGAATTGGTTCGGTTGTAGCTGAATAAAGCACGCAAGGAAAAGTTTAGTAATTAATAAAGTAACGAGAACTTAACACGTAACAAAACCTAGCAAAAGTGTTTTACTGTCATCACAAAAGAAAACTTAACTGACCCTCAAATCCCGTGTCAAAATACAGAACCAACCCTTTAATGTCATGATTTAAGGAGAAGGAAAAAACCAGGAAACTTAATATCCTTACCGTTAAAGTAGCTGACCATGATGTTTCCCCACTCCCCGACGAAGCGGTACATGTATACAAGCCAGTATCTGTTTGTTGAAGGTCTGCAAAGGAGAAAAAAAATTACAAAAATGTAAATCGTTAACACTTGTATGGAGATATAATTGACATAGTATCAATTACAAAGGACATCGCAGGAGGATGTCACACAACAACGAACAAAAAGCAAAAAAAAAAAATTAAACCAACTCACACGAAAAAGAAAGAAACATAGTAGTACTCACCATCAATCCTTAGCGATCCACCCTGGACAATCATGAAACGATGTCCATTCTGTAATGGTACACCATCTTTGTACCACTTGACTCGTGGCATAGGAGTTCCTGTGGCGCGGCAGGGCAGCATAGCTACACTACCCTTCGGCAGTGTTTGGTTGGATGGGCCTATTTGAATAATGGGCGGCGGAGTATCATCCACGGACGTCACCTGGTTGTATGGAAATTCTTTCATTAGCATAAATGAATTTTCATATCCAAACCGTTGTATAGGCAAACGGCACTGGAACAGAAACAGAGTCTCTTATGTTGGATAGGAAACCATCACATCGCGACAACTCCGGCTGACGGTGGATGTATCCTGTTTTCCATTCATAGAGAGCAGTGATCTCTCCATTTCGCATTTGCACAATATTCGAACGGCAGGCCGGTCGATTTTGGGTCGGCTTGGATTTTGTTGATTTCATTTGTAGTGTATAAATGAATTCATTTCCTTGTCATGGCATCGCAAATACACATATTCATCGAGAAATGAATTTATTTATTTTGATTGCACTCAGAGAAAATTGTATTAGAAATAAATTGCATGTCCCTTAACTAAATAACCTAATTTCATCCCTTGGAGGCTTCGAAGTAAGGTAAGGTCAGAGGCTAGTAATCTTCCACTTCTCGACAGTCATTTGAGACATTCATTTTTATCTAGAACATGAAAAGCTACATTGATCTTCTAAAAAAAATTGATACAAAAAAATGGTATTATCCTAGATATCTATGGATATCTTAACCTGTTAGGAGTGAACATCTGAAACAAATAGTCCAAACAATGGAATCAATGCTATTGATCATCTGATCAACAGTTCGTGATCAGAAATTTGTAGACTGTGTCTATACAGACTTTTCCAAGGCTTTTGACCGGTTTTGCCCCGGGAATTATAACGTTTAAAATGAGCACAAATCTTCATCTTTTTTTCTTTAATTGGATATTCACATACATATCTTGACAGTTCCTATCACGTGAAATTTAGACACCAAGTCTCTAAATATATTCAATTGCTAAATCCGGTGTCCCTCAAGGTAGTCATTTAGGACCCCTTCTTTTTATGTTTGGCAACTAACGATTCTGAGCATATAAACAATGTTATAAGATTTATAAAGCTTTGATGGAAGGAATTCCTTGATCCGAATATCCCTCGTTCTCTATATAATTGTTTTGTTCGTCCTCACTTCGAATACGGTTCCCAGATTTGGACACCCCTTTGCGATATTCATATCGAGAGGTTAGAACCCGTTCAACGGGCATTCAATTGAGTGATCCAATTCATTTTGATGCATTTTATGCAAATGACAAAACACTGTTTGCTGGGTCAGCATTTATATGGGGAAAATGGGGTCTACACATTTTTGGGCATATCTTGTGAACGGCTTGGCCGATTTTGTACAAACTTCTTTAATGGCACCACTACTTGAACATTCTCTCAAAAAAGAAACCGAAAACTAAACGAACGGACCTGCAGGTAAAATCATGCTTCAGATAAAGTGACTTTTTTCTGGCTCGATGGTGCCCTAAAAATATTGAACTAGTTTCGTTATTTTTTAGTCGAACAAATTTTCTCTGAGTGTAAAAATATATGTAAAATGTTGTTTCTGTATTTATATAATATTCAATGGTTGTTACCTGTAAGAACGCACGAATTGTCGTGGAATCGACAACACTGAATGCCGAGCACACATAATAGCCGGCATCGTCCTTTTGTACGCCATTTATTTGCAATGTACCCTCATTGGAGACATGCAAGTGGCCATAGGAATTGTTTGGAAACATTAGCATGGATGAGCCCTCTTTTGTCCAGAATATCGATGGCGGTGGATTACCATCGGCGACACACTGAAAACGTGCCACACCATTTAGACCGATTTTCTTGTCCTGTGGTTTTAACACGAACTTTGGAGCAGCTAAAAAATAAACCATCAGACGATGAGCAAAGGAAGTTATAACGCGCGCTCATACAAAAGAACCAAAAATATAGCTACATCTGTAGATTTATTCATTTTGTGGAGAATTTTTTCAAAAAATAAAAAAAATAAAAACCAGCACCTACCATGAACAATGAGTTCGGCTCGTGCACTGATTTGTCCGACGCTATTTTGTGCTTCGCAGATGTAAATGCCCTCGTCGCCAATTGTTAAATTTGTTATTTCTAGACTAAGGTCCTCCTGAAGGATGCGCGCCCTGTTCGGATATGAAAGATGAACAAAAGGTTAGGAAACACATTTTTAATTTATGATGGTGATGGTCTAGATGGGCGGAATAAATTTATACCTTGCTGTTGGTATGTTGCCGTCATCTTTTTTCCATAGAATTTTTGGTTGTGGATCACCACCAACGAGACATTGGAAACGAACAGTTTGTCCAGATAGCATTGTGCTATCTTGGGGTTCCTTTTTGAAGTATGGCTTAACTGAAAAGAAATTAAATAAAGAAAAAAGATGAATATTGGATGTAAAAAGGAAACTTTAAATAATTAAATTGCGTCTCGAGTGGTTGCTTGTTTTGACATCTTGGAATTGAATTAAATATGAGAAATTCATCAAAATTGTCTGCTCGTTTTCGACACGTGTAGATTTTTAAAACACGAGGCACAAGGATGATAACAATTTTTCTTGAGGCCAAAAATATAAGGTTGAGATGTCAAACTGTCCTTAACACTTGCAGAGATGTCCCCAAAACTCATATCAACCGTTTTCATCACATGAAATCAAATCCTCTTCCTTCAAAGTCTTAGATTGACACACACATACCCACATGCACCTGTCGTTTGATTCAAAATCGATTGGCTGAAGTTCATTTTACATTTTGGATCTTTCATTCGAAACCACATAACCTAACCTAAATAAACACGACACGTTATTTACCTCTCTCTATTAACAGCACTCAAAGTGAACTTGTTTATTAGTCCACCTCACCTCAACTACACACATATGCACAAAAAAGTTAAATTCAATCAGAAGGCAAGAGCACTCTTTTCCCATTCGAAATTCGACATCAATAATAAACAAAACTGAGAACTAATCAACGTTAATTAACGAACCGAAAAAAAAGTCCTTCCTCTCACTCTGTTCATGCCAGAAAAACTAAAAAAAATGTAGTAAATTAAATGGGAAAAATATCTCGTAAACGAAATATATATCCCGTGTCGCTTTCAATCATCAAACGGCGCCTACCACTCCCTGTCTCTCTCTGTTTTCTGTCTCCGTACGAACAATTTTACTTTTTTCAAACAGAAAAAGTCTAGGTACACCGAAATACGAATGCACCTCGATTCTATGGGACGGCAATTTATCTAAACAAACATGAAAACCCGCACTAACCGATCCAGAAACTCATTCAACCAATTCTCCTTGCCTTCCATCAACCCTGCCTCTCAAAAATAACATAAAACAACTGCAAAGTGCATTCGAAAATGAAATTTTAATTGGGGATCCTTCATGTCGCCATTCTCAACATCCATGGATGCATGACATTTACAGTGAAGGTGAATTTTTACTATGTCGTATAGCAGGGTGGACTCAAGTTCACAGGATGGTTTTTAGCCTCCACCTGCTCCAATCTGAGGTCAACAAATGCCACTAACGCTGATATGTAAGGCTTCGAAAATGTAGAAAATTTATGGTTTTTTTTTAAATTTTAATTCTTCTAGTTAATGCATAAATAACATTGTTTGCAGGCACTGGCGAAATTCTACTGAGTAAGCCGCCATTAAAGAAATATTTTGGTGCACTTTTTGCTGTTGTTTTTGTTCGAATCAAATGTGTGGGAGACTAGTTCCGGCTGTGTACACACTTTTTACCAATTTTTGCTTAAGCCAAACAAAATGCAAAGTGCGCCCTGTGTCCAGGTCGAGGAGCGTAAACAGACGAAGGAGTTCATGTACCTACTTCAAAATTTATTTTTTCAACCTTTATCGTTCGGAATTTGCATCTCTTGTGCAGCGTTAGAACCTTGCTCCGATCGGAGAAAATTTGCTCCACTTTTAAAGAGAAATAAAAATCTACTCCGACGCTCCGATTTTTCGAGATTTACTCCACTTTTTCCACAAGGACAATTTTGTTAACCTAAACGACCTGTTATAAATAAATGTATCTATAGCTGTATAGCTTTACGTTCCGTTTCTTTGAAGAAAATTAAATTTTCTAATTGTTTATCCTCAACTAATCTTATGTGCTTGTTTCCACTGCACTAATCACGAAATTTAGCAAAATGGATTTAGAATAAATCTCGGTTTTTCTCGGATTTTGGGTAGATGAAAACGTAGTAGGTATTAGGTATAATACTAAACGTACTATTATTCAACGTTTTGACCTACTAATGTGTACCCTAAATCCCAGAAAAATCAAGATTTGTTCTTAATCTACTTCGCTGAATCTCGTGAATAGCGTCAGAGGAAACAGAATATTAAACTAATCAAAACAACGTCTTTTATTGAACTAGGAAGCGCTATCATACCGATGGCTTATGGGCAACCAACGACATGAGATTCCTGATAGAATTAGGGTAGAACTACGAGAACTAGAGTTTTAGAGTCGAAATGTTTTGGACTCGGTCGATGTTTTGGAAACTGTGAACATTTAAGCTCCAGAAAGACGCTTCTATTATACAAAAATGCGATGAAAAAAAAATAAAGCAAAGTTCATGGTATAGTTGCATATCTAACGACTGTTTGGACTACGTCAAAAATATCAGCTACTAACGACGGTTATAAGTGTCTTTAAAACATGAATACTACTTCGCAGTTATTTATCTTATAAAAAAGAAGTCTAAAGCTTTGGGAAAAATTTCAAAAATTCGAAGCACTTGTGACAGCACTGACAACGATGCGACGTTGTCGCATGCACGTCGAGTGCATTGTTCGTCTCAGCAACTTGCATTCTACAAGAGAAGTCTAAATAAATATATTGAGAAATTTCCTTTAAAAGTAAATATCTTCTTCTTGTTTCAAATCTACTCCGAAATTTTTGCATTTGCTCCACTTTTTTTTCGAATTCGCTCCGAAATTTGATAACAGAGGTTCTAACCCTGCTCTTGTGTCTATCTCTGTCAAGTTTGTCCAGTGAGTGATGGAAAACAGGCGCGGACACACATGCTGCACAGGAAACCCATCGCCATGACATTTGATTTCTCACAACAGCCGGAGCACCATCACTAGTGCCAGTGTCTTCTGCCATGTCCTCGTCATGGTCTTCGTCGCTTTTTTGTGTCCCACAAACGAACGAAACAGAAAACAAATCGAATTCGGTGGGAAAAGTAATTAAATCATCTCCTGGAATGCAAGAACGATACTTTCAATTTGTGCTTCGTGCTTGGTGTCTCTTCGAATGAGAATGCTCCTTCCACATCGATGAAAATTCAAGTATCTTCGGAGATGTAACATCAATTCAATTATAGTTTCTAAGCGCACTCATGAGGATGCGCCTACTAGCTACACCATTCGCCATCTCTTGCCGAGAATTTAGAATGCTCGCGATTATCAAGATATTTGACAATTTTGGGTATGGAGGGATGATGGCTGCTCAGTGCTCCTCGAAAACTATCTATCGACAAAACTCGTCGAATGGAAACTTTCAAAGACAACCTTTAGACGATAACGACCACAACGACGACGATGACGCTATATACGCGATGACGAGATCGGGAACATGATACTAAAGTTATACAAGGCTGCAGGCTTTGGTGTTATGTGGATTTTATGCAGATTAGGAGAGGATGCTTACAGGCAATTCCACGGAATGAATTTCGCTCGTGTAGGACTTTCTATTTGCGGGATTTCTATCAACTGAGCAAGAGGATGTAAAGAATGTATATTGGTGGAGATGCTTTGGTGATAGTAATTGGAATTAATTCGAATGGAATTATGGTATCGGCGGCGGCAGTGGATTGGTTTTAAGAAGAGGCATAGAGAGGCATACAATTTCAAAGCGTTTTTTTTTTTTTTTGCTAAGAAACTATGAAACGGATGAGGTTGGTGGGTGTGTACGGAAAGCAAGTTCAGCTGGCTACAAAATTAAGACCAAATTGACTGAGGTAGATAAGGTACCTAAGTTTTGGCTGCTGAAACAAATTTAATTAAATTGGTTCAATCGATGTTATTGGGAAGGGCGACAATTTGAATTTCTATTTGTGATAAAATCATATCAGCAGTGTTCACGTAAAGTGGAAATCTGCTATTTTAGGAATAGAATGTTTAAGTAAATGGGATTCTATGAGTCAATTAAGACACAAGTTTTAATTTGACTTGACTCGACTTTGTAGCAAATTGTGCAATAAAAATATAGTACGTATACGCCCGAGTGTGCTAGTTTCATGGGGAAAAAGTTATATTTTTTCTTGTTACATTGAAATTAGTTTTAAGTCAATCAGTTGACATTATTTTAATGGACTCCTCGAACTGGTTTGATGTGTGACGGTCAATGTTTTTGTTTGTGTTGTTTGAAGCAATAAAAGATTCAACTCAAATGAATCTATGACCATCATAAGTCTTCGGACCTTTATCTTTGTTTTATTCCACTTCAAAGTTCTACCTCTTAGAAAAAAACATCTTTAGAACTTTGAATTCATCAAACAAAAGTTTCCAAGACACAAGACCACAAGGGATGTACGATAATTTTTGTGTGTATATCTAGAAGATGAAACATTTTATTATTCTAAGCAACTCACCCTGTACAATTAATTTGGCATAGTTCGACTCCTTAGTTCCGACAAGATTCTGGGCTATACACTTGTAGTTGCCCTCGTCAATTGGTTCGACATTGCTTATCAATAAATTGCCACCATCCACAATGCGAATACGTGATGTGGTTCCATAAGACTTGCCTCTCAAGTCATCCAATGGTACTCCATCCTTTTTTTCGTTGTTGTTGTTAGTATGAACAATATGTGCCATAGTATATTAGTGGTTGAACAAGAACCAGAAAAAAATCAACCGCACATCATCCAGAATATAGTGTGTGTGTTCCCAGCGTTGTCGATTATGATGATGATTATGACGAGAATGATGGAAGCGAGAAAGATGTGCGTTGATCCAAAGCGACAAAGCAGGCGTTTTATGTTTCCAGTATAATAGGTGTTAAGAGAACGTGCCAATTCAGCCAGACGATGATGATGATGCGGGTGAAAATAGAAAAATAGAAAAAGAAAGAAGAAAAAATGATATTTAATAAGAATAATAATAATAACAGTAATAATTTAAACAGCTTCTACTTTTCTTTTGTATATTTGGGGAAGGGCTTTGGATTGAATCAAATTCTATTCTTAAGGGATGAGGGATAGACAAAAAACGTGTTATGGTTTCTGAAAATCCATTATTGTTAGGTGATTTTCGGAATGAAGTCCTATAAACACTTAAGCTGTACCGAATTGCAATTACTCTGAGTTGGGCTATGGTTGAGGGGAAGAAGACGGTGTTTGGAGCGATTTAGCAGAGAAGATTATAAATTTGATGTGATTACTTAGAAGTCACCCCATACATATTTATTTTGTAATCCAAGTGTAAACAGGTTTTATCCAATTCAACAGGGATGGAGTAAAATCGATGAAGATATGACGATTAGTGAAAAAAACAAAAGTGCTATATTTCCCCAAATTCTTGGAAATTTATTAACACCGTTCGACAGAAAATTCATCGAAAACAATGGTTTTGAACTTTTTCTATATTTTCAACAGAAATTTCGATGGACAAGAGACTAGCAGGTTGATGGTATAGTTGAGAAATATTTCAAAACCACCATTGATGCAGTGTTAAAATTTTAACATCTATGGATCTGAATGATTCCGGAATAGCTCCACTAAATCTAAGAAATCTAGAAGAAGGTGTTGATGGACATTTTATCGTCTCAGAAAAGCTGTCTACTTCTGTAGAAAAAAGAATGCTGCCGAACTTTAGGCTTAAACCATTAATGCTAGTGTTAGAAAGGCAATCACTCAGCCCTCTGTGCCATGGCTAAATGCTTTAGCAAATTGCAGATGGAAAGTTTGAGAAAAATGTTGAGAAACGTGTGGCTATACATTACTTGTATACAAAAAGTACCAAACAATTGCTGTCAGGATCGAGAAAGAACATATTTACAAAATGTTTAATGTGAAGGAACTACTTTATTTTTTAAGCATAACGTCAGTCAGTCAGTGGAGGAGATGTATGAGCAAAAGCTTGGCACATCAAATTCAAGTAAGAACACTTGGAAGCATCTTCGCGAGATGGGTTTCGGAAAACAACAAGAAGCTCTCGTTGACGACCTTGATTGCAATGCCCTGAACACAAAATTTTCTTCATTGTTTTTATCGTGCAATTTTTGTTACAGTGAACCTAATAGCTTCGAACGCTCTTTTTCAGACGGTTCTTTTAGTTTCCAAAAACTATCCGAGGAATATTTTTTAGGCTATCATTTCGACCAAGTCAAATGCTATTGGCCTTGACTTAATTAAATCAAAATTCATAAAATTTTACTTCCTACGCTTTATAAACTACATACATCTTCAACAATATTTTGACAATATTTCTACCAGAATGTAAGAAAGCAAAAATTAATACTTCCCATTCCAAAGAAAAGTACAGGTACAATTAGAGATTTCCGTCCGATAGATATTTTACCATATATCTTAAGTTGTTGAAAAAGCCATTTTCGAACAGATACAAAGCGATTTCAAACGTAAGAACATTCCTAGTATGTGCCAGTTTGGCTTCCGATCTCAGCGAAGTTGTAAATATGCATACATTTTGTTAACTGATGGATGAAGTAAGAGTTACGATAGATAAAATTCATTTTGTTCTTCACTTCAGAGTTCAGACTTCTCCAAGGCATTTGATACTGCCAATAGTCAACTATTTGAAGAAGCCTGCAATAAATTTTTGATTTTACAACCGAATCCTGCAATCTGATTCGCTGATATTTTTATTGCATACAGAACAGTGTGTCGTAGCGAATGGAAAATCTTTCTCTTTGCCAATCTTCCTCACGGACCACTTTTTTTCTGTATATCTGCATTGACGACTTACCACCTATGGTAAACAAATTTTTATTCACTTGTATGCCGACGATGTGCAACTTTTGATCAGCCGACTCTCATCTGCTAAGGACAAGGCTGCGTCTCTGATGAACGAAGATTTGCAGATTTACCTTACTAAGTCAAAGATTTTGGAAATCTATCGTAAGGTTTTCGATAAAGATATAGGTACTAAGATCTTTGTAGATAGAGAACCAAAACAGCATTTATGTTGAATCGGCCCATGAGATCAATTGGTATTGCATGGCGAAAACGCTTTTAAACAAGTTTCCCTAATTATAATAAGACTGTAGATATTTCTCAATAGTTTGGTGTACGAATTAATTGAAATTATGTAACTTTAAATATTGATTTAAAAGGATGAATTCTAAAAAACGGCGATTTTCAAGAGTCTCCGGACGATAGTTCTAGTATCCGGATGGTCTTAAATGGACACTTCCACTTAAAAACTCAATTTTTTTCTGCATTGATAATTATTTCCTGATTGTTTGGCATCTGATTAATTTAAATAATATTGCCCAGTTATTGTTATTTTAGACGAAATATAAAAAAAAAACAAAATCTGGACCAGTCTCCGGACGATGAAAACAGAGTCTCTGGCCAATTTTGAACCTTATTCGTCACACTTGATTACTGCTTGCCTGACACCTATAACTTCTTTGATCTAATGTCGTGTTAGGCTAACTTTAAGTTGCTTGCATCCATCCTCCAAAAAAAAGCAGCTACATAACTAAACCATGGCAGTTCAATGTATTTGAAATACCTATTTACTTGTTTCAAGGTTAACTAGTTCTTGTTTCTTTTTTCCAAACCTGAAAACGAACCGTACTTGGAAATTGGAATGCTTCAACGCTTGGGCTTGACTGATGCACTGTTTTCCTATCCCTTCGATAGGGTTGGTTTCTTTTTCTTTTTCTTGTTGAAGTTGTTAAAATGAAACTACTTTGAAATCGTTGATATGAAATTACTTTGACTATTTCATATCAAATATTTTGTTATAAGTTTTGAAACATCAAATAAATTTTTCATTCCAAATTTTTCTGTCCAACGTAAGCTTCGTTTTTTATTCAGAGAAACATAATATTAAAGGGAATATTATTCAACAAGGAATAAACTCAATATTTCTCATGTTCAAGTTTCAGAAATAAGGAAAATATTCCCTTCAGCTGTAGATATTTCTCAATCGATTTACACCATTTTTATCATTTTTAATCCATCAGAAGGATGATAATGGAATATTTTTATTCTGGATACAAATAAGCACTTTTGACAAGGAAATAAATCTTTTCAAAAAGAATTTGAACATAGAAACAATAATATAATGAAACCTTGAATTCGGCCGGAGACTAGATTTTCGCTACTTTTGGTACCAGTGTCCCGGACACTTAAAAAATCGATTAAAAAACGCAAAACTCTTTTTTTTCTTTAGTTATTGGAAGTTCATTATATTTTCATTGAAACAAACTCCATTTTATTACAAGATCTCACAGAATCAACTATTCTCAGTATATTTTTCCAAGGTCTTCCATTATTTTTTTTTGCTAAGAAAAACAGCAGAACAGCAGCGGCTGCTGCTTAAAAGACCCATAACTTTACCATTATTCAATTGATCGGGTTGAAACTTCGTATGTGTATGTGGAAAATGTTACTGATCCTGTATTTTGTTGGTTTTTGCAAATGCTGTGTTAAGTTTCTCTTTTATTCCCCATAAAGTGCAAAATCGTCCGGACACTGGAGTCTGTCTCGGAGACTGACTGGTGCCGTTACCCTACCTTTTTTGGTTTTTGTTTATTTAATAAAATTAAAGCCTTATAATTTTCCAAGCAATAAATCAATGACATCATCTGACAAATAGGATCTTATCTGTTTTACATCTTCATTTAAATATTCTTAACCCAAAACTTCTTGTGTGGCCAACTTTTAGAAAAATAGGTATCTTCTTTGTCCAAAGATTTAAACGCATTTCCTCCTGTCACTGCCAGTCTACCATAAAACCCAACTCATGATAATAATATCATCTAGACAATAAAACAAGAACAAAAGACCAAGGAAAACTCCCACATACCAATTTTCACTTAAAACCACACACCATTATAAGTGTAATTGCCAGAAATTACCATTTCAAAACATCATTTTCAAATCTCATCAAAAACACACTCTCTCTCTCTATCTCTATACAATTCTATGCACTGTGCAAAGAGCAAACAACAAACAAAACAATACAAAACCGAATAAACAAAACATTTTACTTTTTGTGTTTTTTGTAGAGTAAACAAAAACTAAAAGTCAAACAAACCGTAAGAACACGGTAAAGGCCCCATAAAAGCTTCTTAACCACTGCCACCATATTAAAGACAAAAGCAAAAATAAAATACAAAAACTCAAACCAAACTCAACCGAACTAAGCCGTCCAACAAGTCTCCTACAACAACTGGCAGCGCATAAATAATTCATGACGAACCGAACTGAACCGAAACGAACCCAACAAGCCAGCACAGCCACCACAGCTCACACATAAAGTGGAATGCACTTAAGTCATAGTAAGTCTCAAAAGGTATCCATCACATAGATACACAGTTAGTGCCAGAGCCATGACTTTTCAGTCCGCCTTTCTTTGCAACTTACAAGATAAACCCTAACCGTTCGGACGCGTCCGTCTGTCGCTTCTGTCTGCCTGCACATATATTTTCTTTAATACACGTGCGGATAAGAGTTGAGCTTTAGGATTTGAGGCCAAGATCCTTACATTTATTTATTATTCGTTGAGACTTTTGTCTCTGTGAGAATGAAGCAGGTGGAAGGAACCATAATGTCAAGATGGAACTTAGAGCAGATTAGATTAGTGTTACCCATACCCATTTTTTGGGTGGATGTGAACTTACCTTCATCCAGATGAGTGAGGGCTCTGGAATTCCTTTTGGTGGTCCACATTCCAGCAGGGCTGTCTCACCCTTAGCCACCCGTGTGTCCTTCGGCTGAACTCGGAAGTCATCGCGCAGAACTGAAAGACAGAACAAAGCGAAAGAGAAAGAGCATTTTTAAACAACTTTAGAGACCAATAATTTTTAATTTAATTTTTATCATCATAACTGGCTTGAGGAGAATCACCATGTTGCGAATGATGACAATGTTGTTGCGTACCAATCGCCTTTAATAGAGCCAAGACTACTTTGGGCCAGGACAACTTACCATTTCTGGCACGCGCGCAAAACGTGCGTCTGGTCTTTTTAAGTTTTGCTTGAATGGCGAGTGGTGACAGAACAAACACAAGTTTCGCATTCCGATTGCGGAAATGGCAAAACTCTCGGCTCGATTTGGAAGCAGAATCGTGCCCAACAACATCCGCAAATTGATGTGCGTGGACTCGACAAGAGTAAGAATATTCTCTTAACCAAGGATCAGACTTTCAGTTTTTTTTCAGAGGCAGAGAGAGAGAAAGGGAGAGAAAGAGAAGGTTAACAGAGACATAAGGAAATTATGTTAATATTTGGATCATTAGGCGATGGTAGAAAATAACTTGTGTATTGTAATTTATTTTATTGCTTGCATTTCCTTCTTTGTGTAGGTTGGCTGATGATTGGTAACATGGACATGGGACATAAACGGTTTTTCCTCCTAATTGAAAAACTTTGTATGCACAAGCTGTGAGGAATTCATAAAGTTGGAATCTTCTTGGTTTTGCGTGTCAAGCGTGTAGGTGAAGGTGGCTGTTGTTAATTCAGTAAAGAAAAATACGAGTTTTTTTATGAATGTTGGGCTTTTGATTAGCAGTAAATGTCGTGTACTTAATTAAAGAAGGATTAAGTTATTGTTTATAGTGCGTGCGGAATTTGTAAAAAAGAGTAGGTACATGTTTACTTGGTTGGCTAAGACTACTACTTTATGTTTTTCGTAATTGTATTTAATGTTATTGTGTTATCCCTTTTGTACGATCATCGATCAAGGTGTTTAAGTATAAACCTTCTTATCGGTGGCCTAAACTAGCAAGTCCCCCAAAGAAAACAGTAAATCCACGTGAAATCGCACGGTCTTGGAGGCTTATTCACGGGTCCGTAATGTGAAACAATGCGGCTACCAAATGTTTCTTCAATAAGTGTGACATGTTGCGACAACAGATCCTGCACATCATGGTTGTCACTAATAATGGCTCTTTAGCGGTGACTATTGACTGCATCGTTTTATTTATCTATACTGATCAATTATTCCACCACACAATCTATTTTTGTTGATGAAATGGTATCTAAACATACACTTGAGGGTTATCACTCGCAGGGCCCGGATTCTTATGAAAATACATATTTTTTTTGGACATCCGTAGAAGTAAATGAATCATTTACTTTTTCGAATTGAGAAATTTGCTTCAAAATGGCATTCAAATGTTAGCGCATATTTTTGCATATTTTGGGTATAAATGCATATTTTGGCTTATTGAGCATATTTTCAGAACTAATGCATATTTTTCGTTCGTATCTTCTTTTTTATCGAATACAGCGCCTTATATGGTCAAACTAGATCGCGCTTTGAAAGTTGTTTACCCAAAAATTATTCATGTCACCTGTTTGGCTCATGGACTTCACAGAGCCGCTGAAGAAGCAGGATCAAGCCTTAAAGCTGTTGACACTCTAGTGTCCAACGGGTAAAAAATATTTTTTTTTTAAACTCCGCCACGTGTTGACAACAGGGTTGGCAATGTTTTAAACATTTGTTTTAAACAAATGTTTAAACCGCTGTTTAAAACACAACATAAAAAAACATTTTGTTTAAAACATTAACTGTTTAAAACTGTTTTAAACTGTTTAAAACACATAAAAAAAACAAGTAATATCATTGCTCATTCGACGTTTTAAGTTGGTTGTTTTCTTGCAAAACACATCACATCACACACCACCTTACTTTGATTTTACGTTTTTTTTTTTGCATGCTCGTTTGCGTTATTCGTTATCGTTACACGGCAAAAACATAATTGGCAAATATCAATTCATGTTGATTCTTGCGCTTATGGTTATCTCATAGAAAAAATGAGATTTGTTCGCGAACATCTCCCTGCATGGCAAACAACGAAACGGACAAACACTAGAAAATCGAAAATTTTTGCTAACAGCCAACAGTTCGCAAACCATCCCCTACACGACGAATTAATACCGCGCACGAGCATGTTCGGCGATCATGTTTGTCGTTTAGGGCTACCTTTAGCAGAGAACCCATAGTCTATAGTTTTAGACCACCAACGTCGGTCGGTTGGTCCAAAATAACTGTAGCTGGTCCATTACATAACACAATTATTTTGTAGTTACTATATTTTTTGTTATGATTGAATTATGATTACTTCTTTGGGGCCGTCCATAAACTACGTCACGCTGAATTTAGCTTTTTTGACCCCCTCCACCTCCACCCCCTCGGTGCCACGTTTTGTCACACAAAATTTAATTGATAGAACACAAATTTCAAAACATAAAAAATATATTCACTTTATTTAGGATAAAATGTAAATAAAATAAAAAATATAAAAAAAATAAAAAGTAAACTGAATTTAGTTAGTTAGTTACAAAAAAAAAAAAAAACTTTTATGTCTTATGTTTTTTGTTTTAATTCCATTTAATAAAAAGATAAAATGAATTGGCACTCTATTGGATTAATTTCTTAAAATTGCAATGAACTTAGGTTTTTAAGTCTAACTTTGGCGAACGTCACGTTGACGTAGACCCCTCCTCCCCTCTTGTCATATCTCAGCATGACACCCCCCCCCTCCCCCCTCCCTCAAGTGCAAACGTATTTTATGGACATGATCAAATATTTAGTAAACTTTGATGAGTAATTTTTTTCTTTTTATATTATAATAATGTTTAAAAAATGTTTAAAACATGTTTAAAACATGTTTTAAACATGTTTTAAATAAAGTAATTAAAACAGAATATAAAACTGTTTTAAACACATGTTTTTTTTTTGCAAAAAAAACATAGTGTTTTGTTCTTTAAAAAAAAACATGTTTTTTGCCAACCCTGGTTGACAATAACACGATGGAGAAGGAGAACATGGATTAATGCAGTTATTTACCTAATATTTTGAACAGTTTGAAACTGTTTTCAAAGAGTTAGATGACGATGACGTTGATGCTATTTCATTAAAAAAAAACTAAAGATATATTGAACAAACCATTGATAAACCAACCAATTAGCTTTCATAGGTTCGAAGGCTTTAAGAAAAAACGAAGTGATGTTATAAGGGTTTCGTTTACACTCTGTGTACGGAACCCTAAAAATAAAAAAAACATCTGCACAGTGCACAATCTTATCGTTAGATACAAACGATGAAATAATGAACGATATTCAATACTTAATTAATGAGATTTTATCGCTAAAAAACGCACCACTTGATTCTGTTGACGCGGAGAGGTCATTCTCTATGTATAAAAGTTTTTTGAGATCAATTCGACAAGGTTTTTGTCGATTCACACAAACAAGACATTTTTACCAAATTTTTCTTGCAATTATTCTTGATTTTTTTGCAGCATATTTTTTGATTTTTTACGGCATTTTTCGTAATTTAAAGTGCATTTTTTAGGCGCATATTTTGAATTTTTTAGAGCATTAAAATCCGGCCCCTGTGGTTATCAGCATTCAAAATATGGCAGTTTTGTTTGTAGACGAACCATTCAACCAAAAGCGAGCTTCAACGTTAAAAACAATCCGGTTATGAAAATTGGGACGAACGGCAGTCTTATTTTTGGCCCAAATCGAATTGTCGCCTTGTTAGGTGATCCTGTGGCTTCAATTCTTGTACCAGTTGGGAAAAAATTTTTAAATACTACATTTTTAAGCTTACCTAGTGATGTTGTCAATCCTAAAAACAGAATTCAATAATGAAGATAAAAAGCAAATATTAGGCGTATTTTCTCTTTGTAGATACCTATGTACACTAGGCTAGCCCAGAGCTTCATTAATTTGATCAGGATAAAATGACTAATGATAGGTCAACTCGGTTCGCCAACTCGGCAATCGACTTAAAAGAATCCGACTTAGCTCTTCTCTAATTTGTTTCCGTATTTTTGAAGAAGACAGTTATCCGACTGTCAAATTTCATAATTGTTGAACAGTTTTTGAGGCAATCAGCTTATATTTACGAAATATCCGTCTGGTGACCTAGATTCATATCTTCTCTCTCTATTGATCTATTGAGCTATTAACTGTCAAAGTTGAGCCAACTCAAGTTAACTCGGCTTACAAAATTTACGGTTCGGTTCCAAGTATAATCTTAAAGCTTTGTGTCAGTTATATCCTTACAGTAAAAAAAAACTACAATTGTGTGATCAAGGGGCACGGTAGTGCCCAGCCAAGTTCTCTAGCAACTTTGGCACTACACCCTTATTTACAGGAAACAACTCAGGGCATTTTCCACACCCCTCTAACTTCTATACCAAAGAAGCCAAAAGTTTCAAACTCACATCATTTGTTAAGCTAGTTAATTTTTTTTACTTGGCGGGTTTTCTCTTAGTAACCTACTATTAAAAAAGTTTGGAAAACTTGCGAAGTAAAAAAAATTAACTAATTTACATTAGTTTACAAGTTACTTTCAAAACTAATAGTTGATTCGATGTAAGTCCACTTAAAACATTTGCAATGCACCTACGAGTACTTGCTGAATCTTAGAACTTGGCGTTCTTTTAGATCTCATTACTTTTCGTGGCTGACTTGTTAGGCAGAATTTTTGTACGGGAGAACTTGGCTCTTTTCTTACATTTATGTTTTTGGTGTGTTTTCTTTACACGAAACATTTGTGTAGCTCCAATACAAAATTAGCCGCCATTACAGTCGAGTTAAACAAATAATTCTTCGAGCATACATTCTTCTTAGCAGATGAATTACACCATTAATCATTTTTGACATGAGCTCTCGATTCCCCGAACGCACAAACAAAAAATTCGTTAAAGTAATAAAAAATATGATCAGACATTTGTTGACAACACAACAGTTCAATTTACAGGATGCAAAACAGGAATACAAACAATGTTAAACAAACAACAACAAATAATGCAGAAATCACCATAACTGTGTGACTTGTGACAATAACAATACTCTCATGTCCCAACAGGATGAAGCAAAATGAAGAATCCAGCAGTACAAATAAAGTATCGCCCATCTGTTTACTGCAGTTTTTGCTGGACGTCTTAATTTCGTTTTTGTTTGTTTATTTTACAGTGGGTCAAAAAATGTATAACTTTTGGAATAAATCGTAAAATGCTTGCATTCTTCAATGGCAAACACTTTTCTACTTCAAATTTTTATCGCGGAATTTTATTGGAGACTTTGATATACTCGGAAGGATTGTTTGAATAAGTTTGTTCAACCTATCTGTACTTGACATGTTGCCTTATCATTCTTAAACTATTCTGTCCCACTGTGTACGACAGTCGACGACGGATATTCAAAATTTGCGGACCATTCCATTCTTTTGAGTGAGACAAGAGTTCGAGTGTGACATTTGTTGCACTTTTTGACCCCTTAAGGGTCTGCATTTCAACGCACTCTGTCATAAACAATATTTTTGCTCTTATCAAACTTGCATCTCAACGAAACTGGTAAATGGGTTCCAAGAAAGTCTCTTGCAATTGAATTCAGTTTTTCAAGTTGTTTTTTGACTGTTGGCTGAAATTGAATTTCAAGTGACAGAGAAGACCAATGACGCCCTACGGAGGAGAAGTGCTCCCAAAGATTCCAATCAACACACTTCTAACCACTTGCTAATAGCAATGTGTGATATATTCTTTATTTGGCGTTGCTGCGCACACACACACTCCAGCTGCACCTCCATCGTTTGCCGACACTCAGAATGTCAGAAACCCAAATGTTTGTTTTTAATTTTCACATTCGAATGCATTTTGTTGTGCATTGGCACACAGAGAAGGAACGAAATTCCATAAAAGACTATTTCAAAGGAGGCTTAATTGATTTGTGCGGGGGCCCAACTAGTACCGTCTGTGTGATGCTGAATGGGGATGGCAGGTGCGATGTTATTTAGGTGAGATTGTTTGTTTGCTTACTTTTTTGTAGACGTTTTTTCTGATGTTTGCCTAGTGGTACTCTACTCCTAAGGCTATTAAACAAAAGCCCCCTCCGTTACCTCATTTCAAATAGAGAAGAGAACCATGTGGATAAATAAACCCATGAAGTACACCCACTCAATATTTGCTAGCGAGGCTGCTGCAGCAGCAGCATTAGCAGAAGAATCATCGCAATGATCTCTCAAGATGACGCATCCTCATGCAATAACATTGATTGTGCATCTTTTTGTTAGCATTTCTCATCACTGCTTAATCTTGCAAGTTGGAGTGAGGTTAATTTGAAATTTCCTCCTCCTGTTTTATAGATTGGCCATTCATCTTTTGTGTCGTCTATGGAACGAGGAGATGAAAATCACACAATAAATCGCAAAGTGGACACGAAGTTTCTAGCGAAAGCACCTCTCATCGAAAGTAACCCTACCGGAAGGTGTCTACTCACTCAACCATTAAATTAAAGTTCAAGAAGGTCGTGCGGAATGGTCTTTTTTGATGTCGGCTTAAGGAGAATGATGGTCACCTTCATTATTCCAAGGAAAAGTGTTAGTGTCGATTGATTATTCCACCAGCGCCTCCAAAGTAACTTAAAACCCCAAAACATCTAAAATCTTTAACGACCATCTCAACAAATAAAGTACACGACAAAGTAGCCCTTCGATAATGACTTCAGGTCTTCGGGGAAATACACGAAAAAGTCCCAAAACAATTTCGATTCAAATTGGGCCCTTTTTTAAATGTCCTTCGGTTGTGTTTTGCGATGGGAAACATGTATTTATATTTGTTTTACTTGATTATAATACGAGAACTACAGAAATAGCCTTTGGGGGTGGTGGCGGTGTTTGCGTAAGGATAATGAGTCCTGGCAAGGGTAGGTACCCCATACAAAGCTCAGGGGTATTGATATTTTGAGAAAATCGGCTTTCTTAGAAATGTTTAGTGTGTTTACAGAGGCTCTGCGTGTTTATGATGTTTACTTTTGGATTTATAAGTTGTTCAGGTTTTGCCAACAGATTGTCAAATGTTTGAGATTTTGTTAATTGGAAAAGTTATACGGTTTCTTGGGAATGTTGGTTTTGATGTTTGATAATATTTGACTTTGAAAGTTGACTAATTATAGGCTGTTCTTTGTTTGACAAAATATTGAATCGATGAATGAATGAATGGAGTCTTGAGTTGTCAAGAAAATCGAAACATCTTCTATTGCCGGTTCATCTCGAATTTGGGATTTTCGGGTCTAGAGAATATGCTATCTAGTGGTTACTGTAGGTTGATTTGACACTGAAAGCTATCAATCACGTGAAATCTTGATAGAATCGCAGCATCATACCTCCTTGGAACTCTGTGTAACATTGTTACTCAAGCTTTAAGCGAATTTTCATAATTTTCTCCTGATTCACAAAGTAAATCACTCATCACACAAATGCAAACTTTAATTAGCATAAAAAATTGCCGATTTCGGTGTTTCACACTCAAAGAAATGACAGCACAACCAAGCCCTCTTTCGGCAGTGACTCACATCCAAAACACACACACACACAAATCACACTGCGTGTTCCATAAATCACCGCTCAGCGCCATTGAACTCAATACCCCAAGCAAATAATCTTCATTAGCAAAATGACAACACTCTCTTCTGCCATCACATCCAGCCCACACACTAATCTGTCTGCCAGCGGCTCAGGCCCATATTCCTCCAGCAACACTTTGTCTTACCACTTTCCACGCCTAATTAATTAATAAATCCATATATAAGCTGAAATACACAGAAACACGGAATTAAAATAAAAAACCATCACGCAGCGCCCCTGGAGGACAAACAAATTAGTACCAATCAGCAACCCTAAGACCCCAAAAACCCAAAAAGAAACCAGCGTAAAACATCAGTTTCCAAAATTAAAATTAATTATTTTCACAAAATTTTCCTCTCGTTTCTTCCAAGTTCATAAAAGTAATAAAGTAACTCCACGACACAGCGCCAGAGCCAGTGCAAAACAAATAAAATCTTTAAAAGTTAATGAAATCAAAACCCATAGCTACACCAGGCACAGACACAGGCATCCGTCCACAAATTGCACATCATCATCATCATCAAGCTCAAACTAAAGTTGCAGATGGATCTGAAGTAACAGCCAAAGAAAAGTATCTCTTCTTCGCTGTCTGACTGATGATGGCAGGCGGGCGGTTCATCATATCATCTGGCGAAGCAAAAATGAGATCTCTGGAGGACTGACACAATCTGGCGTATTAAATTTGTGGACCGCCCGCGGTGGCATCAATCAACAGCAATTTAATTCAACAAAAACCCCCATCCTCAACATGGATATAAGCAACTCAGTTTCGGGGCAAAAGAGTCAAGAGTATCCCTCTCAGATGCATCTCAGTTCCATGACGATGACACTGACACTGCACATCCCCGATATTGAGAGACTTTTGTTTTATGACTTTGAGATATGTTCTGTCGAACAGTCGGACATTTCATGCCCAGAGATCACGAAAGTTGTTGTTGCTGTCTTCGTCAACTCTGGGCTAATGGGCAACAACTTAGCCAGCCGAGGCGAGGCGGTGCAGAATTTTCGCTTGCTTTCCTTTCGACACAGTTGGCAGCAATTTATTTCAATTTGCGAGAATCTGACGATTATTTCCATTTATTTGTGTGCCAAGGAACCACACAGTTCCATCACAGGGCATAATTTAGACCACTGAAGCTTCAGTTACCAGGTCCAGTTGTTGAATAAAAAAATGAATACATAAACAGGTATGCACCGTCGAAAGAGAAGATCAACCCGAAAGGAAGAAATGTAAAAATCGTGGCTATCACAACAGTCCCTGCCCATTCCGTTGTTCCATTTTCAAATCCAGTTCATACTAAAAAAAAAATAAACACCAGTGGATTGAGGGCAAAAGTCACAGAGATGAGTCTTCTTCCTTCCCAAAATTTACTACAACGGAGGACGGACCGACCGACCTGGTCGGAAAGTTTGCAAGGCATCTTTCCGTTCCGTCCACAACTCCAGATGCTAGTTCCTGATAGCAAAGTGTATCCATATTGCTGGAAGCTTTTAACTGATAGATATGGTCGGAGGTGTTACCATTCCTGCCATTCTTGCTGTCTATTTCATTTCCTATGAACTTTACTGATACTTTGCTTGTTTTCCATCTAAAAGATGTTGCACTGATAAAGTTTGTATTCTTTTTTTTTCGGTTCCTCCTCTCTTGTTGGAATATTTTTTGATCGTTAGACACAAGGATGGACGAAAAAAATGGGAAGAATTCCTACTCTCTTCCTGTCTACAGTTTGAGTGCATATAAACTTAATGCATTTTTATGGGAAGAATTTATTTCATTTTGGCTTGAAGTGAAATAATTCATTTGATATTGAGTTGCAAATCATGTTTTGTGGATTTTCAGTGGTTGGAGGTTTTTTTATTTTCAATTTGAATTTTTTATATGATGAGAAGAAGAAGTGAATTTTTTGAAGAGTGATGGTATTTATGTGCGGTTGTGGAAAGAAAATCAATTCGACTTGGATAGAAAAAAGGAAAGTTTTTGGTTTTTTGGACGTGGGAAAATTGATACTTGGCTTAGAATTTAGTTTTTTGTTTCGCGAAAGAAAGTGCATAAGAATTGCAAATTCGTTACATAGCAAATGGAGACATTTTAATTTTCTAGGGAATATGCTGTCTGAGAATATGGCGTAAGCACTAGGTTTTTCTGTGCGTAAGTTATCAGCGCGTACAGAAGAAGTCATTGCTCCTGTAGAACGTAGCGCAGAGGAAGACCTGAATCATTCTATTTGACATCGTGCACAGGAGACAGGAATATGCTGTGTGGACTGTAACTAAGTCACATTATTTTCAATTAATAATATTTTTCTATACGGAATTGAAGTTTATTTTAACAATTCACACTCACTTGCTTCGGACAATATTATAATTCGACTAGCACTATCGTACTAAAATCTCCCTTTCTACTACTAACGAACTATACTGTTTAGCAATATTAGTCAAAGTAAGCCTGAAATAGTCCGACCATTTTATATTCCCCCATCAGCGGAAAGAAGCTTTGGTACCTGCTGATCCATGGTTAGTTTCACGGCCACCAGGGGCTTTGCTACCTCATGATCCGTGCAACCAAGATTATTTGTCAAAAGATTCAGAAGACCTAGAAGATCATGGTTTACGTGCTTACTCGTGACTCGTGTAAGAATTGAAGTTATAAGATCGATCACCTTGCAAGGCATAGATTCGGTGAGGTGACGTGAAATAACGCCCAACGAAATAAGACCTAAATTCGAAAATTTGGTCTTATTTCGTTTTCGAAAACGAAATAAAACCAAATTTTTAATTTGGCTTTATTTCATTTACTAAAACGAAACTAGGCCATTTTGGTCTTATTTCGTTTTTAAATTTATATAAACTCCTGTTCAAATATTTGTCAACACTTTAACTTTTTTTGCTTATAGAAGAACTAGCAGTTGCCCGCGACTTCGTCCGCCTCTCCCTCGTCCACCGGCCAGAGTATCTTCTCGACTTGTGCATCATGCGCGCGTGGGAATTTTGTTCGGAAGTTATTGTAAAATTGCATTGCAGTCAACTCTCCCTAGGTCGTAATTCTCTTGAACTTGAAAAATTTGAGCATTTTTTATGATTCCCTTCAGTTGTTCATACTTAAAGCATTCCCTTGGGTGAACTCTCCCTAATTCTAATATCTCTCTTACTTCTGCATCGTTTTTTTCGTTAAGTTAATTTTTTTTGTCTTTAAACTGAGCATATTTTGCAGCAATACTTTCGGCAGCTTGAAAGCAAACAAAATAAGGTATTTCTACATCTAACACTAGGACGCATGCAATGAAAGAAACAAAAATAGAATTTGTCATAATGGAGACATTTCACCACATTGCAACAGGTATGCGCGGCCTTTCCGGCTAACTAAATTCACGCCGACCAAGCGAATCTTATTCGTCTTGGCTTTAACTTTAATTCCTCATTAAAAATTTTAGTGGGCGCGATGACGGGAATTTCTTGTATGGGGGCTCCTGGGCTAATAGAAAACATTTCGAATTTACAAGAATAGACTTTAATTTATTAAGGTACTTGATAAAAAATTTGAATTGAGAGAAAGATAATTGTCACTCGCGCAAGACGTACCGAGCGGAAAAAAATGTTTTGCCCTAGAGAGAATCAATTTGGGGTGTGAACAAAAATTCGCGCAGCGGAAATTTTTTTTGCCCCAGAGAGAATCAATTTGGGGTGTAAAAATAACGGTTATTTTTCTCTTAATTTAAATTTTATATCAAGTAAATAATCTTTCTTTGGAATTCATAATTTTTTCAATAGATAAAATCATGTAAAAATAACAACGCAATTCTCTGCAAAATTTGCAGAGGAATTGTATAAAAAATCAAGGTGCAGTGCATTAACGCCCATGGAATTAACGCCCGCGGGAGTTAATTCCAATAACAAAAGGAATTTACCCCCGCGGGTGTTAATTCCTTTTTTGATTTGGAATTACCACCCGCAGGGGTTAATTCCTTTTTTTGGTGGGCTTTAATTCCAATTTTAATTGGAAATAAAACCCACACGTGAAACAAATGGTCCGACGAAATAAAGCCGCATGGAGCCTTACTTCAATTTCTTATGGAAATTAGATCCTTATAAGAGTTGCGGTCTTATGTCCATTGCAACCTAGAAATAATGCCCTTGGGCCTTATTTTATTTTTTCTGTTTTGATTAGAAACTTGGCGCAGGGAAACTCGTCTCGAAGTCAGAAGTCCCGAAAATGGTTTCGGAACTTCTGAGCCACTCTGGAGACTCAAAAGTACCGAAATAGTTTTAGGGATTATTAACCCACTATGGCCAGTCAGTAGCCCCAATTAAATTTTACTTTTTATGGGACAAAAGTCCCAAATGAAAAAAAAAAGTGAAACAACGAACATTCATGCTAAACAAATAAACAAAAAACTTAAATTCTTGTATGTATGTATTGTATAAGTACACATTGAAATAAATAGGACCACGTTTCTTTATTAGCTGTCGACAAAATTGTCAGAGCTGTTTAGGTTTCCTTTTATTTGGAAAAGTAGTGGTTCTACATATTTGCAAGCATTTCAATGATTCATTTTCAGCCTGAAGCCGATACAAAAAATTTCAGATCAATTTGATTTGATCGCGAGCGAAGCGAGCGGAAAAAATTTTGGCCAAAAGAGAATCAATTTGGGGTGTGAAAATAAAAAAATTCGCGCGAATTTTTATTTTCACACCCCAAATTGATTCTCTTTTGGCCAAAATTTTTTCCGCTTGTGTCCATCCATCTTTCAATGTAAATGAAATAGCTTGGTTATTTAAGGTGACAGATAGATACAATAAGATGAAATTGGCTTCAAGTATAGTGTGCTTGTAGAATGCCGTATCCTCACCGAACTTTGACATCCCAAAGATTAATTCGGTTTTTGAATAAAAAAAAATTTAATTCACAAACCGAATATTTGTGATGTTTAATTTGTTTCTACTCACGTGGCCAAGGTGTCTAGGATGCCAGCGTAAGTGTTCACATCCGAGGTTGAAGAGATCTCTTCCAAAAGAAAATAACACTCGCGGGAGTTAGTGCCAATTTCAAATGGCATTAACACCCGCGGGCGTAAGTTCTTTTTTATGGTGGGCCTTATTGCCAATTCAAAAAGGATTTAACACCCGCGGGGGTAAATTCCTTTTCTTTTTGGAATTAACACCCGCGGGCGTTAATTCCATGGGCGTTAATGCACTGCACCAAACATCAAATGTGTTTAGAGTTGAAATACATGTTAATGTACTTATATTTACTTCATTAATGTTGATTACATGAACGTTTGTTTAGTTTAAATTCTTTTTTTAATTATCATTTCTTCGTTATATAGGAATCTTTTTTCACTTAAAAAAGAATATTTGAAGTTCTTTTTTTTTTAGGAAAAAAAAAATAATTTGAAGGTGTCATTTGGCCATACAATTTTACAAAGAATTCAGCTGTTTTTTTAAAGAATTATTCGGCTTGAATTCTTTTTTAAGATTGCAAAAAAACTGAAAAACTTGTTTTAAAAATTTTGGCCTTATTTTCAATTTTTTTTTGGCGCAATTTCCAACTGACCTACGAATTAAGGCCAAATTGGGGTAGTTTCATTTTTGAAATGGAAATAAGGCCGAATTTCAAATTCGGTTTTATTTCGTTGGGCGTTATTTCACGTCACCATTCGGTGAATGGGCCCAAAACAAGATTGCCCTTGATTCCAATTTTCATAAGCGAATATTTAGCGATGAAGCTCAGTTTTGGTTGAATAGTTATTCCAATCAATAAACAGAGATGCAGTATTCGAAGTGAAGATAATCCTCAAGTGTATGTTGAGACACCGTTACAACACCTTAAACTTACCGTTTGGCATGGTTTATAGGTTTGTATAATGATTTGTTCGTACTTCCTTGAAAATGATGCTAACAAGAAAATTAGACAGCCAGACAGGGCTGTGGTTTCAACAGGATGCCGCAAAAAGTCACATAGATCGTGCCACAATTGATAAGCTGAGGGAAACGTTTGGTAGCCGCATTCTTTCACGTTACAGAACCATGAACTGGCCTCCAGGATCGTTCGAATTAACGCCCATTAACTTTTTCTGTGGGAATATGTGAAATAACTTTGTTTTATTTCATTTCAAAGTTACAGAAATACAATCATGTCCACTTGAGGAGCAATTACGATAATTCTACAATTAAGCTCAGTACCACTATATTTCTTATTGTTGTCGAAAATAATATTTGTAATCTACTTTCCTATGTGTCATCCATATGTAAAAATAGACCCATATCATTAAAATTTAGTACATTTAGGGCTTATAGCCCATTAATTCAAAGTCGGCTCTTTTTAAGAACTTCAAACTCCACATCTAAATAAAGTATCATCTTTATTCGTCTTCAATTTATTTTATCTGCCATTTCCATTACATTTTATTTGATTTCGTTTTACTTTTAAGACTTCAATTAAAAAGCCGTAAATTAATTAGCGCCACATTGCCAATTGCCCATTCGAAAGGAAATCCTAAGATCAACACCGAATGATCTTAATGCATTCAATGGATCAAAGTCTTCCATACATAAACATACACACCACCGCTTTAGCAATTTAGGAGTAGGGGTCTAAGTTGAATGAAAAAAAAAAGAAAAAGAACAACCGATTTTGGCGCGACAACAACCACGAAGAAGTCGTTCGAAAGAAGAAGGATCAATTTAAACAGCGATACGAGTACAATTTTATTTGCCAGATGAATCAACAGCGATACACTTTGTGTGTTTTTGTTTTTCTCCTCTGTTTGGAGGCTGCTGGTTTATTGCCATAAAAATCGTGCCTCACAGTGAGCATGGCGATTGAAGGTCGCACTTAAAGCATTTATGCAGGTTTCAATTTCAAATGATGTTGATTCGTGTCGTAGAAGCGCTAGGGAGCTTGTGACAGTTTTGGACAAGGGAATTTTCAGGCGCTTCTTATTTTATCACCAGTTGAAAATGTTGTTGTTGATTCGTACTCGCTTGAGAACCCGAAAAGCAGCTCTTATGTGTTAATATTTTTAAATTATCGACGTGGAAGCACACGCTAAGGTGCTTCATAAGTCGTGAACGGTAGGGTTAAGCGAAAAACATTACTTGATATTTTTTGTTGGAAACAAAATTTTCAATAACTTGGCACAATCGATTTTAGATTTTGACCCAAAGTTAGCAGCTAGAGTGAATAAACAATAAAAACAAAATGGCGGCTAATTTTTTCAAAATCATTCTAGACTCCTGAATGAGTACCCTTTCCAGTTCTGAAGTAAAATATGAGTTTGAAATTTTATTCCAATCAACATTTTCAGTGCCACAATCTCCCTAACTTTGATTCCGATACTATTATTGCTTCAACTGCTGGTATTTGCTCCTCAACAAAATCGAAAGTAGGTAACTTGACTTATGTTTTTGCCTTACTGGGTCTCTGCATCGTGTCAATGTATAGGTACAAGCGATGTACAACATTTTAGTAGGCGACAGACTCTCAAGCATTCGAAACGAAGATATATTGCAATGACGGTTCATTTATGGTAGTTTTGTGTTCCACATCAGATGCATGCATCGCTGCAACATGCACTTATTATGTTAAACGACACGTGGTACGTGCTAAGAATCACTATTACCGCTCAACGGTATCACCAACTACTCTCATAAATGTCAGAAGAAAACTTTGAATTCGACACCACACTATAATTACATTGCAGAGGCGTCCGTGTCGTCGCGGCGTCATCAACAACAAAAAGAAACAAGGCTGATAGAACTTGGTGATGGGGCCTGACCGGAAATTTCCAATGCTCCAGAGACGTCAGCGGCTGGCTTAGGAGCCCATCGTTTATGGACTCCAGAAGTGTTTTACCAGCTAATTGTCAAACACAAATGTGCGTAGGTACATCGTTTTTGTCATAATCATTACTGTGGTGTTTCTCAACCACTTAGGAGGAATTATTAATGTTCCACAACAACAACAAAGGCGTGTTTGAAATCCACATATCCCTAACCAAATGAAAAAGGGTTAATGCCTTTAAGGCGGATATGTTAAAAAAAAGAAACAATACAGACCGTGAGATTCTCATCAGTCGGTAGGGAATATGGTCTGTTATTATATTTAAACTGTTGAAAGCTTGAAATTTCCATGCGACTCAGAGTCGAACGTATTGAAAATGAGTTTAAACAGATATTCCCTGATCCATTTGAGGCCTGCAGGGCACGATAGCAGACCCATTGAGACGTACCAGGGGAATATAATTTGCATAAGTTATCGGGTTAAAAAAGGGAACACCACCGTTGATGTTGTGTTGAACCGTTCAAGGAAAACAACCTTTGATGAGATGACAGAAAAATTGCTGGTTATGGACTTTTGAAGAAGGAGATGAGGAAAACAGACCTTGGGGCAGGATTTGGTGCTTAAAGATGGTCTTTATCATTGTGTTGTGTTTGATTCGGCGTCATTACAGTGACCTGAATATTGGTTATGAAGCGATGTGGTTAAATTGGGTGCTAATAAGAGACCCAATTTTCTTTACCCAATAATTTTCGAGAAGGAAAACCTTGGAGAATTTTGTTGCCATTTCTTTCGGTCTCGTCTTAACGAACCATTGGTAACAGGGGATGTCAATTTATTTTTACAAATTAATGAAATCCCACAAGATTTAGCCACGTTCCGGTCGCTATTAGACCAGAACTTCTGGACCACCCAAATAAAAACTTTAATTAGATTTCATAAGTGTCGTTATTATTTCAAGGAAGTACTTAAATTCTTCAAGAGATCTGAAGTCGTTAAAAAGAAAAAAAAACCGTCAACCGAAACCAATAAAATTTTCTCAACCGTTTGTTCTTCGGCGAAAAACTTTTTTCAAAGTTTTATTTCTTTTTTTCTGTGTTTTTGGCATTTAAGTGACTTCTAAGCCAACCATTTCGGTGTGGTAAGAAATAAAAATAAAATTCAAATTCTTCACGACTTGCCACCCAAGTCTGCCACCCAATAAAAACCCAACCACCATCTTCTGTTGCGTATCTTCTTCATCTTCTCGAAATAAAAGAAAAACGAACGACAGCAAAATTAAAGTTAAAACAAAATTCCGTACTTAACATTCTTCTCGTAAATTGAACTCGTAAATCCTTCCGTCTTATCCGCGCCCGACCGATTCGACGAAAAACATTCGCCATATATGCAAATTGCAGAAGCCGCTACCACTTACGGTTTAGACATACATATATGTATTTTGTACTTATTTGGATATATCTGTGTTTGTATGATGCCTTATCTGCGGCACTAATTGCCCAAAAGTCTGTAAGAAGCTACCGCACCGCACGTACCCACTGCGCCGCAGAGACGACAACGGCAGCGACTACAACGATGGAGGCGACCGAGATGATGACGAGACACATATGAGAATCCCTTCAAGGATTTTGTATAATCTCTCCGAATTGAAGTTCGGAGTTGGAGTATGTTTGTTTCTGTCAGCATTCGAACTTATGCGGAACAAATTACTCTCACGACAGCGTCAGGGTGTGTTTTTTGTTTTTGTTGGCGAAGCATCATCACACTTGAAATCTCCGACCCGTAATGAATGTGAAATGGCAAAAACAGATACACCATCACTATGGCTCCCACTCCATAAAGTCAGACCTAATGCGGCGGCTAATTTTCACCTATTAAAAGTATCTCTATCTTAATGATACTGGGGAATGGATGCGACTTCACTTCCTTGGAATTATTTTATGACCACCATCGGCATCGGCTAGAATTCTAAATATATAAAATCCAATCGAGATCGAGTGTAGAATTTGACATTCGTATACAATTTAAGACGATCACTCTATGGACGACCAAACGACTTCACAAATGACGGAAAGTTATTCCATTTGGGAGTCATCAAACCGTCCGAAATGCCACCGCAACGAGACACACAAAAGAGCACATCACATCGTCATATCATGACTAAATGGAAAAGGTATGCTTTTTGGTGTTTGCTATACTGCCAATTGGGATGCTCTGGCCTCTGGAATGGTATCATTTCTGCAGACGGCAATCACCCGAATATCCAATCTTATGGTTATTTTTAAGTCTGTCCAAGTGGGTTGTTGGTATATGGTTTGAGAAGAGACGATATGATCTGTCTAATGGGAACAATTTGGATATTGTGTGGTGGCGGCCGGCGGTGGCGATGCAGGAAAATGAAAGCCACAGATGAAGTAGGAGACACTGCAACAGCATTCCTCAGTTTGTATAAAACATATAGGAAATGCGTGTGGTATTATAATTTGGCAGACGAGCCGCACCGACACGAAGAGTGGGACTTGGAATTCTGTTAACAGTGCTGTGCATTATGTAAAGTACATTTTAAGAAAAAAAAAAAGAAAACACGCTTGAAAACATTCGTTGAGTAGTGAGTATTGAGTTTCTTATTGAAATAAAAAAAAAATCACTTTACCTTTTTTCTTAATTGTCTATCTAAGAAGCCCAACGCCAGTATATCTAACAAGCCAAAGTCCTGGAATAGAATTGTTTCTGAATTCTTATTTTCACGTTTCAGCAATTGTAGCATCATTGGGTCTTGTTACAAGTGACAAATCTCTTCCCCTTACCGAGTACTATCCTTAATGCAACCACGCTACCGTCGGACAGGTGTAAGAACCCGACCTGCTAAATAATCAAAATTTGTAAATTTTTCAGGACCTACGAACATGTCGTTGATAGAATTGTAACTTTTGTCTTCTCAGTTCACACCTACTCGCGACAGAAAGATTGAGTGAAGTCCCATTGGCGTAGAAAAAAAATTAAACTGGAATGTTTAGTTACATACAAGAAAGTCTACTCGTTTTTAAATGAAAGAAATTCAGAAAACTCTCGACAGATGGCGCTCCTGACTTACACTTTCAACATACAACGAAATTTTGTACAAACATGTATGGAAATTGAAAAGCAAACATTTTATTTGATTACATTATGATCACTCAAAAAACTGTTATCCAATTTTTGTTAGACACCAATTTTGAACAACCGAACTTTAAAAAAGGGGCGTGTCGGTGGTACAATTAAAAAAGGTATTTTTGAAAAATTTCTCCGACACAGAGTGATCGGCTATTGAAGAAAAATGTGAGAGGCAGTGATTTAAATTCAAGCCGTTGTACAGCTATTGCAGTAAATAAAAGCGGGCGTGGAAGTGGGTGGATTTAACTCAAAGTTTTTTGTATTTACTGTCATGTTTCAAAATTTAAGTTTCGAAATTTCATCTAACTTTCATTGTGTATTAGAAACGCCTTCAATCTGAACTGATAGCCATGTGTTTTAGGCAACCAGAGTTGCCATTTTGTCGAAAATAATGCTTTGAGATAGTAGCAAAATGAGTGAAAATTGTTTTACTTGGAAAAACAATGTTGATATTTTTGGGTGATGGCTGACGGGCAAGTCGATAAGAATCTATACATCCCCTCCCGACCCACACTCACCTACCAATGACAAATTCAAAAATTTAACAAGATAACAGTGGAATATAAAAAATAATTGAAATACCACAGCACCGTATTCATGTAACGTAACATACTTCGTCGTGTTGTTCCGTTCCGTTTCGATGACTGTGTCGAAATTATAATGTCGGGCACTCTGCCACATGCTTCAACTCATCACAAGAAAAGGATTCGCCTTGCTTAAAATCATATCACAGAAGAAAATCAAATAAAAAATAAGTTGGAGTACTTTTGCGTCTATTCCCATTTCTGACTGAATCAATTGCAGTCAGAATTTTCTGACACATGCCAGATGAATCTATTTTGGTTAAGCTGACAGCAAGTGACACAAGGTGACAGTTGTTGAAATGCTCTTCGAATGCTCACACAAAGGGATGAATTTTGGATTTGTACACAAAATATTGCTCGCACTTGTTTTTCGAGATTTAACATCAGCTGCAGGAAGTGGTGCTCGCATTTCAAAAAACAATCTGTTCCCAGAGTTGATGTGGATATTTATTTTGCCGTGCGGAGCAATAAAACATGCATATGGAGTATACTCCACGCCGCGTAGAGCGCGTTAAAAATCTAAAAAAAAAAAAAAATGTTTAGTGCCACAGCGAAACATTCAATTTGCCGGCATGACAGAGCATAGCAATTTCACAAATAGCCTCCGTGCATGGATTTTATTTTTCTCTCTGTTTGCAGGAAAACAAAAAAAGGAGAACACTCTTCGAAGAGATACTGTTTTTGTGGATTTATCTTAAGGTTGTTCTGCGTTGTTTCCATGCCATGCAAAATATTAGGTGGATAGAATTCCATTGCATGCATCGCTCGCATCCGCCCGCGCAACGCTCACTGACAAGCTGGCTGGTGTGTCTTAGAAATGAACGGAAAAGTAGGTGGATTCCTGTGATGCATTTCCCCCCAAGCTGTACTATTCACACAGATTGCAGAGTTGCAACAGTCTACACTTGAAGACAATATGACAAGAGCCCGTTCGGCCTCATAGATTTCAAGCCTTTCAAACTGTCTTATTAGAGGTTGTTCGAATGCCATTAATTTCATCCCTAAGGGACTACTGTAAACTGTAATGGCTGTCTATAGATGGATCGGATGTTATGTTGTAAGAAGGTACAAGTTTCTTGTAACAATGTGTCGGTGTTGTTGCTCTGGTATCTGACAAGTTAGTTGCACTGCACGGAATGGATGCGAAACATGTTGAAATTCCTTTGGTTTGGTGAAGCGAATGCAGAGAATGCGAAGCTGAATCTTCTTTTTTTTGCTGTTGCTAAGGCTGATGCAATGCGGTGAGCTAAAAACTGAATATACATAAAGATACACCAAACACTGACTTATAAAATGACTTGTAGTCTATGGCATGTTACAAGTCATCGGGAACGAAGTATGCATCCAACTAAATCCAAAGTAAGACAACGGAGAAAATGAAATAATTTGCCAGTGGCACTATTCGGGAGAAGAGGGATTATTATCGTAGCACGAGGATGCATTTAATAATATAGAATGGAAGGTTGCTATGGATGTTCCGTCGAAAATAGGGGGATGATTGTTTCGGCTTTGAAATTTGGATTTTCACAATTCGCGGAAGTTCAATTTGCTGCAGGGTAGAGCTTTGGAGAAGTCAGATGTTGTGTGGAATGGAATTTATTACTTGAAAAAGCTGTGAAATTAATTTTCTAACTAAGAAGAGGAAATTTCTCAGATGTAGGTAAGACAAATGATGGCTGCATGATATTATCAGATGACTTGAACTTGGCTTTGAGTGGGGATATACGAATGAAATTTGACTCTTGATGTTGAGATGAAGATACCTTGTATGCCAGCAAGAGTATCATAGACCTTACGTAAAACAATAGAAAGCGTTAACGTAAAAAATAACCGGCTTCCGAAACATTGATCACGACCCACTCAGCTGGTATAGTCAAGTTGGAAGGAGAGACATCGGATGCCCATGCAAAAAAGGCAATATCAAACAACGTTCCGATACGAACACAAATTTTCAGCAAAGATAGGCCTTCAAAAACTCTGGAAGGAACAAGCAAATGCAATAACAACAGCATTCAGTTGGCCTCAGAAATTAATTCAAAACTGGGAGACTTGCCGCAGATTTCTGAAATAAACCGTCATATCCACAGTTGGGTCACTAGAGTAAAGCAGATACGTGGGAGCGTTAAGATCTACTCCACATCGAGACCATAACATCGCAGAATATAGGGCAGGAGAAGAGCTTTGACATATAATCATCCCTTAAATGTTTCGTCAATTGAGTAGTATAAAGGGTTTTCCAATAGGGACGGGTTTTACTTTCTGGCAAAATATCGTCTTTTATAATCAGTAACTAGAGACAAATTATTAAGGCAAGTTACAGCGTCGTTACAGGGTGTTCCCCAGTTGCAAAAGATGTGCACGTTTGGTGGCGAAATTTGAGTCCGACGGCTCAGTGAACAATCAGCCATCACAAGTGTAAGTTGACGAAAAGCAAGTTCTGAAAAATCACCGTTGTTTGTGAAAGTGTGCAGTAGAATCCGAGGCTTACATTCCGCGTCGCTCACAAGAACTTGGCCTGCCGCACCCTTGCAAAATCCAATAATGGACCCAAGAGCTGAAATCAAACGATCATACGCAGCGTCATGTGTTCGCTAAGTGGGTTTCGGAGCAGTTGGAAGTTGATCCCAATTTTTGTTGGATGAATGGGTAAGTGAAGCAAAATTGCCTGATTTAGGGCGACAACAATCCACGCGAGATTCACGAGGTACCAATGCATCCAAATAAAGTTACTATTTGGTGTGGATGCGCTGAGTCGCCATATTGGTCCGTACTTCTTCGAAAATGATGGTGGCCAGACTATCATCCGTTGACAGCGATCGCTAAAGGTTGATGATCACCAACTTTTCGTGGCCTGAACTGGATGATATAGATACCGAAGACATAAATGGTTTCAACAGGATGGCGCTACGTGCCACTAAGCTGAAGACAGCAGTTTCATGGCATGGTTATTTCGCGCCGAAGACCCCTTTAGACTTTTTCTTGTGGGGCATTCTTGAGACGCAGTCTACTTGAATGCCATAAACCACCGACATTTAAGACACAACCGATGCCATCGGTCAAATTTAGCCTGATTTATTCGCATAAAATCATCGAAAAGTGAACCTTTTTGAATGCGTTCCACCAAGCGTAGCCACTGCGGCCATTTGAACGATGTTATATTCTGCACATTATGTCATTGATAGGACTCTCAAATAATGATAAAACCCTATTGATATCTCGTATACAACTTGTCTTATTCAAATTTAAATCGACCCGCCCTTAAAATGTGCTCAAAAAAGAAGTCGTTTGTTTCAAAGAAATGCGTATTAAGATTGCGAAGATTGATAATTTTACTATTATCTCCGTATTTTTGGTTTCCAGTTTCACAATCTCATAGAGAATTTTTAATTTGAATTTTTCAATAAAACCGATCTCTTAAGCACGCAAAACGAATGAATATGTTCCTTCGTTCTCCATGATTCTCATCGTTTTGAGTCTCCTTTATTGAAAGGAGTGATGTCGCTTGAGTTCATTTGTTTTGTTCTGAATAAGTATTGTTTCATGGGAAATAAAATTTATTCGAATTTGCTGTAAAATAATGTTTATCTCTTAATCAAATAAGCTTAATTTATTTTAAACGTGATTCAATTTTCATTTCATTTTATTGGAAAAGTTTTCTTCCATCCTTGCAGAAAATTAAATTTGTCCCTCAAAGTCAATTTATGACAGCAATTTGTTACTAACTTGAATAAAACCAAAAAAAAAAACAAACAATTTGTTTAAATTCACGGCGAATTCTTTTCGTGGCAACGAAGATGACGACCGTGACTCGACGTTTACTGGTAAACGTCTTATTTGTCTAACCGACTATTGCAGACAGCAAAAAAGTCTGTCATTTTAAACAAGGAAACAAAATACATTTTTTTTTTGTAAACTCACCTGCTATTTGCAACGTGGCATTACGGCTAACGGCTTTGCCAACAAGATTCTTCGCTACACACCAATAGACACCGCCATCTTGTTCCTTTTTACTGTGCACCGTTCTGTAAAAGAATAGGGCTCCATTCTCCAAAAGCACACGATGGGATTTTTTTTCGTTTGTCTTGACAGGTTCGCCATCCTGAGGTGGATATATTGTGGGTGGTTAATAAGTTTTTTTTTTCCAAGAAAATACAATGAAATCCACAGATGACGATGTTGATGACAATTTTGGAGACGGTCGGCCAGGTAGTTTAGGTTGTTTCAATATTTTCGTATTGTGTTGTTATAAAACATCATCAGGATCGGGACCCCCACGGAAGAAGACGTCAACACAGAAATCGAAAGAAAAAAAAGACAAGAAAACAAAAATAATAAAATTAACGAAGTGGAGGACAAGATTTATTAGAGTAATTTTTTTCTCGCCATGTTTTTTGTGTAAAAAATAAAAATTGTGAAATAAAATACGAGAATGAGGATGAGGGTGTGGGGGTGATATTTTTTGTGGTATCCACCAGACTCAATTGTAGTTCTTCGCTCCTTCGTTTTTTTTTGTTTTTGCGATTTTATTGGATAGACAAAGTTGTCCCTTCTATGGCATAAAATTCAGGAGTTTTTACGAAGTCTGTGTTTTAGCAATAGAAACTTTTTTTCATCCCCGAACTTTTTTTTATATTTATTCGAAAGATATTCTAAAGGTTGGTGGATGAAAAGCTGAAAATACAATTTTCCGGTTCATCGGTTTGCTGTTCACTTAGCTTTTCGTTTTTGGGTGTTTGGGTGTTTTATTTTGTTTTGTTCATCTCTGGATCATTTTATTTGAACATTCTCGTTCGATTCGGTTCGATAGATGTTTTAGCACGACCCAACCTTTACCGAACGTGCTATACCTTTCCGAATAGTCGAAGCACTATCCAATATCGGGATATCTACAATTCTAGTACATGATGATGACCTTTTTAGGGGAATGAATTGAGGATAAGCGGGATGGGAATGGTCTAGCTTATATGTAGGGTTAATAGCAACTTCTACACCAGACGAAAAAAAAAATGAAGTAAAGGACATAACAGAAATTCAAAGGGATTGTAATAATTTACCTTAAACCATTCGATTGTCGGTTCGGGTTTGCCCTCAACTTTGCAATTTAATGTGGCTGGATCACTTTTTTTCACTACTAAATCACTTGGATGTTCGGTAATACGTGGGGAACGGTATTGAGCTGAAATTGAAAGAAAAGTAGATTTAAGTTTTGCACAAAATAGAAAATGAGACGAAAAAAATAGAGTTTCAAAGTTATTCGACGATTTCAATTAACATTCGTCTCTCTGTTGTAGACTGACTTTATGCAAGGGAAATAAAAGATTAGTAGATTGAAAAGGCAAGTGAAATAAAAAATAATGAAGAAGAGGTCTTGGGAGAGGTGGATTTTCAAACTTGGTTGAACGAGCAATACACAGCAAAAAGGGGCATTTCTAGGGTATTTTGGTACAAAAATCCAACAACCATATCCAGGGTCCAGGAATCTGAACTGATTCCAAAGAATTATTTCTATATTCTACCTATTTTGATTTAAAGTCCCATTTTCATTCTTCACTGAAATAAAAATTTGTTTTAAAATGACGTTGATATTTTTGTATACACCTAATTTTATGTATACCTACTTCATCCAGCTCCCACCGCCTACTCTCACACTCAATCTGTATTCATTTGTCACTTCTTGTAGCTACTAGCTATTTCCGAATGTGTCACTTTAAATGAGAGTGAAAATGGCAATTTGTATTTTTCTCACTCCCAATGACAGCTGAAAGATTGAAACACACCATTTTCGTCTCAATCTCGATCCGACACAAAACGACAATACCTTCCGTCAATGTTTTAGAGAGAAGAGAGGTGAAAAATGCTCTTTTGGTTAATCCATCGACCATCGAACAAGCAACTCATTCAAAATGACATTTTCGGTAGGTATAAAGTCGTTATTTGTCGGATTTTCTCTGTTTCGAACACCGATAACATCCAAAATGTAAAACTCCATTTAATAAGAGATTTTGAAAATAGAATAATGTACTGGTGGAAAATTGACAAAAACGGAGACATCTTTATTTCGGGATTGTTGTCGTTTATTTTTAATGAGAAACTTGTTTCCTTTTCAATTTGCCATCAAATAAAAGATAAATCTACTCGAGTGAACAAAAAGAGCCAATAAAAAGCATTTTTTCAAGTTTTTTCCTCGAAAGTCAAAATCAATCACAATTCACTGAGAGAAACGAATATTAACCTTCCTGAAAGATGTACCTTCCTATAGGCACCGCCTCGTAAACGTGATTTTTATTTCATTTTTATTGATTTGAATGTGAAATTAAATCTTCATGTTGAGAAATTTCCATAAAATAAGGAATTGAGCTGATTTTCTTTTTGCTCTATGATATCCTTTTAAGATAAATTCCCGACTCGACAGAGATGGATCTTTCCTCTTCATAAAGGAGGCCCTAGCGAACGTTAACGTAAGTACATAGTATAGACAATATTCTTGCTCACTCATGGTATTCCATTATAACAAAGTGTTTCATTTTTAAACAAAATGACGTGCAATTTTTTTTCGTATTTTTTTATGATGAAAATCCTTTTTTTTCTACCCTTTCTTTTGTCTTGAAAATATGGGAAAAGGAGTGTGGGTTGAAAAGTTGTAGGATATACGTCTTGAGATTTATTTTTTTTTCCTGTATTTTATTTATGATTGGGAGTGCCTTCATTTTGACAATCCGTTGCTTGTCTTTTTTATTATATCGAGAAAAATTCTAGGAAAGGTTAATGTTGGTGTAGAAAGGGTTGGGTGTGGGTGGATGTGAGTGAAGGGTTGTGGAGAATGTTATAAGAACAAATTAGATTGAAATTGTTTTCTTGGAAATTGAGACATTAAAATTGAGACGTGATGTATGAAGGGATATGATTTTTCAGATTTTAACGAGGTCGGAAATGGGTTTTTATTGATCGATCAAAAAGTGCTTCTTATGATTACAACAATTTTGGTAATTTGAATGTGTAGGTTTTTTTTTGTAGACATCTGAGGCAAAGGACAAAAAGTAAACTGAACTTAAAAGCGTTGGAAATTTATATTTCATATTTTATTGGTTTAATCGATCCTGCGACGTGCTGTTTTTCTCTATGAATAACCTGTGACCCGATGTACTTGCTTCGGGTTTCCCAGTTTTTATTCTTAGCACAATATCATCAATGTGAAGCTGGTCAAGATCAACAGCAGAAACACATTTTTTTATAGAATTTCACTACTGATTTATAATTTACATTATGTTTTTGCTGAAAAAAAAATCATAAGACAAAAGCCACCGAGCCATCGAAAAGAGTCTTCTCACTAGTGTACTAGTAATGGATAAATATTCCCTAATGATGAAGTTTGTGTCTTCATTGCGATACAACCAGTCAAGGCCTCTTTCATCAGCTTAAAACACAATTCTTCTAAAATGCATGCAACCTCATGCAAAATGTAATGGGAGTAACTGAAGCCGTTTTCGAGAAAATCCCAAGAAATTAAAATACAAGATTTTAAGAAAAACAGCATTCATTAAAAATTTCAAAATTTTCAAAACATAAGAACGCATTTTTTCATTCGCAACTTTTTAATAAAAATAAACAAATGAGAATCGAACCTCCTACAGTAAACACAATCACGAGCCACACGCACGATTAATCACTCAATAATTATGCATCAATCAAATAAATACCCCATCATCCATCAGTAATCATAATGCTCTTTTCCATTCCATATATGGCTATAGAAACTTTAAAATTAAATGATAAAAAAACATAAAATAAAAGTTCTCTCAATTCAAGAAATGTCTTTTTCCTAAAAAAAGAACACTAAATAATTTAAAGTCAATTAAACCTCAATGTCATGATATGTGGTTGATTGATGAATTATTTTTACTCGCCCCTTACTCCCCCAATCCCCCCATCCTTTAAGACTGGTGCATTACGACGACGAACGATGCACGACATCAAAACGAATATGAAAATGAAGGCTTCTTTTTCAGTTACCACACACGCATTCACTTTCATCAATATTCAATTGTAAGAACCAAACAAGACAATCACTAAAAATGTATTAAAGAGCGTGATATCGAAAAACGCGTCAGGCACGCTAGTTATAACAACGCAACTCCAACCGGTGAGGAGGTGAGGGCAAAGCGGAGGATCCATAAATAATAATTCTTTTAATCATCTAGCGGACAACCAGCTGATTATGGATTGGGTCACGCATGAGGTTATCATTTGTGAGGCGTGCGCGATCACCAACTCTCCATAAAAAGCTAATCAACCAAGGCAATGAAAAGATACGGTTTTTCAATTGTTGGACACGGGCAATGATCTTTTTCTCTGATGCAATCACCAAATGGTTGAACGCTGATGTGATTAATGACCAATTTGGGGGTTTTTATGAGACAAGCAATGGAAAGCCATCAAATTTTGAATTTTCGAAATAAAATCGAGAAGACGAGCATTCATTTTTCAATATTTTAAATGGGTTCAAGAGTTTGTCAACAGCTATAAAATTTTCGACATTTGATCATCGAAAAGAAGAAACTGCATCTTCAGAAAACAACAAATTGTACATATCGCTTGAAATCACTTGGAAAAACCAACCCAAGCCATTTCTGTCCCAAAATGGCTTGTTTTCATCTAATGCCAAATTATGGAGGTCGACTTTCATCATCCATTTTCTAGCTTCGGTGCAGAAATCCAGTCTCACAGAGCAGGACAATTGCCAGCTCCCATAAACAACCATATATTCTAATCCGACAAAACTGGACGTAATAATTCATCAAACCAAAAAAGAACCCGAGCCTCAAGGACTTGCTTCTTGATTGCACATAAGCCTTAGCTCCGAGTCGGAAGAAAAGATATCATTCTCGTATGATTATTGCAGATGAATTGCCCGGAAGACACAACAATAAGCAACATGTTTGAGTAGTCTATGCGCAACAATCCAGAGGCAATGGCATCGAAAATTTCTATTGAATGTCAATGGAATATAATGACCACTATTGCATGGGCAAACCGCAAACACAAACGAGCACATGGGGCTATTTTGCTTGGACAGAAGGGATCACTCCTTTTGGCTTCCTTGGATTCCTTTTGTTGCGTTTTTTTTTCTTTTCTTCGGGCGAAAAGGAGAGAGAAGTGGTGTTTGGGGCTGATGTGAGATTGGGATCGCTGAGGAATTGTGGACAAAAGAAAATAATCCAAAGTCATAATAACACATAATGTGACAAAGCTATTTAAAGAGCAAACACACATAATTTCTGGATCTTTTAGTTGACTGGGTTGATGTAGGTACATATGGATCGTCAATGCGATTGGGCGCCACTTTTAGCATGTTACAAGGAATGTGTTGTAATAATTTGAGTTATGGGAGCTTATAGTTAAAGGACTTGTTTACGTAATATTTCAAAAAGGTTACACAGTGTTGATTTAGCTATAGGGGTTAGGGAAAATGCTGAGTTAAAAGGATTTCGTTTGGAAGAATACTTGACAGTACTTCTAGTACATTTTGTTGAAATTCTACAACTCCGTGATATTTTTTTCTGACTATTTTCTATTTAGACTTTGTTTTCGTGATTTCGAGGATTTGAAGAACACCCAGATTCATTAAAAGATCATTGCCCCAATTAAGTTTTAGATCCAAAATTAACTTTTAAGGCTCATCAAGAGATCCCAACAATGGGCGTTTTGACTCCTGACCTATTGAAATTTACATTCAAAATTATTAAAAGTAGGAGCTCCTTCAATAATCTCATTTATCTTGCCAAAACCCACATTCAAACCCAAAATTTCCATTCAATCTAATCAATCAAAATAGACAAAGACCAACACGATGGGAGTATGGCTAGGCGGCTTCGGCGGCGGCGACCCAACCTTAACAAGTTGCAAATTTATTCATTTACCAGAGATTGTTGGCTTTGGTTTTGTTTTCTTTTTTGAAAAGGTTAAAACGTCAATACACCCGAGATTCAGAATCAAAGCAACATTTTCGAATAACTCAATTTTCTACGAGGTTTGAGGGAATCCGTTAACCAAATTGCCAGACAAAAGGCTACATTAAAGTCTTCAATTAGCCATTTTATGCGATATAGGAAAGGATACGCACATCCTCTTTGTTCAATCTAATGCCAGACATGTTAACCACCCATTTGCCAACTTGATTAGTTGACGTTAGGCACATCCTTATTTTATTTTTATTGTGTGGAGGAACATCCTAAATGCATGTTGGTACGATAGAACGATACATAATTTTGTTGCATCTATTTAGTTGCATATAGATTGATAAATAGATACTTTAAGGCACTTTGTGCTTAAAATAAAATTTGAGGTGAGTCTCTTTCTCATTTGGTATGCGTGCGTGGTCTGGCCTGTAATTACAGACTATATGCAGTCGAGTATTGCAATAGTTGGCTGTGAAACTTGCTTAGATGTCATGTTGTTTACATCGCAGACCGGGAATAGGGCGAACAATCGCTGAAGTTAATATATTCATTTAAGGCCTCTTGCTCAAAGTAAAGTGTATGTTAGCTTGTTCAGCTTATTGATAGGTAGGTACTTTTCGAGCTTGAGAAGTTTGGGTTCAACCTTGTTTCCTCAATAGACGAATATATTGTATGCATCAACAATCGATACCTATATTGCAGTAAGCAGCCATAACCTCCCAACAATTTTGTTAAGGGGAGGTGACAAAGCCAGTAGTTTGAACAAGACGACGACGTCCCGAAATAAATCACTATCCTTAGCTGCTTCAAATTGCAATTGTTTGTAGGAAAATTATTACATTCTATCACATACCTACAGGAAGAGGAAATATTTTTATTTTGGTTACCAAAACTAGTTTATTTTAGTATAACTACGGTTAGATATATGTTACAATTAAACAAAGCGACGATTGTCGAGTCAGCTACCTTCCAATATTTGTTCTTCAATTTTTGACGAGAATAACTTGTGTCGGGTACTCAGTATTGAATCTAAAATATGGATGTTAATCTGCAAAACATTCGAAACTATTTTTCCAGGAAGCATTTGTTCAAAAGTCCAAACAACTCATTGCGAAAAACATGTGTGAAACGCTTTCAGCTGTTTAAACTTCTTCATTCAATTGCTTCACACCTCATTCATGTTTCAAATGAAAAACAAATCTTATCAAGATTGTAAAACTTTAACAAAAAAAAAATCTTTTTCATTTTCACTCGAGTTCGTATATCAGTTCTTAGCAAACGTGTAATTGAATGAATTCTACCGAAAAAAATCCGACCAAGAGCAGAAGTCTGAAATCTCCAATCGTAGTTTTTTTTTTGAAAATCAGACCAAAAGGCAGATGGAATTTCAAGTGTCCAACTTTTTTTAATATAAAAGTTAAAAAAGAAGAAAAAAAAAATCAAAATCCTCTTTAATCGGATGTGGCCAAAGGCACAAATATTTTCAAACAAGCAAGCAAAAAAAAAAGGAAAAACTGATATCATCAGTGAAATTCGTCTCATGAAATGATATCTACGAAAATAAAATTTTTCGAGGAAAAATAGAATACACACATCTTCTAAGCCTCACCACGCGCACTCATGTGTGTATCAAATTCCCAAGGTATTTGGAGAATCTGGAATCTGGACTATTTGATGTCTTCTGGAAATGGCAGCGCTAGTGCTTTTGACAGTGAGCACGTGTTCCTTTTTTTCGTTTTGCGTTCGCTCTTCCATCCGTCTGACTTTGCATCATCTTCATTCGACTTGAAACTGTTTTTCAACATTTGAAAAAAAAAGAAATTATTAAAACACGAAAAGAACAAGGAAATACCACCAGAAATTGAAATCCCCTCAGTAAGGTATTGTGTAGAGCCTGTAAATATTATTCCCAGAATTGTATCTTTCCATCTTGAATCCATTGTAGGGGATGAGCTTGCACATCCACAACCAAACCCCAACAACGAAAACATGACTTGTTTCAGTTAAAAATTAATTTCCTTTTTGGTAGAGAAGATTTTTTTCGGCTTTCGGCTCTCGTTATTGTGTTTTTCAACTTCCACTTCGATAGAATCTCTTACTCACTGGTTAAGCTTTCATTATTGAAGAGCTTATTTTCTTCTATCTACAAAATGGTATGCTACGCGGAATTTTTATTCAAAATTCAGTACAAAAAAATTAATTATTAGTCCTTTATCCCTCCATCTTTGCCGCCAAACGACCGACCGACACGACGACGCACCTCACTCCATCATCTTTCTAAGGATATCTACAAAAGCCCATAAAGGTCTGTTCTGAAGCCAATAACAACGCCATCAAAAAGATGGTTTATTTTGAAATACAATATCTTCTACAAGGCTCGCATATTTTCTTCAAATATTTTTTTTTAATTTGTTTTATTTTTGTTTGTGAAACGAAAATTCTTGGAAAATTTTAATTTTCTTTGCAATGAATTTCGCCAACATGCGATGGGGGCGATACCGCAGGAGAGGATGCTTCAAATCGAAAGTCATTAGGGAAGGGCCACCAGCTGAAAACTAATAAGTTATTCAAATTTGTTGTTCTACACTTTGAGAAAAATGAAATGATTTTCAAATTATTTCTTTGATTGTATTAATTTTGAAATACCAAGTTTTCATGATTTGTTGGTTTATTATTTTTTGTTTTTCGGGGAAAGAATTTTGCTTGGAATTACCTAAGCATATTTTTGGAATTTCATTTATTGATTGACTAGCAGTTGCCCGCGACTTCGTCCGCCTCTACCTCGTCCACCGGCCAGAGTATCATCTCGACTTGTGCATCATGCGCGCGTGGGAATTTTGTTCGGAAGTTATTGTAAAATTGCATTGCAGTCAACTCTCCCTAGGTGGTAATTCTCTTGAACTTGAAAAATTTGAGCATTTTTTATGATTCCCTTCAGTTGTTCATACTTAAAGCATTCCCTTGGGTGAACTCTCCCTAATTCTAATATCTCTCTTACTTCTGCATCGTTTTTTTTGTTAAGTAAATTTTTTTTTCTTTAAACTGAGCATATTTTTTAGTTTGTAAGTACATAAAATGATATTGTTTAAACACAATAATCTGCACAAATAGTGCAATCAATCACATTCACAAATCAATTGAACTCTCAAAATTCTAATTTGAGCAGTTATTAGGCCAGTTCCACCTAACAACATCTCACTGAGATCTCAATGTCACCTTGACTGAGGCAAAATCATTTGGTGGAACATAATTCTCAGTTATCATTGAGATTTAATGGTTACCTTACTAATTGTTGCTGCACATATGTCAGCCACGTCAAATAGCTGAGTGAGAAATCGAATCCAAAATAATTTCATCTCAGAGATCTCAGAAAATAATCTCAGTTCTCACATTTCCACAGATTCTTCGCTGCTATTGGTCGAAGCTTAATTTTAAGTAGAATAAAGCCTAAAGCAGTTGCCTGAGCTTAGTTGGTAAGTGCGTTGGCTGCTAAGCAGAACGTCGTTGGTTCGAGTCCTACTCAGGCCAAGTTTTTATTTCATCTTTCACGGGTACTGCCTCTTGCGAAGACCTGACAAATCTTCCAAGAGTATCAATCTGTAATGAAAAAATGCTTCTCAACTTTGCCGTTCGGAATCGGCGTTAAATTGTAGGTCCCCTCAATTCTTCACACGCACTCAGAGAATTGTTGATTAGAGTAAGCCACTTAGGCGTTGGCTCTTCAAGAGCTGTCGCGCCACTCTATTTATTTATTTTATTTTAAGGCCTTCATCGATTAATGGACTATCCAACACAAAAAGAATTTTACAATTCGAACCAGTAGTTCCTGAGATTACCGCGTTCAAACGAACAAACTCTTCAGCTTTATATTGTATCAATTGTATTGTTTGCCGTTTTTTCCACATTTTACACAAATTCTTCGCTCCTATTGGTCGCAGCTAAATTTTATATAGCTTCAAGCCTTCCTTGATAAATGGACCATTCAACATTTAAAAAATTGTTCAATTTCATAAAGCAGTTCTTGAGATAAGCGCGTTAAAACGCAGAAAAATGTATATTTTTTGCCGTTTTTTCCCCATTTTAAACAGATTCTTCGCTGCTATTGGTCACAGCTTAATGATAAGTAGCCTAAAGTCTAAGTCGATAAAGGCGCCATCCAACACAAAAAGAATTATACCATTTGAACCAGTAGTTCCTGAGATTACCGCGTTCAAACAAACAAACTCTTCAGCTTTATATATTAGTGTAGATGTAGATGAAATTAAGAGTTCTTTCTAATTAATTTATTTATTTCTAAAAGAAGCAAGCAAGAAGAAGCAACATTTTTAATTTGTGGTTCTAAGTTAATTGTCGCATTCTGAGAAAAGTTTGATGGAGTAAAATGGTAATTTGTTAGGCTTCGGAACATTAATGTTTTTTATTTTTGTTTGTATTTGATTAAAGGGAAAGATATAAATAAATGTAGCTGGTTTAGTAAGGCTTCTAATTAAAATTTAGCAATTTAGAAGGTGGTCTTTGTTTATGATATACAAAAATTTAACGTTTTTCAGTAAAGTTAATAAAGTAACCCAGTTTATTCTAACATGGAAATTGAATTCATTGTCAAAGGGAATTCACACAGTCTGGAAATGGGAATTTAAAATATCTAAGGGTAGCTAATGGCCATCTTGTTTAACGTCTCTAAATATTTTTATTTGAAAGTATATTCTTATTATCTTGTGTCCTTTTAATACAATAGAAATCAACTATTTTGCAGGAATTCAAATATGAAAACATCGAACGACGAGTGCAGGGTCAGCTAGTTCAAACGAAATTGTCTTAAGATTATCAGATTGGATTTTGTGTTGGTATTTTCAAATGTCTTTGTTTTTTGTTTCGAAAGGAATGCTCTTTGTGTCTCTAAGTGCAACATCTGTTTGGTCTGAGAGTACACAGAATTGTTGGTATAGATTATTTTTTTTTTAATGGATTTGCACATAGATACAAAATCTTACAAACATTTGCATGCATGCATTGTCGCATTTCCTCTCGTCAACATACTTTCCACAAAACAACACCTGTGTGTTCCAATAGTAATCTCAGTTGATAATCCTCACCTTCTTCGAATTCACTCAAAATACACACAAGTAATTTATTGAAATTGGGAATAGCTGATTTGCGGAAGTGCAGTCAAATACACAAAACACTCCTTTTTCCTAAAAAAAATCGTTATTGTAATTATTGCAAAGTAGGCGGTACTTAAAACCGTCTCTCCTCCCAGAAACCATTTTGTTTTTCGCAAAATGGATCTTTTCATCTTTAAAATTAGATATAATTGTTAAATATTTCTTGTCTTCATACTCCGCCCCCCCCCCCTCTTTCTGTACTAGAAACCGTCTGTTTCTTATTTCGCCAAAAATTTATGAACTAATAGCCGATTTTTCATTCATCTATTCATCGGTCGAATAAATATGAGCGTTATTCGTCAGATAAAGTGTATCGACGATTGCAAAATCCAATATTTTGTTATCTGTCGATTAAACACTATCTGCTTGTTTATCTGACAGTTAAAAAATCGGCTCTAAGTAAAATAATTTGTTGTTCACATTTTTACTTTATCTGGGATTTGTTCAAACGCGCTTGTCTGTAAAATTGAAGCATAAGCTCAAATTTATGTTACTGCTATTAAGACATTTTCCAAGCACTTAACTTTATTAGTAAAATAATCCTACCTACAAAAAATTACCTTCAACAAGCAGCAACAAAATTTCTTCACAAGCTTCAAAAATGGACTACCTCAGGGCTCAATCTTAGGGCCTCTACTTTTTTCTCTAAATCATACCGTATTTAATGATGAAGCTAAGCGGATAATTCTGTTATTCGCATTTTTAGTCCTATTGGCTTTTAACCGTCTATTTTATGCTTAAAATTTGACAAATGAAAGAACAAAAATGAAAAAAAAACGGAATCACTAATAGACTGTCGCAGTTGCCAGACCCTCTAATAACGGCATTTAATTAACTTCATTATCTACTTGGTCGGTTTTCGGTTCCCTGTGTTCTGTTCTGTTTAGTCCAACAACATACATTTATATCTATCCAAAGCTTACTACACTTCTTTGTCCATTATCCTTGTCTATCAAAAGTTATTAGCAGAACCTAGTCAACTGAAGTCGAAAGAACAACGTTAAAGTAGAAGCCAAATGAAAGGACAAACAGAGAAAAAAAATGATTATAGATATATCCTGATAACATTAAAAGGAAACTGCCATCGTAAAATATTTACCACAAGTTATGAAAGCCACCGACCGGACCGACCTATCCCTATAGTCAGGCAATATTTTGTGGAACTCGGCGACAATGAAGACTTTCAAAAGGACAAAGCAGCAACAGCAAGTTCAAGTTATAGGTTATGTATGTTTGAGTTTGACAATTCCCATTAGAATTTAACGACCGTATAGCAGTCGGCTCGTCATCGCGCACGGGTTAAACATTATATGAGACCGGGTTAGGTTAAATCGGACAAGAAAAAAAATGTTTTCAGAGCAAATAAGAAGGCAAACATTATGGTTCTAGTTGTAAATAACTTTTTGAAAGTAGAAAAAAACGGCTTCTTCGGATTCAAGTGCATTTTGTTATAGTTGATACGTTGACGATGGCTGGTGTGTCCTTTGGGCTACTCTTTGTCGGAATTGCATTAGGAAAGTTTGCGTGCAGCCAGTGGCATATTATCCTAAAGGCAAACTAGGCACGTGCCTAGGGGCGCGACAACAAAGGGGCGCTCGGGCGCAGTAGTTCTTACAACTAGCAAATAATGTGAGTTCATACATGGTTGTTAAAGTAACAAACTTGTGAACTCGAATTGCACTTGCATCTTCTGTTAAATTAAAAATCGGTCCTGAGCAATTACTCTTACAATAGGTACAGAGTCAACTCGGTTTGCCAACTCGGAAATCGACTTAGAGCCGTTTTCTTCACTCGAAGTTGAAGTCAACTTGAGGATATTTTTTCTCAACTCCTGATTTTACATTTCTTTACTCAAAGTTGAACATTTCAACTTTTGATTCTCAACTCTCAAGTTACTCAACTTCCGATTTTCTCAACTTCCGAAAAAGTAGAAATTGAGAGGCAAACTTGATGACTATCCCCTGTCAAAATTTCATACTGAATAGAAATTATTTGCAGCTTAGATTTTTTCGGGAAAACTAGTATTTACCACTAGCACTTCTACTGCACACACACACTGCACACAACAAATTTTCCGCCACCAAACTACCAATCAAAAAGAATCACATTTCAATTATACAGTGCTTTGCAAAAGTATAATCGCACCATATAAAAATGGTTTTTTTGGTTCCTTTTGGAAAAACTTTTTTTCTCCTATTTAAGATCATCCCAATATCCATTCGGGTTTTTTTTCGTCACTGAAAATAATCTTAAAAAAAATACTTTAGACTGTGGTATTTGAAATTAGGTGACTAAAACAAGAAAAGAGAAAAAATGTTTTTCCAAAAGGAACCAAAAAACCCATTTTCATATGGTGCGATTATACTTTTGCAAAGCACTGTATTCTTGAACGCTTGTTCTGGCCGAAACTTAGGCATAGAATTCTAGCGATTCTTTGCATGTGCTTCTTTCCCAGTAAAAAATGTTGCGTCTTTCATATACACGTACAAACAAATTATAAATTAATGACAATTAGGTACTCCGGATACCTATGTAATTTTTTTTTGACATAAACTCAAATCGAAAGTTAAAACAAACGTAATTGTCAAAAATATCCCAGGGAAATTTTGAAAAAATTAGATAATCCAACTTTTGAATTAAAACTTTCGAGTTGAGATTTAAAGTAGTGAAGAAAAAAGATTTTCAACTTGTCCCTCAACTCTCAAATTTCTCTCAACTCTAGAGTTGGCCAATTTGAGAGTTTCCTACAAGTTGAGAAATAGTGAAGAAAATGGCTCTTAGCTTTCTTCTATTTTTGTATGCGTTTTTGAATAGGTATTGATTTTACTTATTGTAGGGGCAAATAACCAAATGGTCGAAGTTCATCAGTGGATGGCAAAGATTTCGACGGATGTAAAACCTAATTTTTCTGCTTTTTAAGTTCTTTCTAGATTGATTTTCAGGGCAATCCGATTTGAGAACCGAGTTTCCACTCGATTTGCATAAGAACCAACTCGAGTTTGTAAACCAAGAATTTAAGTTGCGGCAGATCATTAATTAACCAAAATCGTAAGATCTCTTTTTCCTTGGCGTTGAAATGCCTTTTCTTTAGGCGCGATGCAGCGATTTCAGTCAAACTATAGTACGAGTTATTTCTATATAGGGGCGCCAGTGAGATGCTTGCCTATGGCGCCCTCAACCTTTAATCCGCCACTGCGTGCAGCAGTTCTTGTTCAAAATGCACATATCGATTGTTGTGAACAAAGGTCAACAAGCTGCAGGAGCAAACAAAGTTTTGCGCACGCTTCTTCCAATGCAACTTGACGGAAGAAATATTTATGAGCTCGTTTTCTTTTGCTCTATAAATGGTGTGGAAATAAAAATGGCATGAAAAGTGCTCTTCGGGACAATTGGTATGAACACAGCTACTTGGAAATGGAAAAAAAGTTTACGACCTTCTGAATTGGTTTTGCCATTGATTGAGAATGAATTTGATGTTCAATCAACATTTTGCGAAAAATGGTCAAAAATGTTTGATTCTTGAGCAAGAAGGTTTGGAAATGGTAAGTTTCGGTGCTTAAGAAATTACATTAAATGTGAAAACTTTTGATGATAGACTTAAAAATTACAAAATCCGTTACTTTAGATTTTTAGATGTTCACAGGGCTTCAATGATAACAAAAAATGAATAAAAAATCCTCAAAATCTATTTATGAATAAATTAAAAGACTGGAATGACTTTTTCACACCCACAAGTAAGTGGGCTGATAAAAGTTTTATGTCCGCTCTTAAAAGCATTTAATTTAAAATAAAATTCAACAAAAAACAAACAAAACCACCAGCCACTTTATTAAGGGCAAATAAAAACTCATTCAATAAATAACATAAATTATTGATAACACTTCAACAGATAGGAAATAAGTTTTAAAAAATATCTACGACTGTGAGAATTGTCAGCACCAACTTGGGGAAGAATGAAACACACAAGTCCAGGCTTTTATTCATATTTAATGTCCTCAGCTGGATGGGCTGCAGTATCAATGGGAATGAGAAGTGTAAAGTGTTTTCCATTTAGTTATGATGACCCCTTTTGGATACTAAACCGAAATTGAAGCAAGAGTTTCGATTCGTAACACTGGGCCATGTTGTCTCCAAGACACTTATAGCTCCACTGTTTTAAGTGAGTTCGACCACCAACTATCTGAAGAGAAGAGGAAGAGGCAATTTTTTTTTTCATGAAGTGTTTGTTTTTATTTTCATATCTCCCCCAAGACTTGGCTTCTATGATCAAAGTATGCAAATGGTTTAGGACAGAAACTATTAAACTCAATCAAAATATTCATCGCCTTTTCTATTTTTCGGTCTTTATGAGAGTATTTAAGGCTGTTCTCAACTCAAAATGAAACAACACTTAGATTTAAGTGGAAGTAAACGGTATGCAGTCAGAACTGTTCGTCATGGTGTCAAATCAGATGTTCATATAAAAAATTATGTAGAGGTTAATTTGCCATTGATTAAATAAGTTCATAAAATACGGTTCATACTTTGCTGCTAGACAGACATCTTCCATGGAAAAGAGTCAAAGTCTACAACTGAATATAACTTCTATCAAAAAATCATAATCAAAAAGAAGTATCAGTGCACCTTTGGTTGGTTTAATTGACGACCTTCTTAATCTCGAATAAAACACTTAATTTTATTGACGTCATAATTCACCGGGTACCTCTTCAATGTCAGATAAACATAAACAAACCGAATTTGATAACCTCTTGGGCTTGAGTTGGATTTTTTGTTTAAGTGCTTGCGTATCATTGAACTTGTGGTCCATAATAGTTAAGTGGACTCCACCCTCTTAATACCATCGCTCCGCTGACTGATATCGCCCCAACAAAGATACAGAAAGCAGTTTGAAAAAGTCGTCGATTGTCTCTTATCCTTGGGATTTATTTTTCCGTTGAATTGTCTTGAGTTAGAATTAATCGTAAATTTCCAATGACACTAATTGATTTTTTTTCCTTTCGTCAAAGTTGACCATTTCGAAATAAAAAAGTATTTTTTCTTACTCCCTCATAGCCCGGTCCATCTTAAAGTTAAATAAGAAGCTTATGGTTATCAAATGGGATTGCAATCAAATGTTGTAGAAAGTCGATAAAAAAGAACTGTTTTCAAGGATTTATGTTGCAGAGGAAGGAAAGAGAGAATAAATAGGGAATGGACTTGCGTAGGGAAAATGTTCCTGCTTGCCATTTTGTGTAGGTATTTCTAGAGAAAAGGTAAGAGGATAAAGTAAAATGCCTACCTAGCCAGTTTTTCGTTTGGGGGAAAAAAAATAAATTTATGGGTTGACTTGAATTGAGGGGAGGCGTTGTTGCTTGGTGCTGCTGCCGGCTGCTTGAGACTAAAGTCAATGATAATAATTTTCTTTGCAGTTCAACTGGAATTAGGAGGGTTGGTATTGTTATTTTTTTGTCTTAGTAATCGGAGTAGGGCCATCAACCATAGGTACCATCCAGGCAATGGGGAATATTTCGATTTTTATGCGGACGTTGTAAAAAGAAGGAAATAATATTTTCGCCAACTCTTTTATGACATTTATTTATTTTCCTATTGAATTTATGTCTTGGATAAAGTATGAGAGGTGATTTGGTGTATAGGAATATTGTTTGACTTGTAATGGCTTCAATTTGTATTTTTTGCAATGTAATAAAAACAATAAGGTGCAAAGTTATTGTTTTTTATTGCGACACGTTTGAAACATATGATATTGGTCCCCAGTCGCTGGTATTTTATTTGAAAATTCACATAGAACACATTTTAGTGGGGATTTTTCTGTTGCTTATGAAGAACATTTTGTGAAGGTATTCGAATACAAAATGAATACGAAATTGCCTTCATACCAGTGGTGTCACAGATCAAACAATACCTACGAATAGAATTAGATGTGTGAAAGCCATATTTAAACAAATTGAAACCAAAAACTAATTACAGGGATTAGTTTCTTGTTATTTTCTATCATTCTTGAGGCCCTTTTTTCGATGCTTAAACATTCGTAAACAGTGCGGTGTCTACACCAGACATTTTTTACTGTTCACTAACTTAAATCAGTTAGCGATATTTTATGAATACATTTCTAAATTTTATTTTTGCTTCGCTCTGATGCTCCTCTTAGATTTTACGCTTTTAAACTGCCACGTCAACAGAATTCATGTAGGTCGATGTTTCAGTAAAAGTTCCAAGCAAAATCTCAATTTTGAGAAGAAAGATTTGCACGAAGAATTCTTTTGCCTCATTCTCCACGATTTTCATCGTTTTGAGTCTGTCCAAAAAAGCATGAGCGTTTTGGACGATGAATTCTTTTGCTTCGTTCTCCATGATTCTCATCGTTTTGAGTCTGCCTAAAAAGAGGAATGAAGTTTCGTTCTTCTTTTTGAGTATAAATATTTGGACGAAGAATTTTTTTTTCGTTTTCCATGATTCTCAGCATTTTGAATCTGCGCAAAATAAAGGAATTGAATTCCTTTCTCCTTTTTTTTCGTCAAAAAGAAAAGTAAGGTGCTTTTTTACGAATAATAATTCAAATATGCTCTAAGGTACGACGATTTTGAACCAACATTTTAATTTTTGAAAGCAAGTTGACCCGCAAATTGGGGCATGGCATTCATTTATTTATTTTAATTCAAATTTACCCGTTTGAGCAGACCCAAATGACATTTAATTGTTCACGAGTTTTCTTGTCTTATTCTATCACCATTATAATCACAGAAACAAAAAGAAGAAAAACGAACCCGCTGCAGCTTATAATCAACCAAATTTGCTTCAAAGAAAACCTCAACTCTCCACAACCCCAAAGTCCAAGAACAAGGTAAAATAAAGCACTTACAAGGAAAAAAACTACTTTACCCCTCAATTATTGTGGTTCACGTAATTTTCTATAGCAATTAAGTCATTAAAACTTACATCACCTCCCCGCAATCTCCAATGGTCTAAACATATTCTACCCAAAAGCCATTAATACAGTCAACTTCGCTCACCTTGCGAGTACCCATTTGGTTCATGATTTGTATAATTGCCATTGATTTGAATCCCCCCAATAGCATTTATAATAGTTTTAATATGTTAGAAAGGTCAAAGATCCTCTTTGCCACCAACCAAGCAGCACTGAAAGAATTTACCTCAAAATAATACAAAACAGAGGTTGAGAGAAATATCCTTGTCAACTATGTGCACAGTCGACAGGGTAATTGGAAAGCCCACCTAGAACAATTTCCTTCTCACCTCCCTACACACGTTTCAAACGCTCGAGCATATCGCTCTTGGATATGAATTCTCCATGGAATGGAAGGAATAAGGGATCTCTGGTAGATTTGGTGGAACCTATCACCGACTGATTAAGCACAACAAACACGTCCTCTCCGCCAGCCGTCAAGAGTTTTGAAGAGTGAATGGAGGATTGGTATAAGGCTTTGACGATATGTGTGCACGGTGAACCGCTTTGAGTGCACAGAGATATCACGTCGCAGTATCGTTAGTTGGATTTTCTGTGAGGTGAGTGAGAGTGACATAGTCTCGATGGAACGGCACCGCCTTCGAGTTGTTAAAGGCCTTAATTAGCATGCCTTGATAACCTTGTAATTACATCGAAGCGACAGAGAATTTTTAATTAACATTTTGTCTCGCAGGCTCAGTCTCCGTTGTCGTCAATTCTTTGTTTTTTTTATGAAGGGTGCAGGTGGCTCCGTTAAGCTTATAACAAGTTCGTCGTCAAGAAGATTCAACTTTTGGTCCAAATGAACTTTCTCTCTTCTGATTCAAAATAAAACAATACCAGTACCACGCACTTTTTTTGTTAAAAATAAAAATTCATTGAATTAACGACTTCGGACTGAATCGTAAAAAATTCATCGACATACGCCACGTACAAAGCTTCTCACCAGACGAGCGTTACCACAAAAAGGCTTTTGTTGCGTTTATTATTTCTGTTTACGTTCAGCGTCATTTCGTCATATTTACGAGCGTTTCAAACAGACGCGTGTATCTTTATGGCCCTGCATAAAGGTTGCCCGAGTATGGAGCTCAATAAAGTAACAAAACAAAAGTCATCATCGAGAAGATAGGCAGCCGGCACAGGAAGGCTTGTCTGAAAGTATCCATACCCACTTGACATATAGTTAACCCAGCCAGCCAGAAAGTCACTCAGCCAACCTGGCAGGCAACCGTTTTGCGTGAATGGAATTTTTAATGTGAAAATAATTAAAAAATGTGAACACCACCTAGCCAGTTTATCGTCGTCGTCAGGACAGTATTGAGCCCTTGCATTGAAAGCCACATTCACAGTTTCCTAAAGCCTGTAAGTCTCTAGGCAAGAAACGACAACGAAATTTTGTGTGAAGCTGTTGTTTATGAGTGGGGGTTGTTTGTTGTGGTTGTGGGTTTTGCATACACAACACAACACCATCCGAATTGTCAGAGGTGAGACTCAATTTTTCGCTATCAAAACTCCTCCATAGAGCCTTGGGATGAATTTGCGATTTTTCATTCTCGGAAATTGCCTAAGCTGAGAGTACCTCTCACAGCTGGAAACTAGCTTGAAATAATTGATTGTTTGCGCCTGCTTATATGCTTGAGGTTCATGATGGGTGTAGGCTTCTATGGTGTAAGCGCCAGTGGGTGAGCTAAATAAGCACTATCGTGGAGATGCGAACACCTCATAACCATGAGGCTATATCTTTCTCCGTATCATCTTTCATAAGTTGTGATGTTCTAATGGGTCTTAAAGGTGAGTTAGGGACTTGGAAAAAAAAATGCTGGACTGGGTCGGACGTAAAAACCGTATTGCCTTGGTACTTTATTAGCTTCTTGGTTTTAGTACTTAAATGAGTCACAGCTAGGGTACATTTGAATGTTTTCTTGTTGAAGTACCAGTATTCCAGTGCTTTCAAATTCCAATTCTAGTGCTTACAAGTATTGGAAATCGGTCCCATACTGGTACTGTTAGTTGAAAGCTTGTGTTGGTACTCAAAAGTAGTAGTACCTGTACTCATAGTATAATTGAACTAATAGTAAATTCTTTTAGCACTTAGAAACTGCTTCAATACAAAAAAAACTTGAATTGTTCTGCTACTCTACTTTTTTAAGTATCCGTACCAGAGTACTATAGTTCGAGTACCAGTATCAACTAAAATACATTTTTAAGTACGTAGTATTTTATTACTCCGACGTTTCAGTAACAGAATCAGAATTTCTTGAAACTGTGAAACAAAATCAGCAACAAGAACCTACAACCAATGTATCATTACTTAAAATTGCGAAAATTTAAAGTTCACGATTGTGGCGTGCGATATGTGCGCCAATAACCAATTCATTATGGAAGTCGGAGATTATTATTTTTCTCTACCTTTTCGGCTAAAGTGCTGGCATGGTTAGATTGTGGTTCGCGCCTTGTAATCCTAGGAACCATACAGAGCAAATTTATTAATCTCGAAGAAGAGCACAGCGAAAAGAATTAACCTGTGTGTGGGAGAATGAGGAGGTTGAGGTTTTGCTTCGTTTTTTTTTGTTTTTTTTTGTTTTTTTTTTTTTTTGGTAAGATTCAATTTGGAAGTTTTATTGCATCTGTTGGTGGTTTCATTGCTTGTTCTCACGACGAAGACGATCGATGCTAGCGCAATGATTGCCAATATGGACGCTGTGTGATTTTTATTTGAGTCAATTAATTTAGAAAACCTTTTTCACCTTTGAGGATGTGTGTTGTTTTTTCTTTTTGTTGGTTTTGATAGGTGAGAGAGAATAGCCTCGACTTGAGAGAATCCTAAGTGTTTTGTTGAATAATAAATCGATGGAAAGATAATGGAAAGTAAGGGTTGCTGAAGGTGTAAAGATCATACATAAATTGTTTACTTATATGAAATATGAGGTTAAGGGTACTGCATCTTATCGGATTAACTTCTGGAATTTTTTAAGCCAGATTTTTGATGGGAATCTTCTTTTGGTGGCAGAAGTTTTGATTTTTTGTTAGGTACTGAAAAGTAGGATGTGTTGAAAACAGTCATGTTAAAACAGAGTTAAAGAAATGTACATCAGCATAAAATATAATTAAATCAATTTCCATCCAGCAAGCTTCAGCTTGTAAAGACTACGGTAGCCGCCCAAAACACTTATAACAACACATTTCAAATTTTCTTATCTTCGAATCAGTGTTCCAGCCGCAGGCCTCTACAGGTGAATTGGCTGCCACTTCATGTTTTACGTAATAAGACTTCACCCTATATTCTAAATATGCATTTTCGCCGTCTAAGACTTGCCATTTCAAAATTCTCGCCCACTTGACTCAACCTAAATGAAAAGCGTAAGCAAACATTTACATCAATTCGCATAAAGCGCAGACGTATATGAATACTCGCCCATTTAACTAATAATAACCATAAATGTGAACTCCTATTTGAAACCACGACATACAGTCAGGCCTCCCTATCGACTTCGCCCTCCTCCTCAGCTAATTCAAAGATTCATACAAAATATTCCCACAAGTATTATGATTTGTTGTATGACCACAAAACCACTTGTTCAATTAAAAGCTCATTGTGCTCAAAGCAAAGTGCATACACAACAATACACTACAGGGTGACTTAAAAATATTATGAACATAAACAAACAGTTCAAAAACTTGTCCTAAAAGTAGTATGTATATGGGAAAATTTACTTTAGACTCAGACTGTTAAACGCCCCGTATAATAAATTTGCTATGTGAGAATGAAAAAAACATGCAGTCATTTAATCTTTAGGTCCAGATTGATATGGCGCCAGCAAAGAGACTCCACCGACAGCCATCGACGCGGACGTCATTCGGACGGCAAAAACATAATAACCTCAAAGCAAGTCATAATAATTCACTTTTCATACAAACGCCATTGACCAGAGCCGGACATACGGCCGTTTTGTTAAGTTTTAAGTTGTTGTTATGCAGAATCGGTCAAAAGATCAGGGTTAAACAGTTATTTGGTAATTGGACTCCTGAAATGGAAAAACACATGCACTAACCCCAGAGCTGTTAAACACTTCACATTCAATTTGTAAGCTCATGTTCATGATCCACATTAAAGCCGCGGCACTGCTTAACCAAATGAGTGGGTTATAAAAATGCAAATCCAAAGATCCATAGATACACTCCTCATCCATAATAATTGTGCATATCTGATAGGTTAACATTGTCTGTTATTAGTCTTAAAAGCTTTTGGAGCCGAATTCGTCATCTGGCATGTTTTTAACGTTCGAAAAGAATGTCACCGCCATCGTAAAATCCAATTTTAAAATACATTTGTATCTAATGGGAAAAAGTTCCCTTATCTCTGCCACTAAACAACACGATTTAGAACTAGACGTTGCTCTTGCTACCATTAAAATCTAACACGCAGTGTTGTCATAAAATGATGTTTAAAAAAAGAGAAAAGAAGAAAATGAAAATCAGGATGATCTACGCAATAAAATGAGTGCAACCTCAAAGTGGATACGATATGATGGCATGTTCCATTTGTGCATCCAATTTGAATGAGATAACAAACCCACCTCCACCCTCTCGTTTTCATCTCTCAGCTTTTATCAGAGACGCACTTCAGAAATGTTTATCTTCTTGGTGCTTGAAGCGTTTGCTCTTTTCATCGGCGACCTAGATTTTATCTCCAACACTCAATTAGGATTCTTTCTTTTATCTTAGTCGTTTTGGTGTGTATTTTTGATTATGGGGTAAGATGGTATTGGGATCCCTTTAAATGGTTAAAATTAAAAAGTGTGAAGGTGAAGTGCTAGTTTAGTTTTTTTTTTTTTTTATTTCGTTTTTGAGTGCGGCGATGGCGCTGTTTATTGCAGAGTGGGTGTGAGAAGTTCGTCTCACTGAAACCCAAATTCGAAGACACAAACATCTCCGTGAAGGCGCCTTACACGTCAAATACAATTTAGTAATGATTTTTAACTTTTTCTCTGTGGGAGCGTGAGCGGGGAGTCCATCAGAAACTAACCGAATAGACACTAAACAAGTTCCTACTGTTCTTTTGAGCCGATTTCTTTTGTTGTTTTCATGTATTTTGACATTGAATGGGAAAATTAGGAGTGGATTGATTTTCACTTCTTCTTCTCTTTTGTCCCATCTTTCAATGACTTGTTCCAGTTTTCTTAGAAATTCTAAGTAGCAAAGCAAAATATAAGAGAATGCGTTTGGGCTCTATATGCCAGGTGACTGAGGATGTGATTTTTTTAAACAATGAGAAATGAATGTAAATATTTTAAACAAACAAGCTTTGTGTGCCTTTTGTTGTGTAGACATTGGTTGTTTGATTAACAAACGTTTTATACGACTAGGTATAACTTTGACACAAAAGATAACTGTTTGGGGCTTTACTTATGGATGTAAACATTTATTGTTTGAAAAAAGATTTCTTGTTTCTTTTGAAGAAAAAAAAAATGGTTTAAGAAAAGACTAAAATTGTTTCATTGATTAGAAAAACTTTTAGGCGTAGGATGTGTTTTATGTATGTTGTTTTGGTTCGACTTTGTAAAACTTTTAATCGGGAACACTAAAATGGTAAACAAAGTAGAACAAATATTGCTTGTAGCAAACAGAAAAACAGTGAGAGCGTTTGGAACACAACAAAAATAATCAAAAACAAGTTCTTTTCAATAAATTTAAACTAAAAAATGTCAGTTTCTTTAGCTTCTTATCAAGCAGGTGTCTTATCGGGGCCCTTTTTTCCTTAGTGTCGTCTCTGGACGATCGAAAAGCTAGTGTCCGGACAGTTCCACACAAAAACTGTATATACATTTTTTTTCAGTTAAGTGTTGAGAACAAAACAAATAATTTTCTGCTTCGTTGGTTATTTTCTGATTGTTTGGCACTAAAATGATTCAAAAATAATTCCTATTTAACAATTATTAAAAAGAGAAAAATCAAATTCGGAACCAGTCTACGGATGGTCAAAACCCAGTCTCCGGACGATTTTGAACCTACTTTCTTTCTTTCTGCTAGCTTTCCTACTATCCATTCAATAGGGTTGAAAATTTAAATGTTTATGTAAGTTATTTAACTGGTTGTCTGTTTCAAAAAATCTACCTGAAACTGAATGTTCCTAGTAATATAATTTACATTTATAATGATACATTGCGCTGAGTTTTTATATGGGCTATAATTTTTCGTTTGAAAACGTTTAAATTTAATTCAGTCTTTAATTCACTTGGTAAATCATTGAAAGCTTGAAGTCCTTTGTTAAAAATACTGTTCTGACTCGCAGTTGTCCTTGCCATAGGTAGTCTAAAATCTTGATTGTTTCTTAAATTAAAGGGTTGCACATTACCAACATAGTTTAACAAACGTGACAAATAAATCGGCATGAGATTGTTTTTTATTTTGAAAACAAATACGAAAACATTCATAAGGATCCTTTCTCTAACATTTAACCACATCAACACATCCAACATATGACATGTAGGTGTATAAATATTGCACTTTAACATAATTCTCATAGCTTTGTTTTGAAGTTTTTGGAGTCTATTTAACATACTTTGATTCGACAAAAAAAGGACAGATGAACAATATTCAAAATGGGGTTTTATAACTACGTTAAATATTTGTATTGCACTTAATGTTGATATGTTTTTACGAATTCGCTTAAGTAGATTTATTTTTTTAACAATTTTCTTTTTATATCTGTTACCACTTCAAGATTTTGACCATCAACTTTTATATTTAAAGCAGAATCTCCTCTTAAATTATTACTTAAAATCATAATTTTGGTTTTAGCAACATTAAGCTTTAATCTATTTGCTCTGAGCCAAAAACTAAGGCTATCTAAATCGAATTGCATTTTCATTACGCCATCTTCTAAGTCGTCACATTTTAAAAACAATAAACCATCATCTGCCAATAATGCACATTCACTATTTCTTAAAACTTTTGTAATATCATTTATATAGATGTTAAATAAAAATGTTCCTAAAATAGAACCTTGGGGAACGCCAATATTGATTGCAGCATCTTCTGATAGTACATTGTCCACTTTAGTTAGTTGTTTACGATTTGACAGATACGAAGTCATCCAGTTTAATGCTTCAGCACGAACACCATACTGTTCCAATTTTTCAAATAAAATTGCTCTATCAACTGTCTCAAATGCTCGTTTTAAATCAAGAAAAACACATATTATTTTCGTTTTTGTATCGAGTTGTTGTTTCCAATTTGCGATTACCCGGACTGGTTTTCAATTATCAACTTATTATTTTCGTAAATGATTCCAGTTGAATATATGCAACTTTTTCGAGCACCTTCTCATAGAGAGGGAGGGCATTAATTGGTCTAGAGTCTTCGCATTTTTTTGAGTTTTTAACTTTCGGGATTGGAGTTATTTGAGACACTTTCCAAGAGTTCGGAAATTGATCACTAAAAGACTGGTTTATTATTTTCACCAATGGAGGACCAATCCAATTGATCATGTCTTTAAAAATCTTTATATTTATATAATTAGGATCTCGTTTGTTTTTAATTTTATCAAACACTTTTTTCAAGTCAGCCAATTGTATTTCAGAAAAACTGAACGCTATTAGTCCAGGCAAATTAACTCATTTACAAAGATAAAAAAAGAAATTTTTTATCCAGAATTTTACGTTTTCAAATGGTTAAAAGGGTTAAAGTCAACATAAGGAAAATGAGTTTTGCGCCCAAGAAGGTAAGGGGATGATTTTAGGGTTTGAAAAGGGGGGAAAATGGATACATCTCGTGTTTTTTTCACGTGCAATTTGATGTCCTAGTGAAAAATGCTATATACAAAAGTTGTAGATCTTGGAAATATCTACAGCTTTTGTACAGGTCATTTTTTAATATAACCTCAAAATTTTAGACAAAAATGCAAAAAAAAACAAAAAATATGTAATAAATCGCATAATAAATATATTATATTTGTGTATATAAAGTGTAAATGCATGATATTCATCAGTACTTGAGCATATTTCATTAAAAAATCAACTTGATTAAAATTGAGTTTTTCATTATTGTTATTTACCTCCATTATTTTTTATTATTATTATTAGTAGTAGTAGTAGTATTGGGAACAATCTATTTTGTTGATATAAATTTCAATTATAAATTCGGTGCAAGTTAAATTAGATTCAGAATTCATTTTAAAAAAATCATTCAATTATTTAAAAGCATGTTTTAAATAATTGTATACAAAAATTAATTATAAGACGATTTATTTATCAAAATATGTAGAAAATAATTGAAGTAATTAATTTCATCGCGAGAAATGAGGAACTTTTCTTATTAAAGTAAAAGTCGATGGCATTGTATGTACTTACCTGACATATTTCAACTACACGGAATATGCTATTACAATGTTTATAGCAGTATTGTACAAAAATAAAAAATGTATTTAAATAGGAAAACAAATGTTTCTTCGTGTTTTTCCCGTACAATTCAATGGTCTTATTATTTTTTTTTAATTTTTATTTATAACAAATTATTAACAATAACCAAAAAATTTGTTTTGGCAAAATTAATTTTTTTTATATTTTTCAATTTTTAGACATGTTTTTAAATAGAAGCTGCACTGTTTTATTATTTCATTGAAAAGTAGACGTCAAAACAAACAAAATGAGCCCTGTATGACCTCTCTACGATGATTGTATGTAGTAAAATGTAACTTTGAAAACAACGTGTTTCGGACCGAAAAAAATGAATATTTGAAACAGTTTTTAATATTTCAATCTTAAATTTTCTTCTATTGTTTGGGACATAAAAAGGAGTACTTTCAGCAAGTTTGGTTAAAAAATATTTATTTTTGAGAAATTGACAAGTAAAAAACAAAAAAAAATTACATTACATCTTCAAACACAATTTAAGAGATTAGCGATTGTTTTTCTTTAAGAACAAATTGTTTTATATTTCTCCACATTGATTTTTGATCAGTTGAACTGATTATTCTATTTTTAATAAAGTTACTTTTTGCTTTGTTTATCTCGTATTTGTACTTGTTTCTCAAATTTGTATAACTATACCAATCTCTCGAATTATTTGTAAAACGGGCCTTATTATAAGCGGAAATTTTTTCATGTTTCAAGATTCGGAGTTAGTTATTAAACCATTCAAATTCATCTTCACGCACGTTTATAGTTTTCACAAATGAATTTGCAGTTTGTTCGATAATATTTTTAAATATCAAACCCATTTCATTCGTTTGATTTAGATAACAAATGTTATAGATGTTACTTGAATTTAAATGATATTCAAAATTTTCTCGATTATATTTCAGCACCGTTAACTTTTTCTTTTTAATTTCTTTTTTTTTATTTTTATATTAATGTAGATTAAAACAGATTCATGATCGGTAATTTTGAAATCAGGGGCAGTTTTAACCGTAATTTTTTTTGAATTCGTAATAGCAAAGTCAATTAGCGTTTTTGAAGATTTAGTTATTCTAGTGGGAGAATTCACAAGCAAACAATTTTTATCCTGGAAAACCTTTTGGCAAGGAAATTTTCAAAAATAAATTTTGAACATAAAAATAAAGCCTTGATATTGTGAGAAGACTAGATTTTCAATAAAAAAAAGCAAAACAGCAGTGACTGCTGCTTAAACGGCGCATAACTTTCTTCGATCGGGTTGAAATTTCGTATGTGTATTTGAAAAGTGTTTTAGATGCTTGTTGTTATTTGAGAATTTTTATGTCAAGCTTGTCTTTCACCTAACGCAAAATCGTCCGTTCGGCTACCCTAAAAGCAAATGCAAGAATATAGCTTCAAACAGAACTGCTCAAATTCCTCAAACAAAAATCAAAAAATAAAATTTATTTTTATCTTTACTAAAAATAGCATAATATTTATGAAAGTCAACTTTTGAGGTCAATCTTCCTAATACATCAACCTCGCTTACCTAATTAAAAAACCAACACTAATTTGTCTTCTTTTTTTCAAATAAAAACACTGTTTCTTTATTGGTTTTGACAGCGAACATGCTCGAATTTGTAGTCTGTCAGTTTATGTTGCTACACTGCCTGTTATGTCTTCAAAAACTAAAACAACCATAATTCCAAAAAAAAATTCATAAAACAATCTACAAAACAAAAACACATAAGAATCAATCAAGTCAGATGTGATCTACTTTAGAAATTCTTTGACTAACCGAGCGCATAAGGTACACTGGCTGCTGCACCCAAGATTCAATGCAGGCACAAACAAAAAATGTGAAAAGAAAACGACTTCCATTTCCTTCCTCGACAGATTTATTAGTTATTTTTTATACGAAAAATAAATTCCCAATTCACAAGCAATTTGTCCCAATTTAGAGAATCCATCGACTAACCCCTTTAATCTTTTTTCCAGTGAAACCATTAATCACTGGGCGAAAGAAAAACACACAGAAAACAAACATAAGAAAAAGAAAAATTTTAAAAAATCTCCACATACTGTAGTTCGAACAAATTATGACACACAGTCCCATGAGGTTTTTGTTTCGAGTGTTTTTTTCAGTCTATAATTTAATGATTTGGATAACCAATAAAGTACAACAAGCTGCATTGGTGGGGGCCCACCCAAAATAACGTCGCTACTTAGTTGGCCAAAGTCCAGAAGTGTATCAAGAGTCGGAGAACTTCTGTGGTGGTATAGATTTTATTCATGGCATGGCGGGGGCATCGATCTAACTCTGCTTTTGATTTCTTTTTTGGAACTTAAAAAATTGTGTATAGGCAAAACAGTTGGCGAAACAGTACCTACTTTTAAAAATGTCTTTGATATTTGCCGTTTTTTTTTTTAAACTTTATAGATTTCGATCATGCAAGCCTGTCAATTTTTGTATAAACATGAGGTTAGAAAAAATGTCAACAGTTTTTGTACAAATTCATATGTTCGAAGCAAGAACAAAAGACAATGTTCCCTGCTTTATTGCTTTTAATCGAAACTTCTGAAACATGAACTCTTCAGTGCGGAACAAAAAAAAAAAAAAACCTCCTCCACTCCAAAATGTATGTCTAATGTCTATTGCTCTGCGGATTTTTTTTATATAATTTTGCAAGAGGCATTAGGGATGAATTTTTAACATAAATTTGAATACTCATACTCTCGTTCACAAAATATTACACACAGCCGCCAAATACTCATTTAGAGCGGACTACGACACGATGTTGGAATAAATTAAATTGAGTGTACATTTAAAATGTTTAATTAGCCTTTTTCGCCTTAATGGCAATTATTTCTAAAGCAGTGCGAGTGGAAATTGGTTTTTGACAGAATTTCTTTTCCAACCTTTTTTTTTATTATTTGATATTTAATGCGTGCGCGTACATTTGGTATTTTTAATAAATGCAAAGTGGATGTTTTTTTATTTTATTTTTGACTAAAAACTTGCAATGCAATAGAATTAGAGATTGTTTGGCACATTATCAAAAACTGAGAGGAAAAAAGTGTTGCAGCGAATGTGCGACAAATATGAATGTTGTTGATTAGATGCAGTTGATGATTGTGGGGTGTTGGTAGGTTGCTTGTTGGAATTTCATCATATATAAAAAAAAAACAACTTAAAAATAAAACATGGGTTCATTTAGGAGCAAAAGTTGAATAACAAATAAATTGATGCCTAGAGTTGTTAGAATACAAATTTTCTTTAATAGGTTGTTGTTTTGCTTATTGCAAAAAACTCAAACAAGTTTGTATTTTTAAAGCTTACCGCCTTCAATTTAATGAATTAAGTGACTCAAAATGTAACGAGTTTAAACGTACCTGCAACAAAAAAAAAGAAAAGAAGGATATTAATAAATTGGTAGATGTAGATAATAATGTATATAGAAGATTACAAACTTAATGTTTGAATATAAACATTTATTATGAATACAGCTTTTTAATCATCAAACCATTGCTTTCACTGGTTCTACCCATGAGTCAATTGCCCAAATACGTCAAATTTGCTTATCAACCGAACAAAACTTACCGAACAAACACAGGAAGGCATATGAGTTTTTAAGAGCTTATTTTTGTACGCTTTCAGGTAGAGAAATAGGTAAATTGTTGAAAATGACAATTCATACAGCTGAGAACGACGATCGATCGGTTCGTAATTTTTTACAAAACAATGAAATTCGTGATACACCTATAAACCATTCGGAGACGCTGTTGTTGTGTGAGTCTTTACATGATGATTTGCCAAATGATACCAAACAAAAAGGGTAAACAAAATTTGTGAGGAGACTATCGTGATCTGTCGAAAAACTGCTGTTGGTAAGCAATGTAAATATTTACTTCTCGGACACTGTGGCGTATGAGTGTTATTTTTTCATTCCTTCATCGTTTCTTACAATCTTTGTCAATAGTTGAATACATATTGAAGACAATTTTAAAAAATGTTGTGCATATTAAGCAAAAAGTGAAAAGCATTTGTATTCCTAATCTTCCTAGACAGTGCTGATACTAACTATGTCAGTGTTATAAAAATGTGTACACCTCCAAATTCTTTTTTAAACAACCTATCAAAAGAAGACCAAGCTGGCTAGGCGGTGACTTCCAGACTTCATAGTCTGACAGCAAGATAAATCGACAGCGGTCAGATAAGACACACTTGAAAAATGATTATAACTCCGAAAAAAGTGTATAAAAGGTCGTTGGGAAGTGATAACATTTAGAGCCTACCATCTTTGCTCTTCTCTCTTTCCGCCCGCCTTAAACAAAATTTCCAACCACAATTACAATGCGTCACCCCAAACCGAACCCATCTCAACATTTGCCTGTCATTTATCTTCTGAAGCCGCCTTAATTATTTCTTCCGCCCAACAGTATGGAGCTATAGGGATCTAGACATAGTTAAGTTGCTCCTGACAAAGTATTTCGCTTTTGTTCTTGATCCCTTGGTGTGGAGGTATGAGTGTTTGAAGAGGAGTATTCAGTGTGCTTATGCCTACCTATGTGGTAAAAAAAGAATGATTTTTTCTTCCTTCCTCTTTTCTATGACTAGGACTAGGATTCATGAGGGATTTTCCTGCATTCTTCCCTTCTCTCATTCGTTTCTCATTCGTTGAGAGAAATCATGAAAAGCGCGAATGTTAATTTGTTACGTGCTTAGCAAGGATCTTTTTTTCTCTTCTTTCTTCCAAGTAAGACACAAAGCAATGTACATACACAGTAGCCGCCAAAAATAATGACCTGTCAAGCTCACCTGAAATGAACGATTAATTACTTTCTTCCGTTCCCCATTTCACATCGAAATACTTACAAGGCCTGGTTGTTTGATAAAGGGCGTGAGATTCTTAAAAAATAAAAAATAAAAAAAAACAAGTTAAATTACAAAAACAAAATATGCCAAGGAAGGATGATTCAAAATCATGATTTATCCCAAAAGGCCTTGCAGGAAAACACTCCCCCAAGTGTCGGGAACCATGTCTGGATCCTTATTAGAATAATTTTTTTTGTGTTGCTTTTGTTTTTTATTTTAATTCTTATTTTCATTAATTTTTTATGAGACTTCAACTTGATGTGGGGTTGATTTGTTGTTTTTGTTGTGTTTTTTGCACAAAAAAATGGCTTGGTTGGGGGTTGGTGGTTTTCTTTGCTCTGATATTCTAATTAAGTTACTTCCTGTTGCAATGTCAGTCAACTTAGAAAGATATATACATATCTGTTTAAAAAAGGAATTTGAATTTTCATCAACAGAATCATTTTTCATATAAAATGGATTTCTTAAAACTGTATTTTAAGCCCACCAACAAAGAAGGGTAGCGATTGGCAACGATTACTCAAAAAAGTTATTTTGTTAGACTTTGAAAGGCTCTGTTTTTTTTTCTGTTTGTAAACGTTATGTTAATGTTACGTTAATGCTTTGGTATGGTAATGGTATGTTACTGTTATGTTAAAGTTATGTTAATGTTATAATAAACATATGTGTTAATGTTATATTAAAAGTAATAATATTAATTTTATGTTAAGACATTTTCAACGTTATTTTAATATTGTGATAATGTTGTGTCAATATTATATTGATTTAATGTCGATTTAAAGAGAACATTGTTCTGTAAACGTTATGCTCCCACTTCTATAAAGCCTTTTCAAAATAATCTGATTAACCCTCTATATCGCGTTTAATCAGTCTAGTCGTTAAGGGATGGTAATGGAAAAAACATTTGCTATAGTTACGTTGGACAATTTAATTTTTGTTCAGGAATTCGTTGTCGTTAGAAAAGTCCAAAAATCTAAAAATTCTAAGTAAAGGTCATAAGACAACACATTTTGTTTCCCTTCTGATATTTCCTTCCGCTCTCATTCCCTCACTTCAAGCTAATTTACAACTTCCTATAAACAAAACCAGTACAACAAAAAACTACAACCTGTGTAGGTTTCAAAAACTTTTCCAATTTATATACAAGAAGTATGACTTTTATATCAAAATCCCCCAAAGGCATATCGTCTTTTGATTCTGTAAAGCTGTTCTTAATTATAACAGCCAAACCCTGATGCCAAGACAGAAATGTCAAAATATCTGCAAAATCGTTTTTGAAATATCTGATAATTTCGCTAGCGGCATTTGTTTTGTTTTTTTTTACGTTTTGCTTCTTTCGGTTTTAATCATCATCATACCCTCATAAAAAGCCGCCGAACCAACCCCTAAAAATGTATTTTAATGATATCCCAACCACCTCCACCCATACCATGGTAATCGACCCCCCTGCTGTTTCAACTACCACAACATTGTTAGCGATTAATTTTCCAGATATCAGAAATTTTCTTCAGTTGGTTTTTTGTGCTTTGCATTTTATATACCTTCTATTCCTGCTGCCAAGATATCATCAGACAAAGTTTTCGCTCTACCACTGATCGTTAAGGTTCTCGTAGGGGGAGGTATAAGCGGTATAGACACAACAAGAAGGGAAATTGTTATATCTCACTGTTTCTTTTTTTTTCTACAGAACTTCGGTAGGTTCATGGATATAGAATGTTGCCCCGAAGCGAAAAGCTCGGCATTTATCCTTTTCCAGGCAATAAAATATGATGTTGTGCTCGTGTTTCATTTTAACATCCACCTTCGCAATCATTCCTTTCGCCATCACATAAGTTCAAATTCAATCTCTTGCCTCGATTAGAAAATTTATCCAACAACCAAAGAGAGAGAAAGAAAAAAAACACTTAGACAGGGACGAAGGACGAAGAACAAGCAAAATTAATCGAATTAATATCGAAACAAATCAAGAGGAAAATTTCATAATAATTCACCCCAGGAGCAAGATAAAGTTTTTCTTCCTATTTCCGGAGCTTCCAGCTTGAACATTTAGATTGTTTTTTTGTTCCGTTCGCAAGTCTTGCGAAATCAGTTTCCATAGTAGAATTGTTAATTATTCCTTCTTTTTCCTTGCGTTATGGATGGTTGTTATGGGAAGCCCCAAGTCCCTTTTTTGCCTTGAGGATAGGAAAACCCATAAAGACTGATTTCACCTATACACATTCAGATATTAATCACCCCTTTTGCAAAGGACATTTGAGTTCGCAAATGACCACCCGCTCGAAAACAATAAAAGTCGACAAAAAAGCGTTTGAGCCACCCTTTTTTGTAGTCTGCATCTAACTGTTTCTACACTTGCACACAGACACATACCCACAGCACGCAGTCTAGTAATTAGTCAAACGAAAAACCCTTCGGTCGGTTAGACCAGAGCGACGACGTGAGCTAGGGCGTCATCAGGACTTTAGTATTATCTAAAAAGTGTGTGTTATGCTATAACAGCCCATTTAGACACATCGTAAAAGGGGTGGCTCGCCCGGAATTTCAATACTCGGACATTAGCTATACATATATGAATGTTAGGGTTTTGTGTATATTGGCAATTTTATCTCATCTACTTTTTGCAAAAGGACTCTGCTCTGACTAAGGCCAAAACCAAACCAACCAGACCACGTAGAAGCAATAGTCCTTTTCCGCAGTTGTAATTGACACGTCGTAAATCATTTGCTGATATTAAATCGATGATGCCACGCAAGAACAATGCCATGGAAGAAAGGAATGAATACGGACGGAAAGCGAATAATCACACTAAAGGAAGGACAAACAATTAAAAGAGAAAAGCAACATGACAAAAGCTTTTGGTGTTATGACGGTTTGTGCGTAGAATGGATTTATTAAATTAAGGATCTTAGTAGAGTGACAAAAAACACAAAGGAAAAATGTTTTTGGTGGTGTAAGGAGCTGCTTAAGGCCTTGAACAGACGATTTGCGAAGGTTGCAAGGTTTTCAATGCATTTCGATCTGAACAAACACAGAAAGAATGAATTTTGAACAATTTAATTCTCAGTTGGTACCTTTTTGATGGTAGAAGGAGAAGGAACAACTGTTCCCATCAACTAAAATCTTCTTAACTTTTTAAACTGCTCTTAAAAACTTTTAAAGCACGACCCTCTCAAACCCCATTCCCTAAATTTTGAATAACTCAAAACTCAACACGTACGATAACCTCCAGCCAGTACCTACTCCGATTCAGAAGATTAAATTTTACGATACAAAAAAAAGTCCCATAACAATAAGAATCTTGAACCGCTTTCTTACATGAAGAAAAATTAAACATTTCCGAAGGCAATGAAATAAAAAAAATTGTTGCATACTTTTCCCGTCTTAATATCACGGTGTATAGTGTACCCGCCAAGTTTAGTATGTAAAGTACAAAGCTGGAAGCAATTTCATTCGGAAAAAAATGAATCACTTTGGTATTATTGTTCGCACCGTACCCCACCTCTTTCATCCCCCTCCTCCACCTCCTTATTAACCAAATTGAATATTTTCATTTCCATTTTTCAAAAAAAGTTGCAAAAAAGTACCAACAATAATAACACTCATCATTCTCCATCCACTTAATTTTTGTGCGGCTCACGAATATTTTGAATTCTTCGAAGAAAGAAAAAAATTCCTCCATATCCTTAAGGATTACACAAAATCTTTACGAAAGTTCAATTTCAAGTGCACGCTACCAGAACAACGCACACTGAAACGAACTTTTTTCATACTCAACTCATGTACACGAAAAAGGTTAAACCTCCTGGTACTCGTAAAAGGGCGTTGCCACCCTTTTTTTCTCTCTTCCTTTTATTTATTTATGTACGAGGGGATGAGGGTCTTGCGCGTTTACAACTTTCATTCAAGCTCGAAGAATAAGAAAACACGTCTCAGTTGAAAAAATGTTTACCTTAAAATACATACTTTAACCTGTGCAGATGGAGGTTTTTGGGTCCTGTTTCATTTCGTGTTGTGTCGTCTCTTACCCACCCCCTCTGGTGACTCCTATTTTATTTTAGAATAAGCATTGTAACATGGCACAAGCTGAATCCAATTTAGAAAATGTATTCGAGACGTCTATAGACCAGTTTTTCTATGCTTGTACCTTTTTGGGGTTCCTAAAGAGACGTTGTGTTTTTTTTTCTTCATTGCCACAATCACCTAAGCATAGCGACGACGGCGACGAAGGATATCATTTTTTTGTTCGCTCCTTCAGACTCATTTTTCGTTGAGGTTGGGGGATAAAACTTTGACGCGAATCCCCATTGCCAATCATGAATATCTGAGGCCACAACATAACAACTGTCTTGGGGTAGCTGTCTGTTGGAAATCGTCCTGTTTTTTCTGCCTTCGCTTTGTTGAGGATTTTTTTTTACGCCCCGTGAGGGAGTTCTATTTTTAGTCCTGGATGAAAAAAAGGGATATTTTGGATATCCCAAAATGAAATCCTTAAAAGGTGTAGTTTAGCACTTGTCTGCACGATGCGAAACAGTTTTGTGGCGGTAAATTTTGGACAGGAAAAAAAACATAAAAACTTCTTCGACTGCCAGCCTTCAAGCCTCTAGTGAGTTGATTTGGGTTGTCCCCCATACTCTCGACTTTTACGAAAGTGAAAGGCACACGAAAAAGAAAAACAACAAATCTGAACTACAAAAAAAGGATATATGCACCCTCTACCCGCTTATAAAAAAAAACGCGGTTGGAAATTTGTTATGCATGACAGCGCATTTAGAGGGAGATTTATATTAGATACCCATAGATTTCGCCGGAGGACATGTCTACAATTGCATATGGGTGGGGATACACGGACGAATTTATTTCAAGGATAATAATGTCACACGTAGTTTGCTTTTTTTCGCAGTTTTTCATCCGTGATATATTTATTTATATTTTTTGGTTTAGAGTGACACATGTCATTCAAAAGAGAACCACGAAAAAGCTAAGAGCTTTGAAAAATTACTCGAAAGTTGATTTGGGGTCGTGTCAGAATGCATTCCTCAAAGTAATGGCACAATTAATCTTATAGCTGTTTTTTTTGTTTTTTCATTTTTATGGACATTGTGCATATGCTTAGAAGTTGGAGGGTTATAAAATGCTTAGAGCAATACCACAATTCACCAACAATCACAAACAATAAATAGCCAAAGGGATGCATAATGGTTGAGGGAATTGATCAACATTGAAGCTATTCATCCAAATTCAGAATTTCAGACGAGGGTTATTTTGCTAAAATAAAGAAAGTGGAAAACAGGGTGACCATGAAATTTTTAGCTCATGGCGTGACACTTGTTTTAAATACGAAAAGAGCGCTTGCAAATGGTCAATAATTTTTTTCTTGAATGTTGAGTATGATACCCCTGGTATAATGCCCTTGGTGGCACAGATCACCAGGACCAATGCTCCTGGTGGCACGGATCAGCAAGTACAATACCCCTGGTGTAACAGATCCGTAGATAATGACCCTGTTGGCACGGATCGGCACTAACCGTGGATCAGCAGGTACCACAGCCCCTGGTGGCAGTCAAAAACGGACGAAACAACTTCAATACAGAAACCTCTAACGCTGGTGGGGGGGAAATTCTGATTATGAAATAGTTGGACTGTTTCAGGCTTTTTCTTTGACCAATATTACTAATTGATACAAATGTATCATTCGGTAGTAGAAGTAGAGGCGATTTTAGCACTATCGTACTAGTCTACTCATAATATTTTCCGAAGGGAGTGAGTGTGAACTGTATGAAATGAAGTTCACTTCGGTATGGGAAAATAATACAAATAAAAAAAAGCATATGACTTCGTTACAATGCTGAGACGATCTGTAGAATAACACTTTATGTACGCACTCTGTAAATGCACTAAAAGCAAGCAAAAGAAAAGGGATAAAGTATTTGGTCTTAAACTTTTGCTTTACCTTGGCAATAGTGTACCGTGACCCGTGACAGAAAACGGCATGACACTTAATTGATTTCAAAACTGCGTAAACAGTAGCATTGAAATTACATATTTCCTTCTACTTTTTGGTTTGAAACTTTGAAAAATTGACTTTTAATGCGGACGGACGAAAGCATGACGAGGTCTATACGTGTAAATAGAGAACCCGAGAGACAAAGTGTTGAAAAACTATACTGGAAATTTTTCATAAATGGATGGTCCAAAAAAGGAAGTAACTATGAAAAGAAATGTGAGTGTCACCCTTTACAAGCAGAGCGAATGCCCTCGCGAAATAACAATGAAAGCAAGAGTATCCAATACCTAAAAAGTATCGCCACCAATTCATGTAACTTTACGCGTCAATGTTTGATGTCGTTCATGCTCCGATGATGGTGTTGCCAAGCAACAACAACAAAAACAACAACAAAAAAAAAGAAATGCAAACAGCTGAAAGCGAAGCTATAAAATAAATAAATATGTTTAAACAATTGCGAAGGAGTGAAAACTATTTTTTTAGATTCTCGCTGCGCTGCACTGTTTGAATGATGCAAAACAAAGGGCAACCATAACCTAGCGACCAACGACAAACACACGGCGGATGGAACAAACAAATAATGCAGTTTAGCGGTTGAGTAACATTTTTGCCCTGATGCTATAGACCAGACAGACTGTGGCACATAAACACACGTTTGGGGCTTCGACGGAACACATAAATGCATAGATATATCTCTATAGAGAGGGCAACAAAGTGACAAGTTTATTGGCCCAGACTGATGCAAACAGATTTTAGTGTTTTATTTTTTGCTTGATGCACATTGTGAATCTATCTCTCTATTAGTTAGTCTGACGGGTCATCCTCCTCTTATTGTTGGGGAGTGTAAATGACCGGATTTTCGGTGAGCAAATTGATGGCAAAGGCAGGCATGCACATAGAGGCACTAATGGATCGTTTCAATAAAATTTAATGGAGTTTCTTTTTTATTTAAAAATGTGACTTTTCTATCATAAACTAGTAAAGCAAGCCTTTTAAAGAGGACAGAATATGCATTTCCAATTAGTGCCAACATCGCCCACACAGCTCCCACTTCTTCAATGTCACAGAAGAAAGTTTAGCCCACAACCGCAATCTCTCGACTCTCGAGTCTAAACTGAACGCTATCTGCAATAATCTGTTCGGTCGTTTGCTCTACTTTTCTAGATCATAAGGACTTCCCATCAATTTTAAGACCCTGACAGCGCTGGCGATTAAATTATGAACTCATTTGCGCCCATGCAATTCTTGTCATCTGTCTCCAATGCCAAAATCGATCACATTTTTAATGCCACAGATGCAGAGATATTGAAAGGTATGACAGAAAGAGCGCCAAAGTGGTCGCATGAAAATGCTCAATTTTAAGGACCTCTATTGACGCCACTAATGAATGCATCGGTTCTGGTCTTGCGACACATCTTAATCGAATAAATGTCAACAAACTACTTTTTTGCTTTTAAATAAACCATTAACTGACCCTAATTAAGTGAACGTTTATATTCACTTTAAAAAAAATCGGGTGGCAGTGCAGTTAATTGCTTCGGGCGCATTGCCCCAGTTCTATACACAACACAAGGAATTTGGAATTCCTTTTTGAATCCTACTCTACGGTGTGTCGTCGCCTTTGTCGCCATACTCTTGTGTCGATGAAGTAGGAGTAGTCGTTGAAAGTGGGCGCCAGTCAAGTCAGTTAGAAAAAATTTACCAAACGCTTGTCGTTACTGTTTTTATTTTCTTGTCGTCCATTTATGAAGAATAATTTGAGTTCAGTGTTATTAACTTGTCGCCATAATGAAACACCAAAAGACCATAGCCAATCCTGTTTAGATGCAAATTTTTTGTTTTGTATCTAAATTGGTCGTTTTGGAAGCTTATTTTTGTTTTTATTTTTGTCGGTTGTTGGCTTTTTTGAGGTCGTTATTAAAGTTGCCTTGGGATCATGGAATGTAATAGTTTTTTAGGCAGTTTGGTGGAACGTAGTTTGGTTTTATAGCGCAGTTAATTGGTGTGTAAGGATACGTGTCGAATGTCGTTAGAATATCAGAAATCGTTGGAAAGACATTTGGACAGAAAGAAAATGGAATTGGGTTCACCATAAGAATCAAACAATATTTTCGTAAGAAAAGCAAGCATTGCCAAGTCTTTTCTTCGAATTTGACATAAATTTAAATGATTTTATCAATCAAGAAAGTATGAGTATGACTAAGTCAATCTCCATCAAATACAATCTTCAAAAACACCTTTTACATATTTCAAAACACCTCTGTGTTCATATATTTCACCTAAAGGCCATCACCGTAATCCAATTACTTTACGACATCTCCCCATTCTGTCCTGAAGGCAAAAATGTGTCTGACAGGCGTTTTTCATTTGTTTCCGAAAGGTGACCATCAGTTTTCTGTGTCTCTGTATATTCGAAGGCAATTTCGACAGCAAAAAAAATCCTCATTCCATTTCGAGAAAAAGTCCATATCCTTTCTGTGTGTCACTATGACCCAGCAAAAAGACAAAAAAAAAACATCCCAGCCAAAGTAGCAAGGCACTCAAGCCTATTACCTTCGTATATCTCTTCTAATGCACCCGCACGACCCTAGCTGTCAGTGTGGCTTGAATCTGCGATAAACGTTCCTCTGCGCCCCTGCAAACTCATTTCTTATTCGTATGCGGTTGGCTCTGTCCCGTACCACAACTCGTCATGGGGCGGCGGCGAACCACCCTCACCTTTACTTCGACTCTGGAGAAAACATCAGGATAAAGAAAACATACCAGATAGATTTTTTGGTTGCTGGTGGATGTGATAGGATTTCCTAAGCACCTTTAACGTTATGCTCATACGTTCGTAATATTGCTCCAATCTTTCCAAGACACGCAAAGCAGAAAGACGAAGATGCCGCCTCCACCACTGACAACATCGACGCATGGTACTGTCGGTTAGTTAAACGAACGGAACCCAAAACATATTTAGAGGATAAGACGCGATGGGAAAATCATATTAAAGACTCGAGGATGAGGGGGTGTCGATAAATATTTTTCCCGTAATGTCTTCATCTGGTTCCTTGCAAGTTCTCTTTGATGTTTCCCACTCTCTCGCAGAATAATAATCTATTATAACCGCAGGGTCCTTTTTGCGTTTGATCACAAGGACGACTCATGTGTCGGCTACAGCCAACAAAATCTGTGTCTAGTCTTCTTCCTTATCCATCTAACTAATTCGATTTGTGCAGCACTTTGAGTTACTTTAGTGAGACTGATGATTGAGTGATGTTTTTTTTGGGAAATTTCAATTTATTGAATGTGATTGAAAGGAAATATGTTGGGAAAATGGCACACTGATACTTCGAGTTCGTATTTGTGTACTCGTCTGCAGACTTATTCAAATTATTAAGACTCGAAGAAGAAGATATACTCTCTTGAAACTTGAAAGAAAAATTTAGAGTACTTTTCTAATCCTTCGAGTGTAGACCGTAACCAAGATAACCGACTAAAATCCGATTGAGACTTAATTATTTATATTTATTTTGGTTAAGTCCTCGGCTAAAAGGAGAAGAAAGGAAATAACACCCTTCTTATTGAAAGGGGGTGAGAACTGAATTCGGATTCTTGGCACGCTACAGTCCGACAATAGGACTCTTGTTATTGATCAATTTTAACCAGGAAATAGTTTCAAATCCGTTTGCATTCATTTATATTTAAAGGTGGCACAGGATGCTTGAAAATTAAAACAAAATAATTTATTTAAATCTTTGATTGGATTTGTGTGGTTGGTTCTTATTTTCCAGCCTCCAGAGTGCTTTGGTTTCGATTGATGCATAAGCAATCGAAGTGGAAATCCTTCGAAGGAACCTTTTTGCCGTGATGTACACTGGGAATACATAATCATGTTTTATTGATTGTCAATTAAGGATTCACTGGGGAGTTCTCATCTTTGGATAATATTGTCTGATGAAGTGCTGATTTCATTAAGATGAGAAAAGTATAAATGCATTATTTGTTGATTGAATTGAATGGGGGGATTGTACCTATTTGGTTTGGTTCAGGTGTTCTTTTGATGTAATCATAATTTGAAGTAAAATCTTGTGCCCTTAGGGTGTGTAATTAGCATGCCTAATACTCAAAGGAGTAAGAATGAGGACGCTCCATAAAATGTGTTGTTTGTCAGAAAATTTGCATTTTTTTACTTCGGGCAACTTCTGACGGGTTCCCTAGTATCTCTTCCAATGGGAATCTTGTGTGCATATTTATAAATTTTACTGAACTGCCTTAAACAGACTTATCTTGAATTGCTTTTGTTATATTTTACGTGGATGCGATTGTGGTTTAGATTCACAACTCAGCACACTATTGGACCCGATGAACATTGCTCTGTAAACATATCCTAAATCTAAGAAAATTTAACTTTTGCATTTTTCTCAAGTTAACTCAAAGATAATTTGGGCTTACAACACAATATGCCGATTAGAAGTTTCGGCAAACTTTTCCTCTACAAAATAGGCGCGTCTTAAAGTCTACAGTGTTCTCCTATTTTGTGAGGAAAACGTTTCAAGGGGTTCGATAGTATTTACATAATAGTTCTGCGTACTTGGTTTGTATAATTAGAATTTTAACATAAGTATACGGAAATAAATTGATAAAATTTAAATGAACAATCTATAAACATTAAAACAAATTTTCAACTAGCTGACCCTACTATCGCCTCACTTACTTTTCCTTGTACTTTTTTTACTATTGAACATTTTTGAATGAATGGTTTGGTGGTGCATGTGAAAACGATAGTTAGAGTTTGTTTTTTCTTTTCCGCTGAGTAATTAAACTTTGGACTCACAAAAGATGTTGTACTCTGCTCCATCGTACAACGCCTAAAATCAACTTGCGACTGAAAGTATTTATTTGGCTTGCATCTCTAAGTTTTCGGAAAAAAAAATAGTTTTCTTATTAAAAAAACATATGTAACGTGTTTTGAAGCCGAAATATCAGTCTCATAAATTATTTTTGCCATTTGTGCTTCGATGACAGAAGGAGATTGAAATTGGTTTTGAATTTTCATCTAAATGTTTTGTTTCTTATGAATCACTTCATTGCCTTTGATATTCCAAACAAATTTTAAAAAAGATTTCTAGAACCCCCAAGCAGGAAGGCCATATGAGTAACCGAACTCAGGTATTTTATGTTATAAAATGGTTTGAAACGCAACAAACCATATGATGCATGTAAAATTCGAACAACATCAAAATGAAAAATCAAAATAATTAAAATTTTAGGAACACAACATTCTAAACCAAGCCCATAAGCTCCAAATGCATAAACTTGTTTGCAATACCGACATGGTCACTTACATTGTAAACTGCCTACAAAAGGCACCGACTTCCGGGCTCTGCTTTTGTAAACCGAAAAACTAGACTTCTCATATGAATCTTTGATTTTAGGTAGGTTAAGTGGTTTAAGGATAGAAGATCCAAGTTTTCCTAATCCATTCAAACCCATTTTTCACATTCAAAATGAAAAATATTAGCTTGAGGCAACTTCCATGTAAGAACCAACATACCTACACCTACACACCTTTTCATTAGCAGAAACAATAAAGTAAGTTCTTACGTCAATGCCTACATTTCTATACATGCATTTCTAATATCAACATGTTTCTAGCTCATAAAACCAAAAGTTTTACCTTTTCTCGATTTCCAATGGTTTCGAGAATTTTACATTTTCATCTTATTTCTTGAGTTTTTGTTCTATAATTCGACATGCACAGTGGAGTCTTGTTAATTTTAAGGGCCGGCCCTTACCTTGTTAGCCCATTGTCCATATGTCGACTATTCAACAAGGAATATGTCTTTCTATAACTTTGGTTTTTATGGTAATTAATGCACCCGTAACTAGGTGAAGTCGAACTATTCGGAAAAGTCTTGAGGGAATTCGTATGAGTGTTTTCCTTTAGCTCTTGTGTACCTTGTTCAAATAAAAATAATTATAACGAACTTCATATTTACAAGAACACAAACAAAAAAATTATCCTTATCGTCCATGACTGTCCGTCGGTTTTCATAAATTGACAAGCTACATCATTTCAATAAGGGCTAAGGCCCTCTATTTATTGCTTTATCGACAATCTACCGCTCAGTTTTTATTTGTTATGAAAAATTGTAATGACCGACTCACACAGGGCATTTAATTGGATTTCATTCGATGGGGATTATCTAATGTATTTCGAGTGTGTTCGATTTCTGTAGCTTATACAAGTCCGGGTCTGTACTTGGCAGGGCCAATCATAAACCATGACATTCCCATATCTATCATTTGAAAAGTTTTCCATTTCCCGGCTGCCACTTCTCTCATATTTTTTCTTTTATTTTTCATTTCTCTATAAATCCCGAGGGCGAATTTGTGCTTGTGCGCCAGTGAATTGATTTAATTACTATATCACCACTCATTCTCCTTCTGCATCTGTCCCGTTTGGGGCCAGTGAATGCCTTTGATCTGAAATAATCAACACTCTTGTGGCTGATGAGATGTCCATGTCAGTCTGTAATTCTGAATTGAAATTCACTTTGTCAGAAAGAGAAAGAGAAATGAGTGAGGCAGAAAATGACAAGACGAATTGGAAGGAAAATCGGAAAAAATGTTGATAGCGCAGATAATGTATTTATGGATTTATGTCTTGACATCTGTCAATAAGGTTGGACTTGTGCTGTGATGAATGGCTACGATTATGTTGTTTGTTATTTTTTCTTGACAATACATTTAGTAGGGCGAGTTGGGGGTAAGAAAATTGTTTAAGAAGAAAGAATTAGTTTTTGTTTTAGCTTAAAATTTAAATATTATTGGAGGTCCCGAATGGACCACCGTTTTTCCAATTTGGGTTTTTAATAAAAATTTAAGGGACTGCAGCAAGTTAAACTTGGAAAAAAACGCCTAGTTAGCTATTATGTTTATTCGCAAACAATTTAGAAACTTTCACAATTTCATTTAATTCATAACGGGTCAAGAGATCTTCTGATATGTTTGGGAATATGCAATGAAGGTTGTAATCGTTTGATCAACAAAAAGGATTGGTATTTTATTGTAAACGTGTTGTAAATTTTGAATGTTAATATTTGGTATTTGAATGAACCCTTTTTGACCCTTTCCATGAAATCAAATAAAAATAATATTCTCATCTTTATATAATTTTTTGATATCTCCATTTTCCAATCTTTTATCTATTCAATTTGTATATTAACATATGAGTGTATCCTTTTCACAAAATTTTCCTAGAAAAAAAAAATGTTCCTTCGGTTGGACATTTGTGCATGAATAAACTATTTCAAAAATAAATTTCTTAAAGAAACTTTCTGCCAAGAATGTCCATTCTTATTTGTGTTTCCCTTTTACAAATCGAATTTTAACTTCAAAGAGTATCCTAGCAAGCATGCTTATGAAGTGAACGTATCTTTATTTATTCTCTTGAATATTATTCATAAATTTTATCTAAAATATGAAATATGGACGACACAACCAAATATACCCAAAAACGGATGTAAGTAAAGTAGTGCTACAGTAAAAGTAGAGAGTGAAAAAGAAAAAAACAGAACTAAACATAAAAGGACGATTTTATGCTCCGTTTCACATACGAAATGTCGTAAATTTGAGAATTTAGCATGCAACATCTAGACGGACGGTATTTTAATGTGTAAAGGAAATGAGAGGGAGGTTACACAGAAAAAAAAAGAAGAAGGACAAGAAGCGGGTGGCAGGTTTCCCATCGAACGTCAATGTAAAAATGTGTCTGTGCTTTGGTAATTTCAAATAAAGCTGCTTCTAACCATGTGCAAAACCATTGCCATTTCCATTACCTACTCTGTGAAATTTTCGGATCTTTCGGGCAAGAAAGGAGTTGAGAGATGGTGAATGGTGACCCTGTGTCTCGTGTTTTTCGTCCTTTGTAATACTCTCCCACTTTGGCCTGGTGTGTCTGAATATTATGGTCGTCCCGGGAATTCGAGGAAATATTTTCTCATTTAGTTCGTAATACATGCTATGAGTACTTCGTCTGGCTTACTATACAATTTTCTATAGACAAGTTTATAGTATGCTTTTCTACTCCTTGCCGAATGGACAGAGGACATGGGTTAAGAAAGATACTATACTTGGTTTATGTGAGGCTAACTAAGAGAAGAATTCGCATTCTTGTAGGAAAAATTAGAGTACTATAAACTCAGATTCAGATACTTCATAAATAGAGAAACTTGTAGGGCAGAAAAATAAACTCTATTTTGGTATGGTAATATTTGAAAATTGTATTTTTGTTATTACTCGTTTTTTTCTTCTAATAATATATATATCTTTGACATGTGTGTATTTTGTATCTGTTTGCAGTCGGCTCTCCATAAATCGAACTTCCTCATTTTCATTAATGATCTCTTGTCTGTAACTTCTAATCCAATAAATTGTTTCGCTGACGATAGTACCCTTAGCTTTTCATATTCGTTCCCAGACTCACATCTCACCTTTTCGGATGTGGATCTGCAACGGCTGAATATGATAAGCTCATTAAACTCTGACATAAACAGCATTGTACAATGGGGAATAAAAAACCGCGTAAAGTTTAATGCTTCGAAAACCCAATGCTGTCTTGTATCGTCAAAGCGAGGTATACCCCCTTTGCCACTGTCCATGGGTGGCACTTGCATCAATGAGACTGAACATCTTGGGATTCTCAGTATGTGCATCACTGACCACCTTTTGTGGAACGAGCACATTTGCGATATCGCCAAAAATGCCGCAAGATGTTTGGGTTTCTTAAGACAGTGCAAGAAATTTTTTTCTCCGTCTGATCTGGCTATTATCTATAAAACTTATATCCGTCCAAAGCTTGAGTACAACTCTCATCTCTGGGCTGGTGCTCCAGCTACATACTTCTACCTCTTGGATGGTATTCAAAAAAGAGCCCTACGAATGATCGGTGAGAGAGACATCGCTGCGTCATTCTAATCATTAGATCACCGTGCGTCGTAACGTTTCATGTCTCTCTTTATTCTTCCGTTACTTCTACGGTAAGTGCTCTAGTCTAGAGAAATAGCCAGTTGTATTCCTCCCCTCAAGCAATTCACCCGTAATACTCGCGCTTCTAGGAATGCCAATCAGTTTACCCTCGAGCCCAACTTCGGATATAGTCCGAAGAGAATCATTCTTTAGCCGTACTACGCGAATGTGGAACTCTCTTCCACACTCTGTCTTTCCCGATCATTGTAATTGTTCAGGAATTCAAGACCAATGCACACCGACACCTTCTTCCCAACCCCTTCCCTTCTTCCTAATGCACTCGCTGTGTCTCTGGCATAAAAACGGTATACAAAATCCCTTGAGTGGGTGCAAATTATATAAAAAAAAAACGGAATACCAAGATTAGTTTGAGTCAGCGGGATTGCTTGAGTTAGAGGAAGAAGAATCTCTAGTTAGAGCGTAAAAGTTCGAGCTTGCGAGTGCTTCGTTAGTTTAAATTAAAGGGAATGCACTGAAACTATTATTGACAGTTCTTTGATCGATCTTAATATCAGCTTATTTTATAGCACCTCTTTTGCTCAAATATGGTGTCAAGATCACTTGACGCTGTTCAAAACCACCGTAGGGTAGGTAGGTAGAAATGGCTGTCCTGCTTCGCGCAGGACACAATTAGCGCTGAGTGCGCCGTTTTGATACCATACCTCGTGAAATTCTGAATGGATTTGAAAATGGGCTATGGATGGTGCACGTTCCGCACGTGCAGTCCTATGTAAAATATAAAATGTAATTTTATTCTCCTACCCTACGGCCTATTATCTCATAGTACCATTTAGTGAGGGAGAAATAAGGGGGGAGGGGGTTAAAGCCACTTTGTGCTATTTAGGTATGAGATCAAATCTTTGATCTTGAATTATGAGAGTTCCTCAATACCGTTGAAGAATTCCTTACCCAAGTGGAGTGCTCTTTTCCTGGCCAGGGCCGGACAATGTCATAGAAAGTGTGGGACTGTTTCTTTTTCATCCCGGTTCTCACAACTACGGCAGAAAGAGTTATGTGGTATACCCAATTTTGCCGCATGCTTCCCTACAGGCCAATGCCCTGTGCAGGTAGCGACAATCCTGGCTATGTCATGCCTTGGTTTGGAAATTAAATTGATTGATTTTGGTTTGTTATAGGCGGGCCAGATTTTCCTGGATATAACGCAACTCGTTAAACTACTCCACCTATGATTTGCTTCTGATGTGTATTTGGTCAGGATATTGCCCTTCACAACTCCAAGAGGAGCATATACTCTCACTGCCAGAGAGTTGTGAAGGGCTGATTCTTGCCTAGCTAGCTCATCTGCCTTCTCATTACCCTCATAGCCCCTATGGTCCGGAATCCAGATAAGAGTAACGCTCATATCCAGTTCCTTTAGGGCCTCTTTCCATTGCTGGACCAGTTTAGAGGATGATAAAGCTGAATCAATGGCTTTAATAGCTGCCTGACTGTCTGTTAGTATAGCTACATTTTGGTTCTGACGGATAGTTTTAAGGGCTGTACAAGCTTCCCTTATCGCCAACAATTCTGCCTGGAACACGCTGGCAAAATCGGGAAGTCTATAGGTTTTTGAAATCTCAAGAAATTCACAGAAGACACCTGCACCAACACCGCATTCCATCTTCGAACCATCCGTGAAGATAATTGTGTCGAAGTCTTCTGTCACAACGCCTTCCTCCCAGTCGGTTCTTGACGGGAGCAAGACTCTAAACTTCTTTGAGGTGTCTAGGGTAGGGATGCAGTAATCGGTGGTTGTGGATAGGATGTCTGATGGTATCAGGCTTGTTTGGTTGCAGTGCCCGTAAGATCTAGGTTTCCAGCAGCCTATTTCTTTGAGTCTCAAGATACTGCAGGACACCTGATATTTGATAAAGAGGTCAATCGGAAGAAGGTCCATGATGACGTTGAGTGCATCCGTTGGACAGGACCTGATTGCCCCTGATATCCCTACGCAAGCATTTCTCTGCACCTTTGTAAGCTTGTTTAATATGTAGGCTTTGGTGAGAGCGGGCCACCACACAATGGAACCATAGACCAGTATCGGTCTTACAACCGCTGTGTATGTCCATTTTATCATTTTTGACTGGAGGCCCCACTTTTTGCCGAATGTTTTATTGCAGGCGTAGAAGGCGACACACGACTTTCTTACCCGCTCTTCGATGTTAAGCTTCCAGTTTAATTTGGTATCTAGTATTACGCCCAGATATTTAGCACTGGAAGACAATGATAGTGCTTGTCCGTTTAACCGAGGTAGAGTGAAGGGTGGTATCTTGGTTTTGGTGGTGAAAAGCATCAACTCGGTTTTGTTGCTGTTAACACCTAGTCCGCAGCTCGCAGCCCAGGTGCTTACTTTCTTCAAAGCCATATTAGTGATTTCACTGATCACGCTTGGAAATTTTTTTGAAACTAGAATGACCAAATCATCGGCGTACGCAACCGCTTTCACTCCACTACTCTCGAATTTCACCAGAATGCTGTTCATGACCAAAAGCCATAAGAGAGGAGACAATACACCTCCTTGTGGTGTTCCTCTGCTGGCATATTTGGTACACGTTGAATATCCTAACTTTGATTGAATCCTCCTGTTACTTAGCATGGATACTATCCACCTTCTAATGTAGTTCTCAACACCGAAGTCTGCAAGTGATTCAGCGAAGGATTCAGTTAGGACATTGTTGAAAGCTCCTTCTACGTCTAAGAAGCGTGGCTAGGGTATATTCCTTGAAATGAATCGTGTTTTCTATCGTTCTCACTACCTCGTGAAGGGCAGTCTCTGTAGATCTGCCCCTCATGTAGGCATGTTGCGAGTTAGATAGGGGACAACTACTCAGAATGCTCCTTATGTGAGATTCTACGATTCTCTCCAGGGTTTTAAGAAGAAAGGAAGTAAGGCTTATAGGTCGATAATCTTTGGCAGATTCATGCCCTCTTTTACCAATTTTTGGTAAGAAAACCACTCTTACCTGCCTCCAAGACATGGGGACATGGTTTAGTAAGAGGCAACCTTTAAAGATACTCTCGAGCCGTGGTACTACTAATTCAAGCTGATTTTGCAGCATTATAGGTAGTATTCCATCAGGGCCTGGAGATTTGTATGGCGAGAAGGTTTTAATAGCCCAGACTATATTTTCTCTAGTTATAAGGGCGTTTACCTGCTCTATGGAGGTTGGCATGTTGAAAGTCAGAAAGTCACCGTAAACATCACACTATCTTGGCATGGTGTTAAAAACGGGACCTTGAAGACTTTTAAAGAATTCTTTCTCTTCCGCCGATACAAACTTCTTAACGAGGCGAAACACTGTATAATTGTGACGGGCCGTATTCTCGCCCCAACGCTGGTATTGATGGTCCTCTTCACGACGAAAATGAACTTGAATTTCTCGTTGCGTAACTCTAGCTTTGTTGGGTGCTTTTTGCGGAGGAATGCAGTATTGCGTAAATTTCATTGATCCGAGTAACAACCTCTTGAATTGTATTAATATGGTAAACAGTTCAAAGTGTTATGTACAAAGTGTATGCTTGAGGCAATTAGGCAATCAGATCATTCCTAATAAGACACGTCAAAGATCCCCTGAGATTTGCGTCTAAGTTAAAAATTGGTTGATTTGAATATGTTTCATAGCAAAACTGACGGAAATAATTTATCGACCACTTCAACTTGTTTCTAAGATCTAACCAACGTCTCGAGAAATATCGCATTCACTCTGCAGTTTGTCTTAAACCAACAAACAATAAAACCAACGTCAATATTGATGTCCAGGTTAGAAACCTTTTCCGACATCGCTAATAAAATAAAACTTTGTTAACTTATGAGGCAATACCTACCTACCTTTTCAAAATAGTAAAAAAAAAAAACACTCCACACCTTTAACCTCCTCCTTATCATTCATCACAAGCCCATTTACAGAAAATACAATTACAAGTTACAAGAAAAGAAAAATCCAAAAAAAAAAACGATCATTACACAACTCTTCAGACGTAGTCTCACATTTCACAGAAACACAAAGCCAAAATTACTTCTTCAAGGCTTTTGTTCAAAAACAACATCTTCTAGTTTTCCCTTCCCTCTTCAACTAAAATTCAAAACCAAACTAACAAAAAAAGGGCTCGCAAACAATGTGTTGAATTCTTGAATTCCCTTCGAACCTTCGATTCGAAACTTTGATTGACACCTCTTCTCATACCATGTAATCAAACAAAGCGAATTAACTTTTCTAAAACGTCATTGGATTGCTCATTGGCCCCCTGAGATGCCATTTGTTCGAGATGTGCTTCAAATTCGATATCATACAGTCACTCAAAAAAACTATTGGATATGTTTCAGTTCTTCTAACTTAGGCAATTCCAGATGTCAAACAATTTATTTCCCTGTCCGGTTTGTCAGCTTGAACTTGCGCACCAATTAACCGTGAACCTTCGGCTTTTAAGTGGCTCGATGTTTGCTATGTGTAGAAACTGGAACCACTTAGATATTGAAAGAGTGTATATTGAAGACCGTGAAAAGTGTGGAAATAAAATGTCCGACATAAATTACCATGCTGCAACTAATTGCTTCAAAAGTGGCATGGCACAGCCTGAAGGCACGAATCGAACTTAACGATAAGGTGTACCAAGAAGTGTTGCAATTTAACTACTTCAATTCTAATAGCTGTCATTTTTCTCGCTTGAACTTGACAGCTTCGTAAAACTGGTTCTTTTGACAGATGACGGTATTTGGTGGAAAAACGTCACACCTGCAGCGGATGACACTTCGGCAGCATCGACATCACCACTGGACGGACGCAGAGGTGAAATTAACATTACTCTGTGTTAGCACTGTGCACGTCACCCATCATTCTGTTCTGATGATGACTGACATATCGCTGTCATAATTCTTTGCGCTTATCATCCAGCTCCAGAATCATCTGAATCTGAACAACAACGACAACGATGTGGATGCAACAACACTTGCGCCACAGTCACAGATTGATGTGGCGGCATTCTTGATATCTGCGACAAGCGACTGACATATGACACATAAGTGGCAGCCATGTCGTCACAGTCGGAGTAAACAAAGAAACAAAAAGAGTTCCTATGATGTTTGCCAGCAGCATCACCTTGACTTTGACTTGTCGCCTTGGTTCTGAATTCAACTGCTTGGTGCAAGCAAGAGTTGAGGGCAACACAATTTATCACCTTTTATGGAGCACAAATGAGTTTACTTGCCACATGTCGAGCAGGTTAGCAGTCAAAGTCAAACACACACACATACTCTATCTACTCAATGTGCAGCAGAAGCGCACAAGATCGTTTTTTGTTGCAACCCGAGTCTGGTCTGGACCGGATTTGGGATGATAGAAGAGATACATTTTTAGCTTGGAAGTGATAAAATCTGTTCATGCATTCTTGCAACTTGTGTGTGTGGAATTTCACGCGACTTGTATATAATTTCGTTTAAGCAGAAGTAAGTTACAACAAAAGCCAGCTCAAGGGCAGTTAAGTGGCTAGAAAAATATGGGAAACAACTTGTGATGGTAGTTAAAGGGCGGCTCGGTCAGAATTGTTTCCAACTTGGTGATGGGTTATGTTGTTGTTAAGTCGGATAAGAAAAAGATAGACGCTTGTTGGTTGTCATTTATAATTGCATGACATGTGCATTGTCATTGTATTGGTGGCTCTATAAGGTGTGGCAGGGAATTTCCTGGTACGGTGCCTAGTTTTTGTTGGAAATTTGGACTTGCGATTTACATGATAAAAAAAGCTGATGGTTGATGGAGATAAACGTGATTTCACAAAGTTGTTCGAATTAAATTTATGTTAATGTAATGAAACTTCTCCTTACGGTGTATGTCTGCTGACTCTACTTCTCCAAACGGCGGAATTCTAGTTTGATCATTTTTTTGTTTTGATTAAATTTCAGACAAAAACCCTCGTCAAAATTAAATTCATGCAACTGAATCCATGCGAACCATTTAACAAAAAACTAACTTACTCTTTCCTAAAACTTTTTTCACCTTTCAAAAATATTTGAAATTAATATTCATTGATGTCTGGGAACCCAGACAGCTCCGTCTGTCCATAAAACCAAAAAAAATAACTTTCAAATTTGAATACCAACCGAACTGATGGACCTGTAACAAGGATCAAAAAAGAGGCATTTGTGTTATTTTCTGTTTTTTCGGTGGCCAGGTGCATATTTTATGATAGATTGAGGTAGGATCTTTTCATATGGTTTTTGTGGCATGAATTCATTTTTTCAAACCAGACATCGTCGAATTTGTTTTGAAAAACAAGAATAGCAGACCAACCAGCCCGTAGAGAGATGAATGAATATTTGCAAGGAATTTATTACGAACGGTTATGTGATCCAAACCGCCAACCACTAACACCGTTTTCAAGCTGCAGGACATGAATTTTCCTACAATTTTTCTCTGTTTTTTTGTGTATCCTCAGTTCCAATCATTTTCAAACTTTCAATTGCATGCAAAAGAGAAGCGAGTTATATCTTCTTCATGTCAATGAAAGTCTTGTTTTTTTTCACTGTTTGCTTCCTTCCATCCAAAAACCATTCTAGCCGTGGCGAGGTGGAGCGTAAAGTTGAAGAGTTAGAGGAAAGAGGACTGTCTGATGCCAGTCCAAAAGCTGAGACGAGAGAAAATTGAAATGTCAATGCGAGATTGGTATGCCATCGTATTTCTATCGTACCACACAATCGTATTCTGACATTTGCAACATATCAAAATTGAAGAGGACTTATCACGTCGATTCTGATTAGATTTTCATTGATCTCCCTCTCGACACACACTATGGCGATGGCATATCAGTGGTGATGGAAGGGACTTTGCTGTACATATTTTGTGCAGGAAAAAAAAGTTATCGATTTTGTTTCGATATTTTTCTTCAGCAAAAACAGGATACGCACAAATGACTCCAGTTCCTGACGAATGAGGATGCGAAGATTTTTTTGCGAAACTAGTATAAAAACCAAGCTGGAGTGAAATTCGTCTTGTTGGGTATTTCAAAAATAATCTGACATGCAATAACGTAACCCGGACTGGGAGCGACACGCTACGGTAGCAGCGCGCGGTTGACACGAAGGACCGATGGAGGATTAGAGAGAAAAAGGAATGATTGACCATATTGATGGCCGTTGTCGTGGTCGGTTCAAGTGATTTCTTTGCTTCTGGAATATGGCAAGGATTAATTGCTCTTCATCTCACTCGGTCTCCTTTCCTTTCTCTTTCTATCCCAATGTGCCATGGATATTTCAATTAATTTAATCTAATTGATTGGGATTTGATGTTATAGTATGAACGCCGATGGAATAAATCTTCGTTTTCCATCTTTCCGTCATTGTTTGCTTAGTCTCTCTCTCCTTGTTCTCCCCTTTTGGCTCTGGTCGAACGCTTGTTCCAATTGAGTGGACAACCGATTTTATGGGAAATGGGGATTTTGCCTTTTCTTCTTTTATGTGGTCAATGAGGTAAAGATGTTCAAGGAGAATCGAAGTGGCATTGAAGTGATGATGGTAATGTATTTGATGTGAGAAAAACACTTCTTTACATGAATTTTGACGTCAACGGGGTTGTATGTAATTAAATTAACAACGACCGACATGACATGGTTCGCGAATTCTATTTCCATGCTTTTGAAGTGAAAAATAGTCTGTTGAACTTTCATTCGATAGTTTTTGAAGAATTTTTAAAGCAAGCAAAGTTGCACACAGGTTCTTAGTTAAATCGAAAATTTTTGTATTCAAAGCGGTCCAAGATATTATAAAGGGTTTTCCAATAAGAGGCGTTGTTTTGATATTCAAAGAAAAATGGCATTTTTTGAGATAAATGATCGGATGTTTATTTCATTATAAAGAGGATGGTATGCCGTTAATAATGAACACAACATCAGCCAGATGGCCGCCACGACCACGCTTACAGGACCATATCTTTTTCATGAAATTTTCCATAACCAAATCGCAAAGTGGCTGCCCTATGTCCTCGATAGCCTCACGAATTCCATCTTTGAGGTCTTGAATCGACGCTGGGCTGTTGGCATAAACCTTATCTTTCACGTGGCCCCAAAGGAAGAAGTCGCAAGGTGTTAAATCACAAGATCTCGGTGCCCAATTGTGATCATCTCTTCGAGAGATATCACGGTCCGGAAACTTTTCCCGTAAAAGATCGATGGTTTCATTGCTTGTGAATTTTGTAGTGAATTTTTATAGTGAATTTTAATAATTTCAATGCGTTGTTGAAGCGTGTATCGTTCCATTTTTATTAAAGGCGTAGTTTCTACTTGTCAAATGATAGCTTCAAAAGTGACAGCTACCGAAATAGCGGGCTATTCAAAATAACACCACTTATTGGAAAACCCTTTACATAAAATACATAGGACTGGAATAATTATTCGATAATGGTCCACTTAAAGTATTTTCGAATGGTATTGGCTTGTTGTTTCAGTAGGTCGATTATGAATGTGTAGGTACCGTAAGTTCCTCGAATCGTGTCGACAAACTTTTCTCACAGAACGCGAATTTTCGTAATACACCTCAGCAAAAATACTCATCATCAGTAGCCACTCGTGAACTATCAAAAAAGACAAAAAGAGAACTGTCCAGAGCCAGACCTACATAATATCGAGCCAAAGCATGGGTGCATGTCGAGCTGCCAATGCAACGCTTTAACGACCAATTCAATTTTAAAGCAGTTTTCTTACTCAACTGTTCAAGGCTAGTAAGTTCAACTGAAGACATTTTCTAATAAATCTCAAACGAAGCCGAAAAGCTACAAAATTTGCTCCACTAATCCAGACAAACCCCCTGCACACTGTTTGAAAACTCCATTAAATCCGAACGTACATATGTGCACACTTTCCGTTGTCAAAGTTAATACATTGAAATTCTATAAAAAAGGAAGAAATTTGGAGAAAAAAACTCACCATTTACAACAACAGCCAAGCAGCAGTACATCCAAAAAACCAATAAAACTTGGCTTAATCCAAGCGCAGGATATCCTTTCGATCGACTAGGACGACATCGAAGGACATGTACCCTCGTTAAATTCGACCGATGATATTGAGACATTTCCAAATCGTTTATCGCACAACACTTAACATTCGAATTTTTCCGCATTTTAAACTCTGTATAAAGGATTCCCGTCTTCAGACAGACGGAAAAAGGAATCGGGTTCTTTTTTTATATGTATGTAGAAACCGACGAAAATTCAACTGTGAACCGAATGACCGCTGATACCAGCCAAAGCAAGAAAAACGGCTAATGGCATCTTCGTATATTATCCTTATCCCAAAGCAAAACACTCAAAAAGTCTGTCTAGGTCTGAGAGCTGGGCTGCAATCCCCAATGATGATGGCAGAGAGATGTTCAATTATTTAGGTTACTTTCGTCCAAGTTGACCGTGACAGAGAATACGCGCGGTGCACTTGACGTCGGTCGCGTTGTGCAATTCCCAATAGGATGATATCCTTTTTGTAATTTCTCAACTTCAGAGGAACAATTTTTGTTGAATATTTTATAAGGACATGGCAGCGACGGCAAACGAAGTGACAGGGACGAAGACCATGATGGTGGATATAAAATAAACACACACTGGAAAGAGGTTAGCCTTGGCTTAAAGTATTCACACGCGACGAAATCAGACGATATCAGTTTCAAGACCACTACCGAGACGAAAATATACCGTGTCGCGTCGCGCTGTCGGAGGCGGGTGTCTGTTGGTGTTGGCTCAGACGACGACGACGTCTTGTAACCAACAACACATTACATAAATTCTAAGTTGAAATTTTTATGAGACTCTCAATTTATCATGTCCTTTGCTCTATTATATTGCGCCAAGTAGAGGATAAGTATATACTGAAACACCGACCAACGGAAGCTCTTTGCCACACCAGGATATTGTGCAGAAGTCCAAAACCGAAATATGCTATTTGACTGAAAAGGCAGCAGCGGGGAAACAGTGAATTCAATTGGGAAGGATCAGTTTTCTTTTCCAATATTATTTTTTGCTGTATCCTTTTTTTACAGTGGGTTTGTGTGTATTCCTTTTTGAAAGTCTCCAACACGTCTTGTGTGACTTTCGTTTTAAAAGGACACTCTCTCCGGTTCGGAAGTGCTACTTTTCTTTTAACTTTATGGCTGGTGTGGGAGGGTAATCTTGTATTCTGTTTGATGTCCTTGTATACACAACACTGTCTGAAAAGAGAGAAAGGAGAAAAAACATGATAAAAATATCGTAAACATGTCAACGGGAAATTTGTTGCGAAATTTTAATGGAACAAGAAAAAGTTTTTTGAGTGAGGCAAAAACAAAAAACACAAAGAATAAAATAATGTCCTTGGTCCTTGAACTATAAAATAAGATCTTCAGCACGAGAGAGCGACCAATTAATCCCTTATTCTTCTCTTTTTCGTCTTTTTTTGTTTGGAAATCGTTTTCATTATCTTGTTCAAGACTTTTTCTCGTCCGGTTCGGAATTTGGATCTTGAAATTGAGGGATAAGCAGTATTAAGGAGATAAGGGAAAAAGTTTCTTTAAATGTAATTTATAGGCTCGAGCTGTCAAGGCTTGTCTTTTGATAGATTAAGTGAACTCTCATTTTTCATTTTGTCCTTATCTGTTTTGTTAACTTTTCTTACTTCGTGGTCCCTACTTTCGGGGGTTTGGGTATCGTTTTTGGTACATAAAACGGTTTTATACAATTTTCAAGTTCATGTTGGAAAGAGCATCAAGATAGATGAAAGGATTTTTGATTAATTGAGTTATTTTGTTTTTCATTTTTTTTTTTGTCTGTCTAATGGTTGGTCGGAGGGTACATGAACGTCTGTGAGTGGTTTATCATCAAAAATTTAAGACTCTTTGAAACATTTTAATAGAAATGAGGTTGTTCTTGTTCATGTTTATGCTAAGTGGTGCACTTTATGTTCTTGGGAGAATTTATCAAAATAATGGACCTTTTTAGTTAATTACTTTTGCCATGTCGTTATCTGTTGATGTTGACAACTGATTTAATTTATTGAATATAATTTTGCTGGAAGCATCCTAACGGGAATTGGGTAGGTTCAAGGATTTGCAGGAAGTGGTTCATAAAATAGGCGGTCAGCTGAGTAGAATCAACACCTTCAACAGAGGGTTCTATAAGGCTATTCCGGCATTCAGGCTAGTAGGGTGAGGCTAAGTCCCTTCCAAGCAAAGTTAGGGCTGATAACCAAGTTCCGGATATGAAAGATTAAAACAAACGACGGCCCCGCCGAAAAGTCGAAAATGATTTAAGAATTTTCAAATAGAAAGCTCGATATAAGAAATGGGGTCTTGAAAGAAACAGAATGTGATATTAACTACAGCAGTCATCCAAGACACCATGTGCTCAAGGTAGGTTTCCCAGTCATGATTGCAGAAAGAAATTTAAATCTACTATCATCGGCTTCAAACTGGGTATCACCTGATGAAGTCACTCGTAACCAAATAGACCATGTTTTGATAGATTGCAATCACGTTTCGCGATAGAGCATATGAAAGAGTGGAATTAGTCATGAAACCAGAGGGCTGAGCGGACTCCGTCAATCCCTCCAACTATTTGATTGATGGTTTCAATTTGCAAAGCCAAACGAACATTCTTCAGTCTTTCAAAGTTTTTTTGATCGAAAAACCTTGCCATTACTTTAAAGCTTCTTCTGAATAGGACGATAGTCTAACCAATACTCCGAACCGCGTTCAAGAGAAAAGTCTTACGTCGAAAAGTTGGTCCGATTTTATTTCAAAGAGCTATGTCAAATCTACCGCGAAGCATCTTTGATGACAAAAACTAATCTTGGTAGACTCCGGTGGGCTGGACACTTAGCTTGTTTTAGCGCGAAAAGGAATCAACCCGGAAAACCGTTGGCCGTACAATTCATGCCATGCTAGAGAGATGGCGTATACTAGGATGCCCGAAAATTTTAGGTGCGAAACTAAATGGCGTCGGCCAACAATCTGTATGGATGGAAGAACTTGCCGAAGGAGATCTGGACCGGATCTTTACAAAGGCAGTAACTTCTTCGATGAAATACTGCAGTTTATACCGAGACAAACACAATGTATTAAACAAATCTGATCATAATTAGAGCACAAATTAGGAGTACCTACCCCTATTAAAGTGCCTTAAACTTAAAAAGAAAAGGTATAAATAAAATGATTGCAAACATTTGGAGAAGACAACTCCAGACAGCCTTCATATTATCCGCATAACCATGGAGCCATTTCATTCCAATTTAAAAGTGAGCTTCCGAAGAACAGAGGCGCCTAGTGATTCCCTTTTAATAGTCCAATCCCCAAAACTCATTGATTGATTGTAATCACAGGGCTTCTTTAAAGCATCAAACGATTCCATACCCTTTTCTTACTTTTGAACAACCGCGATTCCAAGAAACAATAAATCTCCGTCAAAATTAATAATTTTCTCAAAAAAACCAAAGAAGAATTATATCCACACCATCAAAAAGATTGCCATTCGGATATGAAATAATCTTTACTCCTTATGGATCATCCTAATTGGATTGCTGGTTTGTTACCCCATCATCTGCCTCCACCAAACCACTCCAGTCATCTTCTGAAATAATAATAAATCGATCGTTTTTGATGCACTCTATAATTTTCCAATATAAATATGAAGAGTCACGGTTTGGGGATATGACTTTTTGGGTTATTTTGTGGTTTGGCAATGGCACGTCTGTCTTGTCGAAAGGGTGAACAAAAAGTGTCTACTGTGTCTGCTCAAATAAAGGATCATCTCTGGATATGAAAAAACCAAAAAAAATATACCATTTTAAAAAGATTTCTTGACAGTAGAATAACACACTCAGACAATCCGAAACTCAGCTCAAACAGAATCTTTATTATTTATACAACGAGGATGAGCAGCAAGCGATGTTTGAACATCATGATGGAGAGGAACATTGGCGCTGTTCCAGCCAGCGACATCCAAATCCAAACCTCAAACAAAGAAAACACAAAAAGTCAAGAAAAAAGAAATATATCTCCATTCTTATACTTTAGTTGGTCCTCGGCATCAGTGGCGTAGATAGCTTTTCGCTATGGGAGGGGATGGATCTACTTCGCTCATTTTTACTTCCGACATCTATACTAATATATAAAGTTTGTTTGTTTTGTTTGAACGCGCTTATCTCAGAAACTACTGGTTCGAATTATAATTGAGTTGGATAGTCCATTCTCCAAAATTCGAGGAATCTTAGGCTTCATAACAAATTTAGTCTACGGCCAATAGGAGCGAAGAATCAGTGGAAAATGTGAAAAAAACGGAAAGATCTCAGAAACTGCTAAATCAAATTGAAAAACTCTTTTTTTGTGGAGAATAGTCCATTTATCAAGGAAGGCTTTAAGCTATACAAAGTTACGCTGCGAATAATAAGAGCAAAGCTTCAGTGAAAAGTCTTACTAAAGCGGGGAAAATAATACATATTTAAAGGCTTGGAGTTAAGAAGAATTTTGACTTAGGGAGAGTCGACTAATATACAATTTTAAAATAACTTTGCAACCAAATTCATGCGCATCATGCACAAGTCAAGACGCACCTCTGGGCCTCTGGCCGAAGCACGAAGGAGAGACGGACGAAGTCACGGGCAACTACTACAGGGTGCGGCACGAAAACTTGCTGATTTGTTTTTGGCGCCAAGCGGGGGGGGGGAGTGGTCGGATAGTGGTGGAGAGTGTCTCATTTTTTAGGGGACTTCCTGAATTTTCATCTGCACCGCAGTCAGTCGACATCATGCATTGGACGAAAGAGCAACGCGCATTTGCCTGCGAGGCTTACTTTTCCAACAGTCGTTCCATAATTTCCACTCAACGTGCAACAAAATCGCGTTCACGAAGCTCCTGCACCAAAGCCAATTTGTAAGGATGGAAATGAAAATCCTGGTGGAGAATTCGTCTCACAGTGCGATCAGATATGCCCAAAGCAACTGCATGTTTGCGCGCCGAACGCCGGGGAGATCGCAAGACAGAAACTCTCACCCTCTCAATGTTTTCCTCTGTTTGATTCTACGGTGTGCTGGATGGGATTTCGTCACGTTTCCGCTCTCCCTGAATGCTTTCACCCACGAAACAATCGACTGCCGGCCAGGAACGTGACCTGCGGGATGGATGTTGAAGCAAGTACGGAAAGCACGTTGAGTGGAAATTAGACTGTTGGAAAAGTAAGCCTCGCAGGCAAATGTGCGTTGCTCTTTCGTCCAATGCATGATGTCGACTGACTGCGGCGTAGATGAAACTTCAGGAAGTCCTCTAAAAAGTGAGACACTCTCCACCCACGTCCGACCACTCCCCCCCGCTTGGCGCCAAAAACAAATCAGCAAGTTTTCGTGCCGCACCCTGTAGTATAGAATATATGAGAAGTTTTGGATGTTTGTCTGTCTTTCTGTAAAAGTGTAAGCGCACCCAGCCTTAACCACTGGTCCGATTGACTTAAAACTTGAAAATTGAGGTCTCAGCGAATTCGCGTTGGTCTTCTTTTTATTTTATTATTATTTTTTTTTTTAAGATCAAAATTTAGGGAAGCCACCAAACAATTTTTTTTGCCAAAAACCAAAGGTATCAATTTTCTCAAATTTCTTTTTTTCTAAACTTCGTCCAAAACGCTAATGGGTAATAGCGCATTTTGCTTTCTGGTTTAAATGAATTAGTGTGAGTTATCGTTACCGTTAGGATTCGAGTTAACTTCACCGCAGTTATGCAAACATTTGTGTTCGTGTGGATGAGTGTGTTGCGTGTTTGGGGGCGGTTTCTTACACCAAATTAACAATGTAAAATACGGTGAGAAGAAATCTAAATAACTTTAAATTTTTGTGTCGGTGTGGGCTTTTGATGTGAAAAGCTGGATTTAAGCTCTTTTTCTTGCACGTTTACCTATTATCAATTGGTGAGAGACGTTAAAATATAGGTACTTTTTAAAAATCGATATAAAAAAGAAATTCAAAAAATTAGGTGATTTGCAGAAGTAATAATTTCTTTCAGATGAAGTAGACTTTGTGTTTTCCCCGTAGACTGTAGGTATAGAATGTACAATGCGTTTCTTTAACTTATTTGGCATGACTGGTTATGTTGAACAATTATGAATCCCAATGGGGGGGGGATATATCCCCCTGATCCCCCCCCTATCTACGCCACTGCTCGGCATGGCGTTTGGGTTGGTGTAGCGTGTCGTGGCGACGGATGTCTCTTTCGAGAAAGGTAAACAAAACCGAATTTGTTATTTTCTTGTTGCAACGTCTTCTTCGATGCAACCTTCGAAAATCTGGAGGGAAAGGGGAATTAAAAGATTTTGGAACAGCTGAAACACCAGACGTTCTAATGTGAAGGACTATCGAGTTTTTTCCCGTGAAAAAAATGAGACTGCTGTGGACAAAAAATTCTCCTTGGATGCCTACTATATGGCTAGCTGCTGCCGTGTCCGAGCCTTAGGCATGTTTGGACTTTTGATAAATGCGATAGTTATTACCGTTTTGGCATTCCGGACAAGTGTTTGTATCCACTTTCGCGGACAGTCAAATTGAACGCCAACGGGGCGCTTTTCGTCCAAAAAATAAAAAAAGATATACAAAAATCTCATTCCTCTTCCCCCGCTTCTGCTCTCAAGGGACGGATTCATTATGTGAACTGAATAATTTAATGAGCTAAAGAGGATTTTGGGTTGTGTTTCGGTTCCTTTTCTTTTTTTAATTTGGGATTGGGATTTGGATTCTCAGGCAAACCTTCGGGCGCTTTATAAATGAATGCATAATGAACGAAAGGAGTTTTTTTTTTTTTTTTGTCGGCGACGAAGGACTTTCAATGTTGAAGAAAGTTAAATATTTGTTCAATGTTTCGGGAATCACGAGTTTCTTTTTTTTAGTTCTCTTTTGTTGAAGAAGGATCGAAAGGATTATACCTACCTCGTGTGCACGCGTTATATTGACACTTTTAAGTGGAAAAGGCCGTGAGGTTCACAAGATTAATGTTTATTGATTTTGAGATGGTGAGATCGTTAAGACTTCAAAAAATTGCACCGCCAAGAGGCAATTTCGAACGTTAACTACCTGCATATTTGCATATAATGTGTGGTTGAAAGTGGCTCCTTTTATATTTTGTTTTTTTCGTATTCTTGAGTAGATTCTTGATACTCGGAAATGTGTTGAAAAGTTAATTGAAGGTGTTTTTGAGTTTGCAAAAAAAAAAATGCAAATATGATTAAGTAAGGATTTTTCAAACTATCGGAAAGATTTTTCGAGTATTTTTTAATTTTAAGGCAATTTTGTCGATAACCTTCATATCTACAAAGCCAGATTTTTGATCATTCCTTGAACAGCTGGGAATTTTTTTTTTTTTCGAACAAAATTGAATTCATTTTTTCAGCTTATTTCAAATTTTATGATACCATTCCTTTCAGCTTAAAATGTTAACTGCTTAGCTAATAAACTCCTCAAAATTGAAATCATTTTAAATTTTTGAGGGGCGCTCCTAAGTAGACTTAAAAACAGGAACTGTATCCAACTGCGTACTTCATTCAAAGTTCATTGTCATTCCTCATATTTCTTTCTTTTTTATAGTAAACTCGTAACTTCCAGAGGCATTAAACCACAATACGACCATATGTTAATCTCATCCAATCTAACTTCCAGCCATAAATGTTTCATTAACATTTCGGCCATAAAAAAAGTATCTTCATTTGCCAAAAAAAACATCGCATCGTCCATAAATCAACCTAAGGCCTCATCAAAAGTCCTTCCGCATTTTTTTCTGTCATCTTCGTTTCCTACAAAAAAAAGTCGAAATGAAAATATATTTTTACAGCTGTTTTAGCGACGGCGGCGTTATCTAACTGACAGGACATGGCTTCAATAAAAAATGATATCCCAAAAGTAAAATACCGCTTAAACACACCAACAAAAAAAGGCAAAAGTAAGGAAAAAGCGGCAATAAAAGATATACAACCTGAAAATCAGATAAAAGAAAAATGAAATGACTTGGAAGCTCCGCGGTTACCTATCGTAATAAAGCAGAAAGCCAACAGGAAGAGGAATTATCTGTGTCGCACTGCACGAAATGAAATCACATTTCATATTTCTGTATGACAGGATAAAAGGACTTAACTTACATGTATCCCCCCCTTCCACTTCTATCCATCTCAAAAAAAAAAAAAAATCGGCTCAAGTATTGTTTGGATTTGTTGTTGTTAGATTGCGACGCGTCGCGTTGTTGGTACCCTAATGTACGCGCTCCTTCCTTTGTCATTTATTTATTTTATTTTGGTTTTTGCACTTATGTTCCCCTTTCAAGAGTGTATGTTGAACATTTATACGACAACGGTCTATTGTTATGAGAAGATTCGAAAAATCAGATGAAGATTTCTTCACTCCGGGCTCTCCAATTTATTTCCCTTTTGGTCCCGTTTAGGTAGCCGCAGGAAGAAGTAAGGACTCGAGAAATCGAAAAAAAAAAAAACAAAACACTTATGTCACAAAAATTTTACTTTACTCCTGGCTTAATAGGCTGTCGGCTTGCGGGAGCTCTTGAGAACACCATCAGGAGTTTCTGCTTCCTCCTTCTTTTTTTCTGAAGACGGCGAACGTCATCAGCTAACCCAAAAGACCTCAGACCCAACCCAAAATACCTAATACAAAAAAACATACCTCCATTGCTACTCGAAGTCGTACCTTTGTCATTTTGATGAAGAGCACGGATAAGTAAGCGGACTCGCAAATCTTGTTGAGATACGCCTAATTTCTTTGCGTTGCGGTTGTATGGCGTGCGTATTCAATAGAGCGACTCAATATTCAAGACGTAGCCGTTCCGTATTGCTGACTCACTTCACTGACTCTGGCTGGGGCTTGTGGTACGTTTGTTAATGCAGCAGCACACGTGTAATCTCTTGAACGGATCTAATTCGTGTCCGAGTGTTGTTTTGTGTATTGGAAACGGGATGCCGCCTCGGACCGACCGTTCGTTCGTGTTCCTGTAGTAGTTTTTTGTTTAGCCTAATGTCAGTGAAATGAATTCATTTATGGGCATTGTTATCGCATAAGTAGCTGCTGCACGATTGTTCCTGCCACTGCTGTTGCTGGCTCCATATCTTAACGTTATACGCGCTCTTCTTGAGACAGTAAGAGCTGCCGGCTGCGCGTTATACCTAACTCCTCAAGAAGTTCTTTAGAATTTATCCGGAGGGGAGCCAACGCAGCCACCAGCAGTAACAAGTCTCACAAATGGAGTTGCAAATGTTTGTTTTGTGTCTTTTGTTTTTGTTTTTTTCCTTCGCATCTTGTTGCAAGATGAAGTCACCTCCAGTTGAAATTTATGTGTCTTAGATAAGATGTCGGCGCAACACAGGAGCTCAAACATGGTCAGGCCATTGTATTGTCTATAAACCTTGATATTTTTTTTACAAAATGAGAAATAGCATCTGCACAGTGAGGCGGGAGAAGTTAGGTACAAGACAATCAAACAGATATTTTTGTTTTATGCTTAATATTATTCACAATTATTTAGTTTTTCTAACTTTCACTTCTGTTCATAGAAACCTACTTGGACAACCTAGCCTAGCCTAGCCCGCCCAACCGAAAACAGCACAGCTGCTGGTCTATTTCTATAAAAGGACACTTAGTTTTAGCCTAATTGAATTTTCGAGTTCATGTCCATAGATGTCGAAGTTGGAACAACTGCATCTATTTGCAATGAATTGCGGTGAATTTCTCCAGTCGTATACAAAAATGTCTTAAAATTCGCTAACCGAACCTTGCTTAAAAATTTGGGTTCAAGTGATTTATTTTTGTTTTGTGAATTTAAGGGAAAACAAAAATGCATGCTAATGTACCTACTTGTATAGTATAATTCTTTTGTACGTATTTGTGACTTAACTCAATCTCAACTGCTGGACCGATTTTGATGAAAACACAAAACACTTCTAAAATTTGACATTTCAATTCAATTCAATTCAATTAAATTTGACATTTAGATCTCTGCCCCTAGAAAATGTAAAATCAAAATAATGATTTATTTTAAATCGATTGATTGATTTAGTAATTCGCTCACAATAACAAAGATTCGCCAATAGCCGATAGGAGTTTCTTGCATGACGATACCTAATTCACCGATGAAGCTGAAAATGTACCTACTATGTCGAGGACGGAGTTATGATTTTTTTATTATTTATTCCAAGTAAGCAGCATTCGTTCACGTTCTATATTATCTGTCAATCTTTTCCCATTTTCCACTTTTCCTTTCTCTCAGGTTTACAAGTGTCTCGAATACTAAATAACCCTTTTGTCTAAATTTTCTTAGGTATTTTTCAAAAAATTACACACAAATAAATTTCCCGCAACACACTTGAGTCAACATTTCAAACAAGCAAGTAAAACGCTTTCACTTTTTCTTTGAATTACTTCAATATTCTCCTCTGCGTGCGTCGATCTCAATAAACCCTTTACTGACTGCTAAAGTGGCAAATGCAAAGTGACATACCAGAACTCCTCCACAAGGTGTGGAAATAGCAATGTTTTAATTCACAGTCAATAGCAAAACGAATTAACATGCTGCACAAGTGATCGTATTTATAATGAATTCATCATCTGTCTTTTGTTTCCAGTTCCAAGGAGGTCTGAAGGTCTCTGATCCCGATCGTAGATAGTGGAAAATGAGCGGCATTTAAGACAGAACAAAGAAACAAACCACCAAAAAAACTAAGAAAAATAAATCGTCACCATTGACTGGAATTGACGGAAGGTGCGTCTCGTCTAATGATTGCCGTGTTCGTCGTCGTCGCCGGAAGGTGTCTTTGCGCGCTGTACACCAGCACCAGTGGCAAGACACGCAATAAATATCTAGGTACCCGAACGATGCACATTTCGGTAGCAACATGAGGCACGTTGTCTGTTTGTTGTATAGCTCTGACAACTGACAACCTAATCTAAGTGCATGTTTGCATCGTTTTTAAGAGTCTTCAAAAGATCACACTATTACACTCGTCTTGAATGTAGGAAAACAGGCATCTTGAATTCTCAAAAACACACAAACAGAATCAACATTTCTTTAAAGGAAAGGTGATCTATGGTGCGTTTACTTTCGAGTAATGGCTCAATGAGGATGTTTGCTTGTCACACGGCATAGAAATTTTAAGTTGACAACACACAAAACACCTTGTTTTTCTTCAGTTTGGTGGGAAATCTTTTGTGGATGTTGATATTTGTCGTTAACTTCCGGTTGGGGCATTTGAAAGAGGCATATTGTGTTTCTGTCTGTACGGTTTGATGAATTTCACCAGTTGCTGAGATTTTGCTGAAAATTTACAATGTTGTTTCTTCCATCTTGAGGTGGGTGAAATAAAATAGTCTAAGAGAACGTGATGCCCATCATTCATTCCACAATTATTCCCACAAGAAGTAAAACATGTCAAACAAACAAACAATTCCACCACATAACCCACAAATTCCCTTGCCGAGTCCCACAAATTGGCATTGATTACAATTTTGCCCTCTGTCTTGGCCTTAGCCTTGTTCTGTATAGTTTGTTGGTCTCACCTACTTTACGTCCCTATTCAATTGCAACAAATTGCTGACTTGTACCAACACCTGTACTTCAGATCTCTCTCTCTTCTGATGGTCTGTAATCGGGCCACAGACGTAGTCTGGCAAAACAAGCACACGAAAGCCAAAGCCAAGTTGTTCGGATTGTTTTGCGTTGAAATATTTACAACCGCAACACTCTCAACAAATTTGCTTCTTGTATTTGATTTCACTCTATTTCTATTTCTACTTCCCGCCAGGGCGATAAATTGTATTGTTTTTGTGGTTTTATCAATTCACGGAACAAGTTACAGGATAACTTATTTTATCCTGGAGGAGGTTTGTTTACAAGACCGCATGCATCATGGCCATTGCACTGAAAACTTTTTAAAGTTTTGAATTTTTTTTTGAAAAAATCCGCAATAATCGAATTTTTACCAAAAACGGATATCCTTGTGCGGCAAAAATGAAAACAAGAACCAAAGTTAAAACAATTCTTTACAATATGAATTGTTCATCAGTCAGTCAGTTGCTGGCTGAGTGCCATTGGCATTGGCATGCATAGCCGTTTCGTTACCACTGAAACCCACGACTCTGGCTTCCAAAGTCATTCAGATTAATCGAGATTCAAATGCGTTGAAAAAAACTTCGAGTGCTTTTTTTTATTTTCTAGCGCATCACATTCATATTCTGAAAATCCGTTTTGATTTTTATGGCAAACTGTTTTTTTGCTGATGCATGCAAAACTGTGTCAGGAATTTTCAACTGAACCGGAATTAGAGAGATATGACACTACCAGCGAACGCATGAAAAAGAGGATAGAATTGGCAGTGGGGGACGGATGGTAGATGGTGGCTTGAGGTTGGCCCTGGTTTAACTGGAGAAAAATGCTTTGAGTTTTTACGAGGTTGAATATTCGTGATAAATTGTCGAAGAATTTCAAGAGAGGAATGTAAAATTTCAGTTGAATGAACACATTCCAATTTTGTTGTTTTTTCATTTTCAACTTTTATTTCCATCTGGGAAAAGGGTTTTTATTATTTTTTTTTGCTTTTTTTGGGTATTCAAAATAGACAACTATAAAAGAGTGTTTTTAATTTGGGTTTTTTGCTTTTTGTTTTTTAAATGAAGATATTTTTCAGGATGAAAAAAAAACAAGGTCGGGATTTTTTGTTTCATTTGTGTGCGGTATTCGAATAATTTTGAAAATTAAATGAGAAAGCAGAAGGTTTCGTTTGAAATGAAATCATTTTTTCAAATGAAATTGAGATTAAACTGATTGAGTTCAAAGCAAAACATTTCGGAGGTCGAAATTTCGATCGAATTCCGAATTCTTACTTTTTTCGGCAGCATTTTTTGAGTAGGTAATATGGTTTCAAAAGAATTTCTGTTTTTTGGTCAAATCTGTTCAAAACCTATTTGTTTTTATTTCACTTCCAAAATGCATACTTATAACCCGAATTGAAGCCTCTAGAGACTATCAAGGAAATATCGTAGTAGACCCACAGTCAACACAGTCAATGCTGAGAATATGAAAAGACCACTTCTCCAAGCCTTATTACGGTGATGACGAATAAAATTCCGCAAATACAGAATGCAGACTATAAATTCCTCCCACCTCAGCCGGCCTGTCTGTCGAACTGTACAAAGCAGCTCATCTGAATGTTTTACTCGGAGGAAAAAACTCGAATAACGATTAGTATTCGAAAGAAAAGAACTCGAATGACGATTATTTTAATTCGAATGAAAAGAAATTGATTGACGATTATTTGAATTGGAATTAAAGAAACTCGAATGACGATTATTTGAATTGGAATGAAAGTAACTCGATATGCCCATCATAAGTTCGAAGCCCCGGCAACAACCGTCCATATCAGTTTGGCTTCATTCTACGTAGACCGATTTAACTTCAAGTTAGTAAGTACCTGGAATCCGCTATAAATTCAGACAACGAAAACAGCCATAAAATCAAACGAGGGATCACTCACAATCGCTACCCTGCTTCTTTGGGCTTAGAAGCCCAATTGAGTGCTAATTTATCTACCTTGACATTTTCGGATCGAAAATATTTTGAGCTGCTTCGAGAGGAAAATTCTTCGCATGATTTTTTATCCCTAGCCCAAAAAGAATAAGGTCCAATGAGTTCGAGGGTTGGGTCTTTAAAAGCGAATAGAAAATACTGCACCCTTAGAATCTTCAAATTCAACCCGGAGGGACGTCGAAGAAGAAAAACGCCAAGCCAGATGAAGTACTCAACTGGCAGAGGATCCAACCAACTAAACGTTTGAAACTGGAAACAGCTAGCTAGGGACCGAGCTGGCTGAAGCGCTTGTTGAATGAGACCTTGGTCCGACCTAGACTTTAGCGCCACCTTAAGTAAGTCGAGTTTCAAAAGAAGCAAAAAAATGCAAATAGATAATTCTTTAAATAATGTATATGATACCAGACCCCCAATGTTTAATTTTTATGAAAAGCTTGACTTAACCCATATTATATCTCCATTCCAAAAGAAAATCCGTATGCTTTGCTTGTTCAAATAAAGTTTTTATTTATATTTGCTTACGATTTATCTTTTATTGACAGCCCCAGGTGGCGGAGGTGGCAATAAAACGTTCCTTCAACTGGCTGGCGGCACCCACGGCGGCGCTGCGACGCTTAGACCATTACTCATACGAACAAGTACCTTCTTTTTTTCAACAACAAACAATTCTTATCTTTTTTATATTTTTGTTTTGATTTTACTATTTTGTTCATTTTGAACAAAAAAGTGTCAGAAATCTGGCACACCACAATGATTGAATACCACTTGAGGTCTTCTTCAACTCAAAATCGATTCGATTCATTCGGGGTTCTTCTTGTAACCTTCTCTAGCACTTGCAAACAATTCCAGTTTCAGTTGAGTGATAAGCCAACTTGAATGATAATTTATTTATTTTTCTCAAACACTCAAGATGATAAGGAAATTGAAGAGATGGCGCTTTGGCAGTGCCGCCGCCGGCCGCGCCGCAGCTCGTTGCCATCGGAACTAGACAGTGGAACGTTTTTAACAAAAAAAGAGATATTTGTTTTTTAAAACTGATCGATGGTGTCACGCCCGCTGGTTAACGTTTACAACGGCAATAATAATGGTAATGGGTTTTAAGTTAATTTTATTGGACATTTATTTTTCGAACAATAAAAATAAAAAGAAACACAAACGCCGACACGCCGCCCGCCGTCTTGAATTTTCCCTCAACCCTCCTGCTGATGGATTAAAAATGTAAACACCTTAGGGAGAAAGGTGACTGAGTTGCATTCGAATAATAAGCACACGTTCCGTTTTATGGATAAATATTTACTTTTAATTCCCTGGACGGAGACGAAACGAGGCAGGACTCGCTGTCTATGATGATAGCAAACGATGATGGTTTCTGTTTTCCATTTGCAACCAACGACGACGATGGACGAAGCAACAGGGAGAACATTTTTAATGTTGCAAATGTGTTCTTAATCATTCAATTATCGCGAGCGTAGAAATTAATTTGAAAATACGTTAAACCATAAAAAAAGAGAGAGACTCCAGCCGAGATATAATTAAATTACTCGAAGAAGCTATTACACACAAAGAGGCCGTTTAAGCTAAACGACCGACACCGTTCGTTTTTATAGGATTTAATATCGAAAAAGAAGGCTAATAGTGAATGCAATCCTGAATGTTGCTCGCCAATTTGCGGGATAAACCGTGTACGCTTTAAAATGAAATTAAATTAACAAACGATCAATGGAAGAGGCTTCTGGCATTGGCAATGCCAACGCTTGAGCATCATCATCATCAACATGTTGCAGACATAGGCGGCGCGGCGGTATATCGGTATCTACTTCTGTGATAAAATAAACATTTGCAGTTGATTGAGCTTATAAATTTATCTCCGGTTGGTTGGAGTTCATATATGTCTTTCACTTTGAGATGGTACAGAGAAGAAGAACTGGGGATAGAAAGGTGAATTTCACTAAGAAGCATATTGCGCAAGAGGAAAAGGATCATCTATCGATGATGATAGGATCAATATACAGATACAGAGTGGTCCATCTAGTGGTAATGAGTGGTGCCCAGCCCGAAATTTACGAGCACACTTCGAGCCTGGTAAGCCAAGTCTATTCAAAAAATGGGAGTAGACAATACTCTCCATCATCATCGAAAGGTGAGTGTAGAAGGAGGCTGTTGTATAGTCGACCGACGCGACGACGCGATGGTTCGAAACGAAAAAAACTGGAGAAATTCACAATTTTCCTTATCTGTGAGAAAATTGAAAATTCGCCAGGTCCGTCACGTCAGTTTGCTATTAAAACTTTACTAGTCTGACTTGTGGTTTAAGATTTATACCCATTCATTGTTCTTTGATGAGCCCTACGCACAACACAAACATTGGCAAAGACAAGCAAGAGCGACAGGGTTAGCACCGCACTAAATTAGAATTTTACACTATCCACATGCATGTAGTGTATCCAACGACACGGTCATTTAATTCAATTCTCCTGAATCACACATTTTTCAGAGGCCCAAAAGGCAGCATTCTTGCAAGAGACTAAAATGATGACGGAGCCCTAACTGATGACCAGGCGAAGCAAATTTACTTAATTAGCAACACGTTTGAAATTTTGTTGTTCGTCTTTCCTTTTTAGATTTATTTTTGCGCAAATGTATCTTTTACGAAATTATGTGATTCTTGATATCTACCGCCTGTGATCTGAGACTGAAGGAAGGTACATCAGGCGGGCCAATTCAGACAAGCCGGCTGCTGTTCTTTTGTGTGGATACGGATGGATATACAATTTGAAATATTTTGCAGAAGCATGCCCTCACGTTGGCGATGCAATGATACTGCTACTGCCTCGGCAACCGAGTCCGAAGAAAAGGAATCTTATTTGATTTTATCTGATGCTTTTTTTGCTTCTTAATTTTATTGCATCACTTTCTCATTCTGGAAATATTTATATTCGAGATATGGCAAAGAACGAAAAAAAAACAAAAGAACTTTTGGCATGGATACTTCAGATCTTTTGTCTTCTTGTGTGACAATTTGCTGTAGAGACAGAATGCTGCAGCAAATTATTGTAGCCAGCTATAGCTGCTTATGGGACAAGTGTTTTCACGTCCTTTTTTTTGTTTTTATACCCGATAGTGCCGCCTCGTCTCAATTTAACTCCAAGAACAGCAGTGGGACGCAGTTGGTGTCGGAGCTCGGCGAGTCCTGGAATGAAGACAATAATGTGGAATATAACGAGACCACGTAGCATATTACGAAATGGGATAAGTAGATGTTATTTGATTTTTATAATAATGACGGCATGGTATTTTGTATATCTGAAAGAGATTCAGGGACCAGGAGCGGATTTTTTCCAATTCTACAACATTTTTGGGAAATTTTGGTCAGAATAAGTTTGAAGAACAAAACAAAACTTTTCCCAATTTCTTAAACTTTGTAGCTGAGTTAAAGCATACAAAGTTCCCTCCTCATATGACAAACCCTCTTATTTACGGATGCCGAAAATGTTTTTTTTTTCTGTTTTGGGTTAGATTAAGTTTTTTTGGCAGAGCGTCAAATGTTCACTTAGAATGTTAATGCGGAAATAAATGCATTTGACACATCATTCTAAAAAGATTCCTTTTTTCATCCTCTTTTGCACTTTGTTGTGTCATTTAATCCTATTTGTTTAGTTTTGTGGAGATTTTTATTTGAAAGCCTCTTAGTGTCTTAGTTGTGCAGAGACATAAGAAAAATTGCAGCAGATGGAAGAGATACATCTAATTAGAGCAAATTCAAAGCAAAAAATGTGCACGACTCGGTCGTACGAACTTGCTTCCTGTATTCCCAATTATAAATCATAAAAAAAAACATTAAAAAAAAATCATAAATAAAAATTTAAATTGAAAAATGAACCACAAAAATGGATTCAATTGGAAAAAATTGATGTCGTATGATTTCTTAAGAAACTGTTGGTTTTTCAAATTTTTTTAATTTATTAAAAAAAAATTAAAAATTGAAAATGTACCTCGTAAATACATTTTATTCCAAAAATTTAAATGCCAAACAAATTTAAACCTAATTTTTGATTTATTGAATTTTTTTTAAGAAAATCGTCGGAGCCGTTTTTTTTTAAATTAATTTTTTTATATATAATTTTTTTCAAAAATGTCTTAAAATTAATTTGGGTATGCAGTATTCAAGAAAATGTAAATATAAATTTTATAATTAAATTTCGATTTTTAATATTGATCCGTTTTCCAGATACACAATTTTGAAAAAAAAGTTTTAAATATTTTTTTAAAAATCCAAAAAAAATTTTGAAATTTTTTTGAATACAAAATATTATTTAGATAATATATACGTACTTTCAAAAAAAAAATTACGCTGATCGAATTTTTATTTTTTGAGAAAATCTAATAACAAAAAACGGTTCTATGGGAGGTACCGTTTTGGAGCAATACAAAATTTTTTTTCTTACACAAAATACATGAGTGTTTAAAAAAATTAAATTCAAGGAAGTTTAAAAAAAATCGTAGGATCCGTTTTGGAGAAAATTAAAAGTTTTGGTTTTTTGCCATAAAAATCGTATGGTGGCTACCCTAAATTTTGATCTTAAAAAATAAATGAAACAACTGGGATATGAGTTTTTGCTCAAACCTCTAATTTTCAAGTTTGAAGTCAATCGGTCTAGTGGTTAAGGCAGTAGGTGCCTGTAAACTTCCCGACAGACAGACGGACGGAATCGCCGGACCCTTTTTTTTCGACTTCTCTATCATCGTAATGTCATATCTCATCATCATCTCAATTTTTTTTTTTTACGAATTCAATACTTGCCATATATTCTATATGTCGCAAGTAAAAAGGAAAAATTAAAATGCGGACTTCAAGGAAGAAAAAAATAAAACAGTTGATGACGGAAATTAAAGAGCAGTTTAACTTAATGCGCGTTTTTTTATAGGAGCTGCATTTAAATTCATTAATTAAGCGAACTCTTAGTTATCTAAGAGAAAAGTTTGTTTGGTATTTTCCTTTAAAGGTTTTAGGTGTGGTAACAAGATTAAATTAACTTTGCTTTCTTGACTCGATTTTTCCTGAAATATATTTCTCGTTAACTAAAGTCTTCAAAATGGTATGGAAAACTTCGAGCTGGTGAATAGATTTATTCTGACGAAATGTATGTCAACGGATTTGGAATGTAGAACATAATTTGAAGTTAAGGTCAATATATGTCGGCTAAGAGTCAAGCATATTTGCCAATTTAAAACACTTTATTTGATCACACAATTGCATGAGATTCAAGGAGAACGAAGTGTTTTTCCCTTGTTTAAAAAAAAAAAAATGTGTATCGTTCGGATTAAATTGCTAGTTCATATCTATCGAACTATCGATCTGAGAAGAACGGAAAGGTAGTACTGTTCATAAACTTTATGACAAAAGGGAAAGTGCGAAATTCGCTTGAAAATCTTGCATGACGATTTGAATTTTTTAATATTGACAGTCAAACTCATTGAACTAAGTACGACGGTGACTTTAAACTGAATTCCGACAAGCAATCGTTGACGTAAACATCACTTGAATCAAGAATTATTCAACTTCGTTCTCCTTGATTCTCATAATTTTAAGCCTCTTGAAATAAATGAAGTTGCTGTCTTAAACAGTGCCGTTGACAAAGTAAACAGCATTAAAAGCTATTAAACTTCTATATTTTTATAGAAAATTATTTTTCACAAAATATCTAATAATGAAGTCAGTAAAATTTAGTAACTTATAAACTTTAATGTTTTAAAACTGATGTTGTTGTTTACATAAACAATAAGTTGACTGAGGGTAGAACCCTGAGGCACACCGCATACCCAAGACAATCTGTAGAGCAATTTAATTTTTTTTTGAGATTTTACAATAGATTTTGACATCATTGACAGTTTAAAAAAGTCCAAGAAATGCAAAAAATTAAATTAATTTTAATCCTCTGCTACCCTTATCTCCTAAGGTCCAAACTCCTTACAATAACAATATTACAGTCTCCAAAACATCGCAACTGCAGTAAGTGAATCACAACCAAATTGAGTTTCGAGTACACTCAACTCCTTTGTCCTCTCCACAAGCCATAATAATTACCATGAATGACACCACACATCTTCAACATCATCTTGATTAAGCATCAAAATTGATTTTTGCTTCTTTTGACACTTGCATCAACAGTCCGTCATCTTAATTAACGTCAAAATGTGTTTTGTGTCTGCATTTAAGTATTATAAATAAAGAACACGGAGATGATCCAACCATATTCGAGCCCCAGCATCAGTGTCCCGATATAATTATTATCAGCATCGTATTTCGTTCCATCAAAGACCCACATACTCTGCTACACATACGATCCCATCTCCTATGTATAGAAATGGATCTCAAAGTAGTGCATTTTCAGATGGAAAACGATATTAACATGTTGACGGTCTGTTCATTGAATTTATGCTGCCCGCATTTATGGTAAATTGATACTTTGTCAGCGATTAGTCCGGTTGATATCCATCCGTCCGTCACATGGTTTGCCCTTGAATGTTGGTTGCGTTGCGTATATGCTTGACAACAAATCGTTCAATTAACGATTACGTTTTACATATGCAGATGCAAGGTTTTCATGGATTGTATTATGAGTAAGTAGTGGGCACATTCACATGATAAATAAGCAACAAGGTTGCCAATTTTAGGATATGTTGGTGGTTCTTATTTTCTGTGAATTTGCAATTTTGAGACAAGAAAATAGTTTGCAGTTTTAATCTTGAAAAGCACCAGCCCCAAATGTTCAATAATAGATTAACTTTTGTCTCTATCTTGGAGGGATTGATCATTGATCATAGTCTTTCGTTTTAGAGGTGACAAAGTGGGCAACAAATTGTCTCTTCCTTTTGAAATTCATAAGCCTTTTAACTCGTTTTCAGGATTTTAATATTGCATTCATTAAAATGTGCCCTAGGGCACATGGAATAATTAAATCAATGTCCGTCATAAAAGCAATCCAGCTTCGATAGAAATTCATAAAGCCATATCATATTTTGATCGCCATAAAACATAAATTCTCACTAATTGGCCTTTGCAGGCATCATACACATACACAAGGTACATATATCTAGATTATTGCCTGCAAACGTTAATTAAAATCAGTTTTGTATTTTCATACACAATTAAACAATGGTCAAAGCTCATAAACAACAAATAGGCGCCATTGCATTTTATAAACAAAAAAAAACTGAAATAAAAGAAACAAAACATTTCAAAAGAGTGTCACTTTGTCATGCTGTCGTGCATTTAATAAGCATTTTAGCAATGCAAAATTGTGGTACTCGTTCTCATAAAAAAATGATATCTGCTTATAGTGTTGACATGTAGGTACTGACTGCTTTTTGCTAGAGATCGGGAGGTCCACATCATATTAACACACATTTAATTGTAAGAACCAGTCTTAAAATGTTGCATAAAAACAGACTGGAGTCTGGTTAATAAAAGTTCATTTGGACAACAATTGATGTCGACTACTTACTTTGTAAATTTAAGAAAATTCAATGAGAAAAGTTCAAACTCGTTCGGGTCTTACCTGGAAAGAAAAATAAAATGAATTCTTGTTAGTTTTGTCTGTAAACATTGTAAATATTGTAAAAATAGAAAATATTAAAGTTGACATGATTCTTATTTTTAGATCAACAAAACCAAATTACTCGGTCTCACAAATGCAAAGTTGACAATTGTAAGAATTTGCTGTGATGTCACCCATTCGACTCGACAAGAAGTAAGTTTTGTATTATAGAAGAACGAAAAACTGCCAACGAAGTATGACGAGATACGAAAACCACTTTGGGATGTCACAGAAGTGTACGACTCTAGAACAAAGTGTATGCAAAAGGTAATGTTAGATAAGAGGCTTAAACGCATGAAATTTGATTTTAAAGCAGATTTTCGACACCCTTTAAAGTGCTTACATAAATTTGTCTCAAATTAAAGACAATTTGCAAAAAATAAATTCAATTTGTTCATAAAAATAAATTCCATTTGAACTTAATCCTTTAAGTCTAATCCTAACCGACATACACAAATATCTATCTACAAATTTAATGCACACGCCTCACAATGACCCTCTATTTGTCCTCTATTATAGGATATTTTATCCATCTACTTACCCTCCCCCTAAGCCTCGATCCCCCAAACTAAAATGCACTTGCCATCATTATTGACAATAGATACATCAATTTCTAATAACACTGTTTTGTGCTTGTGTGTCGAAAGGCGAAAAGGATACTGTTCCACACATTGAACTTTCTCACAAGCTCCTTCTCTCTCACTTCCAGTATCAAAACAACACAACTTAACAATGTGTAGCGGTAAGCTGCTTATTCCACTTGATTACTTTGCATACAAACACGCGACGACGCATTCGAGAGGCAACTCTATTTTCATATAGTACCTATAAACGGTTAGAAAGGAAAGTGCACTCTGAGTACACACAGATGTGTGCCTGTGCACACATGGTGGGACCCTTAAGATACCATTCAAGACCGACTGGCTTAAAGCTATAAAGATATCATTTGACGATATGACGAAGACGGACTATATATCCACCCAAAACAACACCGATCGATGGTTAGGGTTGCAGGGTTCATTTCCTTGACTGACAGGCTGTCTACTTGCCTTTAGGGCACCTTTTGATGGATTGCCTTGGCTTCAAATTTTTATTTGGATTATTGCTTCCAAAATAAGAAGCACGATTACCATTGCCGTCAAAAATATTTATATATGTAAAAGTAAAGGGGGAAAAGCCTAAATATCAATAAAAAGGGTGACAAATGTCTATCAGAGCAAAAGCCTCTACACAGTTTACATAAATAAAGGGGGCGCAATTTCATAGCACACGCACAAGTCCTAAAAGTCGACAAGAAAAAAAAAACAACAATATCGAATAAACAATACGAAAATCTTTAGGATCAAAAAGGCATTTCAAATCAAACGATCCATAACGAACAGTCAAAGAAAAACACTCAACCTACCCATGCAATGATGAACGTCGAACAAAAATAAACACCCACCCTGTGCATATAAGGCGCCCTCTACCCCATCGAAAATGCTCTGTTTGTAAAATTGTTAAGTTGTCTTAAATAGAAGAAAAAAAAAAGAAATACATTCGAGCCAATGTAACGGTTATTACTCGTTGACACATTATCGCCACTTTCTCAAGTGACAATTTCAATTGGTGCCGAATGAACACTTTTGTGTCTCCCAGACTGTGGGAGGAGTACAGAGACAAAAAAGTGAATGTTGCTGTTTATAGATATTGTATCTTTAACTTCCCATATGATGACTTTTTATTATATTTCTAAGGAAGGCAATTTTATCACCCAAACATTTCTCCTGCATGCAATTTTCCGTCTTTAAAGACACACAAAGAGACATAAAGACAAGACTCTACCCAATCGACCCTTTATTAGTTTTTTAGGCTTGTTATTGTGTATCTTTTGTGCCGATGTATCTTTAAGATAATTTTGTTTTATGTTATTGTTTGTTAACTTGTTTTTTGTCAATTGTCTGGTCGTGAGTTTTTTTCTGTGTCTTTCGTTTTGCAAATAGTTTTTGACACTTTTCAAAAGGAATTAATCTCAATCAGGAGTGAGAAAGGCAAACTGTCAAGATTTTATCTTATTTTATTTCCTCCTCTTTTTTTTGTCGTTTTATTAGTGTTTCGGGGTTTTTGTTTGCCTTGCCTTATCCTGTCTTTTGTTTTGCCGTTTGTTTGTTTTCTTTTTTTAAGCTTGAAGCCAGTTTTGTAGTGTGGAAAAGTTAAAAACAGAAAAAAAAAATAGAAAATCCCATTTCTGAATGACAGAATCGAGATGGAGTGATTAAGATTCATGTCTGTTTGAGATGGCTTAGTGCAAAAAAAGAGACAAATCGAAATGGGACACAAATCAATCGACAGAGGATTGAACCGATAAATTGACAGGCAATTAAGCCTAGAAAGTTATGTTGTTGTTGATTTGGCATACAGTTGAATTAAAGTTGGCGATGTTAAGCAGGATATTAGAATGAAGTGGTGCCAAAAATTAAGCAAATTTGAACAAATTTTTCATCTTTTTGTAAGAACTCATCAGTCATCACACACGGAGGAGAAATCATGGATATTGGCAATTTAGAAAAGAAACACGTTTTCCAAGTACATATGGCAGGAATTTGAAGTGAACGTGCTGACCTACACCTTCTCGTGGGGCCTCGTGGTTCTTGTCAATTTATTGCCATGAACTTGCGAACGTAGGCAGCTTTAGTCTAATGGAATTGGCGAATTGAAGCAGGAAGTATGATGAAGATCAATGCGATCCTTAACAGATACTATGCCTATCACATAGTAAAGAAGGAAATTACGATAAACGAGTACCGAATGTGGATAAACGCCAAGGAAGTTAGACAAAATGTTGGGTGTGTCCCTTGATTGGCTGGTTCATCCCTTCGATCAATGTGGATATACTTGACAGAGGATGAGTGGTGTCCCTCGTCCGCCAGTAGGATAAAAGCTGCAAAAAACAAAAAGATGTCACAAAAAAACAAAATATGTATAACTAATTGTTATACAAAGAAATATATGTGACCACCCCTCACCCAAAGGGAGAAGATAGGTATCGTATACCGATAGCTACATGTAAACTTTTGCTAAAAGAAGCAGCTTTAACGATAACAAACTATAGGTGGCACAATTTACCAACGTGCACAGCTGCAAAACTCATATGGCCTTCATTGGACTTAAAGCGCTCTAAAGACTTGTTATCTCAAAGCAGACTTCATATTAGCTCCCTGATAGGTGTCCTTACGGGACACTGTCTTATAGGCAGACACGCAATACGACTTGGTGTAGCCTCAAATGACTTCTGCAGGAGCTGTATGGATGAGGAAGAAGAGGAAACAATCTCTCACCTTCTCTGCACTTGCCCTGCTCTTTCAAGACGCAAACTTCATCTGGGAGAATACTTTTATGATAACCCCAGTGAACTAGCTAATAAGGATATCAAATACCTTCTTCGCTTTATAAAAAGCTCAAAATGGTTCGACTAGTAAGAAGTAATTCTCTAGATTCATGGTATCACAATGGGCCTTTTCCTTTGGCCTAAGTGTGTGGATTCTGAATCCACAGCCACTGTAACCTAACCTAACCTAACCCCTCACCCAGGGGCAATTGGGTACCGCGGGTAGTGAGATTGAGCACCTCACTAGTGGGATGGACCTTCGTGGGGGTTGTGGTTATCTGAGTTTGGCCTCAGCTGCTATTCGCAAATCACGGTAACGACTCTTCTTTCGGTAGTGAAAGTTGAGCGGTATCTGTGACCGGACAACGGCTCTTCTTTCGTGTGACTGAAGGTTAAGTGCAGTTCCGTGTGTTGCCTGAATAGTAGTCTAGAATCAAACCAAGATGAATAAGAGCTGGCACTAATTCAATTGGTACTGGTGTGAATCTAGATGCAGGGTACCCGCTTCTTTCTTTTGAAAGTTGAGGTGTGCTTTTGTATTCTGGTGGATCATCAGGAAGAGGTTTAGTGTCCTCTTAAATAAAACATAGTGACATTGCCGACTTCGGTTGGAAATTGTCACGCCGACAGTGTGGATAGGTCCACCGTCAGATAAGGCTTAATTGCTAGGTGCTGACGTTAAAATCTTTCTTACTTCTGTCATCACACACATCACCGTTTGATTCATACACCAAAAGAGGGGGGAAGTTCAAACTTCAAATATAATAAAGTTCTATACTTTGGTCGCAAACATAACCTTTTTCATCCAAATTCAATGTACCAAATCTCAAATAAGAGAATGCAATAGTGGTGTCCCTCAAGGTTCTATATTGGAGCAACAACTTTTCAACCTCTTTTTATCTGATTTCTCTCACTTCTATGTACTTGCTCTACGCATATTAAACTATAGTCATTTGTGAAATAGACAGAAATAGAGAGCGAGGACCGTATACGGCGAAAAAGTTCTACCAATCTGTCCACAGTATACATCTTACTGCACCTTCTGTAAGGACAAAAGTTGGAAATCTGATCACCCACATTACCCATAGCAAAGACCTCTTGGAGCGATAGAAAGTGCACCGTAACGGTCTATCAATTAAATGACGATTCCACCATTTCAAGATGACCACTAAGCATGAAATCAAAAAAGGTTGGCTAGAGGACAACTAAGTTTAAGTTGCCAATGATATTCAAGCCGAGAACTTTACAATTCTATTGGGAATTCGGCCTCTTAAATAAACTGACAGGACATTGTAGACTGACTTTGATGAGCGTTTGAAGGTAGTAGACCCAATTTTCATTTTTTCAATTCTGACTGGACCACGTATGTTAGAATCTACAAAATACAATGTATACATACATGATAGATTGATTCTGTGCCACTATTTGGCTAACTTCCTTCACAGTCAAACTTAGATTGACTCCAGAAGCACAGATTCTTGCTTTTATACAATTTTCACCTGACTTTTCAGACAAATTATTTCTTCATAGTTCATCGATCAATTTCAAGTGTATAAACAGAGTAAATAAGCACAAGTACTTTTCATCTATAACATACATATATCATATGTATAAAATAAATAACTCATAAACAGAAAATCTGTGAAAGCAATTTTGTATACTTTTTAAATTAAAAACAAAAATGTCATTCCTTCTCCACCCCGGAAAAACATAATGACTTTTTAATTAGTTTACCAATTAACATAACATTTTTGATACACAATCTCTGTCAATTATTTCATGTTCATCGAAAATGTTTTCCACACATCCACTTGAAATAAATATCAAAAATATGCCAAAAATAATAAGTTCCCACTTACTTAGTTTAAACACAAAACTGTTTATGAGTTCAAACCCCTCAAATTAAAATTAATTTTCCATATTTTCCAATGAAAAAAAAAAATCAACAACAGCGAACAAAAAACTAACACAAAATAAAATACGATTGTAATCAACCAAAATTTACCTGAAATTTATTTAATTGCAGGCTGAATGGGTTAACCCCAAACTAATGACTGGAACAAAAATTGCGGCTATCACCATATCTCATTTACAATAAATTATAATTTCTAGAATAGACTGAATGCTTCACAGTTTATTTGGACAAAACACAGAAAACAACATTAAAATAGTATATTTTAATGAAAATAGCAATTATTCGAAAATAATTATTCTTCAAAAGCGATGGCAAACGCCTTCCTTCGGGCATTTCAATATATCAATCGCGAGTAGGTAGGTCGCAACAATTGATGATGAGTGCAATTAAAAAAGAGAAATTGTGTGTCGAACATGAAATACAATTTTCATTGACCTCAGCTGCAAAATTGCAGATAAGTAGGCATGTAGGAAGGGGCAATGTTATAATTTCGCTCGCAAATCATTGAGTTCGATAAATTGTGCTGTGCTGAAATACTGAATGCAACGAGAGTGCAATTGCGAGATTAATAATGAACTTTTCCAAATGGAAAATTTGTGGCTGATGGCCTAAGGTCAAAATAAAAATCGAGATTGCATTCAATTAATGAAGGTATTTAATTAATATACATGTCTCGAAAACTTCATGAAAATTATTCTTCTCTGAAAAAAAAGAAAAAAAAACAATATATGGCAAAAAAAATTCGTTGTGCATTCGGTTGGTTGTGTCGGTTGGTATCCCAAGGATATGAGAAAGAAAAATGCACATTTTTGTGTTCCAGATACAAGTTCTGGTTGTGAATGCGTTCATTACGGGATAGCCTACGCATACTTTTATTAATTCGAAAGTCAGCTACAAAAAAAGTCGACGACAGAAAAAAAAATCTGAACCAATTTTTGATTATTTTTTGTTTGGGTTGAACGTTGTAAAAGACACGAGACTGCTTTTGTGTGGGTTTAAAGGTGCCTTATATGTAACGCAGATAATCGAAAATTACTGTTTTTTCAACACATACTCGTACATGTTCTCAAAATGTTTTTATTGTGAGCGAAGAGATAAATTTATTGGATTAATTGCGTTAAGGTCGAACGTGGATGTCAGGAAAAAAAAATACCAGGGCTGGTTGGACGTAAAACCGGTAGTGTGCACTTAAAGGCGCCCTATGTTGCAATAAAGTGCGTTTTTATTCGTTTCAAAATACATATTCTTCAATCTTCTTCTTGGCGCCCGAGATTAAAACTCACCGTTAAAACTCCGAACCTGACTTCAATTCCACAATAACAAATCGCCTGTAGGTGCATTTAATTACTCTGAAATACATTTTCATATTTTGCCTCAATTATCTGTTCTTTAACATTTTAATCATTATTTTAACCTCCCTTTTTTGTTTTCGTCCTCACTGATACCACGAATTGTTATTGAATTTATTTTTCTCTTGATGAATCTCATACCATGGATACTTGTTACTATCGGTAGCTTTTGATTTATTCCATAAAAGTGCTAAATCATTTTAATCTGACAGAATGATGACACAACCTGAACGAGAAATGCTTGAAAAATATACATCCGTTTTAAAAAATAAAATTTTAACTGAAATGAAAAACTTTTAATCAAAATAAAAGCACGATTCTTGTGGAAGTGAAGATAATAAGGTTTAATTAATTTAATGATAGGTAGTACTTTAATGAATATCTTTGCATACCATCACTGATGGAAAGTAGGTGACAGTGATGGTTATAAAAATACATAGATACCTACATATCTATTTGGTACTTTAATATTTTTTTTGTTATTCCTTTTTATCTGTTACGAAAAAAAATTTACAAAATTATAATTGTTCTGTCTATTAATGTCATTCTTCATCAGCAAAAAAGTGCTTTAAGCCCTGATGACTTATCAGGGATAATAAGATTTCAGTGGGAATGGATAAGTTCATTACTTTTGTTGTATTGCCCATAAACGAACTTTATTTTTGGATTTCGATCAAAGTAAGACGATATACAAGGCTTATTTTTGGAAACTAGTTTTGTTTTTGCTGTGGCAGACAAGTTTCAAGATCAAACTAGCCTCGAAAACCTTCAGGCTATAAATAGGGAGTGTCTTTAACAGTGAAGCGGGTGAAGCATAAAAGATGAAAACGACTTGAAGTTCTTGATTTTTTTGTTATTACACCCCGATTTTCATGAAAGAAATTCCATTAAAGAAGACATTTAAAGTTTTTAAACTGACAACAACGGCAACAGAACTTAACAAATGGCTTAGGCCTTAAAAATGCCCAAAACATTTATGCGTCCTCTGTTTAAATGTGTATTCTAATCATTTAATAATAATTGTAAGATTTTTCGCCAATTCTTGGTCAATTTGTTCTTGGTCATTCATTACATTACATTTCACAGTACTTCGCACATAAATGTGACGAACTACAGACATAGAGCAGCACTGGTGACTGAGACCATCGGCTGGGACAGAACAAGACATACAACAGAGAGAGACAGATAGACACATAGAAAGAAAGCACACATAACAGAAACCTACGTGGCTCAGAGGAGGAGACTTAGATTTGTATTGTCTCATGTTATCGCACAGGTGGCCTCAGATAAGCTGGCGATTTTTGTAGAAAAAGAATGCTGCTGAAGCTGGGTTTTGAACCCGTAGCATTCGGCTTAGCAATCCACTACTCTATCCTCTGAACCATGGCCACCTGCAAACTTGGTCATTCAATTGAATGAGAATCAAGGAGAACGAAGTTTTTCCTTTAAAGCAATAAAGTCTGTTTCGCTAGAGGAAAGGCATAATTTAGAATTTCGACACAATAGGAAAAGGAATAACCTCTTTTGAAGGATTTTCCATCTAAAAGCATTGTGCAGTCGTTAAATTTAGTGGTAATCATAAAAAATGTATGAACTAAAACACCCAGCAATAAATCTGTCAAATTTTGCAAAGAATTTACTGCAATTTAATATCATACAATAAATAAAGAGCAACCCTTATTTACTCTGCAAGCAACCAAGAAAAAAATAATAATAAAAACCATCAGAGATCATCCCAAACAGTCCTTAGTTCGCATACGGTATCAACATTAACCATCAAAAACGAAATCATAATCCATATTGTATTATTATTCAGCATACGAATTACCCGTATGACAGATAACATATTAATCCCCATCGAAAACACCACCAACTGCCAACTATCCCAATGATAATAATTAGAATTTTTACCCCTCAAACCGACCCTAGTTCACCTATTCAGTGGCGTAGATAGGGGGGGGATTAGGGGGATATATCCCCCCCCATTGGGATTCATAATTGTTCAACATAACTAAGTCATGCCAAATAAGTTAAAGAAACGCACTCTGAATGTTAGTACCTACTTCCTACGTGAATCAAGTCTTATTAGTACTCACAGGATTCCTAGAGGCATTGTAAATTGTACATTCTATACCTACAGTCTACGGGGAAAACACAAAGTCAACTTCATCTGAAAGAAATTATTACTTCGGCTAATCACCTAATATAGTTGCCCGTAGCTTAGTTGGTAAGTGCATTGACTGCTAAGCAGAACGTCGTTGGTTCGAGTACTCAGGCCAAGTTTTTCTTCATCTTTCACGGGCACTGCATCTTGCGAAGACCTGACAAATATTCCAAGAGTATCAATCTGTCATGAAAAAGTGCTCCTCAACTCTGCCGTTCGGAATCGGCATTAAATTGTAGGTTCTCTCAATTCTTCACACGCACTCAGAGAATTGTTGATGAGAGTAAGCCACTTAGGCATTGGCTCTTCAAGAGCTGTCGCGCCACTCTATTTATTTAATCACCTAATATTTTGAATTTCTTTCTTGTATCGATCTTTAAAAAGTTTATTTTTAACGTCTCTCACCAATTGATAATAATAGATAAACGTGCAAGAAAAAGAGCTTAACTCCAGCTTTCCACAAAAGCCCACACCGACACAAAAATTGAAAGTTATTTAAATTTCTTCTCACCGTGTGTCACATTGTTAATTTGGTGTAAGAAATCGCCCCAAACACGCAACACACACATCCATACGAACACAAATGTTCGCACAACTGTGGTGAAGTTAACGCGAATCCTAACGATAACGATAACTCACACTAATTCATTTTAACCAGAAAGCAAAATGCGCTATTACCCATTACATAAAGCATGCCTTACACAAGCGGCAGATTGACAATCATTCATCGTAATTTTGCGAGTTATTTGTACGAATTATTTGAAGTGGCTTTTTTTAAAATTAATTTTTTATATATATAATATTACGAAAATTTCCTAAAATTAAAGTATTCAAGAATATGTAAATTAACATTTTATTCGTGAATTTCGATTTTAAATATTGATCCGATTTCGAGGTATAGAATTTTGAAAAAAAGTTTATAAATGTTTTAAAAAAATACAAAAAAAATTTTAAAATTTGTTTGAAAATAAAATATTATTTGGGCAATTTAAACGTACTTTCAGAAAAAGAGGAGCTGATCAGGGTTTTGTTTTTCGAAAAAATCTAATAAGAAAAAAAAACGATTTTATGAGAGGTTTTGGAGGAAGTTTAAGAAAAATCGTTTTTGAGAAAATTGAAACTTTTAGTTTTTGGCCAAAACAAATTGTATGGTGCCTTCCCTAAATTCTGATCTTAAAAAAAATAAATAAAAAAAAGCACCAACGCGAATTTGCTCAAACCTTTAATTTTCAAGTTTTAAGTCAATCGGACCAGTGGTTAAGGCTGCAGGTGCGTTTACAGAAAGACAGACAAACACTCAAAACTTTTCATATATTCTATACTAGCACTCTAGCAGTTGCCCGCGAATTCGTCCGTCTCTCCCTCGTGCTCCGGCCAGAGGTGCGTCTTGACTTGTGCATCATGCGCGGGAATTCGGTTGCGAAGTTATTTTAAAATTGTATATTAGTCGACTCTCCCTAAGTCAAAATTCTTCTTAACTCGAAGCCTTCAAATATGTATTTTTTCCCCGTTTTAGTAAGACTTTTCACTGAAGCTCTGCTCTTATTATTCGCACCGTAACTCTGTATAGCTTAAAGCCTTCCTCGATAAATGGATTATTCAACACAAAAAGAATTTTTCAATTTGATTTAGCAGTTCCTGAGATTAGCGCATTCACACAAACAAAAAAATTAATGCTTTCTTGCCGTTTTTTCACAGTTTCCACTGATTCTTCGCTCCTATTGGTCGTAGCTTAATGCTATGTAGTTTTAAACCTTCCTCAATTAATGGACTATCCAACTCAATTACAATTCGAACCAGTAGTTTCTGAGATAAGCGTGTTCAAACAAACAAACAAACAAACTCTTCAGCTTTATATATTAGTATAGATGTCGGAAGTAAAAATGAGCGAACTAGATCTATCCCCCCCCATAGCGAAAAGCTATCTACGCCACTGCACCTATTCACTGCGTCACAAGCAAAACCACAAAATTAGAGATAACAGACATTGATTGTAATCGGAATTAAAAGGATGCCATTGCCATTGAATGAGAAATAGAAAAAATGAAATGGAAAAATCCTTTAGGCTAAACGCCAGACACCGACTGCCGTATAAAGACCGGATAAACAGCTGTCCCAGCATGAAAAAGGCGTTTTCGTTGCGTTGCAAACGGAACAAATGAAAGATGAAAGGAAAAAAAATGAAATAATAATTCACCATGAGCTATCTCTGAATAGGACCATATGTCAACCATTTTGGTTCCTTTTTTCCAGGGCAATGCCCGAAATCCTATTGTTTTCGATTCTCGAAATCAATGGTGAATAAAAATATGCGGGATTGAATCGAAACAAAATATAAACAAAACATTGCTGGAACAAAAAGATATTTCATTTCAGATTAGATTAAGGATAATCCGTTCAAATGAAATTAGGAAATGGATAATACGAACATCCGTTCGTTGAAACACTCCGTTGAACTCAGATGGACGGTTTAAAAATTGTTTGGTCATAATCGAACATCCTTTTGCTATAAGAAAACGATGAATATGCAAATTGGGAAATAAGTTTCGAATATTCTATTGCTTAAATAATTGTTGACCCTTGTATCTGACCTTTTTCGATTTGCTTCTAAATTTGCAGATATATGTTTAAAAATGCTGGTCAATGAATCAAGGTCGCAATCAACCGTCAAGGAGTGTAAGAGGGCAGTTGGGTGTAAAATTCGTAGTAGAACCTTTCTGTTTAGTTTTAGGTTTTGTTGTCGTATTTATAAAATTTGAGGGAGAATTGTTTAGAAGGGAAAGCAAAAAAAAGTCCAAATGAATGGTTTATTAAGTTTTCAGTTCCACACAGGAAATGCGGGGGTGATAAACCTTAAAAGGATCTCCGCCTCTAAATCGCAAATTGCAAATTGATTTGGTTACGCATTTTTCCAAGATGGGATTTCCGTTTTTTTCTTTTTTTCTTTTGTGCTGGTGCATTAACACAATAAGGCAAATCTCAACTGGGAAATGGTTTGGGGTTTGGAATTGGATGCACGAGGGAGGTCGGCCGGTGAGTTGCTGGGCTGAAAGACAAACCCCTGTCTCATTCCGGTTTGCATGATTTCATCTTCTTAAGTTGAATTACAAATAACCCACCAGGGGATGACGGAGCAAAAAGTAAATATTGGATTGGTTTATTTTTAGTCACAGCTCTCAGCTCGTCTACAGAGGGTTTGGGTTGGTGGTGATGGCGGGTGCCCACAAAAAATTAAGGAACGAAGAAAGCTCAGTGGAATGAAATGAAATGAAATGAAAGAAGAATAATATGAAATGAATGCCTGCAAGCATTTTAACAGATATTTTTTTTTTGTGTGATTTCAGATTATGGGGTTGACACTTTCATTATTATTTCCTTTCAACTCCCCCAAAGCTTACCCCAGAGGTCTTTTAATATCACCCTCGCTCTCATATTTTGTGTGTTTTTTTTTTTAAGAAGAAAAATCTTTTGTTGCTTAGGAAATTTGGATTTTGCTGGAATTTTTCCGTGTGCTGCTTTAAACATTTGTTTAAAGGTCGCAATTCTTTCAGTGCAACAGTGGATGTGAAATGTTTACTACCCGTCTTCAAATTTCTACTTGTTCATTTAAATTGGAACGTAAGTGTTTAAAGTAAATTCCTTTTAAAAAAAAGTACCTAAACTGGTATAACTGGCCAGAATTTGTATATAACATCTCTGTGGGATGAAAACAAAATGTGAAAAATCCGTCTACCGCCACACCCATTTCTATCTTCCTTAAAGCTAGTTCTAATGCTGCAAATTTATGACACTCTTATTTAAAAAAAAATATTTACATATTATAAACTGGTATAACACCTTAAAAGAAGACTTTTTTGCTATACTTTCAACAATTTGTAAAGTTAAATATTTTTTTTATAAATCGTGTTCTATCTTAGCCTTGAAGCACTGTATCAATATTTAGGTACGTGAAATATTTTTTGTTAAACATAAAAGAATGTTGGAATAATTTTATCAGCCACTGTGGTTGTATTATTGAGGAACGCAACCCTCTTACGCACACGGGAGTACTTATTTTTTTTTATTTTGATTTTTATGAATCCAAAGGTAAGGTTATATGTTTGATGATTGGCATTGTATGTTTTGTTGTTGGCTTTTCCATACATGCGACATGAGGCTTCTTCTATTATTCCAGAAACATCCCTCTTCTAAGCGTGCTTCATCGGCACCGTCACCATCGTCATTGCTTCTTTTTTCTTTCTTTCTTTCTTCTAATGCGATTTTCTTCCGTAGAAAATTACACTTTCATAGGCGTATTGTGACAGGTAAAAGCCATTAAAAGACGAGGGTGCTGAAATATTTAGCCCCCTTATCCATATTTCTCTTATTTCAACAAATAAAATCCACATACTAATCCCATGGATAACCCGATGCCAAACAAAAAAACGTGTGTAAGATTTGCCAAAAATATACAAACGCCCACAAGCCACACTGTCGGAGTGTGTGTATTTGTATCATTTGAAGGAACAAGAAGAATCAAGATAATATTCATTAAATTTTGTGGTCAGTAAAAATAACATCATACCGCTTGCTTCTTTTCCTTTAGCACAAGAGTCTGGATAATAGAGAAGAGAATAAAATGAGAAGCTTAAAACCAAATACATATCTCGAATAGGTAGGTATAGAAGGCATTCATGAGGACTGTTAAGGCTTTATGAAAAGTCCTGACTACAGTTGTTATAATATTACAATGAAAGGTTTTACTCTAGTGTCGATTTTGTAATGGAATTTGGCATTAAAGCTATACAATGCGGTGTGCTCGGACAGAATTTTGTGAAGGAATTTTAGTGTGAAGGACCATAAAATCGTTTATTGTATGGAACCGGACGGACATGGTTACTATTGTCCATGAGTTTTATTAGACGTAACCATTGTCAACGAGGCCTTAAGGTATAGAGGAGTGACATTGTACGTGTAGAATTCTTTTCGAGTTTTAAGGGGATATCTTGTTCTTGTAGCATTCCTTAACAACTGGGGTCTCTGATTCGAATGAGATGGAATTATTTTTTCCAATTATTTTAATCTCCCTTAAAACATAGAGACAGAGGCACTTTCGAAAACATGTTGGTATTGTTGTGGAGGGAAGGCGTATGGAATAATCAGAGTTGATAACTTCTTGTTTTGTTTTTTTTTCCTGTTTTTATTGATATTTGAAGCTAACTGGATCTTAGATTCTGATTATATGGGATATTTTTGAGATCAGTATTGTTTTTTTCCACATTATTATGATGATAATGATAATAGTGCGACAAAAAGCGAAGATGTTGACTGAGTCGACAAAAAAAAACATAATGGCCTTATAATGGCCGGTCCATTCGGCCGCCTAGACTTCGACACCGACTTCTATTGAACATTGTTTGCGCAGCAAGTCTGTGCAGACTTAAGTCAATATGATTTTATGCATGATTAAATGCAAGCCTGTACGCACAAAAATCTGGAAATCTGTGTCGTGTGGACCATTATGGCCGGTCCATACGACACACACTTTTTAACCAACTTCTATTGAATTTCGTCTGCGCAGCAAGTCTGTGCAGACTTATGATACCAGCTTCTATTGAATTTTGTCTGCGCAGCAAGTCTCTGCACGCACGATAATGATGGGTCCATACGACATAGAATTACAGATTTTTGTCTGTACAGACTTGAAAGCTTGAAAGTTAAGTTAAATAATCATCCAACAAAGTTTTGTTTGTAAACAATTTTTACAAAAACTTTTTTAAGTCAACACGCAGATAAAGTATGCAAAGTGTACGCCAGTAAGAATTGAATGCGCCTTTAAGGATCATATCAAACAATTTTGCACCCAACAGCCAACACTATGTTTTTAATCTTTTTGTGTAGATCTCCTTTTGTTCATTAATATTTGTTCTTTAAACAAAATTTACATCAGAAGCAAATGTTTTTAGGTCGATACTCCCGTATTGCTGAATGCATTACCACCAATTACTTCTCTCACCTCAAAACTCAAAACAGATAAAAAAAAACGAGTAGCAAATGTTAAATATCATTCCCCACAAAGTATATACTTCCAATCTCTTAAAGACACAAATCTCATCAAAATTATAACTAAACCAACAAAAAGACTTAAATACATATTTCATAAAGTGTATCTTTTTTTAATCTCTGCCACCGACCGACTGACAAAGCCAGATAACCCGCCCTATTGTTAAACTCGCTCACCCAAAGCCTCTGAAGTAGAAGAGAGGACCTGAATTCAAACCCAAGGAACCATTGTGTTATCTTCTCCATGTCTGTAGCTTGTCTGTAGATATTCTTTTCTTATAGTACCTACATTTTTTGTAGAAGGAACCTACATAAAATATGAAAGCGAAAAAATGGAAGAAAAACACATTTTTTTTTGTATATTAATAAACCCTATTCTAAGTAGGTGCCATGATGTTACTCGGGCCTGACTACAATCAGTTTATTGTGACTTCATTGTTCACGGCTCGGCTGTGTGTGAGTGTATTTGTGAGAAAAATAGAATAGAAGCTTGAACGCTAATGCCCTCCGTCTAAGGTGTGTCAGGAGGTTAACTGGGCTAACAAAAATAAAACACTCCACAGGGTATTCCGTTCGAAGAGATGATGATTATGAACTTCAAGTCGAGAAGTGGGTACCGACTTTTCAAATTGGGCTGTTGTAGCACATCTTCGCCAATTGTTGTAGTAATCGTTTGACATATTCTCTATTCTCCTGATTTTTCAAACTTTGAATGAAATTCCAATCACGTTCGTTCCATTATTAATCAGAATCACGAAACTTGTGTTTTTTTTCTCTTTTGATGTTGTTGTTGTAAAATTGTTACTTTAAAACCACATCCACAGTATAGAGAAGATTAGAAGGTTTAGGGTGGTTGAAAATGTCATACTTAAGACTTTATTGAATTTTGTTGTACCTGTGACTTTTTGTGTCATTTGTCGTGGAACGAATTACATTATGGCAAATTTATTACAGGGTACCCAACCCAGAGAAGAAAAAAGAGCATCCGATTGATTATTTATTTAATAATTCAATTGAACAAGGAAAACGTGATTTGTTTTAGTAATTTTTTCCCAATACAGGTGTGTTGTGGGTTGTTTGTGGAATAAAATAAAGACAACATCAGACGACTGTCGGTTATTAAGTCGGGACATGCATTTTTAATGCTGAGACAATATTTATTTTAGCCCGATTGATTGAAAGAAAGGCATGAAAGGCCAAATAAGTACATTTTCTGTAGAGAAGCACATTCTCCACTTTGAATTAGCTTTTAAAGATCAAAGTTTAGCGGCACTCTTAAGCCGGCTGTTTCACAAAAGATCGCAAATAAGGTTTGTAGTATTTCAAGGGATTGGTTCCATTTAAGAATTTCTGACAAGTAATGGCATTTTTTTTTAACATTGCCTTTTTTTATCTTTTTATTTCACGGTGTATAGCTAATGAATACTTTTTATCCAAATGTAAAACTTCAATAAGCGTTTGTTCCAATGCGATTTTAGATCATTGAAAACGTTCTTTAAAGAACGAATTGAGAACTCTTTCAAACTTCAAAGTTCTAACCAACAAACTAAAACCAAAACTATTTCTTATCTCTCATCTAAATTGTGTCCATGTCCATCCAAACAAAAATTCTTCTTTTCTTCTTTCCGACTACAAAAGAACATCGCGCTACAGCAGCAGCACGACATTATAATAAAAAGCTGACAACAATTTAACTTAAACTGAATGTATTTGTCAAATTGATTAATGTGCCATCCATTCCTTAGGGCCATTTTTTGTCGTTTGGGTTTTATTTTTTTTTTTGGCAGATTAAAGACAGTTATCAGTTGTTTGTCACTCGACAAAACGAAACTCATATTATTTATTCAAGTTGGCCTTTTGAGTAATCTGAAAAATGTCAAACACTAAAAGTGCATAAATCATTTGGAATTTGAATGCGTCCACTTTCATGGAATGAAAATGCGTTTTCAGTGGGTTTGAAGTTGGCTGGTTCGTTTGGGTCAAGCTGGTGCAAGTTGTCGTGTACATATGTACTTTGTGACCGACTAGTTGACTACACGAGTCAGAAGTTTCTAAGAGCTTCGCAGAAGATAAAAGAATGAGAAATTCAGATGCACACAATGTTGCCCAATTGAGAGAAATTCTGAAGGCAACGCACGATGTCCAAGCGAACTAGCAAAACCATTAAATTTAATGTAGGTCTGTAGGTAACGCTGTTGTCTACCCAAATGGGAAATGACAAATGTACTTTTTTTGGTTGACATCGGATGCACATAGCCAGACGGGTGGTCCATTGCACACAAAAAGAATACAAAATAAGAGAAATCTCGGAGGAAAAACCTAATTAATTTTGAATGAAATGCTCAGCTCGTAACTCGTAAGTAGGTAGCTACAGTTGCTTCTCTGGGATGAATTATTAAGTGTTTTTCTCGCAATTTTTTATTGCTTTCAAAAACGAAAAGCAATTTCGGACTTTCCTTCATTTTCAGAGCACTTTAGTAAAGTAATTCTATTATTTCTTTAAAAAGTGTGGAAAATGGAAAGTGTCATGTTTTGTTTGCTTGCAAGTTTTTGAAAAATGAAGAACGAGCAAACAAAAATTACCTGAAAACATCTATATTTAATTTTACAACCCAAATCACGAAAACTCGATATGAAAAATGTTTAAAATTTACATCACCATATAAACATGCCTTTTAAGCCTCCATTTTCCATCTTCCACTTCCAACTTCAATCCCAAATCAAGAAGAAATACAAAATCTATTTGAAATTCAACAAAGTGTATTCGAGACATTAATGTCAGCCCGATGTGATGAATTTTTATAGCACTTCACCTCAATGAATATGTTACATTTTTATGAAGTTTTCTTTTCCTTTAATTCAATTTTGGGCTTGTCTTTTTTCTCTTATTTTTGGATTTCTTTTCGAGGGCAATAAATTGTAACCATAACATTTAAATAGAATGTTTACAACTACTGCATTCCTTGACAGATTTTTTCTTTCTTTTTTTTAGGGATTTCCTGTAATAGATGTCATAACGCCGTAACCATAAATTCCTCTTCTTTTTTTTGTTCAGTCAGAGAGGAGAGAAACTTCGAAAACTAGGAATTCTCTTTTCAAAAAACAATTTAAGCCCAAAAAACACTCAGACTATGAATTAGTTGTGTTAATGTTCAAGGATTACTTCACACTTTTTATGTCGTGCGAGTCGTGATATTTGATACAATATCTGAAGCAACGCATGGCCATAAGTCGTACATATGTCGTATCGCATGCAGACACTTGCGATGCCGGATTGTAATATGAGAAAGGTGTGGAATATGGATCCATTATTATCCGTTGAGGTGTGAATCTGCTCAAATTACTAAGTTCCTATCAAGATCAGTAATCGCTGACCAACACTAATTTTCGTTCCGCCCTCATTTCTTCGGTTTCACTCCTTCTCTGATACCAAACACAGTTTACTCTTACAATAACTGACGCAATGGATACCTGGTGAAGGCTTCAATTTGATCGTTGATATATTAAGGAGGGAACGAAAAATTTTAACATTTCTGTGTGTTCAAAGAGGATGTGCGCTTGTTGGAAATTTTCAGAGCGTTTAAATCTGATTATGATCTTAAAGTGTTAAAAGTCTTAAAAGCTTTCTTTAAAAATGTGTACAGCTATTTTTTCCATTTTTCTCGAAATAAAAGGCCAAGTAACAACTTATCTTTGAATATGGCTTGTATAAAGCTTGCCTATGACGGTGCAGGGACATTACTCCACGGGACATAAGTCCATAATGGAATTATGTCCACTTAGGTGAGACATAAGTCCATAAATCGATTTTGGACTTAAGTCCCACTTTGGTGGGACATAATTCCGCAATTTTCGTTTGATAAATGGGACATAAGTCCACAATTTTTTAATTCATCAAACACCATGAACAAAATAATTATTTTATTTTAAAATTTGAGCCTTTATGGTCACAATAAACATAAAACATTCGAAATAATTTACATTCATTTCTTCTGACTTCACTTAATTAGGTTGCCGTGTCATAAGGCCATATTTCGAAACATGATGATATAACACGTTGTTAAATTGTCATACAGCCATATTGTCACTTTTCTAAAGCGCCAAATGACACTTGTAATAATTTTTTCCTGAAAAAATATCAATATTTCAAAGTTTAAATAGAAAAAGATTTATAAATAACAAAAATAATATATTTAAAAAGGAATTTAAACAAGACAAATATTCATGTAATGTACTTCAACACTGACTACTTTTGATGCTTTCTTAAATTCCTGTGCAAATATTCCAGAGAATTGCGTTATTATTTTTACATGAGTTTATCTTTAGAAAAAATTATGAATTTACAAAGATGGATTATAATTATTTATTTATTTGATTTAAAATTTAAATGAAAAAAAATAATCGTCATTCGCGCAGCGGAAATTTTTTTTTGCCCCACAGAGAATCAATTTGGGGTGTGAAAATAAAAAAATTCGCGCGAATTTTTTTATTTTCACACCCCAAATTGATTCTCTGTGGGGCAAAAAAAAAATTTCCGCTGCGCGAATGACGATTATTTTTCCGCTCACGCGTGTGTTTTATTTTCACATCTCTTGGGCACCCCTCGTTTCGCTTTGTGCGAACAAAGGTTATTATTTTTCCTTTAATTTAATATCAAGAAAATAAATTAAAATGTATTCTTGAAAATTCATAATGTTTTCTGTAGTGACAATAACAAAATGTCGCAAGTAAATATGGCAAAATAACGCTCTTGAAAAGTGACAAATAGCCTTATGTTCCAATATGGCTGGCTATATGATAATTTCACAATGTGTCATATGATACGTGACCATATGACACGGCATCATATCCTTTTCTTTCCTCTCTAATGAGTAGCAAGTCAGAAGAAATGTATGTACATTCATATGATTAAAATTATTGAAGCCAATTTATTTGTTTGTAATACAATAACTGTATTTATATAAGAAAATTGTTTGGATATCAAAGCAGAGAAAAAACTGAATAAGAGGAATGAAATCACTTGGATTCTTCAGACAACGGATTTTCAGGACCATAAAATCTCGTCCAAAAGCAAAAACAAAACCTATTGAGAAATGGGACATAAATCCAGAATTATTTTTTGCGGAATTATGTCCCGCCAAAGTGGGACTTAAGTCCAAAATCGATTTACGGATTTATGTCCCACCTAAGTGGGACATAAGTCCATTATGGACTTATGTCCCGTGGAGTAATGTCCCTGCCCCCCTATGACAGCTATGGCTTGCATAAGAAGTCTTCTACGAGCTAGTTGAGAAAGCTGTAACTCATTTAAGTAAGCCATCTCATTCCATTTCATACATTTAGAGGCCTTAAAGAATTGCGTTCGAGAAATTTAAGTTTTTTTTTTTAACAGTTTCTATAAGTACGACTCGAATCCACGACGTTCTCTTAAGCGTCGTGGATTCGAGTCGTACTCGTGTCCATAGTTTTTATTTCATCTTTCACGGGCACTGCCTCTTGCGAAGAACTGACAAAACTTCCATGAAAGAAAGTGCTAATTTCCCACCATAGTTGGGATATAACTTCAAACAAAAGTGAAGATAGTTCCCACTTGAGGTGAAGTTAATTCCCATGTGAAGTTAATTCCCAGTGAAGTAAGTTCCCTGCACCAGCAACATCTCAAGAGTGAAACATGAAAAGCGGACAATGGGTCAAAATGAAAGGGGGGGGTGGGTGTAGCCAGAAGAGTAATGTTATAGAAGAACAAAGAAATAATAATACTAATGGTGCAGGTGTCACTTAGTTGGCTAATAGTTAAAGAACAAATTTCAACTAACAATTGGAACTCTTGAAATTTTTGTCAATTGAGTTTTGGTTAATCGGCGCGCGTATGCTGTGAAAACCAAGTAAGTGCTCGAAGATTTAATAAGAACTTAGTAGATTGAACAGCAACTACAGCAACATCTAGACAAAAGAGTCAAAATTCAACGACTTAAATGGCGACATAGTCTAACTGTCTTCAAATCTTAACCTACACGTCGTCGTTGTATAGAAAGTCCTGTCTCGACATAATAAAAGGCTCTAGTCCGCCCTAGAGTGAAGCGCTGCCTAGGGTAAGCAAGTAAGTAAAAGCTTTTGCAACACAACAAAGACAACTATATTTAAGTTTAAAGTGCTTAAAAGTTAGCTGTCATTACTTCCTTCTTATTTTCTTAACCTTGTTCTCAATCGATATTCCAACATTAAAGAAAAACATTCTTGTATTTGTTCTTTCAATTTCTTCGGGACAGCCTCGGCATCTTTAACTTGTCGTTTCTTTTTTAATGGCAAAATCAATTTCTTTCGAATTCCAATAAAACTGTCACCATTCGCGTCGCGTAGGGCAAAACAATATTTATGTTCCACATTTCCCCCAATATCAGCTTTGACATTGTTCATATTGGCAAAAGCAAAAAAAAAAACGCGACTTTTTCATGCTGTGAACATTCGACTTTTTTGCTTGTTGAACGTTGGCGGCAAAATAAAAATCCACACAATTCTTTCCATAGCTATGGTGTATGTTTGTACGTGTCGGGTCGGTTAACACAAACAAAATCCAATTGTCGCACTCAATTTACACCACAAAACCCCGCATGTTGTCATGATTATTTTTGTTTCTTAGGCCCAAAAATATTCACACAAAAAAATCAAAAGAAAATATGTAACTAGAGCATACAGCAACAGCACTCGATTTTATATTGGAAAAATGTGTTTATCTGGATGACAATTTCAATATTCAAGATGATATCTTAAAGGCAGCTGTTGCACAACCCAAGTCAGTCCACCACTGGGATAATGTTGTAAACAGATCTTTAGATTTCGAACAACAAAAAGAGTCATCTTAACGAATCAAGTATAATTAATGAACACTGAGCGGTCTTGAGAGGTTATCCCGAAACGATACGACACACATGCTGGGTCTTAAATGCGTGATATCTTTCTATAATCTATATGAGGCCCTGTACCCGTTCCAGTGTGGTTACGGTCTCTGTCTGGTCAGTGTGAATGGAATCTATCATATCTCTGAAAATTGATCGGGTGTCTAGTGTTTTCAAACCTGCTGTGGTATTGTCTTCATTCACGCGAAGATTGAGATGGATTGGTCCGAGAAGGAGGATAGATATGGGTTTGGTTTGGAATTTCCATGTAATGTCGTCTACCTACTCGGAAAAGGGTATTGTTTAGGCAGTTTCTAATCATATTTCACTTACATTTTCTTGTAAAAAAAATATATTGACCGTTAGAATAGAGAAATTGTCTTATTTGATAAATTATACTGGTGGTTGAAATTATGATGTGTTTGAAACGAGCGTGAGATGCTGTCTTTTTTTCTTCTGAATTTTGAGAAAGATCGTTATCGTTGGAAAATAGAAAGATTTAAAAATGATATGTTGTGACATCTTTTTCTTTTGGTGACAATGACTGACGCGGTTGTATGTCAAACCACTCATTGAGTGATAAATTACTTGAGATGGCTATTTTACATATATGTGGAATTTCAAAAGGCATTTGGCAGTACAGTTAAACAAGATGTATTTGTTGTCATTTCCGTTGGATTTTCTGGTCATTCGAAGCTTGGGTTAATGATTGGAAATCGTTACAGACATTTTTTGACGTCCTAACGATTGTTTTGTTGTCAAATATCTCAGCAAAAATAGAAATGTGGTTAGAAACTAGGTAATCACACAAAAACTGACTCTAAAACTTTGGTGAAAAATTCCTTTTAAACAAAAAAACAAAAAATAAAAACAATTCTAGTTTTGAAGACATTTTTGCTTACTTCTTTTTGGATGAGAAGAGGAATGATTTTTTTGATTTGACAAAATTGTCGTAAAATATTTCAATGAAAAAAAAAAGAAATTAGAATTCTCCACAAGCATAAAGACCATTAACAAAAAAAAAAAAAACACAAACGGTAATAAAAAGAGAAAATAAAAATACATGTCATATTTAATTCATGTCCTGTCCAATGTCCTTTTCTCCTCATATAATTCCTAATGGATTACACTCACCAAATTGTTGTAAATAGGCGAAAAGGCCACAGAATTATACGTGATTGTGCATTGCATCTAGAAAATTAATGGGGTGCGACGTAATAGTCCCGAACTCGACTGCATAACACAATTATACAACACGGAGAAGACCTATCATATAAAATGTAGGAAAATCCTTTTTGTAATTTTCCTTTTTGCCCCTAACAGACAAAAAATGAAATGCCATAAAAATCTTTTTTTTTTTTTTGTTCATATTTTCGATGGACTTTCCATTCGATCGACGTCGAAGGAAAAAAGGAAACGGGGAAAGTTTATTGTTTAATTATTATTTTGGGTATTTTCTTTTTTTTTCCATGTTTTTATTGCTGTAGTAAAATTCTCCAAGGGGCGTATGTCGGTTTTTAGAAGTGCGCACTGGTCCTTATAGACAGGGACGGATCGGTACCTAGTAATTGTGCAAGAAGGTTCAGTAACCGATTACTTGAAAGTTATAGAGCTAAAAAAACTCAGTGCATTTATTCGGAAATATTCAAAGTAAAAATGTGGTACACGTCAATTTCATTTAAAGTCAAATATATTTTTTCTAGTTTCTTTACGTTTTTGACATTACATTACATTACATAAATAAATAATAGGTAATATTTTTCCAAGTCCGACCCTGAACGAGTCAAATTGGTATATTAAAGTCTTGTCTTGATAATAATCGCTGGTTCGGTCTATCTGTCACTTTACCCTCTGTCAAGTGTTGATGTGCATTTTGGGTTGTCCTTTCGCCGTATCGTTTTTTATTCTTGTTTTTGGAAAATACTTTCCCCTGAGCCCAGACATTATTGATAGGAAAATGTACGGTGCGTTCTCCTGTGACGTATCGTTGAAGGTTAAATTTAATTGATTTAGGGTGTTCGTTACATAAAAGAAATGCACCCAACCGATGATTTTATATCTAAGGGTATATTGTAATTCTTAAGGAAAAAAAAACTACAAATTAAATTCGATTGATCATGGGGATTATGTGGTTTCGAAACGCAATGTGCGTAAGTTTGTCGAGAAAGATTATGTATGCCAGGCCAGTCAGAGCAATGTGGTAGACGACACTCGCACTTTGATCAAATCATTCGGGGAAGTGTGAAAGTATGGCATGGGCAATGCGAGAGAGAGGAAGCGTTGAAAAATTGTCACGCTCCGTGACAGGATGTGTTCGTTTTTTTTGTTTCGCATTTTTGTCGGCGTCGAACCAAATATGTTTGATATTATAAAACAGAGGAAAAAAAACATGACTGAAGAGAAACTTCTTAAATTCATTTCAAAATCAAATGATATCATTTCCATTTAAAAGTCTTTTGATTTATATTGCTTTTAAATACGAAAATGTTATTGTTTTTTTCTTTTTGTGGGCTTAAAGAGGCTTTTCGTCATGTCTAATTTTGGGCATGTAATCATATTTTTGATTTTGCTTTATTTTTTAGGGTGTTTGTTATGCTCAAGACTTCTGGAAGCATATTGGACGAAATGTATCTGGTTACATATGAAAATCTTCTTTGTAAAATTAGTTTTTGAATTTGTGGTTTAAAAAAAGTCTTTCCGTGACGATTGACGCATTCCTGGTTAGTCAAATGTCATCAGTTTTCTTCTTTGCCACAGAGAAATATCACAAGATCAATCTAGGTCTCTTCGGTGAGATTGAAACTCATAAATCATTCAGCATACGACATTTGCTTCTACGACTTTTCGCTACATCAATTTAGGCATTTGTAATATCGACTGCCTATTCTGCATACCGCAATAACAATGTGACCTTCTTCCAGAACCGCCACTTACAAAACAAAAGCCAACATTTATTACTATGCTAGTCAGTTGATCTGTCGCTTAGATGAACAGACATCAATATAGGCAAATATACGACAGAAGGAAAAAGAAAAACAAACGAAATATTTTCATATCTCTGTCGCAACAACAAGGGAGTGCCCAATAATAGTGCCGCTAGCGATACCTTCAGGTGAATTTGTTAATGGAAATCGATTGATTCGTTTAAGAAATATTTTATCGACAGATCGGTGATATGACGAGCGAGTTCAATTTGAGGCCTTAACACTCATAGTTCACCTTGCTTTTGTTTTTCTTTTTTTCATATGTGGGCTTTAAAATAGCTTTAAGCAATAACAAAAAAGCGGATATGAAAATTGAGAATGCAAACTCAATGAATATTGGGAACGAGAGTTCTGAGAAAATTACTCCACCTACCTGCTAATAACACGCCTTTAAATTATAATTATTACCATACCGCTGCATTTGTGTTTCAATATTGAAATCGTTATAAATAAATAAAAATATGAGTTGAAGCATAAGAGCATCAAAAATCATGTGCAATACTATTTCCTTTTGGTTTGACGAAACCATGCAGAGCATATAACTGCCAGGTACCTATAGAATAGAGGCTCTGACTGGACACATTTAACAGTGGCAGCGTAGAAGAGCAAACATGTAACATAACAAAGTAGTACATATTGCAGATCTTTTGTCAACATGGAACGTATTGATTCCATTAATTTAAATTAAAGTCTCTACTGTGCTCCTGTACTCCGCTTATTGCGTGTGTATCTATCAAACTCGATTCGAATCGATCCAATCATTCATCAAATAAGAGTCATAGTTAGATTAATTGATGACAAAGGTGCGTGCAAACGATAGTCCAATATACAATTATTTTGTGAACAAGAGAGAACTAGAAGATTCGAATGCCAATGGCTATTTATTTATTTGATTTTGATTGTAGTCGATTAATGTTCGGCTAACATGAACGATACATTTTTGTTTTGTCAATTCAGTGAGAGGGAAAATGAAAATGAGTGGGAATCATATAATAAATTGAAGAAATAATAAAAATGAGTTTTTAAATGGTTAAATGTTGTTGTTTGAATTTGTTTTTGGGAGCAGGATTTACATAGGGTGTTTTTTTTAAAGATATAGAACTTTAAGTTGGCAACAATATTTTAACTGGCGGCCATTTTGCCAGCTGTCAAGTGAAGCACTTTTAGTTTGGGTTGGCATTTCAAGAATAATTGATAGAAATGTTAGGTAACCGCATATTTTCACGGTACGGACCCGCAAGTTATCTCCGATATACGGTCACAAATGTTGGAAGAAAATTGAAAATTAGGCCTTTAGATTAGACGTGGCAGTCATATTCTATGATTGCGAAAGACAGAGTGTAAGAGAGTTCTACATTCGCGTAGTACTGCTAAATAACGATTCTCTATACGTCCGAAGTTGGGCTCGAGGGTAAACTGATAATGTTGCAATGAAGTGAATTAGTTAGAGATGTCCCAGATATTATTTATTAAAATGTGAAAGAGGGTCGGAGCAAAAACGGAGCCCTGTGGCACTCCAGCGTTTACATAAATTGTGTATTTCAAACTCGAATCCGTCCAATACAACTTGTATTGAACGGTTCAAAAGAAAGTTTCTATTCCAACGAAGGAGGGATTGATCGATACCGAAAACATGCATCTTCGCTAAAAGAGCAAAATGGCAGACTTTATAAAAAATCAAATGCTTTTGAAATATCAAGTGCAAAAATCTTACATTTTCCAACACGATGCATAGGCTTATTCTGGAAAAAACCATCTTTGTCTTATTCCATTAAAAAAAAGACAAAAAAAAGGGGGTAAAACATTCCATAAGAAGCACTAAAGATTCTGTCCTTAAAAGTTTTGACACCGATTTGACATTCTCGTTGTCGTCTTCACAAATTTCAAACCACCTTGATATATATACATAATAACTCAAGTTGTTTTTGTTGTAGGAAAATTCCAGTCAGTCTCATCGAGAAAACTGATAAAAAATCAGGCATAACCTAATCTTATTAAGAATTATTATCAATCCTACTTCTGACTCAACTGCTCTTCACAACCGCACATAATCAATTCAGATGCAAAGATGCCCATCGTCATTTAGCTCATTTTGTAGTTTGTAGATAGCTTATTATTTTATTTAAATTGTTTTCTCGGACTGCAGTTGTGTTTTTCTAGTGCTTGCCCAGAGACTTTTCTATATAGTAGGTATACTTTTCCTTGATTTTTCTATACTTTAGATACTGAAATGAGGACATTTAATAGAATTGAATAGAAAGAACGTCTCTGTGCAACAGCAGACACAAAAAAAATGAAGAGATTTACAGATGAACTATGATTGTTTATTTGTTATTGAATTGCTCCGCAATTGATTGACAATTTTGCTCTTTTGTATTCCTTCATGAGATTTACACAGCTAAATTGCCTTCTAGACCGGTGTTCTCCTTCTTGTTCGTTGTTGCTAATTGTTAAAGATTCACAAAGTTAAAAAAGTTAATTTGAGTTTTTTTTTCTCTTGTTCTGCAAGTCGTTCGTTCTATACAGAGACCCAGGAAATGTGCATTTCGCTGATAATTAAAATATTCCTTTTTCCAATTTCTTTCATTTTTAATTAATTGAAAAAGATAATGAATTTGAACTGGAAGACTTGTGTATCTTCATTCTTTGTGCAATTTCTTATTTTTGTGTTTTTATTTTAACAAGTGTTGTTTAACAAGGGAACTCGATTGTTTTGAATTCATTATCAGTGTTACTTATTTACTTTCAACAATGATCCATGGCGCATAGGGGATGAGTATGATTTTTCGAAGAGAAATGTCATTTTTATTTTTTTTTTATTTTAAGAAGAATCATCAAATCAAATGTGAAACCCGGAAAATTAAAGGAGCATCAAAATTGCTTTCGATAAGGGCCCTACCGACAAATTGAAATCGGATGTTTTAAATCGAATCTCCAAGATACTTTTATTTCGTCTGTCAACACCATAATTCAATTTACCTCAGCCCGAAACTTTCTTAATAATGGTGTCACAGTACTTCCTTCCCTTTTTTTTTACCGATACCGATAGTAATAAACTTCCAAACAACTCAATCATTCTCCAGCGAATTGAGGCAACAAAACGATTAACATTTTTTATAGCTCTCCCGCTGAGTCCATTGAAATTGCCCGCCGCAACCAGCTAAGGATCTACACGAAACACTCTAGACTCTAGAGTCTATGGGAAATTTAAATTCGTGGCCAAGAAGCTAGTTGAGATGTTATGTTGGAACACAACCTTACCACCTCTTTTTTTGAATATTTTGTGTACTCGCACATAAAGTTGCGGTCATCTTGACCCAAGAAGCTATTACCTCAAAGCCCTTCAAAGTAAGGCGCTTTGCACAAGAGCATAACCATGTTACGAACACAAAAATGGAAATCAAGTACATCTATCCACTTTGAGTAAGAGTTCCGTGAAAATGTTAGCCCGGTAGCCACAGAAGACCAAAAAAGAAAACAAAAACAAGAAGTTCTCCATCATCACATCTCGAGACTTTATGGCGTTAGGCCAACTAACAAAGCGAACTCACGAGATATAAAGTGTCGAAATAATGAGCCCTTATCTATGTAAATTATATACAGTACTCGGGCGATAATTGAACTCGAATTGGAGAGGAGAAGTATTTTGTATTCAATTCCAATTCTGATTGTTCATCTTTTGCTCATATCCTTTCATCTCATTTCATTGCCAGGGGTAAGATTCACTTGGAAAACACTACTTACAACACTCAACACCACGGCACACAAACTTTATACTTATACACAAGTTTTGGATATATTTTTAGATAGAAAAAGAATTGGAAAAAAATTATTCATGATCACGAAAAAGGTTGAATTCAAGTGTTTTTATGGTTTTACGGCCCCAGAAATTTGTTCAGTCAAAGACTTTCGTGAGAGTTTTTTTCTATCTCTTCGAACTATCACGTTTTGTGAATAATTTTTGGGGTTTTGTTTAAAAAAAAAAAATATTTAAATGGCTTGATTATGGCTTAACATGGTTTTCCGTTGGGGAAAACTAAATGGTAACAAATTGTTCTTTGGTTATCAGTTTGTTTTCGGCCAAGTTAATGGATTAAGCTTGTTTTTGTGTTCAGCCTACAAATTTTTATCATTGAGAAAAATTGCTTTGTATTAAAAATTAACTTTCTTTTTAAACGATTTTCTTAATACAATCTTCTCCTTCTTGAACGGTTCCAACGTGTCACAAAAATGGATCGTATTACTTCCGAATCAATAAAATACCTATTCCAGTATTTTTTACTCCACAGATAGATCCTTATTGCTTTATATGCGCCATAAATGACAGCTAAGTGCATTTTTTTTAATTTTTACGTCTTCAATAAAAAATATCAATCTTTTTCTGTCACAATCAAAGTGTCGCCCAATTCATCAAGTTTTTCGTTCCTCATTTTGAATCGACATCAAAAGTCTCGCAATTTTTCTTTTTATTGCTTCCACCATAATTGATTTGTCGTGACCAGTTTGTTGCGATAAAAACAAAAAATCAAATTTAAACATAAAAATACCAATGCACTCGCACTGCTTCTCGATATCATTCCAACACGCTCTGCTTGCCAACCGCCACCGCAGACACCACCGCCACCACCTCTAGTTCGACACTCCGCACAAAAGTGTCAATTTATCATTTAAATTTCAAAGCTCTTTCCACCTTAAATACCCCTATATTCACATTCATAAATAAAATATTCATGGTCGTTTCAAATCGACTTAATAAAACCGCCACCACCACCGCCATCTATCTGGCCACACCATACAGTTTTTTTCTTTAAAACTCAACTAAATAAGGAATTAAAACAAACCAAACGGTTGTGTTTACAGTTTACACCAACAACTTAACAATTTAATTTTCCACAATAAAATTATTCATCATACAGCAAAATATCTACTTTTAAGTCGATTTGAGTTGTTTTGTTTTTTAAGGTATTCTCGAATGATGAAGTTGAAAAAAAAGTAAATAATAAACATTACGTGCAAATTACTTTAACGCTCATGGAATTATAATTGATTTATTGGCGCCTGGCTCCGTTCGCATGCCACTGTCGCTGTTGGGGCCTAGGCACTTAACACGCAGCTGCAGCTGGGCGACATTTCTTACCCGACACACCATTTCTCATGTATTAATTTCCACCGTGACTTTTGTATGTGGTGCGCCAGCGCCATTTGTCCGTTTCGATTTCACTGAGAGAGTAAAAAAACAAACCCACAAACCAATTCGCAATTGCAATTATTGCATTTAAAACCAAGAAGAAGTCGAAACTATCGACTATTTATCTTCAACTAGTTTCACATCAGAGAAAACGGAAAAGAAGAGACAAAATTAATGTCACATGGATATCAATTATCGACTATCGACGACTGCGACCAAAACCAACCTGTCACTTCGCTGTCGCTGATGATGCTCCAGAGAACCTCGATTTCGATCTATGAAACTCTTTGGTTTTAATTAAACGTGCATCATGTGATGGAAAAATACTACCAGCTATTTTGCAGTAAAAAATAAACGAAATCAATAAATTGCAAGATTGAGATGAAGACTCTTATTTAGCTGTCGAAATAGTGAAATAAGAAAAAAGCAAACTGACGACAGATTGAGAAAGGTTTTTTAATCTCATATCAAAATGTATGAGCATTTTAGTAGTTAGCTCTTCAAGTTTCTTAGCTGTGATCATAAAAAAATCGATTTGATATGAGAATGCATTAATGAGGGGTTTAATTGATGTTTCCGTCTCACGAAAGTCAAAAGACTTTCTACCAAATCAATTGTCTGTCCCTGATCCCTAAATCAATTCTTTTTTTTTCAAGTTGACTGTATACTTTCTAGTTCTGTTTTAACTTGCCTCGACAACCGTAATAGAAAGCAGGAATTATCTAAAATAAAATCTAAGTTTAAGTTAAAACAGTTTGCTGTGAAAAAAGTTAGTATACCTACATACTGTGTTTAAGTTGTTTGTTGCTTCAAGGAGTATACAAAATATCAACTGAAAAGTCGTCGATACATGTAAGTTAAATTTAAATTTTAGTTAATTAAATCCTGGCGATGAGATATCATTGAGGATTTTTGTTAAGGCAGAAAAAGAAATTTTTTTCTTCTAAATATAGTTTCCTCTTTGTAATGCTTCTAACTCTAACAAAATGTTTGAGCTCAGGCTAGATGATCGATAAGTTTTAAAAAATAAGACTGCACAATACTGACCTTAATCAAAGCCCTAATCATTAGTTTTGCCTATTTTTACTAGCGACAAATAGAATATGGCAAGTACTGAATTCTTAAAAAAATGTCGAAAAAAATGTACAAACACAAATTTCAATTTTTTTTTTGATTTCTCAAAAAAACTTTTTAAACTTTTATGAATTTTAAAGTTTGAAAATGTATTTTTGTCAATTGTTAAGATGATTATTTATTGGGCTTAATGTTCCAAGATTTGTTGATGCAATTAAAATGAAAATATTTTTTTAAAACTTTTGTTTTCAAAACTCTTTATCTCAAAATTACTTGTCAATGTATATCTACATATTTACATATTATTTAAGACTGTATACTCAAATTGATTTCAAGACATTTTCGAAAAATTTTAAACATAAAAAATTAAATGAAAAAAAAACACTCCAATGATTAAAAAAAAAAAATGAAAAATCAACAATTTCTTAAGAAATTTTATGACATCATTTTTTTAGATTCAATTTATATTTTTATTTATGAATTTTAATTATGTGTTTTTATTTTTTAATGCTTTTTATGAGTTATAATTTGGAATACAGAAGCAAGTTCGCACGACCCAGCCGTGCACAAATCTTTGATTTATTTGTATTAAAATTAATATTATAGCAAAAGAAATGATAAATAAGGTGAAAAAACTGAAACGAAATTCTGCAAAAAACATTACCTCAAAACAAAAGGAAATTTAAAAAAATATGAATTTCAATCCCAACAAAACAAAAAATGAAAAAAAAATAACAATTTTGTATTTCATACATTCCAAAACTAAATATAAGTTTCAGAATATTTCGCTATTTCTTTCGCGGGATTTCGACATGGTGGTCATTTCGGTTGCAGGCTTTCGGGATGCACCGGTTTTTGGAACATTCACGTAAGGAATTTTAGTACGTGGTTTGAATTTTAAAATTGTTTGTATTTTGGTGGTACTAATTATTATGATAAAATATTTTTTTTTTAAATATAAGCCTACAAATCTACAATATTCCATTGCATTTTTTTATGAAAATAAATTTTGTTATAGCTATCATTAAAAACTATCATTAAAAGTTGGAACACATGAAAATTGGATTTTTTTACTTATATGTTTATAGCGATCGATAAAAATATGTTATTATTTTTATGTCATTCAAATATTTGTTTAATAAACTGACACCAAATATTTTTTTAATGATTGAAAATCCTTCATTAATTTTTTAATGATAGATGGAACAATAAAAAAAGGGAACACAAACACTGGAACAAAGTGTTTCATTTTTAGAAATTTAATTATTAGCTTGTTATTAAAACGAAGTTTCATCATTAAAATAAATAAATGCTTTTTTTATCAAAAATATTCTTTTTTTGGATTTTTTTTCGCCAGAAAAAAATATTTGCCATCGATTGATATGATCTTGATATATAAAATCAAAGAATAACCCACCAAATTATCCAAATAAAAATTTTTAATGATTGTTTTTAATGATCGCTATAACTGGCCTCTAACACATTTTTTGTTTTATTTTTAAGGTTTATAACATAGTGCATTTATGGATTATGGTTTTTTTGTGAAACTATATCGAAATGTGCGCTAAATCAAGCTTTCTATTCATTTTAATTAAACTTATGAAATTCACAGGGTTTTTGACAAAAAATCCTACCTTTTTATTCCTTACGTGTATGTTTGTACATTCCTAGACTCTTTACTTCCGGCTACTTTTACTCACTTTCTCATACTTTCACTCATCCTCATTCACTGTGCCAAATAGCAACCTGAAGCCACAATTCCAAACAATTCAAAACCTCCCATAGTAATCAAATCATTTTGTATGCAAATTAAGTTTTCAAAAAATAAATTAATGAAAATCCCCATACCTGTCGTTGCGGCTGTTATTTCTATTGAACAAAGAATATTCTAATTTAGATACCAAAATGATCAACCGCACAATATTGAAAAGTCGAACGAGGGTGTTAAAATAAATAGATTTCCACAATCAACATAGGCTTGAGAGTCAAGCAGAGAGAGACAGTAAATGTGTCGTTTAAATCTGCTCATTCACTTACTTTGTACGCATAATTATGCGAAAGTAGAGAAACCCATCCAAAAAAAAGGGATGATGATGACGATTATGCAACAAACCCTATGTCAGAGCATCACAATATAGAAAGCCTGTTTGCAGTGTCTACATAAATTACGGTGCCGCATCCACACCAGACAAATAAGAACGTTGTTAAAGAATTAGTGCGTGTGGTGCTTGCTGCATATTAGTTGCTGAATTTTAAAAAACACCAAACTGACGGAAGGGTGGCATAACGCTTGGCCTAAGTTAAGGATACAAATGAATACATTTTTCATTTAGCAGAGATATAGACGAAACACACTTTAGCTAGAGGGTTACAGAGAGAGCTATAAATGAACGAACTTTTTTGCTTTGTTTTATTATTCACAAGGAAACACGGAAATTATCTACTTTACCCCCTTTTTCGTGCTAGCTGTGGAAAACTCAGTTAGAGATATCAAAAATCAACCGAAATGAAAACATTAAACTTGGGTAATGAAGTGTATCTAACAGGGGTTACCTTCTTTGATCATCCCCCCGGCTACACCACCGCCGCCGGGTAGATAGTCTTACCGCAAACGTAACTGAACATATAGCATCCCCCTCCAGTTCAAAATAGACATTTCTTCATAGACGAGGTATCTGGAATTATTAGGGGGTTCTTCATTCAGTAAAAAGGGTTTATGGTCTTAAAAATTTTGTGTAGAAGTTTGTGTGTTTGTGGGTGAATTTTCATTTTATATCTCCATTCTGTGTCTATATTATAAAATATAAAACCCAACGAACCAAACCATTAGATACATCAGAAACCATGGGGATACTTTCGCCAAAATAAAATGGCTCTCGAGATGGAAAGACAAGCGCATCGGATTGGGGAGCTTTGATTTTCTTTTTTTTATGTTGTATTCTTTAGCGTGTTTGTTGTTGGGGAGAAATTTCCGATTTAAATATTCATTGAACCCAGATAATTGTGCTCTCCGTGTGAATATTGTCCCCAAGGGAAACCTTGATTTCAGTACAGTGGGTAAAACATTCGGTCGTACAGTAAAAAATTTCGAACTTTAAATCGTATTTGAAGTGTCGATCACATGACCTGGTCTTGTCTATGAAACTTGGTATTTATAGGTCGTTGGAAACCTTTAACTAAAAACTATTTCCGATTTTCATTGTTAAGTCAAAAATTTTATTTTAAACTACTACGATCTTAAGGCTGATTCACTGTATTTCCAAGTTAATACAACATTTAGTTTCTAGTGGATTTTAACAAACTAATCAAAAATTCTGAGAAAAAATGCACTGCCGCCGAAGTCTATTAAATTATGAACACTAAAGATCAGCTTAATAAGCCGTTAATAAAGCCCATGAATAACCTTTTACATGGGTGATGAAAACTTTAAGAACTTTGTTTTCTCCATTCGGCATTCGGCATTCGGCAAGGTAACAAAAAATATGTTTACGATTATGACATTTAAAATGGTAATCTGTTAATTTTGTTTTGTGAAAAAAGAAGTTCCGAATAATTGATTGACCGAACCGAATTCGCCTCTTATTTTTCGGATAATCTCTAAAATCTTTTCTCAGGAAAAAAAGGGGTTTAAGCTATTCTATGATCCTAATTTAAATTGACCGGTTTCTTGTTTTCAGCTGTTGTTCTCTCTTTGTGTTTTGTGTTGTTAATTCCATTTCTCAATCATGGTGGTCATAACATGATGACCATTCATTATAATGGACCTTGTTGGAAAGAGAATAGATTGATGATATTTGATATATCAAAATTTTCGCGCCATAATTAAGAAATGTATCTCAGGTTTGGAGTTTTGTTGTTTGCTGTTAAAATCGAATAAAAATGACATTAAGAACACGAACAGAAGAAATAGATGAAGAACACTGTACGATGAAATGTTTGTGAGAAAAATATTGACAGAAAGAAGAGGCGGCAGTTGGTAATTTGACAGGCTTGATAGATATGATCTTGTTATAATTTTCTTGTTTGTTTTCGGTTTTATTGATAAATTATATTGTTTGGCATTAAAAGTTTACATAAATCTTTTGGCAGGCCTAATGAGATGTGAGATGAATTGTGAAGTTTTTATTTCACAGCAAACTACCTTCAGTATGAGATGATTAGTCGATGTTTGATAGCTTTTTTATGTTCTTCTATATTCGACGTGGACTAGTGGACTAGGGACTGTCATTAATTTGGAAACTATGTAGGCTATATCTTGTGATACAATTATTGTTATTTGAAATTTTCAAATAAGTAGGTACCTACATCAATCTTTAACATAGTCAAAAAGTGAAAAAATTTCAAAATTGAAAAAAAAAAATTAATTTCATTTTTTGGATGAGGTACCCTAACATGAAGATGAAAGTTTAATATTGACAAGTAATTTCGTCATTTATATAACCTATCTTTTATGAGAGTTGTTGTGTTTCTTCTAGAAATAAAATTCAGCAATTTGTATAAATGCACCATTGTTATCTTTTCACTTTTTGCAAAAAGTGAGTAAAGTGGCAGGAAGTTTAGTTCATAACGAAAGAATAATTTTTTCATGAGATAAAAATGATTTTAAAAATAACATTAAAAAAAAAAAAAACTTTATCTATAGTGTTTTCTTATTTTAAGAAAATTCGCTGTCACGAAAGAATTCTCAAATAACATATTGAAGTGAAAAGCAAGTCGTGTAGATATGGCGTTAATAAGGATTTAGGGCCCGACTTCGCCATTGTGTTGAATTACAAGTCACAAGCTCGTGTGCTTATATAGTTCGTTGCTCTAAAATACTTTTGGGGAATTTGATCACCTTGACGCTATAGTGTAAAATTGGAGGTATAAAAGTTCGCAATTGATATAAAATATAACAATTTACTAAACATTCCAATGAAAAGCGTTGTTTTAGCTTGATAGAATTGTTTCTAAAAGAAATTTTAAGCTGTTCTTCCTTGAAGAGAATCCTCGTTTCAATTTAGTTAAGTTGAGTTTAGATGTTCTCCCTTGTGATAATGGAGAATTTTGTTATGCCAATTTGGACTTAAGCTGTTATTCCAAAAAAAAAATTTTAAATATTAAAATACCAAATACGTCATCGAGGACGAACAACTACACTCGGCTTTAGATGTTGTTTCTTCACATACGAACAGTAATATTTGCATACATTTAAAACGGAAAAACGACCCAGTAGAGAAGAAACAAGTTTAACTTAAGTCAACTTTAGACAAATTTTGATGGAGGTGAATTGTTTTTCCTTGATATGGATGTAAAAAATCGACTTTAGTTGTTTTGTATTTGGAAAATTGTGCGTACATTTTTTAGTATCTAGACTTAAAAAAAAATTAAATTAGATTTGGGCACCCTGAATTTAACGACATCAAAATCCCAATTTCGTCTAAGCTCGACTTCAGCGTTTTTGGTTTGTAAGTGTAGAGTTTTTACTGGTTAAATTTATTTTATAACCATCACAAGAAGACTAGCAATGGACCAACTAAAGTATGGTGTGATCTTTGGTGTAATTTTCGCCTTTAGCGTGTTTTTAGGCTCTTGGATACAGTTGTTTTAAAGCTAAATAGTATTTCAAATCAGTGGCAGAAGCAACTGTTTAACAACTGGTGTGCGACCGATTTATGACTTCTCTCCGCACACGAGTACGATCGAATTTTGCCCAGTTGATATAGTCTTTTCGAGTAGAGGAGAGGATGTGTGTTTTTAAAAACGATTGATAAACGATTGACATAAGGAATCAAGTCATTCAAAGAATGCTGTAAGGCATATCAAAAGAAAGCTTTTTGGGAAGTGGACAAGAATAATTTTGTCTGGCAGCATTTTTTTGTTATATTCGACTAATAGCCGATTTTTCATTCATCGAAAAATCTACAAAAAACAAGCTGGCGAATAAAATTATCTGAGTATTCATCGGGCGAATAAAAAAGAGCGTTATTCGTCAGATAAAGTCTATCTGACGATTAAAAAATCCAATATTTTGTTATCTGTCGAATAAACACTATCTGTTTATTTATCTGACGATTGAAAAATCGGCTCTAAGTGTTCAAAATTAAAAAGAATCAACTCGTTTGAGTAATTTTGTAAGTTAAATTTCTAATCGAAAGTGATTTGCTTTATTTATTTATTTTTTGACACTATTTGTTGCACACTATTCCTAAAAGTGTCAACGCAAAAAATCAAACCATATTTCTTTGAAAATTCGAAGTTTTCGAAAAAAGATCCTGTTTCTTTTTCTTGGTTTTGAAAACCAGTTAAAAAAAATATATCAGCTCTTTTTAAACGTAGTTTTAAAGGTTAGTTAGATAGCAAAGAAAAAAAAGTAAAAAATGGGGTCTCTAACTGTACTACTGAAAGAGAAATTGATCTTAACATGGATCAGGGTAACCAAAGTCAAAAAAGTGATGTCAAAGTTCAAAATCAGACTTTACTGTAGAACAATTTTTTCTAAGAATATGACCAAGGATCGCATCCCAGACTATTGAAGACGAATTACCGGACACCCTGTATATATAAGACTAAGGTAACAACAGCTATTACCAAATTTGAAAAACAAAGAACTCTTAATTTTACTATTAACGACCAATAATTCCAACTAAGCACAAACAAATTCAGAGGTAAACTATTACTTCTCAGGTTGATTTGATTTGCTTTCTCAAACAAATATTAAATCATGTTTCATGTTCAAAAACATTGAACATTTATTTTTGTAGCTTAAAAAATTAAGAAAATCTTATTTTTCAAAGTTTAAATCTTATTTGGAATTAATAATAAAAAAAAAAAAGAATGAAATATATAGACTACCTACCTATAAGAAATTAATTTACACAAAAAATCACTGCTTCGATTTTTAACAATAATATTACAACAATATTGTTTGCTTCCAAATTTATTTTTTAGAGTACCTTAGTTTTTTTTTTTTAATGAAGACAGTGAGAACATAAGTTTAAGTTAAGTCAAAGCTTGGATTAAGCTAAATAAAATAAAATAGAACCAAAACTAGCTAGATCAAAGAAAATGCGTTCTGTATTAAAAGGGAAAAACTTATTGCGGCTTAAAAAGGGTAGAATTTATTATTATTTCTCTTTAAGGATTTGCGGGTCCATATACTATGATTAAAAGGAATTATATAAATATATGTATTATGCTCCTTTATATGGATATAATGGCGCAAAATTATAGTCCGCTAATGAACAGTTTTAGTGTGATTCTAGCTTAAAATGACGTTACAGTCATGGCTCAAACGTTTTGCTGCAAATGGTTTTTTTGCCCTTACTTTTGGACAAAATTGGGAAGGAATGATAACTGTCCATTATCTTAAATCGATCTTACCAGACAAATCACTACCAAACGAATGTAATTTTGTTTGAGCACAACGGTAAGCAATAAAATAATAAACTTATACGATGGAAATGAACAGTTTTGTAGTGCTTTGACATGGATATAGACAGTTTTGAAAACAATAGCCTTTCCGCCATGGATATAAAAAGTTTTATTGCAAACGTCAAAGTGCATATGGCTAGTTTTGACATGTAAGTAAACACCAAAAAAAAAGATAAAGGCTTTAGTTTTTTAAATTTTCTAATAAAAAAAAAAAATAAATTGAAAAAAATAAAACAAACTTAGTTCGTAGGCCGAAAGGCATTAATTTTAAGATTCATGAATTTCTTAGAGCGCCCGATTAGGGCCAGTAAGTTATATATAAGTAGAATTAATTAGGCTAGTTTCCCATTTTGTCTAGCATGTTAGTAGAGTTAAGATAAATTGAATAAAAAAAATGAATTTGAAAAAAGAAAAAAAAATGGCTAGTTTTGAAACCAAACGTTATATTCAGTTTGAAATTTCAAAGGGAAATGAGCAGTTATGCTACAAAATTAAGGTTTTGATGGATTCAATTTTGCCAACCCTTTAAATCTGCATTTAAATCTCTCGTTTCAGAAAAGTGGATGTAACGAGTTTTGCTTCTCACCAACTTGCAAATAACATTTTTTTCTTCTTACATTTGTTGTGTTGGTTGGTGCTATATAGAAAATTGCAAGCCTCTGTTGCAAGGAATATAAATAAGGAAAACTGAAAGAAAATATCTCTTAAAACTGTTTGACTAGATAGCCTGACAACATTTATACTGTTTTTAATTTTAATTTTGATCAATAAATCCAAAATATTAGTACCTTACGTACATATGTCCAAACTCTCAAAAAAGTGTTAACAACACCTTATTCCTTTAAAAGAATCATTGTCGTGGACTAGCTATTATTTAACTCATTTAAATCCATATTAACAGTTCAAAGCATTTTAGTCCTCAGTTAAAAAAAACTTTCAATACAAAATAACGAACCCTCACATTTCCCCTGAGGTATCCCATGAAAATCAATTTAATTGTTGAAATTTATAAAGTTTCAGCTTGAAAATTAAGTACAAATACAAAATAATGAATGATTAATGTGCAAACCTTTTATTTTAAATCCATTGGCCGCTGTTAATGTACTCCGTTTAATCCGATACAATTTGCATAATTTTCATCTGCTATGAGCTCTGCGAACAATTTGATATTGATGAGCAAAAAATATATATTTTTTCTTCAAATTTCAATTTTAATCCAAAACAATCAATGGCCACATTAATTTTCTTCACTACTTTGTTTCTACACTTCACAATTCAGAGAAATCAACAGACATTTTATTCTTGATTCAATACACTTATCGCCAGGACATCGATTTGCTTTTAAAACTTCACATTTTCGGTTGATAACTCTTTTCTTTCGATAAAATACAAATTCCTTTTGAATTAATTTCACTTGGAATTTATTTCTGTATATATTTGTGGAACCCGATGTAAGGGGGCAACAAAGAGTTGGAATAAATTTTTGTTAATTTATCACTTCGACAAGGACGATTCTGGATGTAGCTGATGGAGATGGTCGTCTGATAAGATTCACAAAAAGAACAGACAAATCACATAAATATCAACCGTCATACAAACAAACAAAAAATCGTTGAAAATGGAATTGGAATACAAAAATGGCAAGTACAGACGGGGAGCTATTGGATGGAGTTTTACGGTTTTTTTTTTGTTTAAACAACCTTTTTTCGTTACAATTTTTCTTCTGTTTCACTTCTTCTCAAACAAACAAAACCAGGGAAAAAGGAACCAATTTAATTTAGTGCATCCCGTGATGGAGAGATATTTTATTTTCAATGGGGATATAGATACATTCTGTGTATCTATCTATTTAGGTATTCTATATTCCTTATGAGATTATTATTGTTCCTTTGCACGCGATCAACTCTCGTAGCGACATAGACCCGACACCGGATAGAATTCACAATAAACTGATTCCATGTACTTTGCGCCATCGAACATGAACCCACAGAACAGAAACAGAGCGAGTTGCGTGTGTTTTGTTGTTGTGTGGATGCGCGTTGCGTCTGAGTATCTGAGTGTTTAACTCAGCGGGGGCGGCAGAGATACTCTTGGAAAGTTAATGCCGGCCCGGGAATGAGAAGAGTCGATATTCCAGTTGCGCTAGCGCTTAGCAATCAAACAAAACATTGGTCATGGACCAACTTACTGGCTGGCGCCCGAGACGAGGTCGAATCCAAACTCGAACGATACTAAGACCTGGCTCATGGAGATTAGAGTGATTGGATATATATTCAAGATGAGATCAACTTCCAAAATCTCTGCTCGGTCTTTTCCACAAGATTTGTGTTGAGTATTGAGTTTGAGAGAGGGTTGTTCTTGATTTTTTCTTATTGCTTTGGATTTTATCACTTCTGGAAGTGGATTGTATTTTGTATGGAATTTAGTATCAGTTGGAATTTTTGGATGGCATTTGATTGGAATTGGGATTTTATTTTTGTAAACAAAAACTCAAAGTCTGTTGATTTGATAGCGGAAAATTGTTGGAAGGTGCACGCGTTTGAACACAACATGTTTGGTGATGGCGGATTGTTGTTGATAAACAAAAATTGGTCCACTCTACCTTTATGGCAATGGCAACAGAAACGGAGACAGAGATTGAATGATGATGAATGATTGATTGGGAATTTCCACATTTGTTTGTGTGAGTGTCTGAGAGACGAACTATCATCTGGCGGTAGCGTAGCAGCAAAAGTAGTGGACTGAGAAATTACTGAGTTGACACTTGACAAGTAAATCTTTCTGTTTTTGTCAAAATATTAATTTCATGTTGGTCATTGAAATTTGGCTTAACCAAGAATAATATAAAAAATGCCATTTATCGTTGGTAAATTACTGTCATGCAAGTTTGAAACAATCTTCTGAGTAAGTAAGGGACTAAGAAATAGCTGATTGTTAATTGGTATTGGCTCTTCAGCAATTAAGTATCAGTTTTCAATATCAAGTTATTACTGAAGCAAAGAAACTGTATTCGTTTTCGTTCTTTTCAATATCCGACATTCAGCAAACTTAAAAAAGAACATCTCCAAATGTTTCACGATTTCCTAGTGAAAACCTTTATCAGGGACATTATTGTGCGTTGAGTAATCCCAATTCAAGAAGTTGTTCCCAAAATTATACGTACAAGGCACAATGTTGGAGGTGGATGGTTTCATCTTTCAACTCTTCGGAGAACCCATCTTCGTACTTATCCGGCAAAAGACGTCTGGAGAGTATCTTCTTTCAGAGCATCGGCTTTCAGATTGTTAATTTCAACGTCTGTGGAAGCTCCTCTTGAAAGTCAATAGTTAAGGGTGACGCGACGACGGAAGTCGAAGTGGCGAAACTATAAGAATTAAATGCGTTTAAGCTTCTTCAGGAAGAGGAACTCAAAAAATTTGCGATTAATTGATATTGACTGACAGTGAGTAAAGTGAGTTATTTTATGATAAATAGTCGTTAACATTAGACTCCATTTTAAGAGAAACCTAGTTTTCTCTTCAAAAACTTAAAACTGGAATATTGGAAATGGCTCTCTTTATCGCTGACGGCGCGTGCCCACTAGACATGTGTTTTTTCTTTTTGTATTTTACTCGTTCCGATTGTCATTCATATTCGCATTTGTTCCTCCATCCGTATTTTGTACTGTACCTCTTGAATTTCGTTTTCGTTTTGGATTTTATATGGCGTTGATGTTGTGTGGTATTCTTCTAATGCAATATCGCTTTCAATGGCGATGGATGGCTGATGACTCGCCTCGCCATTGTCATAGTTACGCCAAGATGGCTAATTCAAGATTCTTATTTCGAGGGTTTCCGCCGTTTGCTCTATAAAATCTTGAACTCTTCTCGCTGGTCTGGTATGTTCCTTGTGTTTGTTTTGTTTTTGTTTTGTTCCGCGTGTTTGTGACTCTGACTGTTTTCGACGCGCGGTCGTTGTCACGACGAGGAAGTACTTTTACACTTGACGTTATGGTCGTCATTGTCGTTGTCGTCTGGAATCTTTTTGATTGGGGTTAGACAGCTGGAATTCGGAATGATTTTTATTTTTGTAATTATCGGCGTTGTTTATTAGAATTGGTTGGAAACAGTTGTTGAATGAAAATCAGTTTTGTGTGCAAGGGTTGATTCTTTCGTGCCTCTGATTAAAAGAAACAATTTTTTTTAGAAATGGCGCCCAATGTAAGGAATCTCTGTATAAGTTCTCAAATCCCCGTTTATTAACGAACTTGCACTCCTTTCGCATTTATTTTATTCATGAACTTTGCTGCATGCAACACTTTCCCTTTGCATTTCTTCCTTTCCTAAGGATGAATCTCTTTTACTTTATTTGCAACCAATATTAGGATTCCCAAGCGGTTGCCTTGCACGCTTGAATACACTCGAACAATCAAGGTCCATTTAGAAACTTTTCCGTCCATCTTTTTTCGTATAAGCCAAACAAACAAAACTTTTAATGGTTTCTAGATAAAATATGAATTCCCAGCATTATGGTAATGCATCATTGTTTGGAGTCCGTGCAATGCAACCACCCATTGAATGGGGCAAAGAACAAAAAGAAAAAATTGAAGGTGCATAATATTGGACCTTTCCCGTGAGCTACTTCATTGGCAGAGCTATAGATCTTTCTCAAGAGAGAAAACATAGAAAAACGGAGCTCTATAATGGCAATGGTATATACATGACGTCTGGCCTGGCCAGCTGGTGTGTTAAAGAACAAGATAAAATGCGATTTCCTTGCGCCCTCCTCACTATCCCTGCAACCGCATCTTTGGAGTTTGTTATCTCCAGGAATGGACTATCTGCCGAATTGAATGGTCAAACAATTCATCAAGCTGAACGCCAGTCTAGAGGATCTTCATATTCTAGATTTTTTCGCTTAAAGCTGTTCCATCGTCATTCTTCTAACCAAAAAAAATCCGATTTGGTAAGTAGAAAGTAGAAAAAAATACCCCTCCCCCTTTGCACCTTTCAAATGGAACAAGCGCACGGCGAAGAACTTCCATATTCGCCCACAATTGATGCTGGTGTATATCGAATTTATGAGATCGCTTTTTATCGATAAACGATCGTTCCGGATAACATTTGATACTCCCGGCGAAAGGAGATACCTTTTTCGAAACTCTTTGCGCCGTCATCCCGCCATTGCAAGAAATATAATAAATAATAGCTTAGATCGCCATGGCGGCGCTGTGGTAACCAGCGGCGGTGTGGCGCGACCAGCAACGGACACATTGCCATGGCCTCGTTAGGAACCAGAGGAGCTGGTGAATGCTATAGGTCCAACCAGGAATCCGCTTAAAGTGGAATCTGGATCTGGTATCCTGGACAACGAGAATCGTGTTTACGGAAGATACGCTTGCTTCTGGTATTGAATAACAATCCGCGCGGTAGGCATATCAGCAAGCGGGGAGCGCTTAAGATGTCAGAGATTAAAGAGATGACCGAGAACGATGATGATGAATGGAATCCGATTTGGTTGCAATTTTATGTTTGTGTTTGTGCAGATCTAAATTGCAACAAACTTAATGAGCGAATTCTAACTGTAGGAAGCCTTGAAGGCTGCATTAGCCTTTTCTTGACATGAAGAATCGTTTTGGTGTGTGGTCTGTAAAAAGCATGAATTATTAGTCTTATCTTATTTGGAACAGAAGATAAGAGAAAACGACTGACTAGATGGGAGTGAAATGTTTCTATAGAACAGAAAGACTAGAAAGTGCATGCATCGATTTTGGTTTGTGGCTGTCTTAACTTTTTTTTTTTTTCATCTTCTGAGTTCCGGGATTATTTTTGAATACCGCTATTGACATGCTTTTCATTTAAAAAAATTAAACATGTTCAAATGAGATTATTATTTTTGAGTAAACACGAAATCGACACGATTGGAGGTTATTCTCTTGGAGGGCTATTTACAGATCAGATTAAATCACTTTTGTCGATGTTACAAATTATTATTATCGATTTCCTTCACCACTTACAGTTAAAAATTGAAGAAAAAGATATTCGCCAGCATAAGGAACATTTTTTGGTCAATCAAATGAATGAGAATCAAGGAGAACGAAGTTTTTTTTTCTGCGAAAGCTTGTAACTAATAGACAATATTTTTCCGAATCTTCGGATTTCTGTGACAGAAATTAAAATTTTAAAAGTCGAATATTGAGCTTACAACAAACTATATCTACATTGTTTAAAGTATACATTAAGAGAGCGACCAAGATTTTGTTCTAATAAGAACCGAGAACAAGGGGAAACACTCAACAAGTAACGTAGCAACAAGTATTATGCGCACAAAAATTTTGGGCAAAATTATCGACCTCGTACAGATAAAAATGGACGAGGTAGAGTGGGTGTGAAAAGTTTTCTTGAAAAATTGTATTCAATTAAATAAATAGATCTTATGAGTTTCATTCATATCCAAGCATAGTATGGTTAATAAGACTTAAAAGTGGGTGTGGCAGTGGGCGGAAATGATGGCAATAGTTACTACAGTTACTGTTTTGCTAAAAGACTGCAAGTGTATCTTTTGAATTCAGACTGCATTGATATGAATGATTAATAATCAAATTTTTCAAAAAATGTGTTTTAAGTTTTAAAATTTATATAAAAGAAAAAAAATTAAATATTTCAAAGCTTACGAAAAAGAAAACAAGCCCTTAACCAACAATATACTCACTGCTACCAAAGTAAGAGCTAAAAACTGTCAGCGACTCCACTTAAAACTTCCATCTCTTTTCCTTTCAACGGGGATATGCTGAATTAAAAAGAGGGAAAGAGGTTTTTTGTAAAGAACAAAGTTGTTTCCCACTTTGAACTTTAAATGAAAATCACAGAAACTAGGTGTGGAAAGCAATAAGTAACCACAAAGACTGTACATGAAACGAATACCTAACTATTTTTACCTCCTTGATTCTCATAATTTCAAGTGTTTAGTTTGAAAGGTAGCGCGACTGTATGGTGATGGCAATCAAAGAAACAAATGCTCCTCCATAATTTTTTTTTCGATTTGAGTAACAAAATCAACGTCTATTAAGTTGGCAAACCAATTTAAGCACAAACGATTGGGACCTTTACGATAATTATGTGCTCTTAATGTGCTTATTATGTGTGAAGTTCACGATTTATCTATACTAATATATAAATTAAGACTTTTGTTTTTGTCGGTTGTATGTTTGTAGTCGATAAACTAACAAACAAACGAAAGTCCAACTTTATAAATGATGCACAAATGTTCTTCCATGCACTGAATGTGCAGTAGGATATTCTGAAAGTAAAAGAAATAATTATTAAAAGGAAAAAACATTGATTTTTAATTTTACTTACCCGATATTTTGTTTTAAAATTCAGAAAATTGACAGAGTGACAGGCGGCATCAATTTTTTGAAATGTCTCTCTATTTTCATTTCATTTCATTTCCTTTTCATTCTTCCTTACTCTTCTCTTCTTAAACTTTTGAACCAAAACAATAGCTGCGTTTTATTATCACAATGATCCAGATCAGATCATTGATTTATATGTGAAACACCAAAAAATCGAAATCCTACTTTTTACTTGGATCAATTTTTGTGATCCAAATATTAGTTCTTCTTCCGCACACAAGTTGAAATGTTGGCGTATATTTTCAATAAAAACTGTGCTGCCACTTTCAAACATTTAATATCCGGGAATGAGATATTTTTCAATTACATAGCAAAAGCTTTTTTCCATTAAAAAACAACAAATCGTTCAACAAAATTATCGTAGGGCAACTCCGATGTTATGACAGAATGAATAAATTTCAAACTGCTGCCAAACGTGACGTAGTAAGTAAATTGATGATCCAAAGCTGTTTTATTATCATGATCTGATCCGGATCAGATCATGGTGATAATAAAACGTGGCTAATGCTTAAACGCGAATTCTTGGGCACGATTTTCTGTGCAAAAGAAAATTTTAACAAAAGTTCTTGATGAAAAACTCGGAAAACTCATTGGTTTTCAAAAGGAAAATTGCACATAATTGTAGGTGCATTGGTTTTCAAATGGAAAACTGGGATTTCAAAACGGGTTTTCCAATGAAAAACAGAAAGTTCTTGAGGAAAAATTTTTGATTTTCAAATGGAAAATAGAAAGTTCTTGATGCAAAACTCAGAAAACTCTTTGGTTTTCAAAAGGAAAATTGCATGTAATTGTAAGTGCATCGATTTTCAATTGGAAAAGTTTTTGCATATAATTTGAGCTGTATTGTTAAGCTCGTAAGCCCGGTAAAGACTCTAAATCCGCTCAATCCTCAATGAATTTTTATAAAATTTTCACTTTAGATATAGGATATAGCCTGAGTAAAATCAAAGATTTGGGCCAATCTAACGTGCAAATCAGCAAACAAGGGGGACAATCATAGCGGTTACTAGGGTAGTGCAAAGCTGGTAGCGAGTAGAGGGTATTGGGTTAACGGTTAGAGGGTAGCGGGTAGAGTAGTAGCGGGATACCAAAACCTAGAGCTTTTATTTATCGATTGAGGCAGTACGAAGTCTGCAGGGTCAGCTAGTATTTATATATATAGAGATATTTCGTATATTACTACGGATGCAATGAAAATGTACACTCGGGCGTATACGTATTTTTTTTTTTAAACGCTTCTTTTTACTTTTTGTTAGAAAACCTTACGTTTTTTGTATATCAATTTTTATCGTGTTATTCTTAACAACCTCAAGAGTAGAGTTTTTGTTAATGACCACGATGAGTAAGCCAAGTTGATGACTCAAAGAACCGTCCGACTGACTGCTTGGTGGTCATTTTGGAATCGTTTCATACTAGAATATCATATGAGGTCGTGGCAAGGAGAACTGGATATGAATCCCAGCTAAACAGCAATCGGCTGTTGGACGAAAAATATGCGACTGAAGTTCCATGAGCCAAAAAATATCAGTTATAAATACACCTCTATTCCTGATGTGATGATCATAAACCTGATACTTCTCAAATATTTGCTGTAGCTGACAAATTTCAACGTATGGTCTATAATGCTCCAATTCTTCAAGTTTTTTTCTATTCTTTTTCAAAACCTACCCTAAGATCATTTATGTATTCTACATGTCGCAAGTAAATAAAAAAAAACACGTATACGCCCGAATGTACATTTTCATTCCATTCGTATTAATAAACGAAATCTCCCTATATATCTAATATAAAAAATTCTTCTGTCACAGTTTTAGTGGTCATACTCCTCCGAAACGGCTTGGCCGATTTTGATGAAATTTTATATGTGTATTCAGTAGGTATGAGAATAGGTTCATTTCTATTTTGTATACCGCTAATTGTTAAGGATTGCTCATCCACACATTTTGTTTTGCATTTTTTGGGCCATTTTTTTCTTTTTTTAATAATTTTTGTATGGTGCGGCATTAAGAAATACATTCAATCCTTAATTTTCAACTTTCTACCACTTACCCCTACTTTTTAAGAGCCACTTCTTAATGAGTTTTCATGAAAATTTCGTCGATTATTATTATTGTTTGTACATCGATCGCAGTATTGATAGTGACATTAAAGCTTATTATTGTGAAAGGTAGGATAAATAATAAAAAATAAATAAACATGTTCATACTATACTGTTTGTCATCATTAAAACAGCATATCACTGCCTTTATTCACATACTTGCAATTATATTTGATGCTCTTCACTGAACTACAAAATTATACATTAATATGAGCTTGGAATGTTTTGCTCAGCAGAGGTGAATAAGGTACCACCCAACGATTATCAATGTCAATATCGATGTTTTTGATACTTTTCGTAAATTATTGTCCGCCATTATCGGAATTCCTTCGACGATATATTGGATATCGTCAACATTTGTGATCGTATCGTTAGTAAAATCTTTTGGAAATCCTTTGGTACATTTTCCGTCTGCCATACACGCGATAAATGATTGAAATTACCGCATGCGCCATGAATCATGTTAGTTGTAACCACAGTTGGCAGTAATCGATTACTTCAAGTAATCGATTACGTAATCGATTACAAAAGTAATCGATTACAAGTAATCTGATTACAAGTAATCAGATTACATTTGTAATCAGTAATCCTGATTACATTTGTAATCAGTAATCAGTAATCAGTAATCAAATTACATTTTTTTTGATTACATTTTTTTTTTATAATACTGTGCGGAACCAAAAAAAAATAGAAATATTTTAAAAAAATTATTTAAAAACACAATTATGATAAAACAAAGCAATAAAGAGAGCAAAAAATACACATAACGTGTGCGCAGGTTTAAAAGGCAGAACTTTACGTGTATCATCATTCATTCATCCAAAAGATTCAGTTGAGTTAAAGTAAATTTTCATAGCAAGGATAGCAAGGAGCTATCTGAAAATAAAGAAAACCAAGAAGACTAGCAAAACGACAAAGAGAACCCTGAGGAGAAGGATGACGACTATTTTGATTTTAACTCCGACTCAGGGAGCGAGGACCAACCAATCAACTTCAAAAGAAAGGCAGACCTGATAATAAAGAACTATTTTACCGAAAAAAGCCGTGACATATCCCTTTTGCATCGTTATCCTGAGCTAAAAAGTGTTTTCATGAAATATAATCTAAATTTCTATTGTTTTATATGATTTCTGTTGGTTCCACAAAGTATTAAAAAAAAAACAAATGTAATCAAAAAAAATGTAATTTGATTACTGATTGCTGATTACTGTAATCAGTAATCGATTACTGATTACAAAATGTAATCAGTAATCCGGATTACTGATTACATTTTGTAATCAGTAATCAGTAATCAGTAATCGGATTACTTTTTTTGCCAACACTGGTTGTAACCGATCCCTATGTTTTGATAGCATTTTATATTTTTCAACCCAATACAAATCCGTTGAGGACTCACTGCTTTTGTACCAGTGGCTTAGGACCAGGGTACCGGGTAGTGCGGAAGCGGGGTAGTCGGTAGCGGGTATTGGGTAACAATTACTGGTGTAGCGGGTAGCGTTTAGAAGTACTTCGTAACAGGTAGTTGGGTAGCGGGTAACAGGGTTACTGGGTATAACAGGGTAGCGGGTAGACTGTAGTGGAGAAGTGGGTAGAGGGTAGCTGGTGGAATGGTAGCGGGCTACAAAAGTCTAGATCGTTTTTATATCGATTGGCAGTACGAAGTCTGTCGGGTCAGCTAGTATAAATATAAATCACGAAATTCACACATAATTAGAAGTTGAATTCAGTTGAAAAATATAAAAGTTGTGCTAGCTGAATATTAAGGTGGCATAGTTTTACATATATAAAAAAACTATCAGCATAAAAATCGCGAACTTTACACACAATTAGCACATAAAGAGCACATTATTATCGTAAAGGTCCCAATCGTTTGTGCTCATATCGGCTTGCCAACTTAATAGACGTACAAAATCACTGCTGTGACATGATTCAAAAGCCTGTGGACTCTAGGACCTTTTAAAGGGATACCTGATACCTCAAGTTCGTTTAAATTATGTGTAAGCTTTTAAAATATTATTTCGACATCGTCGATTTGCATTCCTAAACTATTTGGAATAGAAATTTAAAATACTGTCAGGACTCTATTCCAACCCTTTTCTTAATTTCCGACTCAAAGCAGCTTTTTATATTTTATTTATGATAATGTTGTTGTTCATTGAATTTATAAAATATATCTGACCAATAATTTTATTGATACAAAAGATGATGCGAATAAAATTTTAATTCCCGAAAATTCGATTACGTTGTCAATTTATAAAGATAAGTGAAACACCCTTCCATAAGAAATAAAAAACAAGCCATCAGAACAGACATGGGTTTGAGGTATAAACACATAAAAGAAATTTAGAATGCCAATAAATATTTGATTTATTCATATCCGAACCCGTCTAGAACAACCAATTCCATAGTCTTATCAAGTATCCAAATAACCATCCTGAATAAATTTTTCCCATTCATTTTCCGCTTTTATTGGCACAAATCCCTTAATTTACTACCTACCTCCATTTATAGACTATAGCCGATTGATCATCTTTTCTCTATTTTGCCAGGTGAAAAATGCCATTAAAACTTTTCATAAAAGTCTTTGAAGATAAACCTGCTTCGATAATAATCTTCTCCTCACACATAAGACCTTAAACTTAGTATGAACGGTGCCACTAGAGCCACACTTTTTTTTTGTCGATCCCAAATGGATGGATTATGGACCGCTTCGGACCGGGCAAGTACAAAAGTTATACTGTATTAAGAAATTCTTTTTTGAGTTAAACTAACAGTGGGCCAGCCAACATTGACTTCTTCATCAATGTGTTTTTTTTTCTTTTATGTTTTATGGACCATTTGCATTTTCATCCCGAAAAAAAAATGAAGAAGAAAAGAATGGATCGTCTTCTGAATCGATTATGAAGTCTTTTAGATTGGAAATTGATGCGGGAGCGTGTGGGGTTAATTTATGAGTGTTTTATTCAAATTCTTGATGGCTATCGAATGCACCTTAAACTAATCGCCACATCGATTAACATGGCCTACTGCGCATGCATATGGTATCGAAGGTTTATCTTTTTAACGCGTTTTAAGAGTTCTTATGGGCTTTAAATTTTATTCTAAAGAATACATCACAATGATCTAATGGACCCGTAACGGCTTTGGGTGTCTTAAAAAAATGAGTAAAACATGAGAAATGTGAAAGCTTTTCTGCTACCAGATTACAGCCTTGGAATAGTTTGACACGTTGGGAAAAGGGTCTTAAGTTAATTTTGTTTAGACACGAAACTAGATGAATGAAGAAAAACCCATAATTTAGTTCAACGTTAACACCTCGCCTTGATTGGGAAATACTTCTTTTTCGGTAGCGGTGTTCGAATGGTTATCCTGTTTTATTGTTAGGGAAATTTTAATACGTGTGGGACACACATTTCTTTATGGCTTTTTTCTACAGAGTGACAAAAGCCTTTGTTTGGTTTCAAATTTTCAAAAAGTCATGTTTGGAATGTTAAATGTGTTTTTTTTTTCAAACGAAACTCTTAATTATTAAAGATTTAATCCGATTAAAAAGTGTATTTAGGGTTACGTTAACTGATAGTTAAGGTTTTGGGACAAAGTTAACATGGGACAAAATGTGTTTTTTTTTACATCTTTAGAGTCACACTCAAATGTACAAAAACGAGGTGTAGGATTAATATGATTTGCTTTATTGTTGAAGCGGAAATGCTTCTTTTGTTTGCCTTGATCTGCACAACATGAGCTTTACAATAATAGAGTTTGAAAATAAACAACTTTCAAGGAAGAATGAAAAGGATTGCTCAGTTCACGCATTTGCCAGATTAGCTCCGTTTTCTGCTGCAGTTACTTTTTGATCTTCCCTATTCTCTTTTAGGTCCAGAAGTTAGCGGCCTCCAGGGTCAAAAACAAAACGATTTCCCCTTTTTTGCAAACAAACTTTTCGCTTACATTTTCTCATCCATATGTCTATAGACTACAGACTTATCGTTGTGAGTTGTTAGCGGTCTTGGCTGGTAAGTTGGGTTGGGTAGGTAGAAAAGTGACGACAATAATCATTCCTCCTCCAGATGCTTGATACTTGCAAGGAACATGTTTGATGCTTCCACAATGAACCACTGCATCACAAATAAATTATTGTTTGTGTATCATGAATTCATAATATTTGTACAATCGACTCCCTTAACGTTTCACAGAATGAAAATTAATTGAACAACAAAATTTATCTTATACCTAGCGGAAATAATGTTGCAAAGCACACATCAAACTATCGACATAATTGACTGCAATCTCAGGTACCCTCAGAAATCACTAATATACAAGGCCGAACGCTATGCTTCATCGTCAATTGACATTCCAACCAGGACTTCAAATCAACGTCTTGATAAAAAGAAATATGCATTTGCTTACATCAAATAAGAACAACTTGCCTCACAGTAGTCACATAGCAATCAAGACAATTCGACTGTTACAAATTCATCAAAGTCGAATACTATACCTTCCAAGCCGTTTATTATCAAACTATTTGTATTTCTATATTCCATTGCATCATTATTTGTTCTATATGCATTGCAATCGACTCCAATAACAAGGTGTGTCAGATTCCAATCAATAAAAATCAATTTGCCATCATCGCATCACATCGCATCGTTGCAATTCTATGCACTCAGCGCACATAAGTCTTGACTTTGACTTCATTTATTGCGCATTGCGAATTACTAGTGCCTTCTGTTGCTGCTTCTGACTTAATGCACCCATCAGCAGAGATTATATAAGGTAAGGAGATGGGAAACAAAGCTGTCAAAATGACAGTTGCCTACAAGCTAAAATTTACGGATTGCTAAGATGTGTGCGTGTTTTCACTAACACATTCTTTCAATCCGTCTATTCACCAAAGGGGAATAATTTTGGCAGTTAAATTTGAATTTTTTTGAAAAAAGAGGTGAGTTAATGGATATGTTCACAAATAGAGTAAAATAATTAGGTAAGTAAAAGCTATTAAATAAACAGGCGTAGAAATTGTTCGTGAAATTTCATTTTCAAAGAGTGACGGTAATAGAAATTGTGAACAGAACAGAATAGTGAATATTATAAATAATAATAATGAAAATAAAGAATAATAATGAAAATAAAAAAAGGTTTATCGTTGTTTTATCAAGAATAGGTACATATAACAAGGACATCATTACAAGCATTCTTCATCCGAGGACGAAGATATGCTGAAAATTTTCAATTCGATCATGGGATGAATTCGACTATTGTTGAAGCAAATAATGCATTGCTATCCAAGAACGCAATTCATTCAATTTAAAATTTGAAAAATGTACAAAATTATAGGACGAAGAATGAATAATTGTTTATCTTGTTTGTTCATGCTAACAGCTGGAACACTAATACACTTACAAAAAGATATTGCTACATTTTTTCTTTCCATTGACACCAAAAAATATTGATTTTTTGTAGCGACGGGCCGTCTATTTCATGTGGTTCAATGGAAATCGACATTAGTATTTTTATTTTCCAACACTGAGGCATCAAGATGAAGGGTTTTAAAATATCCTTTTTTTACTTTTTGTATGAAGCTAAGTACATATTTTATTAACACAGAGATGCTTGCAAAAAAAAAAAACTAATAACAAGAAATAATTTTGTTGTATACGTTTTTGGAAACGGTCTCTCGGCCACTTATGACACGTTCTAAAGATTAAACGATGGAAAATGAAGTATGAAAATTTTTCGGTTCATTTTTGTTTGTTTTGGCTGCAAATTACAAATGTAAAGTTTTTTCACTTTTTGAGTTGTGAGACAAGAATTTGTTTATTGAATGCAATAAAAAATGACAAATACATATCTTAATTTTTTGTTGAAGTTAAAACAAAAACAGCAACCCTCTTCGCCGTTATGCCCTTTTTTCCAATTTTTCGAGAACAAGAATCAAATTGACCATGAAAATTGCCTGATATTTCCTAAATTCAGTATATTATGTATGTATTTAAATATTTGAGTGTGCTTCTGCCTTCAAACGTATCTTAATGTAAGGCACAAGTAAGTTTTCAGCCTAAAGCTTCGGAACGCATCCTTCAAGTATTTTCGTGGTGGGTTTAAGAAAAACGTGTTTGACAATTTGAAAATTCAATCTAGTTATCTACGTTAAATTTGAAAATCCGAAAACAAACAAAAGAGAACTGCAAAAATATAAGAATCCCACCTCATCTCTTTGTTTTTGTATTATTCATGTACAAGGAAAGAAAATAAAATGAAAGAATATGAAAATTGCGGGATCTAGGGAGTGAAACGTAAGCCAGTTTCCCATCTTGTTACATAATTAATCTTTGCCATCAGTCAGCCAGTCTTCACCTGATGCCAGTCAAGTCGGACTACATCATCACGTCGTCGTGCGTCGTCGGTCGTCATGATGAAAAATGCTTCTAAACAACGATTTTTTTCTGAGCAATTCGAATTCGATTGAACACTCTTAGCTTCATCTTTTCTTAAGTAAGTGGATAACGACGCGAAGCATTACAGCGACGTACATCACCACAACCGGCATGCATCAGCGGCGTCAACATAAATAATCGTTAAAAAAAAAACAACAAAAAGTTAAAACCATTCAAATTGTCTGACTGTCTGGTACCAGTCTCCGACTGTCAATAGATCCGCTTTGAGTTCGCACCTTCAGCAGCGTGCCCTCCTCATCATCAAAGGATAATCAGCAGCGTGAATCATCATCGCATGACTCCGACAACACTATTAGCCGATATCGTCGGAGAGGAAAAGACATATAATGTGTCAGCTGCGCAGTACCATGTACGATGGTATAATCGGCTTAAACGGCGGCGGTGCACATCCAATACGTTTTACAATCATACAACTGATATGTCACATCTGGGCTGGTATGTCATTTGTCAATTTTTATAAGCAAGATGAACAATTCAGCTTTTCGACGATCATTCGATCAATCCACTAAAACAATTAATCCTTTTGAAGTAGTGTCGTTGGCGTTGCGTTGGTGCGCTAGAGATCGAATTACTGTCATCAAGAATTGTTGACAGTGATTTTAGATCTCTGGTCGGGAAGGGGGGACGAGGGCTATGTGTATCGTTGACAAACACTTGAATCGCATGAATTTGTCATCCAAAGATTGGAGAGGACGAGGTGTTGGAACGAGTATTTTAATCTCTGGAGAGTTCAGTCATCAGGTTAGTGTGTGGGCTCAAAACCAAAGGAACGCCTCAGAGAGGAGGGGAAAGTACTATTTTTCTTATGGAATATCGAAGTAGGTATGATACGTATCGAAAGCTTCCAAGTTACTTTCTGAAAAACCCTTACAACCCTTTATCAATCGAATCGATTGGCTACAGCGGACTCTGCTATATTATTGCGACCCCCTGAATACGGACTTGACTTCATGTTTCACCTCTGACATTTTTTATGAACAGATTTTCATCCTCTGTAAATTATTGCAAACAAAAGCCTAAAGCTCAGCCGGGCAGGACGGTGCGCTTATCTCACACACACCCATTCGGAATCGCATTCGAATGTCATCTTATCGCTGTAAATGACACTTTTTCAAATGTCTTTTGTCCATGAGTCCATATTCCATATAAGACCGCACCAGCAGGACGCGTGTAGGTTTTCTTAATACGCATTAAATGTCATTTTAATGTTAAGATGGTGGTCTTTCCTTATCGGACGATGAGATACACCTGTGTGTTTTTTCGCTGCCGAGAACGAGGATGCTTAAAATGGTTCGTATACATTCATTTTTGCATAATACCGACCGACGCACGGACGACCCCTCCCCAATGATGTTACGTGAAGACTTGCAAAAGCCGTCTGATGATGTGGAAAGAGGTGAGGCTCTATCATCATAATGCTTCCTTTGAACAAGTTTTGGTACACGAAAAGAATGTTGCACACATATGGGGTGGGCTTTAGATAGGTGTGATTTATTGCGTTGGTTCTCGAACAAGAAATACAAAAATGAAAAACAAAAACAGAACTCAAAAAAATACAAATTTGTGTGTAGAAGGGTAGGGAAAATCCTTTTTCAGAGGCTTTAAACATCAGCACGGAGATAACAATCAGGTGGGGATTTTATAATTTTACCTACATCTTGTGTGAATTGTGACGCACAACAAAGATACCTACGTAGATACGCATTCGTAGATTATGGGGCTTGAAATTGAGGGAAGATGCTGTACAAAGGGCTTTGCTCAATTTGCATGCAACATAAGCATCTTTCAAGCTCAGACCGATCCAACTCAACTCCTTAGCAGAGATTCAGATATCTAAAGCGATATTGGATGAAAAAAAAGTTTAACAAATGTGTGGGTTGACTTTGGAGTGCTTGGGCACTCTTTGTCGATGTTTATTAAGGTGCGTAAGTGTAAAGAGATTAGTATGATGTTGTGTTGATAGCATCCTTTGTGTGAGTGTAAATCCCATATCAGACAATGATTTAGTTGCATTTTAAATACAAATTCTTTTTCACATATGTTGAGCTTTACGTTTCAAGGCTTATAATATTGTTACAATGAGTTAATACTTTCAAAAGAACTTTCTACTAAAATCTTTCAACACACGTTATACCAGAAAACTACCCAAGAACGCCATAAAACATCTCTTGAAATCCGCTAACTAATGCTGCCGGAAAGGACCAGTGACAAAGTCTAATTACCTTTTTATTTGGCAATCTTGCATCTAAAAGAAAGCATTCTGGTTTTAAAATCAGAAGGGATTTCCTTTCTTTTCAGAATCAGAACTATCACTTTTGCCCAATTGAACGCATTCAGAATGCTTTTTTTAACTTCCACATTGCCATTTAAAAACCGGAAACCATTTCATCTTAAAAAATTCATTCAAAATAAATCAAAAATTATGTACTCGAGATTGGTAGAGATACCACACTGCTCCAATTTATGTTATATATTTTTTTTTTACAAAAACAACGTGTGAATTGTAACAACAAGTGTTAGATCCTGTATAAGAAGTTGGGAAGCGTTGAAAAAGGAAGGGGTATGTTTCTTTAAATTTTTTAGCTGTGGTGTCAGGTGTGGCGAAAGACCTGAAGTTAAGCTGCAAACGTTTTTGGGTCTCGCAGCTTATTGCAGATTGTTTGTCAAAAAGACCCTGCTTTTCACTTCCATATAAACATAGTCCTAATGATATCGTCAACTATATATCATCTAACTTGGAGTTTCATCCAGGTGAAATCCAATGTTATAAGCTCCTGAAGCGAGAAGACTCTGAGAGTAATTTAAGATTCATCAATTTTAAAGCTGGCGTCGCAGTGGAATGTGCAAATAATATATATGTGGACTCTTTTTGGCCAAGTGGAGTAAAAATCCGCCCTTTTGTCTTTAAATCAAAAAACTAAGTGCGTTAGAGGGATCTCTGATACCCTCTATTTCTTCTCGCTCATCGACCCGCCTAAATTATCAACACTCCAATAGAAATCATAATTCTTCACTTAAAGTTTACTTGCATAATGCAAGTGGCATTCGAACGAAAACATCAGAATTGTTTAATAATTCAAGCCATCTCGATTATGATATTATTATCATTGTTGAAACCTGGTTATATCCTGAAATATCTTCGTGCGAACTTTTCGATCCTAGTCAATTTGCTGTTTACAGACGCGATAGATGTAAGTCCATCTCTGATCGTGGAGGGGGAATCCTGATTGCAGTAAGCACAAAGTTATCCTGCATGGAAGTTTCTCTTGTCTACTCGGACATTGAAGAGTTATGCGTTGCTGTGACCTCATTTTCTACTACTAATTCTAATTTATATTTTATCATAAGTTATATCCCACCTAGAAGTATGTTAGAAATTTATAAAAAACACTTTTTCAATATTGACACATTAATAACACATGTTCTGATTTTGATAATTTATTTTGTTTCGGTGATTTTAACTTGTCTAATGTTGTATGGAACTGGTCAAGTGATGATAACTTGTTGTTGGCATCTAATATGACAAAGGATTTCGAATATTTTTTCCTTGATTCTGTTCATTCTCTGAATCTTAATCAAATTAATTGTATTCCTAATGCCTTGAACAACATATTGGATTTAATTTTTGTTTGCAATGATTTTATTAAATCTAATGAGTTGATACATTTTTCACTTCTAAATGAGTCACTTCATCACAAAGAACTATTTGTTGAGTTTGAATTATACATTTTTTCAAAAAATGAAGATAACAAAGGTTTAAAATCTTATAACTTTAATAAGGCAAACTTCATTGAAATAAACAGCTTTCTTGAGTCTTTTGACTGGGCTCATGAATTTCAAAATTTAAATCTCGACCAAATGTATTTGAGATTTACATCAATTATTTTTGAAAGTTTTTGCAAATTTGTTCCTCTAAGGTCAAAATCAAAGAAACCGCATAAACTTCCATGCTATAATGACCATTTAACGAATCTTAAAAACCTAAAACGTAAAGCTTTTAATAGATATAAATTGACTAAAAATGAATTAGACTATGCCAAATTTCGTGATTTGCGAAAAGATTTTAACATTCTTAATAAATTCCTTCATAGGTGTTATATTATGAGCATTGAAAGTAATGTTAAGTCTAATAGCAGTTCATTTTGGTCTTTTGTCAATGATAAGAGAAAGTCTTCCGGTTATCCAAAAACTATGTCATATAAAAACACCTGTGCTTCTAATGTTACTTCTGTTCTTGATTTATTTGCAGATTTTTTTCAATCCGTATATACAGATACAAATAACTCAAACAAGTCGTTTTTTCCCAATATTACAAGTAAGGTAGATGTTGGCGAGTTATACCTTTGTATGGATGAGGTACTCTTCGAACTCCAGTCATTAAAACCTAAGCCTAAGCCTGGTGCTGATGGTATACCAGCTTTGTTTCTTAAGAACTGTTCAACTGCTCTAAGTTTTCCTCTGCTTTGTATCTTTAATAAGTCGCTCTCTGACGGAGTTTTTCTCGATATTTGGAAAACGTCCTACTTAGTTCCGATTCATAAGTCTGGTTGTAAAAACCAAGTCGAAAATTATATAGAGGTATCTCTAAAATATCTGAAATTCCCAAACTATTTGAATGCATCGTGAAAATAAATTAGAGTTTTTGACCCGCGAATCCATTTCTGACTTACAACATGGTTTTATCTCTGGGCGTTCTACAACAACAAATATGGCTCTTTTTTCCTCATATCTATTAGAGAATATTGAAGGAAGAAATCAAATAGATGCAATCTACACAGATTTCAGCAATGCTTTCGATTCTGTTGATCATTTTTGTTTAATTCAAAAACTCAAATTATTTGGTTTCCATTCATCTTTCTTGGGATGGATTAGTTCGTATTTAATAGGTAGATCACAAAGAATTGAATTAAATAATTTGTATTCTAAACCGATCAATTGCACTTCGGGTGTCCCTCAAGGAAGTCATTTGGGCCCCCTTCTCTTCAATATTTTTATTAATGACATAACTTCAGTTATTAAAAATTCACTCTGCCTTTTATATGCAGACGATCTGAAATTATTCCTTAAAATTAGGTCATTGATATTGACCAAATCTCTGAATGGTGCACCTTAAATTGTCTTAAACTAAATATAAAGAAATGCAACGTCATTTCGTTTTATAAAATTCGGAACCACTTAAATTTCGATTACCAAATTGATTCGTCTCCACTTTCACATGTAGATTAGGGCGGAGCGCGGTCGTAGGGAAAAAAATAAAGTTGTTAAAATCAAAAACATACCCCCCGCAAAAGTTGTGTTGGTTCCTAAAACGAATTTAAAGATTTTTTTTAATTTTTAAAATGACCGCTAGGGGTCGCGCATTCGCATTGAAAATTGAAAAAAAAAATTAACACTGATCCATAGCAGATACTCACTAGATTTGGCATTTATTTGACGTAGAAGGCTCCAGCTTTTCCATCAGTACGCCACTTCGTCGAGGGAGGGGGTTCAGGTTGGAGGGTTTGGGCTTCAGTTAGAAGACGCAGCTTAAATTTCCTTATAATTGTGAAATTGATTTTGGTCTTACATACGGTGCTTTTTAATAAATTCAGTATGACCGAATTCTTTAATTTATTTGTTTTAATTTTATCGATTACTGATAGTTAACGTAACTGAACGTTTTGTATTCTATGGCTGTTTTAAAAGTAATATATACCAAGGGAAAGGTAAAAAGTTTTTATAAAGTTTCATTTCAAATAACTTTTTTTGGTTTCCATATTTGGTAATTCTGTTCGAGGTATCAAAGTATTTTTTATAATACCATACCTGTTTATAAAACCACAAAAATTCTGGGAGGCTTGGGTCACCAACTTAACTGCTCTTTCTAACTATTTGGCTGTGTGATGGGAGCTGTTTAAAGAAGTTTGATCTAGTCGATTGTTTTTGTTGCACTATTTCCCAAAGGTCTGCCTCCTCAGTATAATCTTTGAGAATTGTAGGCTCAGTCAAACGGTTATTTTCAATTCGCCACCAATCTTTCAATTCGAAGTATTCACAAGCTTCGAAATTAAATTTTGGGAGCTGAAACTTTCAGACAACTTCGTTACTGATGTTGCTGTTGATTGTTACTCTTGCTCCGGCGAAGCCCCAGCTATCGACAATTTTGGCGGTCATCGAACAACATAGCTACCAAAATGTTTTCGCCGTTTCCGAAATATCTATTTCAAGCGAAAAGTATTAAAAAAGTATTTCGCACCATAGACAAAAGAAGGCTTCGATTTAATCTAAAACCACATATCAGCGTACACTTTGGCAATGTACTCAACTATCTGCTTCAATGGCTCATCTGTGGATTCTTTTGACACATCTACCCGAAGGATGCGGTTAGCTGAAGTAAGACATCTCGAATGCACCATTGTTCCAGGATTGTTTTCGAAAATTGGTCCTTCTCGGAAACCATTACTTATTGCTATGCTTTGCATATTTCATAAAAATACTTTTGGTCCGGGCTCAGACTAGAAAATTATATATCGGGTAAATTTATTTGAACTGCTTTGTATGGAATGACGTATAAATCTTGACAGTTCTTGAGGTCTTTTCCAATATATCTCCGGCGTATGCGTTCGGCCCTGATGTTTTGCCGTAAAGTTTCTCAAACAAGTGCCAGAGGCAACTCATTGGCATGCAGCAAACAAATAGACCATTGCAAAGGTCAGCGTATTTTTGTTTCAATTTGCCGAATAGTTCCACCTCTGCGCCCGGTATTAACATTGGTACTCTCGCAACCAATATCTTTGAGATTACTTACTAAGATACTATTGTAGCATATTGTTTCTGCTTTTCCATTAGGTGTTGTAATATGTCCTAGGTATTGGTTACCAGGTTCTCTAATTAATACATAACATTACCTTTATCAACTACGATACGGTTGATTTATTCTTTTATTAATATTTTTTATATATATATTTATTATTATTATATTTATTATTTAAAACAAATATGTTTTTAATTCAAAAATTTCTGAATTAACTGAACTGACTGACAGAAATAAATTAAATTGAAAAAGCCAAACAATGGAGCGTTTAAAAATATAAAAAAATACTACTTAAAATGTCTCTTTAAAATTGTTTGTATAAGAACTATTAATAATGATAGGACCCAAATGCTTGAAAACACCGGCTGTTAAGAAAACCTAGGGAAGCTACCTACTCCATAAATAGAGCCTTCTTAAACTTGTTAATGTTCATAATTCATATCTAAGTTTTAAGTCAACACATGCACTGAAAAAAAATTCAAAAAAAAATAAAACAAACAAAATTTTTTTTCCACGCATTGCGCGACCCCTAGCGGTGAAAATAAAAATTTACAAAAAATCTTAAAATGCATTTTTGAACCATATGCAACTTTTGCGGGCAGTATGTTTTTGAATTTCTAAAAAAAAAAATCGCTCCGCCCTAATGTAGATAAAATAAAGGATCTTGGTATTTTTTTGGACTCTACTTTTTCTTTTAATAATCATATTGATTATATGATTACACGAGCAAATTTACTCGTAGGTTTTATTAAGAGAACTTGTTATGATTTTAGTGACCCTCACGCTTTGCTTTCTCTGTTCATATCTTTAGTTAGATCGCTACTTGAGTATGCTGATATTATCTGGAACCCATCACAGAAGACTCTCTCTGATCGTATCGAAAAAGTCCAAAGACGTTTTACCAAATTTATTTTTTATAAAATGAAATGGGCTATAATCCCAGACTATAAGCCACGCTGTTTATTTCTAGGAATTAAATCTCTGAAATCTAGAAGATGTATGCATGATGTAACGTTTGTGAGAGATATTTTGAATTATCATATCAAATGTCCTCCTTTGCTTTTCAAAATTCCAATATATGCACCTATAAGAGCCTTACGTCCCAAAAATTTGCTTTTTGAGAGATACCATAGAACAAACTATGGAAGTAATGACCCAATTTGTAGATGTATAAAAAATTTCAATGAAGTATGCCAAAAAATTGAATTAAGAGATTTGTTTAAAATTAACCTTAAATTGTTATTTACTTTTTAATGATAGAAATTCTATTTATTGTATATCCCTCCATATGTATATATTTTCAAATATCTGTTAGCATAAGCTTGTAGATAATGACAAATAAATAAATAAATAAATAAATAAAATAAAATAAATAAGGTCCTAGTTTCATATTTTTCTGCTGAAGATCACATCTGCCTGATTGAAGATGCTGACTAATAGATTTAGATTAGGATACTTAGGTAACACAGTGTAAAAGACACAAATTTTGTCAACGAAAACGTATACAACATTATATTCTACAAGGATTACTTTTACCATTTTCTTTTTTCGATTGATAATCTTGTGTCATTATAATCTAAATGGGTTGGCGTCGAAAGACCGAAAACCATATAACGATATAACCAAACCGAACTATCTCTATATTACTCCTACGTGTCACTCTTTTTTGTCACTCAAAGTAATGAGTATTACAGGGATCGAAATCTGAGACCTATAACGATTTTACTAACAGCCCTGAATTGTGATTAGGTCACACCCTTTTTCAAAAACAGAAATTGTATGAGACACCAAACACTGAGAATCATAGAGAACGAAGCATTCAAATTCTTCGTTCAAATATTTCTATACTATAAGCGGTTGCTTTTTTGAGAAATCAGTCAGTTCCAGATTTTTCAAAACAAATACAAAGTTATAGTTTAAAATTCGAGTTTTTTGTGGACTAACGGTGCGGTGGTGGCTTGTTTATTGATGTAGGGTAGAGTCGGCACCCTTCGACGACACCTTAACAGAAAATACACAAAATCATAGTTTATTTTTTTTTTTCAAAAACTAATTTTTTTTTATTAAATTTATTATTTTATCAACATATTGGCGGACCCTTAGATTTTTAGAAAAATGTTTACTATTTTTTTTTATTTAAAAAAAAGTAGAAAATTGTCGAATGTGCCCTAGGGTGGGGCACCTTCGACAATGCGTGGGGCACCTTCGACAGCAATGCACATTCTTGAAAATTAATGCATCATAATGTTAGTTTTTTTAAATAAAAGTGATGATATAGTTTGCTATAAGAATTCAGTTAATTTTTAAATTATTTGTGTTTAAAAAATAGTTTTAACAAAAAATAAATAAGTAGATATAAGGGTAGTCCTTTTTACGCAATATTTTGCCGCTGCTGAACTGTGTGATTCCACCTTATTGATGACATCTGTAAGTGCCTTTTTCATAGCCTTTTTTTTGTAAACTCGAACCATTTTCTTTAACAATCGAATAAATATTTTGAGGATTAACTAATTTTTGTGATGGATAAACATAGGAGACAGTATGTCGGAGGTGCCCCAGACAAGAATGTCGAAGGTGCCCCACTTGATGTTATTTTACTTTTTTTTTTATTATTTCCCAAAGTAAGATTTATCAAATTAGCTTTAAAAATATAAATAAACACATAGTATTGTATATAAAAAACAACTTCACTGCAAGAAAAAATTAAAAACACGACTACGAAAATCTTAAGAACTTACCTACCCTGAAAATTATAGCACGTGGTCCAAATAAATGCTTTACATCCTAACTTGGGGGGATTTGAAGCCAGACTGCTGAAATTTTTGACATATGTTTGGCATGATTAAAGGCACATCAACAATTTTTTACAGAATTTTTAAAGGTCTACACACAGAGATAATAGTGACTGTCGAAGGTGCCCCACTGTCGAAGGGTGCCGTCTCTACCCTATCCCTATCCATTCAACCAAGAACGAGGTTGATTGTAAAATATAATGTTGCAAAGTTTATGTTGTGTACCTTTAAAAAAACGCTTAACAGAGGTTAACTCAGTTTGTCACTTAAAAAGCTATGACTACTGAATTAAAGTAATACTTTTTTTAATCAAGAAATCACACTAGTTTTCAAATTATCAATGATACCTTACAGAAGATGTAAACAATCTTTAGTTTCATAATCAAGTTAATGAATTTGGCTTTTCAAACTTCTTATACTATACGTCTTCTACTTAGACAAATGTTTTCCCTATATATTTTTTTTTTTTTGACAAATGATTTCGTCTTCCACTCCAACTACAGTCGATTCAATTTTGTGTTACTTATTGTGTTTCTTCTTTTTTGATATTCTGAATAGACTCACTTCAATGATTAATGTTTCTCTCCTTATAGTTCAATTTTTTCCTGTTTCTTATAAGACAGACGAAAATCTATTCTTTATGTCATTTTCTTCATTAATTCTTAGATAAGGATAAAAAATCTCCTCCATGTTCAATTTGAATAATAAAAAAATAGAAAAAACAAAAAATGAAACAGAAAATGGAATAATTTAATAGGAACAGTCCATCATCAATATTATCCTGTCTCATATGACTGGCAGCGAGTATTCCTATCTGCCCCGTACATCGCGTATATTAAGAGGCAGAAGCAAACATTTATTATCCTTTTTGATAACCTCCTATCCCAAATCAAATGGTTTTTGAATTCACCTAGATTCCTCCTTAGTCGATGGTTTACCATATCACAGGCCGCATTATAATACACTCGAAGATTTATTGTACATCACTTCTAATACATTCAACAAAAATGCCTTAACACTTGAACGAACGAATAGAATAACTTTACAATCCTTCGTTAAAGCTTCACTTTTCAACTCACTGCTCATTCAAACCGACCATCGAACGAACCAAATTGTGTGAGTGTATATGAATGATAAACGACTTGAAAAAGTGCTCCTATTACCCCAACATCAAGATGGAATATTTTATGTGCCAAACAAAACTATCAATACCTTTCTATAGTTTCGTCCTGCCAAGGAGCCGCTTCCTTCTAGCTATAAGCTGTGTTTCTGGATAGAGCGAGGCACCACCAACTTACCTCTACTATGTTGTTTATTTATGAGTCGAACAGGACGGCAGCACCGCATGTTTACCGGTGCACTGAGCACACTCGTACATAAGTTCTACCATTCAATATGGGATGGTGTATGTGTACCTATGCATATTTAATGTCAAGAAAATCATCGGAACCAAAGTGGGAACCCAAACGAACCTTCCTGCAATCCTTATTGCCTTAACGTTTGACTTGTCAAGTAGTTCGTTCTTGTTGCTGTTGCTCGTCTTGCAAGTGGCAGTTACGTGCTGTTAACTTGACAGTTAACAGTTCAGAAAAATCAAATCCAAGACGTTAGTTCGTTCGTTCGTTTGTAAGTTCGATTTTTGAAAGAACTGCCAGGAGCAAGTCTGACGTCTGACGTTTGGTGTAAATAAACTAAAAGTAGGTTCTTCATATGGCATGAAACGAAGATGAGGAGGAAGCTCTGAAAAATATATTATACCAATAATCAACTGGAACCACTTCCGTTTCAAAATTCAAAAAATAGAAAAAAAAGGAAAGAAAAGAGAAACTTTGAAAATTATGAACGGGACATGCCACTAAAGTTTGCGCCAATCGGCCCGGTAAGGTGGAAAGGGTTCGTTTTTCCAATAAACATCAAACTGGAGAAGGTGTACAAGCCTGGTTGGCTTGTCGATGTGCATCGAAACACCAGGGCTGGAAAGTCGGCTGGCTTCTGCCGTGGAAGCCATTGATTTATGTTCACCAAGTCATGGAGGTTATATTGGTTTTTATGATTTATTTTTATGATTGGTTATTGGGCTTTGTTTTATTTATTTTTTGTTCTTTTTGTTTTGTTGTTGTTGTTTATGTGCTCGGTGTTGATTTTTGTTTTTTATTTTTATTTGAATTTTTTAATATTTGCTGAGGCTTGCAGAACAAAACCAGCATGGGAGTCGGTTTAACGGTGGCGATGTTAATGGTGTTGTGGCAATAAAATTGAGTGATTGCTGATGGAAAGTGAAACTTAAATTTAATTTTGAAATATTGCAGTGAATTGGTTTTATGAATTATAAAGATGAAGCATTGGTTTTTAGAAGTTAATAGTTGAAGCGGCTTTTAAAATTTTAGTTAACAGATTAGTAATTGAGATTTATGTTAATCTCGTTGCGTTGTCGTTGCGTTTAATTGCTTCAGAATGTTTAATACCTCAGTTTAGTTCACATCAGGGAGTGATTAAAGAACCTCGGATAATAAACAACGATATTAAATGGCAACAGAACGTCAAAGGAAGTAAATGTATCTCAAGAGTCATAAGGCATTAAGGTGAATATCCGGAAGATCAGTAAGACGAATCTGACGGTTCCATCAAGGAGGTATTTAGTACGTCCGCAGTACGACTTCAAGATCCGGAATTTATGTATGAGCTGCATATCAAAATAGCGCGATAAGCAGAACTGGTTTTGATAGATGGGGACAACAATTTTGGTGGAAAAATTGTATTTTCACCTCGGCAGCACACACAAAATATCGGCACCTGAGACTTGGCAAACTTGCCAGTGTCGAGAGGATAAAACATTCCCATATCTTTACAGTGGCAACATTTTTGAAACGCTATTCTTCGAAATGTAGTGTCCGAGGCTTAGTGGTTAGGTGCGTTGGCTGCTAAGCAGAACGTCGTGGGTTCGAGTCCTACTCGTGCCCATAGTTTTTATTTCATTTTTCATAGGAACTGCCTCTTGCAAAGAACTGACAAAACTTCCAAGAGTATCAATCTGTCATGAAAAAGTGCTTCTCAACTTTCCCGTTCGGAACTGGCGTTAAATTTTAGGTCCCCTCAATTCTTCACACGCACCCGGAGTATTGTTGATGAATGATGAGAGTAAGCCGCTTAGGCCTTGGCTATTAAAGAGCTGTCGCGCCACTCTATTTATTTTTATTTTTATTCTTCGAAATGAAGCTGAGAATAATCTTTTGTCATTGGAAAATTTTTTGTCTGAAATGTTTGATAAGTTCTTGGACGATCCATTGTTCATTTAGGTCATGACTCATGCGACACATCACTGCCACAATCAGCAGACTTTTTGATGTTATATGCAGCCTTTGTATTGGGATTGTACTACTATTTCAGCACTTAACGTCAATATCACCAGCTTAAAGAAAAACCATCAACAAGGTTTTGGCAAATCGGAGTGACAGAATGTGCAAGCAAGTTGGGGTAGTCAATTTGTAGTTTATTTCCAATTTACCGCACGAACTGTCACAGTTATATGTAATATTGCAACTAACATCATACCACCAGTCAGACTTCTGCCTGTCCCCCCATAACATATTTGTTATTTCTCTTTTGACACCTTATCCAATTAAAATTACAACACATATCCACCCACAAGTTGTCAATAGCAGGTAAATAATATTCCCAATGGCCTTCACCATAAAGTGCCCTCTGATTAAACAAACTTCAATGCCAATTGAGACTCAAATAGGAGTCATATTAATTAACATGGACTTAATATGCTGCCCTCCGCCATATCGTTCGTCGATAGGCGCATACAGGAGTGTCAGTCGGTGCGCTTCAGACCGCCAGAACAACAACAGCAACCGAAACGTGCTTCGAGGCAATTAATTAATTAATTTGTCGATCTGTCTGTCTATCCACCAAGGCTGTTGTTTTGTGGCAGACAAGAAAAAAACAAACACAACCACCCAATACCTGAAGAAGCAGAACAAAACAGTATATTAGCCACTTTTCGCCAATACGCCAATACTCCCGCAAGCACCGCCAGAATGCGGTGCCTTCAGCATGAAATTGCATTGTGATTCGCTGCCAATAATTTCTTCGAATCGAAGCGTCACGACTCGACTCCTTTCTCAGATCCGGTTGTCCCTCAGTCTCAGTTACAACAGAAGTATCTTGTAGCTCGACAAACGAGATAAATTAAATGGCATGTGTAAAAGCGCTGATTACAATACTCTTTGTGATTCCTTTTGCGCCACTCCTCCTTCTTGACTCTTTTTTTTTTTTTTTTTTGATTTGCCTATCTATTACTGGATTGCTATTCGATTGGAAAGGATATTGCTTTAATCCTACACTAGGCAGGATAATCTGTGATTTCTTTTTCATTCTCTGTTTCGTTTCGTCTTCGTTTTTGGTCGGTGGAGAGCCCAAGAAATTCCTGCAGCCGGACAACGACCGAGCACCGACAATGAGGACGATTCTAAAAGTGACCAAATTTATCTTATCGACTTCAGTACTAATTTACGGCCAATTAACCTACCGGTCGTACAAGTAAAACAAATTTCCCTTTGGACGCAATGTCGCAGTGCAGTTATATGTAAACGACTCCGACTAGATTCTAGACGAGACCATCATCGACATAGGCTTTGGGGTTTGAGGGCGACATTGTATAGCTTTTAAGCGAAATGCCCTTTTGTACAAAGACTTATATCTTTTTGCGAATTGCGAGGTGAGATGAGATTATAGTTTAGGCAAGCCTGCACGGATGAAGGACCCACCACACGGCGCGGCGCCGGCCGTGTCCATACCTAGAAAGCGGATTTCCTCGATTATCACGGATGAAGTCGTCTCTAATTGGAAAATATGATGGCCAAGTCAGTTTTCAAAGGAGAGGATAACAGAAACTGTTGTTTATTACTCAAACTCTCCTGGAGATGCCTTATCCACGTCATATGTCTAGCAGTGTGATAACCTCCAATCTTGCCAATTCTCGGCTGGAACAAGGATTTGCTGGTATTTATTTATATATCATTTCCGTTTGGTTGACTGAAGTTGAGATTTAGTTTTATCTGTGCCTGTCGGTGTGCTGTACGGTGGGTACAGCAGCGAAGCGCATAGAGTTATGGTTTTTGGGGGATTTGATATTTTAACTCGGTTTGAGGCTGGTTGTTTTTTTCGTCCTTGTTCCTGGGAAGCAGGGAGATATCTGCAAGATAAATTCATCATGGTTAATGAATTTTGAGATAATAAGGTAAAATCGATTTGGGACATTAAGTCTTTTGAGAGAAATTAATTGAGGAGTTCTTGGATAATGGATTTCTTATCGGATTATGTGACATGGTTAATGGGTCCTTTAATAGGAGTATAACAAACCGGCGTTGTTTTTGATTCTAGTAAAATGGAAAGGTTTCGGTGACTTAAAGGGTCATATTAGTTTGTAGAGTGTTCTTCTATATGGTTCTTAGTATAGTGATGCCCATCATAAGCCCTGCACGAAACAGGTATTCAATTCATTGGAGATTGACCCTCTCAGTGTATTTATTTATTTATTTATTTATTTATTTATTTATTTATTTATTTATTTATTTATTTATTTATTAGCTTAATACAAGCTTGACTTAACAACTAGTCTTAAACAACTACACTTAAACTATTTTTTTTTTGGTTCTTGTTATTAATTTTGCAACTAAGCATTCATGTGGGGCCAGAGGCCCCCACAAAGTTCTTTAATGAACAAGAACCAAAAAGAACATTTACGGCTTAAAAATTAAAGGGACAAGGTATGGAGTGTAACTTAAAATTTCAACAAATCGGAAAGTCGGTATAGGGTGGTACGTAGGGATGAAGAGGAGGTGTGGAAGTCAAAAACGTGTTGTATATTATTAGCTGACCGCAGCATTCTGTTAACGGGATTGAAATGGGCGTAATTGGTCCTGTGAGTAGAAAGCTGAAAGAGGGGGACAGTTCTCAGATTGCGCGGATTGGTGTTAAATGAGAGCATATTGAGAAGGGATTGGCTGTCAATAGCTCCTGTAGCTAATTGATGGATAAAAATAATCTCCGCAATTTCTCGGCGTTTTTCCAAAGACGTGAGTTGGATAATATGCAGACGGTGTTCGTAAGGAGGTAAGATGAGGGGATTGTTCCAGGGGAGGTTGCGTAACGAGAACCGAAGGAACCTTTTTTGAACAGCCTCAATTCGTAGGGAATGGGTTTTATGGTAAGGAGACCATACTATGCTGCCGTATTCTAGAATAGGTCTAACAAATGTTGTGAACAAAGCCTTTGTCACATAAGGGTCATTTGACCACCTTTTAATAAAACCTAGAGCTGAATTCGCCTTTGAAATTATTGACTCGTAGTGAGATCTGAAGTTTAGCTCTTTATCACAAATCAGGGGCGAACGCAGGTAGGGGTTTCGGGGGTTAAACCCCCCCACCCCCCCCCCCTAAATATGAGAATTTGCTCAGTTAAAAAATAGATATCCATTATTGTTCAAAAGAAAAAAAAATACAGAAATGGTACAAAATAAATTTCCAACTCAAATTCTAAAAACTATGTTAACGAAAAATTTTAATGAATCTGTTGAAATTGGTGGGTCCCAAACAGGGATGTTGCGAATATTCGCATCCGCATGCGCAATTGCGGATTATTCGCATTAATTCCAACATCCGCATCTGCATCCGCATCCGCATCAACTGATGCGGAGTTTATTGCGGATGTTTTTCCAAGCTTTTTTTCAAATTTGTAGTTGTATTCGCAAAATAGCAACAGCACGGCAGCAAACCATTTCATGATCAACAACAACGACCCTTTCACCCTTAGTAACAATTTTAAATCCAAAAATCTCAGTCGCAAGAAGGCGACGCCGACGACAAAAGCAAAAACAAGTGATATGCAATGCTCACAGATTCATCAACTGAAGACGAAGGTGAAGGAGAATCTGATAACGCTAGTCCCGAAGCACTTTTCCGAAGGGAGTTAGCATGTTACCGAAATAAAAAAAGATTAGAATTGGATAATAATCCACTTGATTGGTGGAAAATCTATCAAACAGACTTTAGAAGACTCACCAAAGTTGCACTGAGGTATTTATCACCTCCACCAGCCAGTGTTCCTAGCGAACAACTATTTAGTGGAGCTGGATAAATATACGATCTACTAAGAAACATATTCATATTGCATTCTGAGAAGGCTGCAATCTTACATTATTAAATATAATTCACCCATTTTTAAACTTAATTATTAAACGCAAAGATAATCAATAAAGTTTTCCTTTATTTACGGACTTAAAATTATTTTTATTTAATAAATTCTAAAATCCGCATCCGCATCCGTATCCGCGGATGTGTCTCAAAAAATCCGCGTCCGCATCCGCGGATGTCAAAATTTTTACATCGCCAACAACCTTGGTCCCAAATAACGGAAGCTATGACGAAAATATACAAAAATTCACTTATCTGCTTGCAAATTGAATCGGTCGTTTCAAATCTAACGGGCGTTGCGAGCAAAATCTACGAAAAATAACCTTCATCATAGCCATACCAAATCACACATAGTTAAAGGAAGCCCTAAACAACGAACATGCTCGAGCTCGCCTTAAATTCGTCATAATAGGTAGATGGTTCGCTGTTGCCAAACATTTTCGATTTTCTCATTTTCGTAGGTTTCCTTGTTCACATTTAGGGAGATAGTCCCAAGCAAATCTCATTTTTTCTATGAAATAACAAATAACCATTAGCGAAGTGGCTTAGCTTCTCTTTTTGACTTCCTCACACACACCTCAAAGAATCAACACGTACGAATTACGAAATGATGTTCGCCAATTTTGTATTCGCCGTGTAGGGAATAATGCAAACGATCATGTTGCGTCGTTGCCCTACAAGGCTGAAACCTTCTATTTCTTAATTTTTTTTACCTGAAAATGCAGTTTTAATGGAAATTGTATTCTCTCTACTGCTTTTCAAAGATAACCTACAAGGGAAAACGTTTTACTAGGCCTTCTCAAGATGTCACATTACATTATGAACTGCGGGACTCAGAACAGCAGAGGACGAGCGACTGGGACGTATGAGTATTTAGAAGAGATTGACGCAGCCGGTATTTTAGAAGACCCCTCAAGATTCTGAATGGAGATGAAACATCATTCAGCCTATCTCTAAAACCAGGAGTCGCCAAGAGGTTGGAAAAATCTTTATACTGTACAACATGGAAACGAATATGAGGCGATCACTGTATAGGAACTTTTTCTCTTCGGTGACGACACCTTGGCTTGTGTTTCCCTATGTGCTCCCTCCTCCAAGCTATTGCAAAAAGTGTGCCGGATAAATGGTCTTACCTCTTAGGCAGATCTGAAAGTAGGTGGATACAATCCGAGACGTTTTTCTAATATGTGCCAATATAGTTTCAACGAACGGATTATGGAAAGTAATATAATATGCTCAGGACTGCTTTAAGTCGATGGCCACAAATCCCTCGTCTCAATATTTTTTCCTTCAAATACATAATTTCTAATTAAATACATTCTTATTCATCAAAAAATAATATTACAGTAGAAAGAAAAATATATTGTTTTTCAAATCTCTGAATGTAAAACGTGCGGCCACAGGCTTATTATAAAATATTTAGCGAAATAAAATATATATCTATCTATCCTCGTCTCAATAGAATGCGCAGAGTATTAACGGAATCATCTTGTACGCTCTTTTACCCAATACAACACATATTACACAATCCGTGGGCGCATTTAAAGGACTGGAAAATCGATTACAAAAAAAAATCACATATCACAGAACTGTGTATGCTGCCAATGAACCATTATCCAGGTGTTTAAGAGAAACAAATACTGTTTGCGACATGATTGATTTCAATGTTAGTAGATATTTAAATCAAATTTATTGTTAATTTTATATAACAATGATGGTGGTAATGTTTAAAATTAAAAATGTATATTTATATCAAGTAATCACTAAACTAAATTTCAAACAAGTTTCGAAGACGTACTTTTTTTAAGTGTTGGAAATGGTCTTGAATTATTTTGAATGATATACATATTTGACTGAAAAACAAGATTGTTTTTAATTAATTATTTGTTGTATGTTGTCTTTTATTTACTTAGAAATAAATAATTTTTTTAAAAAAGGTTTGTTAAAACATTTAAGATTTAACAACGGCTTAGGTATAAATTACAAATGATTAATTTACTAAAGGGAGCTGACTACTGTCAACTCCCGTGGCCAACTACTGGAATTTAAGGGGCCGACTATAAGAGAATCCAACTTCTATTTGAATTATAGTCAATAAATTTGTTTTAGGTAACAAATAGCAATATTTTTTTCCTTATCTGCAAATATCAACAAACCGGAAAAAATAAGTTTCACGTCCAACAGACCAACAATTAAATAACTAATTTTTAAAGACCACGCAAACACAAAAATTAAGTTAAAGGGCTGACTAACAGTGCCATAACCCTTTAATACCTATATATTTTTTGAAACCCCCCCCCCCGAAATTTTTTTCTGCGTTCGCCCCTGTCACAAATTATACCCAGATCACGAATGAAGGTGACAATTGGTATAGGTACGTTGGAAAAATGATAAGAACGCTGCAAAGACGGGAACCGTTTGCGGGAGAAGGTCATGGATTGGCATTTGTTGACGTTAAGTTCGAGAAAATTTTTGTTGCACCAAGTAATGAAGACATTCAGATCACTTTGAAGCAGCGAGAAGTCGGATTCGGAAGTAATTTTTTTAATGATCTTTATGTCATCGGCGTAGATCAGGACAGTTGAGTGAGTAATAATGTTCACAACATCAGTTATGGCAATGACGAAAAGAAGAGGGCCAAGGTGACTACCTTGAGGGACACCTGAAGAAGCAACGAAAGGATTGGATAAATGGTTTCTGAACAGGACTTGATATAACCGGTCCTCCAAGTATGATTTAACCCATTGGATGAACGAAGGAGGAAAACCAAAGGTACCAAGCTTAAAGTACACTATTTGGTGATTAATTTTATCAAATGCTTTGCTGAAGTCGGTGGTTATTACATCGACCTCGTAACCTTTTTCCATATCATTACTCAGACACAAATTGGGTTAAATTCGTTGTAGTGGACCTTCCTTTGATGAAACCGTGCTGATGGGGACTAATCATAGATTTAACATGAAAGAAAATCGAGTCATAGATTATGGATTCGAAAAGTTTGGGGATGGCAGAAAGCTTGGCTATTGGGCGATAGTTAGAAATATCGTTCTTACAACCTTTTTTGTGGATGGGGAAGATGTAGGAGTCTTTCCAAGCGGAAGGAAAAATAGCTTGAGAAAGAGATAGACGAAAAAGAGATGCTAGAGGGCCATAGAGGTGAGAGACACATTTTTTTAGAAGTATGGCGGGAATTCCGTCGGGACCAGGAGAAAAATCATCCTTGAGTGAGTTCATCTTATCAATAACTGAGGAATCGCATATGTTGAGGGATGGGAGCGAGGAGCCCGAAAAATTTGGTAGGTATTTAAAAAATTCAGAGTCTGGAGCTTCATTGTATTCTTTATAGGACTGGCAAAAAAAATTTGCAAAAAGATTGGTTATCATTTTGGGATCATCGGAAGAAATGTTATCGAATTTGAGAGAGGGAGGGAAGTTGTCAGATTTCTTTTTAGCATTAATGAATTGATAAAACCGTTTGGGATCTGAAGTTAAGGACGATTGCATTCTTCTCAGATATTCCTGATATGATGATTCGCAAATTACAGAAAATTCGGAAGAAGCTTGTTGGTATTGTGAAAAATCAAGTGGGCTCATTGATTTCAAGTAGGTATTCCAGAGTTTGTTTCTCCTGACAGACCTTACAGTGGCCTTTTAATATCAAATTTTGACACAGCCAACTGTTTTCAGTTCGTAAATTTGAGAGAAAGTCAATACTCAGTATCATTTCAAGTAGAGAAATATTAATAACTTATTTTGCAGTGACTTCTACATAGTGAAAACAGTGCGTTCTTCAAGTTCCCAAATCATGTCATTAGTCGACTTGCCGATGACAATTAGCCTCCTCGGAGCTGTGATTTGTCCACTTGGAATATAGGAATTACACAATTACTTAATCCGAAGGCAGTCGAGAAAACGATTTGAATGACGGTCTTGTCGTAGTTATGATGTTATATCTCTATTCAGGGGTGATTTAAAACTGTTCATCAGTTGACAATACAAGCAGAAGTTTCAGCACAATCTTTTCGACTAACAGACAATCGTTAGTTCATTCTAACCTTCACTTCTAAGTTGTAACGAAGAGCAACTATTGCAGTCCAAACCCCGGACTATAAGTCACAATCCATAGCCTGACCCAACAAACCATTCGGTTGTGACGACTGCCAGACGAGTAACACCTCGGCGTGAGTCGGCCTGAGCAAAAAAGCAGTTACAAAGCAGGAAATACAGTCAATCCTAACGAAGGCTTAAACTTCATCATCGTTACCATATAAAATATTATATTCTTATATCCTCACCCTCAAAACTCATCCTATTGAATACTTTGTCATTCACTACATTCCACACCACTCTATAGTGTGAACAAATAACAATTTTCACTTAAACCCCAACTTCCAAACGGAATCGTTGCCATTTCTCTGCCATATCATTGTCGTTGTCGTTAAACCAACCAACCTCACCTTGTGGCATCACATCATCACCGCTCTCAAGATGCAAATTCCTTTTTATCTTCACGACCAAGAAACCGCAACGTTAACCACAACTATGCACCTTTATATCGGCAATATCATTTAGGGCTACTCCGCCAATATAATTCCAAAGTATCCTTCGCGTTGCAACAACTCTCAAATGCTAACCGCGAGCTCCTGCAATTTGAGCCTCACATAAAACTTTCAACATAATTTCCGCCCACTCAAGGCATTTCAAATGTCGGTGCCATCTGCAACAACTTCGACTCTGAACGATGATTATTATCTCCTATTAGACCATGTGCCGTTTTATAGACAAAAAAAAGCAAAACTTTCCCAATAATACTCCATCGACCTCTACAAGGGTCTCTATGGCGAACAAACAATGGCCCACATCGATCGGTGGTAGCCTTGAGCTCTAACACTCTGCAATTGTCTAAGCAAAGTGCAGAACCACCTCTTTTTGTTTGAGCTCGAAACCATTAAATGAGATGCAATGGTTCCAGCTATCCACATCTTTGCCAAATATTAGGGTGGCGAGTGCATTTGACTTGCAGCAGCCGCAAGTAATTTTCCAAATTCCCCAAAAATGGCCAATCGAGATAATAGATTCGAGAAATGCACCGCAATACGTTGCAGGGAGAGAAAGAAATAGCCGCGCTCCTGCTCCAAAGTGCATGTCGTTATAGACCGAGGAACCTGTTCCCGGGTGTTCCTTCGCAAATCAGTGTTGCATAAGCAAGTCAGGCAAACATTGGGGATTGAGGATAATTGTCCAAGATCTAATGTTAGTGGTGCTCCAGAATAAAGTTGCTATGAAGAACCCTTTGGCTGGTCTACATTTATGCGTTACATTCGCGTGTATCATGGCGACCGGTCGCGGTCGGTCGATCGATGTGGTTCCGTTGGAAATATTTGCATATCATTTATGGGCCGCAAGAGTAACAATAATAACGACAACGACAAAACTTGCTACGGTTTCGGTTCCGCACTTGTTCGCGATATGCAAAGTGGGCTCCAACTGTTTTATTTTGCTTTTCAACTGGCTGCTGTAGTTTGTAAGTAAGCGATGTATCTATGCGATAGTGCGGCTGCTGTCGCCAGTGCCGCCAACGTCCAGAGACCAATTCGAATGTCGCCTTAAGACAAAAACACGCTTTCTATAATCGTTCCTTGGTCAGAAGGGGGTCGAGGTGAATTTTGTGGGATTGCAACTGGCACCAAACTTCTTCGGTCTCGAGTCGTCCAGTGTTTATACGCTGCCTCTGTTTTTGCCCGTTCGGTCGCCGTGTCAGGTACACTGGTTGTAAATTTATATTTATGCGGTTGGTTTTCTGCGGCACTATGCTTAGTTTTTATTGTGTGTGTGTGTGGTTTTGGTGGAGCGAGTGGGTAATTTTTTTCTTCATCTGTCAGTGTGGATTGGGATTTGGATTTGGATTCCCTTGGGTGTAGGCAAAAAGTAGACGTACCGAAGGCCGACGACGACGACGGACGGTGATGATGATGGCAAAAATGGCTCAATAGTTGTCTTGCATTGCATCATTGCGGTCAATCGCATGGGCTATTACTGTTCGGAGAAAGACAGAGCATGTATTGATCGGTAGTCCTTGCCACCTTGCAATTGTGAAATGCATAAATTTGATAATTTTATTCCTTTTGGCAATTTTCATGTAAGAAGCTTCGTGAAGTGTGATTGGCGACAAATGGCATTGGGTTGATGCACTGAGAAAAAACGTTTTGGATATTTTATTATTGAAAATCTTACTAATATAGCAAAATTTTCACGTTCTGCCAGAAAAATGTTTATCCGGCAACACAACGCGTCAAGTCTTCCATTCTTAATGCATTGAAGTAAGAAGCGTTTGACTGACCAACAATTTCGTTTAAAATTTTAATAGGTATTGAAAATGCTGAAGTCGAAATTGATTTTCAAGTTTTTTTTTTACCATGTACCTATTTAACATCATTCGAGTGCTGTTGCAACATTGCATGAAATAAACAAAGTGATATGGATAGGCGAGTGCGCTAACATGACCTTTCATGTTGAATTAACTCCATTCTCTGCCAGTTCAGCGATAAATTTTTGACATCTTACACACGCAAAGCACAACGACATGCAAGTCTTTTTTCACTTCGTATATTTCTCTTTTCTTCTTTTAAATTTGGAGTGACTTTAAAAATTGTCACAAAAGTTGGTTCTCCTGCTTCACTGTGCAACATCGATCCCTTTAGGACACAGCTTTACGTTAACAGAAGGAGTTCAACAACATCGTACATCAACAGTTCTGTACCCACACGTAATATAAGCTACCTAAATACCTCTGGTGAAATAAATTCGCTCAAGATATTCGGCAAACGGATAGAACACCCCCAAGCTCAAATTAATTATTTGTCGAAGTCAGAGCTCTCGGATTGTGAATGTGTATTTTATAAAAACTCGTTCGAATAGACCTATCCGGCGTTCGTTGCTTAGACAGTCACAGTGGCATGATAACTTTCTGCATACGCTTAGAGATGCAACTAAGTTGGAACATTACGAGACAACCAAAGAAGGAAGAAGATGCATGAGTAATATGTAGCAAATTACTTTCACTCTCAATTTTGGAACATAAAAACTTTCAAATAAAATAAAAAGAGTGGCGCGACAGCTCTTGAAGAGCCAAAGCCTAAGTGGCTTACTCTCATCAACAATTCTCTTAGTGCGTGTGAAGAATTGAAGGGACTTACAATTTAACGCCGATTCCAAACGGCAAAGTTGAGAAGCATCTTTTTCTTGACAGATTGATTGGTAGTTTTGTCAGTTCTTCGCAAGAGGCAGTGCCCGTGAAAGATGAAATAAAAACTATGGGCACAAGTAGGACTCGAACCCACGACGTTCTGCTTAGCAGCCAACGCACCTAACCACTAAGCTACGGGCAACTGCAAATAACTTTCAAATAACTTCCTCAAAAACGTCTTTTAAAGGGTTGGGGTCGAAAGACCGCAATTCAAAATCCGACATAACAAAATTCTGCAAAAGGGAAATCTCACAAAGTACTTTCCCGCAGTACTTTTACCCGCATATAATTGCAAGAAATCATAAGTTTATTATGACAATCTAATCCTTCCACCACTCAAAGTTATGAGAATTAAGGAGATCGAAATTTTGTACCTTTTCGGATTTTTCCAACAACCCTGCATTAGGCCACACCCTTTTTCGAAGACAGAAATTTTATGAGACACCAGAAGCTGAGAATCATGGAGAACGAAGCATTAAAATTCTTCGTTCAAATGATTCCATATAAGCAACTGCTTTTTTGTGCATGTCCATCGCCATAAATGAAGAGTTATCTTTAAAAAATTAATCAAAATCCACTGTACAATTATTATTATTGTTTTCTACGTTGGCATGGTTAACGCCTCAACAAATTCTAAAGCCTCCAAGCTCACAACTCCGTGATCCACTCGAGACACACTTCAATGTTTTCGAATTTGTTTTAACAATAATAATAATCATCGTACAATGTATTGTTATTGTTTTTGTTGAATGTTAATTCTGCTGGTAGCAATTTGAATTCAGTAATAACAGACGACTGCAATTGGTAGCGGATTTTCTGCTTGCAGAAAAAAAAGTTGAGGTTGCGGTATTCACATATAGTGGTAGTGGCTCATCAATAAATAACGCCTGTGCACGGAATAAATAATTTTTTTTGGTAACTTCACTCCCATACCCAGTTGCAATTGAATTCCAGTCCCAGGCTTGGGACTGGAATTCAATATGCTTTGGCATATTATATGGCAAAAAGGGAGTTTCTGGTATCACAAATAGTCAAAGAACGTGGGTTCTTGTTTTTTCGGGGGTGTACGGTTTAATTTTTTTTTTGTTAACTTTTGAGAATATATAAAATGGTACCTATAGTTAACACGAAATGTGAATTAAATTCAATTGTCAGTTATGACAAGGAAATTGAACGCATTCCAGTAGGGTTGGTGGTGGCGGTTATTGGTGAGATTTTCGTCCAGAATAACAACAGAGACAATGAATGTATTAAAAAGGAAACAGTATTGCAAATTTTGCCCACCTACTAGTTTGAAATATTGGTTGAATAATCCAGCAAAAGGCTGAATGAATTTCTAGTTATTGCGCATTCAGTGTTGCCAGAATAAAATATTTTGAAACTCCCTGCGTCAAACACTGCATTTAAACGGTCTCATGGTTGCACTTGCTTTCCGGAATGAGCAAATGCAGCGCCTATCGTATCGATAGTTTTCTAATGTCAAAAAACTCATGCCGGCTTATGACCAATTCGGTTTGTTGAAATCCCTACTGGCTCAGCTATCTCGCGCACCTTCAACCGTGTCGGCGATTATTGGTAGTCGTGTTTTGGGGCGACTGGACTTGGCTTAACAAATTTCATGCACCCATCACGTTAAAACTGGCTAAACGAATTTTTGACGATTGCCATCGAAGGAGAAGAGACTTCTTGGACATCCAGCCACTGATTTCACTGAGCGATTTTTCTCCCAAAAATAAGAATCAAATAAACGACACCGACCGGCCAAAACAAAACTACCTACTGAAATGTTCATAGCTATACTTAGTATCTAGTTAATTGCCCTTGCGATACTGGCGCCATCAGGCGGTTAGGGTAGGCACTCACCGGACCACCCACATGTTTTCTTTCTGCAGTATGTAACAGATAACTCGCATGTGCCGTCGTGCGTCACCAACCAGCATCACCTCCCTTTCAAAGAGGTGATGTCAACAATTTACACCTGATGCTCACGCCATCAACATTTGCTCATCTTCTCCAGAAACACGATCAAATCGAATTGGCTGGACCATTTTTTCTACATTCCATTCTCTTATCGATTGGACAGCTAAGGCCTTAGGCAGTCTATGTATGTCAGTCTGCCATGCGAAATTGCCATTAAAAGTAGACAACACGCGCTCTGGCGTCTGGTTGTGAATTATGTGTCCTCCTCATAGCTGAGGCGGGCGTTTTAAGTATGAGTGAACTTACGAGATTTTGGCCTTCGAGAAGATAAACAATTCAACACGCAACCTAACCTAGAACAGTGACGAATATTTTGTCTAAATGACAGCAAATATCTCGACCTTTCATCGTTCTCTTGTTGCAGCAAAAGCAAATATACACGCAATCTATTTTGGACGAGATTTCAAAAAAAGAGAAAAGAAAAAACTGATTTTCACGGAAGTCTCACGATAAATTTGGATCTTAATTAGACGAAAATAAATCGAAAAAGTTGCCATATGGATTATGCAATGCAAAGTTTGCGTGTCTGTAAGTGAACTCAAGCCAAGACAGCGAACTCTGCAGTCCAATCCATCCACATGTTGTTTTCTTTGTAAAATTTTAGGCGTTTATCGCGGACTAGCGCCATGGAAATCAACCTACAAACAAGTTGCCATGTTAATGCATTGTCTATCACACAACTCAAGTTAGTGACCAACGATGCAAAGTCGATGACGATGGACCCGATATCCTTATCACGGCATATGGAAGTTTGCCGTCCATATTCTTAAGGTTTCAAAGGCCGTCGATAAGCCAGCAAAGTTGCTTACAGTGGGAAATTTTCGATTAAGACATATATTAAAATAAAATAGTAAATTAATTACTATAGGGAGTAGGTATACCACTTCAACTAACTTTTTCGTTAAAAAATGGTAACAGAGCTTGTTGGAAACGTTAGAGAATGGTTTTGTCCAACCCGATTCAAAAAGCATTATTAACATAAAATTAAATCTGATTCATTCCACTGTGTGATGGCGTGACTATTGACATGGCGCACGCGGTGCGAAAAAGAACATGAACACTTTTGTTATTTTCCTTGTAATCATTTTTCTATGCTTATTTTATCTTTTTTCTCATTCAACTGCGATACTAGCAACCGTAGGCAGCTTACAATACCATGGTGATGTCCGATGCATGCAGCAAAAATAAAAAATTAAAAGCTATAGGTATGGGGCAACTGGTCGTTCATGGCTAGTTAATCGATCAGCGGCGGCGGCGACGACTCATGCGCCAATTTATACCTACTCTGCCTTAAATAGAGCTCAAACTATTTTACTTAATGTTGGCTAAACGAGACAGGTCTTTCCTCTAAAATATTCTATCTGTACAGTTCCAGGTCGTCAAAAAAGGAGAATTGAACTTTTCAAGCTTTCCTTTTACTGTTTAATCTAATTTCTAAAGATTTTCGAAGTTTTAGATTTGACTCCAGCTCCTTCGGATTTTAGAGGTGAATAAACCTGAAGTCTTGAACACGATATGACGAATACAAAGTGCTTTCTGTATGTTAATTTGGATGTCAATGTGGGAACACCACGTTGCGGAATAAACATGCAGAGAAGCACTTATCTCTATTGACGATCAGTTGACATTTTATTTTTGACTTTTTTCGCCTCATTTTCGTCGTTTCTCTGATTTATGAATTAATTTTTCATACATTGATAGTTTGGTAGGCCGAAGAGTCTTTTTTTGCATGATCTGAATGGCGTAAGATGGGGGAGCAGGATCTGTTGAATGCATTGAAAGAATTGTACCGCAATGCTTTTGTAATAGCTGCTAGAAGTATGATCTTCATCAAGCATAGCCTTATCGCTTTCTTGACGAAAACACAGTGTGAATCATAATGTGCAAGATCTAAATAAGTCATGAACTAACTTGATGGTGCTGTAGAAAAGTGGAAGAAAGAACGAGTGATTTAGAAGTTATTTGTTTGGAAAGTACAGTGAGTCGCAGTTGAACTTTGAAACTAAACTACAATTTGCCATAACCATCAAAATCATTATTCGAATCATTCAACATTTCAAAAACGTATTTATACTCGTTAGCGCATCAAAAACGCCCACAAGGAAACCTTTTCATTTGTTAATCCAATAATTGCTTTTTCAGTTCTGTGGATAGGCCCTCAGAGCCAAACTCATACACCAAATATGTTTTTCGGCGACAAAAAATACTTCAACCGCAGCAACAGTGCAATATCGCATTACAGCCCACGGCAGCAAGAAGCAAAAAGTATCCTTCAGCGTTGCGCATATGAAAATAGATCTCCCTTTGAACACACGCCCCCCAGCCCCCTCACACCAATTTTTTTCCACGCATGATTAATGGCCAACTCACTGGCTCATTTGTGAAGCGATTAACTTTTATGCACATGTCTAATGTACTACACCAGCTTCGCACCCACGCCTGCACTCTCCTTCCTATTCCACAACAGATTCCAGACGAAAATCGCTAGAAATAATAATTACCATGAAGCTCATTAATTTCACTCGCATGAGACATTTTTGTTGTTTGGGGCTTGATGTTGTGCGTTCTATTCTGACTAGACGCAACTGGAAGGTATGTTCGTACATTGACAGATGCAATTTGAGTTTCCTCATTTTTGTGACAGCAGCGCACATAAAAGAAAGAGAGGGTGATAGTGTCTATGTGGGTGGAAGAATAAGGGGAGACTAATACTCAGCGCACTGTCTCGCATTGCAAGGCGTTGATAATTGATGAAGTAATCTCGCAAAGAACATTTTCTCGAATCGCTTATAATCTTTGACATTGAACATGAGAATTTGGTTAAACGTCAACGTCACAACTGTCACTTGGGTCATTTTTCACACTCATTATTTGTGCATTTTCTGCGCTCTTGGCGAGTTGCCGTTGATGAGCAGAGCTTTGATGTGGATTTTCTATATTTCACAGCTTCGTCAGAGTTCTGGCTGGCTGTCTTTACCGCAAACTGACAGTTGTCTGACAGTTGACAGTTCTCGTCTCATTGTGCGGTTAATTAATGACGCAATCGAAGAGTTTACTTTTTTATTGTTTTGTTTTTGTGTTTCTTGGAAGGGGAGAAAAAAAAAGTGTTGTTGATTGTGCTACATCATCACAATTAATGGATGGAAAGTAGTTTGGTTCAAGAGAACTCACCGAAGCCTACGACCGACAGTTGCATGCGGTTCGCCCATCATCGTCAAAACGGCATTCATTCGCTCTCTAAATTGGTCGTCCATTTTCGTTTGTTGTTTTTGTTATTGTTTGGGCTTGTGTTGGTGTCGGATGTGCAGAGGACATACATTATGGCTGTGTCGAGAAGATACTATCGTGCCCATCACTTTGCCACACAAACCACATCTAGTCGACAGGCTTTGATTAATTGACTTCCAGTTTTCCCATTTGCTATTCCCGGTTCAGTCCCAAATGTGTGGTTTGGTTTTAAGCCAAGTGGAACAGAATAGACCCACAAAGCTGACTTCTTAAAGATACTCTAGGAGCCCATTCAGCATTGACTACAACGGACGACAGCGGCGATGAAGTCAATGCCGTCGAAAATGGAGACAACGGTCTATGACTTTATTTGCCAAGGCGCTTTATAACATTCGAGATTCGAGCAACAAATGGTACGTTCCTTTCGTCTTTTGGTTCAATTTCAGACTTCATTTGGGATTCTGGGATATTTTTTTCCCTAATGAGTCATGAAATCAAAAAAGTTTTCAGATTTTGTTTTGGGCAATCGCAGAGTGTTGCGCGCCGACACAGAGTAAGATTATTATAAGGCACAGACATGGCCCATAAGGTATTTGCTCATTTTGCGAGGCAACCATGCGCTGCCTTTGCCTTATAAAACCATTTACCGCAGTCAGCATCAGTCATATATGCAATGGACGTGCTATTAATCACAACGATTTTGACACCACAATTAAAATCGCTCGTGACATTATGGCAAAGGGAAGATTATGTAAAAACATGATGAGGAAAAGGGCGAGGAGGATGATACCAAAGATGGCTGAGTTTTGATGGGTTATAACTTTGGGGCGATGGGCGAATTGGAAATGGAAGAAGAAGGCAGTTAAATATAGACTCGGAATGGTTGAAGTGGGCTATGATGATTGGTGATCAGATCAGTGGGAAAGGACTTACCTAACAACCTCAATCATTGATGTAATTGCCAGGAAATGAAATAATCGTTTTTGTGGAAAAAATAGGAAACGTCAAGGAGGCAGCTGATGATATCTTTGATAATCATGGACACTGTTCAGTCTTGTGAGTTATCTCAAACCTGGGGTCTGAAAAACGAAGATTTTCTTGACCGAAACATGTAGCATGTGTTTGTCTCTCAACTTGTCTATAGCCAATCGAATGGATACTTTCTGAATTTTGAAACACTGCTTACCTAGATAGAACTTCCATCTATAATTATGACAGTCAAAAATCAAAAGCCAATGAAACCGAATTTTAAAAACAATCTTTAACCCCTAAGAAACCTTTCTACATAACCAATATTGATAAATTGTCTTCCTTAGCCAATAATTCTGTCAAACTTGTATTGTGATTAATCGAACTTCGATCAGTGCCCTAACACAAGAATATACAATTCTATTCTAATAAACCCACAACCCCATTTGTTTCTGATAGGAGGAAGTTCTTACAATAGCAAAGCAAATTGGAACAAACATCTATTTTCGAAAAAAGAAGGGAGGCAATCCCAACTCCTCCCCGCAACAAATGTTACATCAAAAAACTTGCCTGTCATGTTGGTTAAACATTTCGAAAGACTGCCCCTTCCTTATCACAATGACTCAGATCCTGTTCCAAAGAACGATTGACCTGGTTTCCCTCACTATGGCTCCTGATGCTTCTCTATGCCATCTGCTTTGAGGGTTCAAATGCAAACAAACACACACCCGAAACCAGAACAACCATGAGATAGCAAATTCCGGATCTTCTGCCAAATCGACCAAAATGACTTGCTAGAAAAGAAAGAAAAAAATAAAACATCAAAAAGATGGTTGAGTTGGAATCCAACACAACCACCGGATATTAGCTTTCTCGTTTTCCGAACCGAAACCGAGTTCAAAATTTTTATTAATGAATCAATAGAAGTTGAATGGCCGCATATGCTTCGTCTAAAGGCGATTCCGGAAAGCCTATATCGACTATAGAGCTAATTCAAGGATGATTGTTATGAAAAGAACTGCGAGAGCGACGACTCATCATCGAATCGTATCTGGTTGTCACCGCCAGCCATGTGAAGATAATCCATCAATCTTTTCACGCTCGAACGGAATACACAAAAAGTGGATTCGCTGTCGGTCGGTCGGTCTGCGGCCGGCTTTTGGTCTTATCTGGATAGACACTCGAACAGCGGAGACGGATTGCAATTAAATTTTCGCACCTCCTCCGTTTGGCTGGATGCGTTGTCAAGAGTGTTGGCAGAGAAGAGTTAGCCGATGCGTGCAAATGTCAATAGAATGCAAATCAGTTGACGAATTTTTAGCTCTGGTGAGAATTGTAGTTGAAAAGAGAATTTATTGCTTGATGACAGATCGAGTGACAATTTTAATTCGTACCAGAATATTGAGTGACAGTAAGAACGGAATGGCCAGGTTCATAAAGGCCAAGGAACTCGTGGCTATTCCAAGGTATGTGGTGCTGGAAATTGGGTTACAGCCGTCTTCATTTGGCCCCAAAGTTCTTATCGGACTATCATTTAGTCAGCATGTTCCTTCGACATCAAATTGTCTAAAAATAAAGCACCAAAATAGGGATATGAATTGCACACACATATTAAAATATGTTATCAACTTAATGCGCCCATAATTCAAAACCTCACTAGTTCCACGTTTCCAAATGTGCAAGAATTCATTGAACAAGTGCAACACACAGAGGCAGACAAGAGCTCTGTGGCAGCATGTCATCCAGGGAACACATGTCGTCACGCGTTCCACTAAAGCTACGGTCGCAACTCGCAACCGTAATAGAACACACAGCAACGCTAAAGACATCCCAACAAGGAACTATGCAATGTGCATGTTCCCTGGCTATTGCAAGTTAAATTACCCAGCACTAGGCGATGAAATGTGGACACGAGAACCGAGGACGTTGCGTAGGTTTCACCCACCGCAATCACATATACTAGACCATGTGAATGTTTCTATAAGGCGGAAATTTATTAGAATGACACGCAGTAGACCCGAAACGGACATGACAAGAGGTTGATGTATTTTTGGGCACATTTCGCAGGTGAATCGCTAAATCGAATGGTGATTGTGACGGGTGGCGGGAGTTCAGACAGGTGACATATGGTGATCATGTTGTCGCTAGGGCTCGATGCGCTTCTGGCTGATGCGTAAATTATTTGCTCAATAAGAGACATATGCCTGAATTAATTGGCCTAAAAGCGTCGAAAATTGTTCACTGAACATTTTGAGAACTTGTCAGGATGAGACAGAGAGGGTTTTAGAATTAATTGTACCAGTTTTTTTTAATAGGCGTTCGAATGGGTATATCAATACAATGTGTCTGTTAGTGAAATTTACTTGATGACGCTTGCCAAATGAGCGTCATTATTTCAACATCAAATTGCTCCGAAGCGAAGTTGATTTAAGAAATTACGAAAACTTGCAACAATGTCCTGAAGACTCCGCCAGTGGCATCTCAATTTAATTCTGCCCACAAGAAACAGCCAGAGATGCAAATGCGTTAGCCACACACGTCGTTGTATGTCACAAACATAACGTTATGTTGCCCAAGGTAAAAACAACATCAACTCTTTTTTCTCGCATTTTGCCGGCACTAATCCTGAAAAATCCTTTGAGCGTCTTCAAATTGAAATCCCGGCAGATTACATAATTAAAGCGAAATTGTTCGATTAAACGCTGAGCGCGCCTTGGGATGAGTTCGACGGTAACAGCCTGCAGTAAATGATATTCAAGGAACTTGGCGAAAAATTGCAACTTGCTTTTTGCCATCGAAATGGAGCTCTAGTACCAGTTCTTGTAATTAACATATACTAATAATTGCGATCCCAAATACAGATATCAAGCGATTGAAATGGACAAACAAACAGACAGGCTTGAAGTCCTCCATATGCGGTGAGAACAGTCATTTGGTGCATCGGCGACGACTAGACATAAACAGCGGGTGAATGCGGACTGATGTAAAAGACTTATGCGAAAAGCAAATAAGTATGAAGTAGGTTTGGAGAAGAAATATCCTTGCGGCGAAAACGCGGGAATCTGTGTTGGTCGTCATTTCGATTTGCAGTGCAGGAAGAGATTCATTGTTTCTTTTGCTTCCAATGCTTATGATGGGGAATAGATGATGGGATCACTTGCAGGTGTTTAGAAAACAAAGTTGATTGGTTTATTAAATGGGAAATGTTGTGTGTATAGAGCTTATAATTTTAGCCAAAATGACCAAGAGGATTGAGTAAGATAGGATACACATTGACGATAACGACGGTTGAATTAGAATGTTGAAGTGCTTCACATGAACATCATGTCGCAGGAAAATCGAAGAATAAATCAGAGTAATTAGGTAAGCGCTGGATGGTAAAAAGGTGTACTAACAGTTCTATGTTCCTTATGATATCCTTATCGAAAGAAAAGTCTGAGAAAATTGATTGAGCAGCAAATTGGTCAAACTAATTAGATGAGTGCGAAAATGAAAGGCATATAAGGGCTCGCCATACAAGGCTGGACACAAAACTAATATGATGTATGGGCGAAGGTTACGGAGTGTTCCTAACGAGACAATTCTTGACAGTAAACACCGCGACAGACCAAATTTTCCGAGGACGATGGTGAAGACCAAGACGCTAGAAGCCTTGAAGAGTGAAACTAGATCCCGGTTTCAGGCAGGTGAATGTTAAAAACTCTGCGGCCAGACCGACCATGATGATGAAGTATTATTATTCCTTATGTGCATGGTTAAGTCATTTACTAGATATTTGAGCTCGTGGTATTGACTTGACAAGACCTCCTTTTTATCTGAAAAATATACGCACTTAGCAAAATGCAATTTTCAAGACAATCAGCATTTTTGTATTTTTAGATAGTAGGTATATGATATCAAATGTCACTCAATAGCTGGTTACAACTTACACCTGCTTCTAAATTCCCAAAAACCACACAAAAGACAGAAATAAAGCTAAAAACAAAATATCAAACCGCAAAACAAACCCAAACGGAAAATAAACGAAAACCATTTATTATCACCCGTTGGCCGTGCGTCGGCTTATCTTTCATTCGTGTTGACTTGAAGCCTCGAAGGAGATAATGATCGCTTATTATTCTTCGTCCACTTAATGAATCATAATTTTCTCCACCGAAAACGCTATTAGTATATTTTTTTGTGTTGATATTTTTCTTTAACGAGCCACGCCCTCCCAAAAAAAAAGAACTCCAATGCCAAACCAGAGGGTGTCCTTAATCGTGCATATATACCTACAAAAACAAAACGAAGACGAAGAAAAAAAACCGAAAATGTGGTCATTTGTTATGATTATTCACCACCAGACTCACCACCCGCGCCATCGCATCGCATCGCCATAAGCGGATATACGTCAGACGTCACCAATTAATTACGTCGTCTAATTAATAATTTGAATTCTTAATTTATTCATGAGCTGAGCTGTTGGCTGGCTAGTTAGTTAGATCTCTGACCGCCCGCCCATTTGGCTTCTCAAATGTAATGGGAATTATTCTTTTGTGTATATGTATTCATCTCAAAGTCGAGTTCCAGGAGGAAGAGCACCCTTCTTTTTCTCTGCATCGGAATTAAGACTTATCAAAGTGTTTTGTGGTACGTCTTTCGGTTTAGCGCAGATACAGAATGTGAACAACACATTTTAACGCCTATAAAAGCAAACGCATTTGGGGGAAGAGGCTATTGATTAAAGCAAGACATATCCAATTGTGATGTGATTGAGGTGGCTTGGCCATGGCGTTTGGTGGATAAATGACAAGAAAGTGTGGGTTTGGGTATGGAATAATAATATTTATGTTAAGAAATGGTTCAATGTGTTTAAATGATATTATGCCGACAAAGAGCCAAAGGCACATGGTTCTTAAATTTGGTGAATATGAGAAAATAAACGGCGTTCTAGGCCTTTCTTCTGACACAGTCACATACAGTTCGTGCAAACTTTAAATAAATAACTTTGTATAAAAAAAAAACACACAATCGAAGTGTCTTCCCTTAAGATGAACAATTTGGAACAACTAAACTCCACAATAACAACTGCTATCATTGAATTAATTGAACGAACAATTAATTCGCTTCGTTCTCCATGATTCTCAGACTTTCGAGTATCGTAAAATTTGTGTTTTCGAATCGATCTCCTTAATTTTCACAACTTTCAGTTACTAAAAAGACCGTGTGGGAACGAAACAGTTCGCTTTGGTAAACTCCGAAGTGTTTGGTGTTTTTCTTTGCTGGTGGATCCATTTGGGAACTTCAAAATTAGGTTTTACTAGACTGCCACCGATCTACACCGGTTGTTGTAGAAAACTGATCTTCTGAAGCAAACCAACTCCAACTTATGTTAATCCGTGTGCCCCATGTAGTGTAGTACTCGAAGAGTCTGCTTATGTGGGCTTCACTTACCGGAATGCTATTATTCTCACAGTCTGATAACACAGGTTAGTCGGACGCCATTAGGTTGTAGAGGTTAGGTCTCAGACTTACTTCCATCATGTTTCTTTTCGTGGACTTGCAATTTTTGGCCTCCACAGAGAACTTCCTGGAATAAAAAAAAGATAATAACATTTTGAAGAGTGACTGAGGAATACCTATGAGTTAGAGCTTGTGTCTTAACGCTTTCTCAACATCCAGAGAGATTGCTACTGTAAAGCTGTGACAGTTTAAGGCAGAAGTGACGTCGGACTGGGCCTTAAACAAGGTATATAGTATTGAAATCCCTTGGCGTATTCCAAGTTACAAATCGATTGAGAAACAAAATTACGTTTTCTCCATTATCTGCAAAATAATATATGTATAAAAGCCAAGGTGGCAAGGTCTATGACAATGACTATTCATTCCGAATGGCTGAATTAAGAAGCACTTATCAGAAGAAATAAATCCTTTATAAGCCGGCGCCCGATTCGAATCCACAAGTTCTGCAAAATAGTCAATTCACATAAGTGGTATACCACCGCAATGTTAATATGATTCAAAATAAATTGTTTGAGCAATCATCGCACATTATTTCTATTGGCGAAATGGTCGATAAAATCATTGGGAACAAGTATTAAGATATATTTAATTGTTAAATGAAATCGAGCCTTTCACAAATCACAAGCAAAAGTAAAACAAATTATTTTCAAGATAATAACAATCCACAACCGCTGAAACAAATATTTAAATTGATTTCATAAAAAATTACAACAATTTATTCTCCTTACCATCGAACCCAGCATTTTACATTCCCGGCGCTGCTGCTAATACAATTTTCTTTCCCAGCTAACAATTTTATTTATAACCGCCAACACATTTTCAAATGACCGTATCAAATGCAACCAAGTTCCTTTAAATTTATCATTCGTTCTCATTCAAGCCTTATTCAGTGAGTTTAATTAATTTGATAATTTGTCTTCGACTTTAACTGTGAAATTTGTAATATGCAACCACACGTGAGTCAGCTATAGTCCAAGTCTCGAGTCCCAGACACATTCCACTCAACAACGATCAACTCAGCAACTGATCAACCGATGATAACATTAATAAACGACCGTGTTCACCAGTCGTGAAGACATGTTACAGCGCTATCTGACCGTCACATCTTCGTTTCTAGATGTGTTCATTCAAATGGGGTTTCGGTTGCGCTAATGGTCACCATATTGCAGTGTTAGAGTTGTGGTCGTTGTTTGGAAAGTCGTCGAAAGCGAAAAGCATCGTCATGGCAAAGGCACGCTTTGCCATGCCTCAGTGACCTCATATTCACTAATTCAGTCTTTATAATCGGCTTGGCATAATATTGCAGTTGGTTGGTCATTTTTATTATGCTTTATGTCATGTGTCGAACATTTGCATCAAAGACGAGACCTTTTTCTTCTTATTTTTAAATGAGAGTACTGGCAATCAAGGGTTATCTTAATTCAATCAATGTGGAGCAAAAGTTTATTGGTTTTTAATTTTTATGATTCGATTAAGTAAAGTAAGGTTGAAGAGTGTTTACACAAAAGGCTTACTAGCTTGCTTTTAAATACGTGAGCATGTCAGACCGTAGCTGAAAAATTCGGATTCAAACGGATCGGTATGTTTTAAGAAATTTCAATACAACCCTAAGAAGAATTTCAGAATTTATTTAAGATGGTGGTAGATGAAGGCGTAAGAAATACTGTTATTACCGTATTTCAAAGGAATTCCACTTCTCTTAAATTCATGACTTTGCTCGCATTATTTAAATAAAAAAGTCACTTCCTCCACGCCACGCCAACAGTCCAATTGTGTACAGAAAAATTGATAAACATCTTCGCCAATAATTGTGCACAACGACCATATCCACATGTTGTTTGTTTTAATACTGCTTTTCTCAGCTTCCTGTTTAGATTGTTATCGCTTGCTGCTGCATTAAAGTGTTCGTCCTTTTTTTGTTGTTTTTTCTTGCCTGTGGTCGTGCACTTAAACTAAAGCATAGAAACAGGAACAGGAGAAAAAACCACTAGAAAAATAATACCCAGTTATGATACAGAGAAATAAATTTGCATTTCTCGACCATGAGGAAGCGATCAAGATTAGCAAGTTCCAGGTCGACTAATAGAAGAAAAAAATAAAAAACACCAAAAACCAAACTGAGGCATTTTAAGAGACCATGCTAATCCAGATATCCCCAAATTATTGCACCAGCAAAGTCTTAAAAAGTAACCCATCCTCAAATACCAACACCTGTTGCTGCAGTTGTCGATTTCTCTTCGCCTTTTATTTGCAATCAACAAGTGTCACCGCTCTTGATTCGAAGAGAAATTTCTTATTGCATCCAAAAAAAACTTGCTCCTAGCTGGCAATCAAATTGTGTCGTCTATAATCACGACCACTTTGTCAAAAGTCATCTCGATTGCCCAAGCCCGCATTAGTTTTTCACAAATCGCTCACTGCCTCTAACACCAACTTAGCTAGGATTAACATCACCCATGTCGACGCATGTGACACTCATAGACGACGACCATAGATCGAAGTGACTCCTCCTAGCTTAGAGAGACCCAGAGGTGATATCAATTCAGAGAGAAAGTAAAGTGATAAATCTTCTTGAATCAGATTTGCATCCCAAATGCAAACATTGACATATTTTCTTGGTGTAAATGCGTTTTAGGCATCTTATGCGACTAACTGTAAACGAATATGTCTCTGAATGGCGCCAGAACGATAGGTTGGGTTGGATAGCTGGTGTCAGGTTAATGGTATCCACAGTTGAAAAATTGATGAACGGAATGTGAAAATTGTAGTTTGTAGTTGGAATTGAATTGTATGAGAGTTTGATTCATTTATATTTTTGATCATCATCATCTTCAACCTGTGCAAAAATCCGGTCCTTTCTGAGAGTCTTACAACAAGGTGTGAAGTCTTCTTAATTTCCAACGCAAATCTGCTTCGCTGTCTCCTGGGGACTTTATTTCGTTCGTTTGAAACACCTTTTCCATGTTATCATAGGCTTCTTCTACTGACCCAAAGTAGTTGAACGCGTGTTTCACAAGTGGTAGCTCTTGGTGCTTGATATAAATAAATGAAATTTGTACAGTTTGTTGTTTACTTCCAGAGATGTGAAATTCATATTCCTGGCATAAGAAGGAATGCACGACTCTATTACTTGAGCTCAAAATTAGGTTTTCTTATTCTTGTTAAACATTAGGTACTCCTCGACTAACGCCTTCGCCTTGTGATGTATGTTCAAAAATTCTTTTCAAACTTGCTACAAAGCAACTTGCCCTATAATTAGTCTCTCTCTTTGTTTACCATTCGAACAACACCTGAGCCCAAACTATTTTCCTGCTACATGCCAACGCACGCTATCAAACAAAATACAGTACGGTACGGATAAGGTCGCTAACAACATGATTATACAATACATCAACATCCCACCCAATAAGACATCACTCACCGATCATTCCTCGCCCAACTAACATTACCACCTATTCCCGTTCGATGTTGCGGTTCCACAACATAACTTGGACGTAAAATAATCTCTCAACCGCTAAATCCGCCCACCAACATTAATCCACCTCTTTGTGGCACATTTCTATCGCAAACATTTGCTAAGCGTTTGCTTTACGATATTGCTAAGCTCGTTATGATCCAGCCTTTGAGAATATAGTTAAACTCAAACAGCAACGAGGCACAAGGCCCATATGGATAAGAAATTTCGATATTTAACGATCGTATTGCCAACAAATTGCAATCTGTCGGATCTTGGCTATCTATTCAGCAATTCTGCCAAAGCGCCGGGAAGTGATAGTGTGGGAGGGGATTGGGATTTGGGATCCTAGCCAGAGTGCTCCCCCACGGTGATCACTGAGTGGCAAAAATGCTCCTAGCGACATCGGCAACCAAATCCATTTCCATAAAGCCACAACATTTGTGTGATTGCTAATTATATTTTTAGTATAAGCGCAGTCACATTCAACGGACTTACGACTCGACTCTGGAGACTAAGTCTTTTGTGTGATTGTGCCGAGTGCGTTGTCGTCCTCGCTTCAAGTGGGCACGATATTCAAGTGTGGGCATAATAAAATGGGAAATCCATCTTGATCGCTTGAGGGTTTTATATTATTCCAGGGCTATTCAGGAGATACCGGTTTGTTTATGAGAGGCTATTTGGGAGGTTTAAGGACTTAGAAACGTTAATTATTTTGCAGTGATTATTCGTCAGACTTGAGTAGGCATTCAATTGGAATTTATTTTAAGAAATTGTAAGAATTTCGATCATGTTCGAGATCGCTTCCTCCAATAAATTGCAACCAGTCATCGATGGTACGGATATAAGCTGTCACACTGAAACTTCTTCATGACAATTCAATCGATCGAGAATTTCGTTTAAATCACACGACAGATGCATCCGCAAAACAGCGATCATTGACAGTCAAATCTACATACAAAAGACCCAACGACACAAAAAGTCCAATGCAGGTCCGATGCAATGGACATGACTTCGATTGCCTGTCAATAGCTTCTTTATGTCTTCATGGTCGAAGGGATGACCATTTTAGCATAGATTCATCGTCAACTTTTTTTTTTTGGGGATTTTATTTTCAGTTCCAATGATTTGCATGTATCGACCACAACAATTTAGGTTTCGGTTGGTGGAGGTTTTTAGAAGCAAAAGGAATGAACGACTTGCCGATTCGAAATGCTCAAATTTTTCTATTAATTTTATGGCGTAAAGAAATCTATAAAATTTGATCAGTTAAGTGGTCTTTTAAGAGCCTCACTTTAAACAGGTGCTTTTTGTACCTGTTTTATAGGAAAAAAGATACAGCGCCAGCCGCCAGACAGACTTTGCATAAAATTACACGATTCCAGGAAGCTTTAATAATATGCACTGCGAGTCAGCTGCCAATGCCAGTTATAAGTAAGACTACTGGTATGTTATTAACCAACCTCCTGAGGTTAGGAAATTACCAGGCATAATAATTCATGACCATTACATATAATTTCACACTTAGCGATCAGTATTAGTGATCTTTAATGGTCGGCTATTAGATGTATGGGTGTGTTGCAGCTCGGAACGGATGAGGATTGATAAGACTCTGTCAAGGATGGATATTCCATGGAGGAAGACACAGTGTTCAAGTTGTTTTTGTAGGCTTAGGAAATCCTCTCTGTTGAAGACCTCAGGCTCAAAGACGTATGAACGCTCAGAATTTGCATCAAAAAGCATTAGAAAAGGGGTTTGTATTTTCTGTTCTAGTAAGGTAATCTGATAATCAAAAAAAAAGTAACTAAACCAAATATTTTGAGGGCAGCTATAGTTTTTAATTCAAGCGACAGCGGAGCGACGACCGACGCGACGTATGGTGTTGAAACCTATATTCATCCATGTTGTTTAAGCAAAATAGAATGGATTAATGACAACAAATTTCTCATATTTGTTACTTCAACAAAATGACCGTATCGACCGTCAAAGTTCAGAAGTCCTTATTCGAAGACCCATTACTGACACGTAAAGCGCAAGGGGAATAGAACTTTGGATTGTAAAGGTAAAATGTTTGATGACATTTTCCAACATTTGTGGCCGTATATCGGCAATAACAAGGTGAATGTTGTCCTCCAAGTGGTCTATTGTTTCGGACTTATCGGCGTTAACAAGCGACCTCACATATCCCCCGTTTAATCGCACTTCCATATTCACGGGTCCGTAACATGAAAATTTGCCGTTACGAAACGTTTCCTGAAATAATTAAGCTGTGCTACGAGATGTGTGATATGCCGTGTTGCGCGCGTCATCTTGTTAAGACAACAATTCCTGTACAGCACGGATGTTCCATTAATGGACGAAAAAGTCAAGAACCATGTCTCTGTAACGGTTACCATTGATGTAACGCTCCGGCCATCATCGTGATTTTCAAAATAAATTTGCACAATCTCGAAGATCTGTTCAGGCGTCAGTTTAGTCAAATGCCAAAGCAAACTTGAAATAAATCACTTGACAAAATATCTGTCAGTGAAAATATTGCTGTACAATAAATTGATAGGGAAGTATGTGTGAGTTCAAATTTGCAAAATTCTGACTCTTATTCTGCACCTAACAACTTTACACTGGACAATTTAAGATCCTTTAGATTCTTTCAACTCTTTCATTATCCGTCAGTTTGTAGATTTCTATTTTTAGCCCTGCATTCGACAGAATTCTTCGTAAATCGTCAGCTACCTTGTCTTCAATATTTTTGTTCTACAAATGCCATCAAATTGCTACAAATTAATAGCATCAAGGTTAAAGACTAAAGAGGGCAAACGCACTGTTCAGTTAGGCAATTTAACCTTTATGTGCACTAAGCTGATAAGTTTCTTGTTCCTCATAATGCTCTCAATATTTTTTAACTTATCGCTAATTACCTACTAGTACAACATGGCCCTTATAATTCTTCTAGTACTTAAAAAGACCTCCATTTCGTGACCCAAAGGAGTGGAATTACTTGACCATGTCTAGCGTGTGCCTTTGGCTTAATTAATTGTGCATTGTTCTCTCAATTTAGCTTTGTAAGCATAACAAAGCTGCACGACTAAGCCTAATCGTAAACAATTATGATAAGCTGCTTATTTTGAAATACGTATAATGTTGATGGCGTGCTAACAGCCTTCTATACTTCAACCAGCTACTATACTAACTCAGAGGCCGTTGGTACTTGTTTTAAATTATCTTAAGTTGCTAGCATTCCTTCTTGTATATTAAGGCAAATGTTCAAATTCTTTAACGCAGGAAATTGCAATCAATATTCAGATTTTTTTGGGGTTAAGGAACTCATGTTCGTTTAATGAACTCTTGTACCGTTGATGAATAATTTCAGGTTGACTGTGTCTTGGGGTGTTTTTTTAGGAAAACATTAGTCCTAGGGTGCTGAAAAGTAAGCTCTTTTAAAGGAGTGCGTTTGTCTGCCCCACAACCAGGGAATCTTGCAACAAGTTCTGCAACCTTGGCTATGTATCCAAGCGGCTTTCTATGAAATTGCATTGCTTTTTAATTATAATGGCACCCGAATAAAAGTCTTTGAAAACAACAATTTAAACTTGAGTAGATACCAAATATTTGCATTCAACTCAAGAATATGATATTATCACTCAATTAGTAATTCCCACATATCGGCACTTTTCCACTTTATATTCCACTTACTGCACCTCAAGTGGGCACTCAAAACGTCACACATACTAACAACTTCTTCCCAAGACTATAAAAGTTTCTGCGACCCAACTAAAACGCACTTGTTTTCAAGACCTCAAGGATTTTTTTTTTGAAATACGGCGAAAAATGAAGAGCCCTTTGGCATTGCTCATCATCGGCTGTTTCCTGAGTGTAAGCATTATCTTCCTCATTTCCACTTATAATCAAGACAGTTCCATTTTTAAGTCCTCCCTGGCATCCAGGGACAGCAACGGCGACAAGGTTCATGCAGAAGTTCTGTCCTATGCCAAGCAAAACATCGGCGGAGTTCTACCGATGATGAGGACCCAAGCCTTACATCTGGATTGTTTCTATGGGTTTTTGCCCCTGATCAACTCATTTGCAGCCAAAGCCAGGGATGTCTCCAATGGTTGTTCGTACAAGGCCAATTTTGATAAGGATCAAGGATTGAAGGACCTTAATAAAGCTCGTGCGAAAATCGCTGCTGAAATTGAAGAAATCAACAAGTCCTTGTCGGATTGTTCGAAATTGGGTGGTTTGGACTATTTCATATGTCTTCAGGATAATGTATGTTTTTGTTTTTGTAATTCTCAACACTTTTGGAAAATGGTTACTCGAAATTGAACCTTTTCTTTTTGCATAGACCGAAATCAATCGAGTTCGAATGAAAGCAATTAAGGATCAATCTCAGGCTCTCATGAAGAAACACAACGACAAGACGGGTGTAATTGAATCCGACGAACAATCTTGCATAATGAAGGCGATCGCCAATGCCCGTGCTGAAACTGATCAAGCCTACATCGATCTTAAGGAGTGCATTGTAAAGGGGCCAATTATTCAGACACAATCGGATGAAGTTAGCTCAGAAGAGGCAAATACCGGTACCACTGGTACCGATGAGGCTAATAATTCTTAAATTTTTGTTTAAATATATGAATTTTTGAGGATATCCTGTTTTTGTTTCTTACTAGGCCAAGGCCTGTTAAGTGGTACTCTTCATTTAGTACAAATGAAGAACTTAGTATGTCAGCCAGCCATTTATGTACCTTTAGAAATTCTCATTTATTTTAGTTTTTCTAAGAAACTAAGAAGCTAAGGGCTTGCAAAGCACAAGTCTCTTTTTAAAATTCCGATGAAAAGAAAAACGTTATGCTCATGGCTGTTTCGCCTGGCTTCGTATAGTCCCGCATCCTGTAACTCTTGTTTTCTAAGATACTTTTGATGGTTTAAAGCTATAGCTTGAATGGTTGAATCCTTTCCAAATTCTTGCCTTTACATCAGCCGTTCACTGGTCCGCAAAGAAAAAGATCTAAAGGGTCAAATCGTAGCTCCAAGGCCGCCAACTGACATTGCCAAGATGGCTGATCAGAGATCAGGATCACACAAGTTTGTATCCTGGTGAGCATGAAATCTGTTGTGGCATCCATGGGCTGTGTGTTATGACGTGCCATTCTCCATGAAGCAGAGGTCGTCAAAATACGAAATATGTTTAACATATGTATAGCTCCGTTACGCTTACCATATTGACGATTGACCGTAACGTTGCTTTCGCAGAAAATTGCTCCAAAAATGCCTCCAATCTACACTCCTCAGCTAACTATCATCTTCTTTGAATTGAAAGCTATTCGACAGTGACATGATGGTTTTCTGAACCCCATGTGTCGAAAAATTTGTTTGTTTACGAAACCATCGGAATGAACAAAATCAACCAATTAAATCTATCATACCAGCATGACGAACGGTTTGCAGAAACTTGCTAACGTACATAAGCCGTGGTGGGCTTCAATACTTCTGTTTCAGAAACGCACGGAACTTAGTTTCTGTCAAGAGATGGAGACGCCCTACCCTTTATATACCCTTGATTCATCACTCATATTCTACGGCACCAAGTGCTGGGCGAAATGTAAAAATAGGGGAATCCATACTATGCAATTTCAAAAGATGAATGACAAACAATTATACGTGATCAAAAAGCTCAATCCGGTGTCCGATGAAGGCGGTCAATGTTTCAGGCTGAGACTCTCATGCCCTCATGGAATAGAAAAAAACTTCTACTTAACCTAACTCGATCATTTCACTATTGAAAATGCAGTAAATTTAGGGGATTTCTACTTGATTTCATTTTTTATTTCGTAGGATTAGAATGGGAGTTTAAATCAAAAGATCACCTAAAGGCTGAATCGCAGGCCCACCATTGATGCAAGACTTCAGATCACCAAATGCCTTGTCGCTGGCGATTTTTGCCATGTCAATTGCATTTATAAGGCAGTCATCTTCATTGCGATCGATCTCAGCCAGCTTCTCAGAATATTTCGACATGAGTTCCTTCGATTTCTCTCCGATGATTTTCATAATTTCCCTGTTTTGCTCAGTCTAGAATAAAATTTCCGAAACATTAGTTATTTAATGTTATAGTTAGGGAGGCGACCGTAAGATTACTTACCTCATCAGCAGAGTGGAAAACTTAGCCACCATCTAATGGTAAATAACATGCAATTTTCAAAGCCAGTGGTCGGACATATACTGTTTCTTTTGGCGGCTAAATTGCACTTGCGGTTGCGTTTTTTGGTGTCAATGGAAAAATGGGACAATGGAAATTCATCATAGATACCAAATCAAAAAAAAAAACGTTTTTAAGATGGTCGGACAATGGGAAAGGCTGGGTTATTTCTGTCCGACCATATGATTTGGTATCTACGACGAAATGTCTATTGACTTCTGCTTATTTTTTCCATTGTCCCCATGGTATAACCTGACACTAAAAAACGCAACCCCAAGTGCCATTTAGTCGCTAAAAGGACCAGGAAAAGTCTGTTCGACGACCAGTTTTGAAAATTTTATCTCATTTACCATTAGATCTAAATTTTCCACTCTGCTGATGAGGTAGGTAATCTTACGGTCGCTTCCCAGACTATTAGAGAGTGAAAAAAACACTCACATTTTCAACTAGGCACTCAAAGTACATTATTCCATTCTTTTGAGTGCAGTCAGCCAAGGACTTAAGGACTTTGTCAGCTTCGATTTGAATTGTCTTGCGCTCTTTCTCCAGTTCCGACATGTTTTGGTCCTTTAGGTCATTTGCATCACTGACACAGGATTTCGAAACAAACCGAGCATTGGCGGCCAAGGAATTTATCAGAGGGATAAAGCCGTCATAGCATTCAAGGTGTGCTGGAGAGCTGCGGGTTCTCATCATCGGATGGCTTGCCATTTGGTTTTTAACATAAGACATGACTTCGAAATGGGCTTTTTCAATTTTGTGGTGCTTGGTGGATGCCAATGTGGCCTACATAATTTTGTGAAGAGGATTACTGAAGACCCTTTGAAATAAAAAATGTTATCCTTACCCCAAAAAAGGCAGCGACGATGAAGAAAACAATGATAGACCTCATGACTTTGCTTCGTAAGCGATTGTTGAGAAATGTGGTATTGAAACTAAAGAAAATAAGTTTGCACTTAAAATAAAGAAGTTTTTATAACTTATAGGGGATTGTCATAACTTATTTGTTTTACTGCTTTTTACGGTCAATTAGTTTCATTAGGGCGCTCTCCAAATACGGAAATGAACAGGAAGTCTTGTCTGCTTGATAATTTTGATAAGCAGCATCTTCGATTTGGGCTTTTGATATCCAGTCTCCTCGAGTGCCTACTCGTAATAATTAAGACGTTAAGAGAATTTAAATAAACTTATCTTCTAAATGCCATTAACTTTGAGAGCCACTCAAGATGCACTCATTGCAAAATCTCATTGTGATCTATAAAAAGCCAAACATTTCCTTGAACTTGCATCAGTTTCGAGTTCACATTTTTCGACAGTTTTCCGTTAAACGAACAAAACCAATTTAAAAAATGAAGTTCAGCCTATCCGTCGCCATTTTGGCATGTGTCCTGAGTGTAAGATTTATTCCCACCTAACAGAAAATCCATAAATGTACCTGATTTTTTTTTTGAAACCAAAACTAGGCTTCTCTCGCATCGAGGAACTACCATCCCAAAGTAGAGAGGGCTCACTCCGAAGTCATGGCCTATGTCAATGAAAACATGGGAGGTGTTCGCATGATGAGATCGAACAAGGTCCATTTGGAATGTTACAATGGATTCTTGCCATTGATCAACTCCCTTGCCCTTAAAGCAAAGGAAGATTCGAATATTTGTGTTAAGGATGCCGAAGACAAGAAAGGCAAGGCTCTTGAAGGCCTGGACCGCTCTGGTGTTTCTGCTGAAGTCAAGAAAATTACTGATTCACTGGCTGATTGTTCCAAACAAAGCGGTTTGGATTACTTTGTTTGCTTGGAAAGCAATGTATGTCGACTCCTTTTGGTTGAATTCAAGCTTTAAAAACTATGTTTTTTTTGTGTCTTTTGAAAGGCTGAGAAAAATATGCAACTCCTGGATACCATCAAGAAGCAAGCTCAACAGACCATCTCGGAGAATGCCGTTTTGGTTAGCAAGATCGACGCCGATGAGCATGTTTGTCTTAACAACGCAGTCGATAAGGCAAAGATTGAGGGCGATAATGCTTTCGGCAAGCTTAAGTCTTGCATCAATGGCCAATCGACATTTGAAGAGGATGCTGATCGTCAATCTGCCATTGAGCAATAAAGCTTCTAAGAGTGATTTGAAGTTTTATTTAGAGTGAATGTAATAAAAAAAGCTTTCAATAAATTTAAGTGTTTTCATTCATTTCTCCAGACGTCAAAACCAGAATCGTGGCTTCTTCAGTTCTTCCTAATTTTTGGGAGAATTATTCATGTGGCAGGGCGGGCGACATGGAGCAGCTCTGTTTTTGTTTTATGCTCTGATGAATTCATGACATACTGCGTTTTTTATTGCAATAACGGGTAAATAACCCGCGCTTGGAAACTAGACACCACCCCACCAAACGGTACTAAAGACCAACCATTCCTCATCACACATGTTTGCTTTGCAAAATTGACCAATGGCTAAGAAAAACCAACTGGAAGGAGGACGACGACAACAATGTGTGGTAACTTGCAACGACGATTTGCCTTAGAAATTTCTACACTGAACCTACACTTACTACCGCCCCCAAACGGGCGAAACTGAGATGAGGTAATGTCACGCGATAATTCATGTTCTCAGTCTCCGGAATCTAGAGTCCGGCGGCAGCAGCGGTATCCTTATGATATGGCTGGAAAATATTTGTGTCCGAGGGTGAATGAATATGGTCGTTTTGATGGCGGCAGTAGTGTGCGGAAGGAAATTTCATTTTATGATTTATTATCCTTTGTCCTGGTGCAAGGCAAAACCTAGCGACCGACAACGCCAGGACGATATGTCTGGATCTAAACTGAAGGAGTTTACTCGCTCTACTACGCCTAGCTATTTATGCGGACTTTTGGGTTGTGTATGCAAGCTTGAGGAGATATTTCGGGACTTCCTGGGGAAAAGATTTATTTTTTGTTGGGAATTTTATGAATTTTTTTGTTTGAAGTAGGTCTTAATTAATGCCATTCTATGATCGGATGCTCTTGGTGAGGAATATTTTTAATATTTTATCTCTTCTCTAATTTTTATCTCACATGACAGAAACGATGTCTGCTAACTTAAATTTATGTTATGCCAAAAAATGAAAAAAATGTACTAACTCTGGTAGACAAGGAAAATGAAAGTTGGGTCATGTTAGACAGATAAGCTCGGAAACCTAATTACAGCATTGGTTTTTAAATTAAAATTCGAGACTGGGTTGTCGTACTTTTACGTATTTTTGTTTAATAAAATGTTTTGAATAAGGTTCGACCAAAATCCAGGAACGATTAAAAAAGACATCAATACATCAGGATGTTAGAAGACCTCGTTTTCGACAATCAGAAAAGTGGAAGGGAGCTTTTAGCAAACTCTTTCTATCGACCAACATGCCAAGATAGCATGTTTTACCACAAGCTCATTACTAGGTGTGATGTTGTAATTGTGTAATTGGTGTTTGATAGGGAAGCCATAAAAAGACAGTGCTTACTTCTTTGGAAAAGTCAACGTTTGACATTTTATGAGATTCAAGTTCATGCTTTTTTTCACGACACTATGAAAAATTGTTCAAGTAATTTGCTCAAGAATTCTATCATTCATCGAACATCTTCAAATCGTGGAATTGCAGGGTAAATGACTGCCTTGAGACATAATAAAACTTAGTAAGATTTGTTTTCAAGACATGTTGATATCCAGATCCAGGTAACGAATGAAATATGGTAAAAAAACGGTGAAAGTTTTCGAAGAGTATTTGTAGACGCGGTCGGTAGACCTGTGTTTTCTGACAGCGCAGAAGAAAAACTACACACTTTCATACCATGATGTAAAATTTTTATGAAAAATCAAAATTTTCAGTACAAATATGAACCTACAAATTTTGGATTAAGATCGAAATTTTCAAAAACTTGTAATGCTTATCAAGCGTCAGTCACCGAAACATTCGCAAATTTAAATACAAAATCAAAATTTTCGATAAAAATCTATCAAAACAAAAACATAAAATGTAAAAAAGGAGCCAAGTTCTCTTATATGCGAACAATACTGTGTAAAAAGTCAGCCACCAAGAGTAATGATTCTAAAAGAACGCCAAGTTCTTAAGGTAAAAGTGTTATATTGAATATTTTAAATCAAAGAAGATAATACAACAATATTAAAAGAAAATAGAAAATAGTTTGGATGAAAATTTACAAGTTCACTGTTCAAGTTTTAAAATGTTATTAATCACGCTTCAAACGAAAACTTGCCAAGTGAACTTGTAAATTTTAATAATATTGTTGAATTATCTTCTATGATTTAAAATATTCAATATAACACTTTTACATTAAGAACTTGGCGTTCTTTTAGATCTCATTACTCTTGGTGGCTGACTTTTTACACAGTGTTGTTCGCATATAAGAAAACTTGGCTCTTTTTTTACATTTTATGTTTTTGTTCTGATTTCACATCTTTTTGCAAAGTTTTTTTTTTTTATGGAAGCATGAACCTCGAATTAACTTAATAAGCTAGCAATTTGCAAACTTTAACAATATAATTGGAATTGCTCTGCCAATTTATAGGTTGTCTAGATGTCACATTTAGACCCCAAGGGTTCATGGTGAAACCACTAAAGAAAGTTACTCATGGAGTTTTATGAAGTTAAACAAACCAGAATTCTAAATTTCAACATCCTATGACCATTTTAAGAAAGTGGGCGGCAGCCACCCCCCTTTAATGAAACTGCAATTTTATACTTATACTTTCTCTTATACTCAACCGAAACTCTATCAGAATTTCAAACTTAAACGTTTTCGACCATTTAAACAAAGTGGGCGGATACCACGCCCCTTAATGGAAATAGATTTTTTTCTCATTATTTTCATGTTATTCCACCAAAACGTTACAAGAATTCCAAATTTCAACATCCTACGACCGTTTTAAGATAGTGGGCGGAAACCACGCATCTAAATGAAACCAAAACATTTTACTCATATTTTTCCTTATATTCAACCAAAACTCTACCTATTGGAATTCCGAATTTCAAGATCCTACGACTAGTTTTAGAAAGTGGGCGGATACCACGCCCCCTGAATGAGCAAATTGAAATTTTCGATTTTTTCCTTTGTATACACCCGAAAACCTACCATTGTACCAGATTTCAAGATTCTGCTATTGTTAGAAGTGCTTCATAATTTTGATGATCAGTCAGTCAGTCAATTACGGTTTTTGAAATTTTTACTTTTCAATATCTCAGGAAGAAGTGTTTTTCACAGGGCCTTTGTGCCCATGAAGTTAATACGTAAAAATTTGAAGCTTCTAATTCTATGGGGTCAAAAGTTATAGGGGGTTAAAAATGTGCTTGAGTTCGATCCTGTAAAAAGAGAGTAGTGCTAGAACTTGGCTGGGCACTACCGACCGTGCCCTTTGATATTTTGGCTAAAGACATAATACACTCTCTGATCACGTTAAAGAGAGTTTATATGTTCGTTCAAAAAGACAAGAAGGTTTGTAACGTTGGAACGTTTCTGAAGTCGTGTTCTTGGCTGCAGATGACGTTCTTGCAGTTGAATTTCGACATGTACTTAAATAGAAATTGATGCCTAGCATATGGAATGGTCATTTCTGCAGACTCTATAATGGTTGCGACTGTCAGTCTGGGTTCAAGCCCCACCTTCCACAGCTTATCTGAGGCACCCTGTGCAATAAAATGGCACGTTGTAATTTTTGTCTCATCCGTGGTCCCACGTAGGTTTCTCTCTCTCTCTCTCTCTCTGCGATGATCTCTGACACTGTGTCAAGGTGGTTAGTTTAACGAATATTTTCGATGTCAAAAAAGACTTAAAAAAGGTTTGCTCTTCGAGAAGAAGATTAAGCTTTGACCCATATAAGCTGAACAATTAAATACACCTGTCTGGTCTGATCACGTCAACAATGCTCCAGCTCCAGCCTACAAATTTCGAAAACATCGAAATTTACGTCTGCAGGTCTAAAAAGTAAATATACTCTTTCTTACGTAGGATATTATTTGACGTTTTCTTTTACTTTCAAAATTATTATTATGTAAGTGACGTCTGTTCTGTTTGTCCGTCTGTACCAATATTTACTTGAGGCTATCCAAGAAAAACTGTATCAACACAAATTTTAGTCAAAATCACCCGATGTTCACCATTTATATAAATTAAAATTAAAAAAATTAAATTTCTAACGCAATTAATTTGTTTACAAAAACTTTTGAAAAACACTTGTTCGTTTTGTTTGTGTTTTCCTTCAATTAATTTACAATTTCTTACTTGAAGAAACAAATAATATTTTTTAGTTAAAACTTTAACTTTCCACATTCTGCGTAGCCAAAAATGTTGATGCGAAAAACATACATACCTGTTTAAGTGTTTATAAACAAACAATACAGATTTTCCATTTTCAGCAAAAAGTAAAGTTGTGATTTTTAACTGAAAAACCTCATAAACACGTTGACAAAATAGAAAAACTCAATAAAAGAGCAAAACACATTTTTCTTCAACTTCCTTAGTCTATAGTCTTAATCTTTCGTTGATAAATAATACATACCTTCAAAAACCTTCAAACAAGATATTGAAACTCAAAAAATAACAATAGAAATTTTACCTTATTTTATAAATTTTATTAAATATTAAGTTAGTGCCCTCCTAGTCAATATGTATCGAATAGGTTCTATTTTTATTGGGACTTGATCTCGTCCTACTCCTACTTGAACGGGTGTTTCTAACTTGTTGAGGAGCAGGAGATTCTCCAGTAGTCAAACAACTCTGCAAAGCATTTATCGCATTAAAAGCCTTCTCTTTCACTTTGGAAATTAAATTTCGAAAACACTTGTGTTGATTTGCTTCGATTTCCTTGATTTTATTTGTGTAATTATCCGTTTTTGCTGTTATTTCCCCGACGATTTTTCTATCGAGATTAATCTAAAATTTTGATTCATTGAACAAAATATTGGGAGCAAATTTTTTTAGGACTCACAATTGTCTGGATGCATCGGAAATAGCTGTGAAAATCAGATTGTGCTGAACAATTCGAAAGTGTTTCCTTGACTCTGACTATCTCTGAATACAAGTCGGAACGACTGCTTTCCATAGCTGCAAGTTCGAGTTCTTTTTGATTGGCTGTGTGTGATAAACAAACTTCAGCGGCTTCTTTTGTTTTGTTGGCTAAATTGGTCATCACTGGACCAAAGTCATCAAAACACTCTAAAGGATTTGTTATGTGACGTCGGGTTCGAATGTCTCTTTGTTGAGCATTGACCACCTTAATGTAGAAATTTTGTTTAAATGTTTGTAACGATTTTCGATTTTGAAAGTTTTCTTACACTCAATAAAAATATACAACACAGAATTGATTTCATTTTGATGTGTTAACTATTTTGTTTTACTTCTTCTTAATCCGCTTGACTTGAGCTAATAGAGTTCTGGAACATACTGCTGAAAAAGATCTTTTTTGTTTCCCACATACATCACACTCGAGAATTGTTGATTCGAAAGCCAGATTGAGAACACATTTCGGTAAGTAAATAAAATAAGTTAGTAGAAGAAAACACAACGGCTGAATTCTTTTTACCTTTGTGCTTACCGAATGCGCAACACACCTACTTCAAAGGTATGAAATGTTTTCAAATTTCGATGAAAATACCAAAAATGTTGATCATTAGCAGGATTTAAAAAAAAGCACAAAACTGCAAACTCTTTCACCCTCTGGCGTGATTTGCATTTGTTTTCAAAGACACATTTATCCTCCGTGTTTTCAAAAAAGGAAGTAAGCATCGGAAACCCAACATCATATTGCAAAACTTTCTTCTATTCAGCAAGTCTTTTTGAAAAGATCGATTGTCTTTTCATCCAAACAGCATGATACATCGATCGAAGGTCTGAAGTCGACGTTATTGCACAGATATTAGCAGAGTATTTGAAAGGTTCAGAGACAGCTTCCCGGAAAGCTATCCCTGAATCTATTTTCACTTCGTTCGATGTTCCACAGGGCAGCCATATGGGCCTTTTGGTCTTTGGTTTTAACTTAAAATGATGTTGAAAGCTTACTTATAGGTTTCTGTCTTAAACAAAATCCGGTTACCACATTATGTCTATACCAACAGATAAAATTAAAAATAAAAGAAATTAAGACCAAATGCAGAAATGAATGTAACTTCCGTCTCAAAAATCTGATTAACGCTTTATATCGCTTCTAGCCAAAATATGATTATCGTCAAGGGAAAGCCTAGCAGCCAAAGATGAATTCCGACAACAAACAATTCGACATAAAGTTTGGACAAATTTGAACTTTGATGTTTGTTGGTAAGCAAATAAAACACAAAATCATGTTTTTTAAGTGGTATTTTGACTTGCGGTTTTATTGGCCAGAACAACAATTTTAAGAAAAAAAAAAGAATCACCTTAAAATTAAAACCTCACTTATTTTTAGTTATAATTATTCATGTTCGGTGTTGTTTCCATGTTTCTGTATAAGAACGGTCGAAATGTAGATACAGTCTCATCAGACTTTCTAGGCTCTACCGAAGTAAGACAATACTCCAAACTATAAATCGCATTCGAGCTTTTGTCTTTTACTTTCGAAACCGAGTTTCGAAAACATTTTATCTGCTGTGCTTCGATTTCATTCATTTTATTTGAATATTTCGATGACCTTGCTGTTATGTCGGTGACAATTTTTCGATCGATTTCAACCTTGAAAAAAGAAAAGATTGTTCAATCAATCTCAAAAAATAAAAACTGTATACTTACAATTCGCCTGAGACAATCAAAATATCCCATATTATCATTTTCTGCCGAACACGTCAAAAGCGTCTCTTTGATTCTTTTGATTTCTGAGACCAAATCTGAACGGGTTCGATTTATAGCGCCCATCTCGTTGTCCTTTTGTGTGTTGGCTGTTATAATGCAAGTTTCTGAGGTATCCTTAGCTTCATTGGCCATTCGATTTATGAGTGGAATAAAGACATCAAAACAGTTCTTATGAATAGAGGTGATATTGTGAGCATAAGCCACCTGAAAATCAATTGTTTTTAAATGAAATTTTGTTCACATTGGACACAAGAAAATTATTTACACTAAACGAAACAATTAAGAAGAAAATAGATTTCATTTTAATTTGATTGACAATTTTTGTTGTATGGAGTCTGAAGTCTGAACGTCACAAGGTGTTTTGGATGATTAAGAAATTGAATGCTGGTTCGAAAAGAGAAAATTGCTTCCTTTGGTTAGGAAAGAATGAAAAAACATGCGATTCCTTTCATTACAAAATTATTCTGATTTATTTCATAGTTTTTTATTTGACAATATTGATATTGAAAATTTACAAAGAAAAGATTTTTCATTATTAAACACAGTAGAAATTATTTACAGTAGATATTCTTTCTTGTGGTGGATTTACACTTGTCGACATTTGACATCCCCCCGGCAATGACAACATTGTTGTTATAAGAAAAAAAAACTAATTTACAAAGTCCATTATATAAGCAAAGAAAAAAAAATAGTAATAAATATTTCTGTACAGGCTTATCGCTGCTCGAAGACCAGCGTAAGTGACTAAAACCGATTTGAAAGGCAAATATTTAAGATTTCGGTAGCTGGGAGGTGTTTGGTACCAATGCTAGTTTGACAATCGGTCTTTTCAAAATACCAGTTGGTGTTTTAATTGTTGCAACTCGGACAAGATTATCGCTGCCATGATGCAATGATACGACACGTCCCATCGGCCAGTGACCCACAGGAAATCGGTCATCCTTGATGATTACTAATTCGTTTTCTTGAATGTTTGGCTGCTTGCTTTGCCACTTCGTTCGGATTTGCATACCAGACAATATATCTTCCTTGAACCTTTTCCAGAAATGTTGAACCATTTGTTCCATAAGTTGATATCGTTTTACGGGGTTTAATTCTACTGGTGGTTGAGGTCTTGACAAAAGAGCATTGCCGGTAAGGAAATGCCCTGGGGTTAGAGCTGTAAAATCGTTAGGATTATCACTAATCGGCGAAATCGGTCGGGAATTCATCACAGCTTCAATGCGAGCCAGGACAGTTGAGAACTCCTCGAACGTGAGCTTCGCATTTCCAATAACTCGGACTAAATGAAACTTCATTACCTTTACAGCTGCTTCGGCCAATCCATTGAAATGAGGAGCTCCTGGTGGGCTGAAATGCCATTGAATCTGTCGGGTTGCTAATGACGGCAAGATTTCATTTTCGATAGATTGAAGAACCTCATTGAAGCTTCGTTGATTTTCATTGTTGGCACCGACAAAATTAGTTCCACAGTCGCTGAAAACTTCGCGACAAAATCCACGACGAGAGATGAATCGGTCGAAGGCATGCAAAAATGTTTGTGTGGTCAAATCACCAGCTGCTTCCAAATGGACGGCTTTTGTGGTCATGCATGTGAAAACAACCACATAGCCTTTGTATGATTTTTGGCCACGACCCTTCGAAGTACGTATGTCGTATGGGCCTGCGTAGTCGACGATTGTTGATGAAAATGGTTTTGAAGTTGTATTGATACGTGAGGTTGGCAACGCGGCCATTTGTTGTTCCAAGAAAACTGGACGTGCCTTAAAACAAATAACGCATTTATGAATGAAATGTCGAACGAAATTACGCACATCCAGAATCCAATACATTTGTCGGATTTGATTAACGGTTACTTGTGGTCCACCGTGTAACGTGAGGCGATGATAGTAATCACTGATTAACGTTGCAATATGACTCTTTGATGGCAGAATAATTGGGAACTTTTCTTCAAACGACATAAATGCATTTTGTAGGCGACCGTTAACCCGAAGAATATTGTTGTCGTCGATGAATGGGTTAAGCCGATACAATTTACTATTTTTCATGATTGGTTTTTGATTTTGAATCATTTTGAGTTCCGTGGAGAATTCATTAGATTGAATCCAACGAAGAATTCCATATTCACTATGTTGAATTTCTTCGACTGTCAGTGGAGCGACTTGCTGTATGAGGTGTTTGATTGGACAGGAAAGTGCTGACATGGGTTTTTTTGTTCGTTTTAGTTGGATTGAAATGCGAGCATGTTTAACAAACCGAATAGCATATGCAAATGCACGACGAAGACGATTAAAATTCGAAAAACGTTGAATGAGACCCTCGACATTAGACACTTCTTTGAGGTTGAGATTGATTGATTTGAACTTTGATCGAAGCTCATTTCGGTCATCTTTATAAAGTTCGAACGATGAGTGTGGCCAGTCTGATTGAGGCAATGAGAGGAAGTGTGGGCCATGCCACCACAGGTGTGAATCACGAAGCTCCGAAATGCTTAGACCACGGCTATTAAGATCTGCGGGGTTCTCATGCGTCCCGACATGGTGCCATTGCCGAATATGAGTGGACGAGAGAATTTTATGAATTCTATTGCAAACAAATATTGCCCAGCGATTTGGGTCTCCTCGAATCCATGACAGAACAACGCAAGAATCGGTCCACATAAAAACATCATCGACTGAGAGCCTCAATGATTTGTTCACTAATTCAAGCAACCGGACGGCTAAAACAGCTCCACACAGCTCAGCGCGAGGTGTTGTTAAGGGCTTTCGCATGGGTGTCAATTTGCTTTTAGCGATAATCAAATTAACATTGATTTGGTCGTTTGAATCAATGGTACGAAGGTAGATAGAAGCTGCATATGCTTTGTTTGAGCTGTCACAAAAAACATGAAGTTGATTATTTTTGTTGCTTGACGATGTTTGGACCCAACGAGGAATTTCGATATCTTTCATGAGTTGAAGTTGATCGATGGTTTGATTCCATTCTACTTGAAGTTCCGGAGACGTGACAACATCATCCCAATCAAATTTGCTTTCCCATAGTTTATTTAAAAATATTTTTTCTTTAGTTACAAAAGGATTGAGCCACCCAAGAGGGTCGAATAAGCGAGCGACGGTTGATGAGACGTTTCGTTTTGTGAGTTGTTTTTGAGTGGGAAAGTTGAAAGAAAACGCAAAGACATCTTTATTACTGGACCATCCTAGGCCAAGCGTTTTTAGGCCGTCTTCAGCATTAAATAAGCATGTCGGTTTTTGGTGACGATATTCGGAGGGAATTTGTTGCAGTATGTCTTTTGAATTGCTGGCCCATTTGCGGAGCTCAAAACCGGCATTTCGAAGAACTTGAGTTAGAACTTGAATCATTTGTATTGATTTTTCGATACTGTCGCTGCCGGATGTCACGTCATCAACATACGTTTCAAATTTAAGTGCTGTGTAGACTGCTGGTGAAACATTCTTTATTTGTTCGGCTAATAAATGGATAGTTTTTATTGCTTGGTACGGTGATGGTGCAAGGCCGAATGTAACCGTTTGTAGAGCATAAGTCTGAATGCCAGAATTCTCATCATCTTGCCATAAAACGTACTGATAATGAGTGTCGTTCGGGTGAACATCGATACAACGGTACATTTTTTCCATGTCCGCGATGAAAACATATTTATACGTACGCCAGTTCAGAATTATTGAGATCAAGTTAGCTTGTAGTGCGGGACCGGTAGTCAAAACATCATTCAATGAATTCCCGTTTGTTGATTTGGCTGACCCATCAAACACTTGACGAAGTTTTGTCGTGATACTTGTTTCCTTCAGCACGGCATGGTGAGGTAAATAGAAGTGTTTTTCGCTGACCTCACGAACGATTTTGACTTGATTGAGTCTTTTATATTCATTGAAGACCTTGAAATATTCTTCTTTAAAATCTTCGTCTCGTGCGAATCGACGTTGCAGAGATTGAAAGCGTTTGAGTGCCATGTCATATGACGCACCCAATTGAATTGATGGATCAAAATATGATTTAAAGGGGAAACGTACCATAAACTTTCCATTTGTCTGACGCGTAGTGGTCTGCTCAAAAAACTTCTCAGTCCATTCATCCTCCTTTGACAATAACTTTTCTGTAGGTACTTCTTCTAATGCATGGAATTTTGTTAAAATGTCTCCGATTTCTGCTGTCGAGAGCGTATGACAATCTACCAATGGGAATGTAGTGACGTGATTTTGTTGGAATAGTTCTCCAAATAAGATCCAACCCAAAGACGTGCATTGAGCGACGGGGTCACCGACCTCACCCTTCCTTAGACCTGCCTCAATAATTTTTCCATAGACATCGCCGGCTAGAAGTAGATCTATTTGACCTGGAGTCGCATAATGAGGGTCTGCGAGTTGCATGTTTCGAAGATGAGGCCACGGTTTAGTTGTCACTGAATGCAACGGAAGTTCAGACGTAATTGATGGAAGAACGGCAAAGTTTGAAATAAAATTAAAGTTCGGATTAGTTATCGACTGAACTTTAAGACAAAGTCCCCTGTCAGCAATTTTATATTGAATTTCACCCATGGGACGATAGCCAATGCAAAATGGTATGTATGGTAATTTTAATCGTTGAGCGGCGCGTTCGGTTATGATTGATTGCTGTGCTCCGTTATCAACTAATGCTCTGAGTCGAATGAATTGACCACATGAATCGAGAACATCAACAAGTGCTGTTGCGAGAAGAACAGTTGAATGAGTGTTGACTAAATTGTTTGAGACAATCGTTGGACTAACTGTCGGTGCATGATTCAGTTGCGTTGAAGTGGAGGCTGTATTTGGATTAGCAAATGGAGAGGCATTCGGTGACAAGTTTGATTTATTAAAATGCAAAAGCGTGTGATGTCGACCACCGCATGTGAAACAAGAGTGTTTACTTGTGCATTGTGTGGACGTTGTATGGCTAAGACAATTGAAACACAACTTCTTTTGAGTAGCGAAATCCTTACGTTGAGATGGTGACCATTGGAGGAATTGTTGACATTTATGTAAAAAATGGGAACCTTTGCACCTTTCAACTGGACAAACAAAAGATTTCTTTGAAATGTGAAAATTTCGTATTTCTTTCCGACCAAGAGACCTATTAGATGCGTTGTTTGACCTTTGATGCGACGACGACGGCTGTGTTTCGATGTTGTTCGTTGTATGTGAAGCAGCTTCAGCAATGAGAAACGTTGATTTTAGAAAATCGAGCAAAGGATTGAGTTTGGTTACCTTTTTTGGTTCTTTTCGATGTTTCTCAAAATCGAGACGAGTGGCTGGAGAAAGTTTTCCGAGAAGGTGGAATGCAAAAAACTCTGAATTTTCTTCAGTATGAAAATTTAGGTTCTTAAGCTGATAAACGCATGCTCGAACAGAATCATGCAATGATTTTAATTCAGATGCTGTTTCGCGTTGGGTATATGATGGCAAATCCATGATTTTCTGCATAAAGCCATGGAACAAAACTTGTTCGTTGCTATAACGATCTTTTAAATCTTCTAGAGCTTGATCGTATGTCTCATTTGTTACATCCAAATGAGCTATGGAAGAGATCACGTTTGGTGTCAAAAACGATTTTAGATACACGAACTTTTGGTGTTTGGAAAGTTTCGAGTTGTTGTGGATTACTTCAAAGGATGCAAAAAATGTTGGCCATTGAGTCGGCTCACCGTCAAAAGTTTCGATTTTTAACTCAGGTGTTCTGAAAGGGTTGTGGACCTCGCGTATAATCGTGTTGATTGATTCGCTGGGAGCTTGAGCAAGTTGCTGAGTGGACTGTTGTTGAGAGATTGTGGTGTGGCGGTCGGGATGGCTTTGATCAAATGCGGTTTCGATGTGGTCTAGAGCATCCGCATGTTCTGATTGATAAAAACCAAAGACGTCCTTTTTGAAATATGCATCATCACGTGGTAGATTTAACCTAACTAATTGCCTGTGATTTTGATTGAACGTTTGAAGATTTTGGGCAATACGAGTGAGACGTGTCATAAAATGGGTCTTAGATCTTCGAGAAGGACCGTCTTTATCAAAATTTGGGCGTTCTCTTCGCAGTTGTTGGTATAAGTCGAATTGTTCAGCTACTAATTGCTGTAGTTCGACAGACACTTTATCATCGTCGTCAGGCATGTCGATATAAATTTGCCAATCAAAAGGTTAAAGTCACTTACCTCAACTCAAGATTTATCTCGATCTGTTCTGCTGCTCTCACGATGATTCCTCAATGGTGTGCTCTTGATGGCTCAGATGAGGTTGGGAACAGCACGTGGGTTGTCTTCCAAAGTTAGAATGAGGCACAAGCGAATGTTGTTTTAGCAAATGGATTTTATTATTTGAATAATATGATCCGGCTCGAAGGACCAATGTTTTGGATGATTAAGAAATTGAATGCTGGTTCGAAAAGAGAAAATTGCTTCCTTTGGTTAGGAAAGAATGAAAAAACATGCGATTCCTTTCATTACAAAATTATTCTGATTTATTTCATAGTTTTTTATTTGACAATATTGATATTGAAAATTTACAAAGAAAAGATTTTTCATTATTAAACACAGTAGAAATTATTTACAGTAGATATTCTTTCTTGTGGTGGATTTACACTTGTCGACATTTGACACAAGGTTTGTTACTAAACTGTCTGAATGGCTATTCTTTTCGATTGTCAGTGTCACTATATATAAATCTGTGCAGGGTTCATTGATATACTCTTTACACGATAAACAACGGCTACACTTGTTCGTCATCTTCACTGTAGATATAATATTAGGAACTACTTAAAATTCAGTAGGGCCCTGGGTACGTAAACATAAGCTGAACGACGACGCACGGCCTTGCTTTGTTTTTCGTTATTACCTACTGTTTGGAGAACAAATATTTTATTTTCTGCTTTAACTCCAACCAACTTGAGAACAAACAGGCCGGTTGATCAGAGTTCCAGCCCTGAAATATGGTTTTATTATTGTTGTTTAACAAATTTTGAGTCGTTGCGTCGTTGCTTAGAGTCAAATTCATTGTTTACATGATTAATCTGCAAAATATAAATTCTTGACTTTTGTTTATTTTGCTTATGACGATGTTGATTTTTTGTTTATATAATACCGACTCTTCAGGATTTCGTTTGAAACCCACGCGTGGCCACGCTATGAATTGGAGACTTTGACAAGGAAAACAAAGTTTTGCAAGTGTTTTTTTGTGTTGCTCATGGGAAAAAATGACAAGATTCTTATCTCACATTAATTGAAAAATAGAAAAAATTGCAGATGCAGGTAAACTCTGGAATTCTCGTCATGATTTGAGATTTTGAGATCATGCGGGCTGTGAATGATGCTAAAGTAAGTTTGGTTGCTGGTGTCCACTTTTTCGCAGTAAAGTGCATTTGAGAGTGATGATTTAAAAAAAAAAAAAAACTTTCCGACCTGAGCTCAACTGTTATTCAACTTACGCCAGCAAAAAATTCAAATATTTGCATAAATCCGTTGAGAAAAATTTGAAGAATTGATTTACTTAAAGGTAAAGCACAAAAAAGTATGAATAAATAACAACAAGTTGGTCTTTTAAAAAAAAAAAAGAAAACAAAATTAAGCAAATTTACCCATTTTTACTGGCGCGGCGGAGGTGCCTGATATAATTTGCATTTTTTTAATGCTCGAAATTCCGAATTGGCAGGTTGTTTATGAATTTAGGATCGATTTCATACTTATGAAAATATTGATTCAGTAGAAAAATGTTTGAAATGAAAAATTTGAGAGAGATATTGCGTGCAATGTTTTAAAAACATTCTGTTGGGTGCCTAAGTCTTCTAACAATCTTCCCAATTTTACTACAAAATTAAGTAGCGTCACTTAAGACACGTTTTCTGTTAAATTTTCATCAGTTTTAACTCAAAGTTTAAACTTGTGGCACATGGACAGACAGACATGACAAAACTTCTCACATTCCCGTGTTATCTTCCTACAAACTTCAAGTTGTATTCCTGCAAAGCTTGACATTCATACATATTTCAAAATTTTAGTCCAAATATTACCTACATTTTTTGACACTGAACTGTTCATCTGTTTCCGATAGTGTTGTTCGATCTTGTAATGTTGCCCAGGTATGGTTTCGGTGATTCTTCTTCAACTGTACTGTGCGTGTGCCATGTACTTTTCTGTCGCCAAACTCTTCTTCAGTCTAACATAACTTTGTTTGCAATGCAAGTATCACCTTTTCGATTGACCAATCCACTTCGATTTAATGCTTCGTTTAATAAAGGTATCTCTGTTACAAGGATTTCTTTCTATCAACAAATAGGTGCAGCTTGCTTGCATCAGGAGAATGTAGAATTATCTTATCGCATAAACGTACTGCGCATGTAGGTATAGCAATTCTACACCTGAACGGAACAGTCAAAGCTTGGTTGTTAGCTGAAAGAGTCTTTCCTCAATATATTGGACCGGGCAGCATTATTGTGCTACTACATATCTGGTGCAGCTTACTTGCATCAGGAGAATGGAGAATTATCTTATCGCATAAACATACTGCGCATGTAGGTATAGCAATTCTACACCTGAACGGAACAGTCAAAGCTTGGTTGTTAGCTGAAAGAGTCTTTCCTCAATATATTGGACCGGGCAGCATTATTGTGCTACTACATATCTGGTGCAGCTTACTTGCATCAGGAGAATGGAGAATTATCTTATCGCATAAACGTACTGCGCATGTAAGTATAGCAATTCTACACCTGAACGGAACAGTCAAAGCTTGGTTGTTAGCTGAAAGAGTCTTTCCTCAATATATTGGACCGGGTAGCATTATAGTGCTACTACATATCTGCATCAAACTCAGAAAAGTGTTAGCAACATTTGGGCAAATGCAGGTCGAATTCAAATCCCTCCGAAGTTCCTATTGAGTAAAATCATACAGCCTTATTTATTAGATTCTCCTTATACACCTCTATACAGTATTATAGCTTTAGCTATGCTATGAATATTAATTAATAATTAATAATAATAATAAAAATTAATAATTAAGAATTAATAAAAAAAAACTTTGCAAAAAGATGTGAAATCAGAACAAAAACATAAAATGTAAAAAAAGAGCCAAGTTCTCTTATATGCGAACAACACTATGTAAAAAGTCAGCCACCAAAAGTAATTAGATCTAAAAGAACGCCAAGTTCTTACATGTAAAAGTGTTATATTGAATATTTTAAATCATAGAAGATAATACAACAATATTATTACAATTTACAAGTTCACTTGGCAAGTTTTCGTTTGAAGCGTGATTAATAACATTTTAAAACTTGCACAGTGAACTTGTAAATTTTAATAATATTGTTGTATTATCTTCTATGATTTAAAATATTCAATATAACACTTTTACATTAAGAACTTGGCGTTCTTTTAGATCTCATTACTTTTGGTGGCTGCCTTTTTACATAGTGTTGTTCGCATATAAGAGAACTTGGCTCTTTTTTTACATTTTATGTTTTTGTTCTGATTTCACATCTTTTTGCAAAGTTTTTTTTTTATGGAAGCATGAACCTCGAAATAACTTAATAAGCTAGCAATTTGCAAACTTTAACAATATAGTTGGAATTGCTCTGCCAATTTATAAATAAATAATAGGTCGGTTAGGTTAGAGTGGCTGTCTAGATATCACATTTAGACATCGAGGGTCCATTGTTAAACCACTAAGGAAAGTTACTCATGGAGTTTTATAAATTTAAACAAACCAGAATTCTAAATTTCAACATTCTATGACCATTCTAAGAAAGTGGGTCGCAGGAACGCCCCTGTAATGAAACTGCAATTTTGTACTTATATTTTCTCTTATACTCAACCTTTACCCTTTCAGAATTTCGAATTTAAACATTTTCGACCATTTTAAAAAAGTGGGCGGATACCACGCCCCTAAATGGAAATAGATTTTTTTCTGATTTTTTCATGTTATTCAAACAAAACCTTAGGTTAGGTTAGGTTAGGTTATATGGGCTGACAGTTGATTTTGTTACCGTCACACTTAGATCAATGTAGATCCGTTGTGATACCCTGAAGTGTTGTAACTTCTGAAAAGATGATTTAACCTATGAATTCTATGGTTGATCGAGCCATTTGGTGGACTTGATAAAGTTCAATAGGCGATTGCCTGGGAGTTCAGATAGTTCTTCTAGTTCATTGAAGAAATGGTTGCCTAAGAATTTTGATCTGGTACGGCAGAGTGCTGGACAGTGGCATAAAAAGTGAGCCGTGTTTTCGTGCTCATCCTCATCGCCGCAGCCTCTGCATATGTCGTCCGTACTAAGCCCCATCTTCTTTTTGTGGTAGCCAAGTAGATTATGTCCCGTTATCACACTTATGAGGGATCTTAGGGACGGTTTTTTGAGAAGTAAAATCTTTTTGGATTTTTCCTTGTCATAATGAGGCCAGAGTTTCCTGGTGTTACCGCAGGTTTCTAGTAGGTTCCATCTATCATTTGCTTTTTGAATGATGTTATTACTAATGTTTCTCTTTAGTTCGCATTGAGGGATTCTGATGTTGTGGTCTATGAGAGAGGGATCAAGTACCGAGCCTTCTCTTGCAAGCTCATCCGCTTTTTCATTTCCTGGCACACCACTGTGACCGGGAACCCAGCAGAGTCTTACGTTGTGCTGCATACCAAGAACCCTTAGCTCTTCGCAACAGCAAGAAACAAGCTTTGACTTGATTTGCGTGGCAGAGATCGCTTTTATTGCTGCTTGGCTATCAATGAAAAAGGTGATATCAGCGTGTGGTATCGCCATCATGGATATTTGATTAGCAGCGTTTTTCACTGCCAAGATCTCAGCTTGGAAGACGCTGCAATGGTCAGGAAGTCTGAATGAACTGGCAAGGCTAAGATTTTCTGAGTAGAAACCTGCCCCTACCCCAGTAGTCATTTTCGAACCATCGGTGAAGATGGTAAGATTCGACTCGTTAGTGTAGGGTACACTGTTTTCCCAGTCCTCTCTATTAGGGAAGCTGGTAGTGAAGTTTTTATTGAAGTCTAGATAAGGGGTCATGTAATCAGTACGAACGTTATTGCCAACGTATTTAGTAAGGATCGTGGTATGGCCGTGTTGACTAGATCTCCAAATATCGGTCTGACTAAGTCGGAGAGCGCTGTTTGCTGCTGATTCTTGTGCAAATAGGTCTATAGGGGTGAGATTTAGGATCGCTTCAAGACCCGCTGTTGGGGTAGTCCTCATCACCCCCGTAGTGCTAATGCATGCCATTCTTTGTACTTTGGTGAGGGTTTTTAAGTTCGTGGATTTCTCCAGAGCTTGCCACCAAACCAAACTGCCATAAGTCAGAATGGGTCTAACAATGGCTGTGTACATCCACATGATTATCTTTGGATTTGGCCCCCAGTTTCTTCCCAGAATCCTGTTACACGAGTAGAGCGCAATCATGGCTTTCTTGTATCTTTCCTGTATGTTTAGACCCCAGTTGAGTTTCTTGTCCAAGATAACTCCAAGGTATCTTGCTTTTTCTGAAACTATAAGTGGGGTGTTGTCAATTTTTGGTATCTCAAAAGAAGGTATTTTCCTTCTGTTGGTGAAAAGTACCAGTTCTGTTTTCAGGGGGTTAACCTTCAGACCGCATTTCTTGGTCCAGTTATTGACCATAGTTAATGCGCCTTCTAGTTGTTCGCTTACAGTGGTCAGGTATTTACCCGTCGCTAGAAGCGCTAAGTCGTCGGCATAGGCTATAATTCTGACACCGCTGTTTTTGAGTTTGATGAGAATTTCATTCATCACCAAAGTCCAGAGGAGGGGTGAGAGGATTCCGCCTTGTGGAGTCCCTCTAGATGTGTACATCTTTATATCAGAGTTACCTAGTACGCAATGGATTTGTCTGCTTTTCAACATACACGTAATCCATTTTATAAGTGTAGGTTCTATTTTAAGATCAGTGAGAGCTTTTTCAATGGCACTGTTGTGGACATTGTTGAATGCTCCTTCGATATCGAGAAAAGAGGCAAGGGTGTATTCTTTCACCGCGAGCGACTTCTCTATTGTTCTGACTGCACAGTGTAGGGCTGTTTCTACACTTCTGCCTTTTGTATAGGCGTGCTGAAATGGTGATAAGGATTCTGGCTTTAAGTTGCTACGGATGTGCATATCAATCAATCTCTCAAGTGTTTTTAGTGCGAAAGAGGTTAGACTGATAGGTCTGAAGTCTTTTGGTTCTGTGTGACTGGGCTTGCCAGCTTTTGGTATGAAGACGACTTTAACTTCACGCCAAGCCTTTGGAACATATCCTAACTTAAGACTGTTAAGGAATAAGTTTATCAGATGTGGAGTGATGATATCACTGCTTTTTTGCAGCATCAAGGGGAAGATGCCGTCTAGGCCTGGGGATTTGTAAGGAGAGAATGAGTTAATAGCCCAGATTAACTTTTCTTTTGTTATTAATTCCCTAGGAATTTCAGGTACCGAGTATATGGTGTTTATTGACTCGTTTACTAGGTCTGCGCTACATCCTGGGAAGTGTGTTTGAACCAGGAGTTTTAGGCTTTCTTGACAGGACTCTGTCCATTGATCATTAGGTCCTTTTAGGGAACCTATGGGTGTGTTTACTTTGGAGAGTATTTTCCTTAGTCTTGCTGAATGGTTAGTACATTCAATGCTACTACAGAAGTTTCTCCATGAGCTTCGTTTCGCCCTTTGAGTTTCAATTTTGAATTTTCTTTGACTGGTTTTATAACATTCCCAGTCGCTATCTAGTCTAGTGCGTTTAGCCCTATTGAAAAGTTTCCTTGTTTCTTTCCTAATATTACTGAGCTCAGTAGTCCACCAGGGCGGCTTATTGTTTTTCTTCGCCGCTGTAATGAGTGGACAGCTTTTGTCAAAGGCGTTCCGCATAATTCCCGTGAATTCCATAGTTAATTCATCTAAGCTATCTGAATTAAGATTAGTATCGGTACTTAGCTGACCTATGTTCTTAATAATTTCGCTGTTAAAGACGCGCCAATCAGTACGTCTATTGTTTCTAAAAGGTTTGCTTTCCCGCTTAGTATCAGGGATGCAGAATTCGATTAGACGATGATCTGCGAAAGATGCGTCGTCTAGTACCTTCCATTGCTCTACCTGACAAGTATCTGAGTTGCTTGTTATGGTGATATCGAGCACCTCCTTACGGGTTTTTGTAACAAAGGTGGGAGTGTTACCTCTGTTAGCTACTATAAGGTTGTTATCAATAATGTATTCAAAAAGGGACTCGCCCCTTGTGTTAGTATCGGTGCTTCCCCACTGCACATGATGTGAGTTAGAGTCGCACCCTACGACTACGTTAAACTTGTTCTTACTTGCATAGGATATCAATAGATTAGTGATATCAGCTGGTGGTCCTTCCGTACCGTCGTACGGCATGTAAGTGGATGAGAGAATGAGCGTTGGGAGCCCTTCTCGCTCCAGTTTTACCGCTGTTTGGTCAATATTGCTGTAAGTAGTCAGAAGAAAAAGATTAGACTGTTTCCTTGCTACGATGCATGTTCTGGGATTACTGTTACGGCTGTCAAGGTTGGGCTTGTACAGCAGAAGTTCTCTCGAGTGTAGTCCCTTAATTTTGCCGCCTGATACCCAGGGTTCCTGTATAAGGGCTACATCGTACTGTCTACTCTCCATGAGGTAGACTAGGTTAGCGCTGGCGGCTTTACTGTGTTGGAGATTGATTTGTAAGATTCTCAATTCCATTATATAATACAGTATTTGTTCAACGCTTTACTAACCTGTTTCTTTTTGTTGGCAGTCAACCTCAGTTTGCATCGGGTTATCCCGACACGCACTTTGAAGTCAGCTTTCCTGAGAAGTGGGATGGCTTTTTGGGTCAGCCTAACTTCCACCTCGGTGCCTTCCTTGGTTTTTTCAGTTTTAATAATCTCCCAGTCTTGGCTTAGGAGATCACTATTCAGAGATAGGATGTATCTCTCTAGCCGGTCGTTGGGGATGGCGGGGCCTTTGACCACTAGTTTGCCTACTGGTATGTACAGCTCCTTGATCGCTTTCACCTCGATGAGACGAAGATCAGCGCCTTGCCATGGGGCTGACGTATTTTTAATAAACTCTCGGAGCCACTCAAGAGTTACGTCATTCTCACAGTTCAGCACCTTGAAACCATGAGTTGTCGTGAGGTTACCGAAGAGTGGCACTTGCCTACTCTTAACGATAGCCTCGTTGACTTCCTCAAGGATCCTTAGTTCAAGGAGCTGCCATTCATCTTCGGTTAGCCTACGTGTGGGTTTACCATAGTCAGCTATAGCGACTTGGTGACCCTTAACGATGGCCCGAGAAATCTTCACTCTCTTCGTTGCTGCGTGTGGCGAAGAGGTGTTTGGAGAGTTACTGGCATTCCTCGCCCTTTTTGAGGAGCATGCTGCTTCTTCCGGGGGGGGGGGATTGTGACCGCTTTGCCAGCAACCGTAATTTCCGACGCTTTTTGCAAACGAGACTTGGATTTCTCAAACGCTGCCCTCTCCTTGGCCGTAAGAGACTCGGGAGCTCTTTTGGCAAACCGACGAACGATTCTCTCAGCATTGCGTTGCTGACGTCTACGAATTTCGTAATCGTTGAGAGCGCCGGTTTTGCGCTGTTTAATCCCTTTTCTTAGTACTGTGGCTAAGCTGTCGATTGTGGTGTCAATCGTTTGGTTTTCGGGCTCAGAAACGGAGGTTGTGCTAAGGTTGCCTTGTGAGCAATGGCCTACTAGGTTACCCTCGCACTCTCTTGTTTCTTTACCCTCATCTGGGGTGCCCGTCACATTCGCTTGGCTAATCGGACCCCTAGGTTCCGGGATTAGTTCGGCTGGTGTGGCTGACTCCCCGATGTGTGTCCGCCCGATTTGTTCCATTTTGTTGTTGTTCTCTTCTTGTTGTTTGTCAATTGGTTTTATGTTCGCTAAGTGTTTAGAGGACTTAGCACCGGACGTTGATGGGGTGCACCCTTTCCCGCGCTTGGAATTAGCGTTAGGAGCAGGTGGTCCCATCTGTGTCTTCGAGCTCGAGTTTTCTGGAGGGGGATTACTTGATGTCAGGTTGTCCTTAATCAAGATCTCCCTATCCAAAAAAGCACGAGCGTTGTGCAGCCTCATACGTTCCACTTCCGACATCTGGTCCCAATTTAATTGACCCAATCTTTTTATTGTGCGTTTGCAGTTGGAGATTCTACTCCGCCTGGAAACGTTCGATACGTTGGAGACGTTCGAGCTTGCGACTGAGGAGACCTCGCTGGCGTCATCGACGTCAGTCGCACTAACTCCGTCCTTCATACCGAGATTCGCGAAGGGATCGACGAGGAGGAGATTTTCTTCCTCCTCGGTTAATGGTATGTGCTTTGATGAAGAGCTCATAATATTTTCTATTAATCTCTGCTTATATTTTGAAACTGTTGAGAAAAAAGAAATGAAAAAGAAAAAGAAAAAGAAAAAAGAAAAAGAAAAAAGAAAAAGTTTCGAAAAAATAAGTAGGGTTGTCATTAAAAATAAATAAATATGAAAAAATGATGTCACTGGCGACTTCTCCTCTCGATATTGAGATCGTGAGGCAAAGCCAAAGCCGGCAGTCGTGACTACTACCGACCGTTTAGCGTATATCCCCGCTATGGTTTCGTTCATTATTTTTAGTTCTTCCATATTCATAGGGGTGGGCCTCTCTTAGTTTGCCCAAACCCTAGCTGGTAGTTGAGAAACTGCTCGAAAGCTAGAGACTGCGACTGGCCTGCTTGAGGTTTGAGTGTAAGCCTCCTCACCAACGTCAAGGTGGAGACCCGTCGAGGAGGGAAAAAACAAAACCTTACAAGAATTCTAAATTTCAACATCCTACGACCGTTTTAAGATAATGGGCGGAAACCACGCCCCTAAATGAAACCAAAATATTTTACTTATATTTTTCCTTATAATTAACCAAAACCCTATTAGAATTCCGAATTTCAAGATCCTACGACCAGTTTTAGAAAGTGGGCGGGTACCACGCCCCCTGAATGAGCAAATTGAAATTTTCGATTTTTTCCTTTGTATACAGCCAAAAACCTACCATTGTACCAAATTTCAAGATTCTGCTATTGTTAGAAGTGCTTCATAATTTTGATGATCAGTCAGTGAGTCAGTGAGTCAGTCAGTCAGTCAGTCAGTCAATTACGGTTTTTAAAATTTTAACTGTTCAATATCTCAGGAAGTAGTAATTCTACAAAATTATTTTTTTTACAGGGCCTTTTTGCCCATGAAGTTAATACGTAATTCAAATTTAAAGCTTCTTACATTATGGATTCAAAAGTTATGGGGGTTCAAAATGTGCTTGAGTTCGATCCTGTAAAAAGGGAGTAGTGCTAGAACTTGGCTGGGCACTACCGTGCCCTTTGATAAATAAGGATTTTCTTTATACAGGCATTATAAGTCTTATAATAAGTCTATGTTCGGTTTATAAATAAGGCTGATTATGTTTAGCATTCTAAAGCTTTAAAATGTGCAAAAATAATTTTCCATCACAATTTTAAAGCTTGTTTTATGGACTTAAGATTTTGGCAGTATGTGTTTCCGAGTTTAAAGCAGTTTCGCATCGCACGATCCTGTCTTATTTCACCATACCGTGAAACGGTTCCTTTTTATTAAAAAAAAGAAAGAACAAAAACGGATGTATATTGATTCAAGAAATACTTTGTTTCGTCTGTTTCAACAACAACACAACAATGGGGCATATGCATAAAAATCTAGTATTTAGTAGTAGTAAATACTTCAAGTAAATACTAGATCAACAAGTAAAAGCTCAGATTCGTAGTATTTACTTCATTTGGTATGCATAAAAAAAAGTAAATGCTAGCTAGCATTTACTAGTAGTAAATACTAGATTCATCCAAGTAAAAACTACATATTCATCGGAAGACTCAGGAATTTACTTACAGCAATTGAAAAATAAAGTAAAATGGAAAATTAGACTAAAAAAGTTATAAGAAAAACCTTAAATTTGCTTAAATTAGGTATTTAGATTTCATCACTTTGAGCTGAAAACTGAAGTATTTGTTATTGATTTTTCAATTATAAATTTTCATACGGCGCGTGGTTGTTTCATAATCTTGACAAAAAAACGAAAATCATTGTACGTTAGATTTTGTCAAAATGTTTGAGGTGCATTCGGTTCTTTTGATAAAATCTATTTTATTTGTCCGCAGCTGCCCCTATCTCCTGATTTCAGGTGCACCAGAACGGCGTCCGTGGTCGTTAGTAGTTTCGCTTTTAACTCCTCTGTCCTCTTCTTCAAAGTAGTCGGGTTTCATTTAAATACTTTGCAACATTATGCAAAACAAAACATGCCACGTTTTTTAATTGCACCCGCATATAGTTTTGTAATATTGGGAATCGACTTTTAAGCTGACCAGAACATCGTTCTATGATGACCCTCTCTTTTGTATGTGATTTGTTGTAAGATTTCTCCTTGCTCGTGATTGGGTTTCTACAAATGGTGTTATTAACCAAGTGGCGATTCCATATCTTTCATCTGCCAAAAGAACTGTGTTAACTGAATTTCTTAAAATTGGTTCAAGAAAACTGTTTTTCCAAATCCTGGAGTCATGAACTGAACCAGGCCATTCACAAAAAACACTTGTAAAACATTCTTTTACATCACAGGTGGCTGGAATGTTGATGGATGCATATGCATATCCCTTTCGATTTATATATTCTCAGAATAGAAGTGTGGTTTTTTAATCTCCACATGTGTGCAATCCAAGGCTCCAATACAAGAAGGAAAGCTGTATTTAGAAAGCCAAAGCGGTAAAGCATTTTGAAATTATTTGTCGCTGGAGATCTTATTTCCTTGTTAACTTGTTCAGTATTAATGTGCAAAAACGCGGCCATTTGACAAGAATATTGAACCGATCGCGTTGAATGTTGATTTGCCAATGAAAATGTTCGTTTCAAACACCCAAAAGTATTTACTAGCAAATGTTCAAGTTGCTCTTTAGCAACTTGTAAAAATTGAAGTAAATACTAGTAGTAAAAGGTTTTTATGCATATCATTTTAAGTATTTACTACCAAAATTCATCCATACCTAGTAAATACTTATACTTCTAGTAAAAGCTTTTATTCAAGTATTTACTTGAAGTTTATGCATACGAAAAAAAGTAAATACTATTAAAATTGACTAGTAAAAGCATTTACTACCGTTTATGCATATGGCTCAATGGGGCATATGCATAAAAATCTAGTATTTACTAGTAGTAAATACTTCAAGTAAATACTAGAACAACAAGTAAAAGCTCAGATTCGTAGTATTTACTTCATTTGGTATGCATAAAAAAAAAGTAAATGCTAGCCAGCATTTACTAGTAGTAAATACTAGATTCATCCAAGTAAAAACTACATATTCATCGGAAGACTCAGGCATTTACTTACAGCAATTGAAAAATAAAGTAAAATGGAATAGTAGACTTAAAAATTAACAAGAAAAACCTTTGCTTTAATAAGGTATTTAGATTTCATCACTTTGAGCTGAAGTATTTGTTGTTGATTTTTAATTATAAATTTTCATACGGCGCGTGGTTGTTTCATAATCTTGACAAAAACCGAAAATAATTGTTCGTTAGATTTTGTCAAAATGCTTGAGGTGCATTCGGTTCTTTTGATCAAGTCTATTTCATTTCTCCTGATTTCAGGTGCACCAGAACTGCGTCCGTGGTCGTTGGTAGTTTCGTTTATAATTCCTCTGTCCTCTTCTTCAAAGTCGTCAGATTTCATTTAAATACTTTGCAACATTACCTATGCAAAACAAAACATGCCATTATTATTATTTGAGTTGCCACGTTTTTTAATTGCACCCATATACAGTTTTGTCATATTGGGAATCGACTTTTAAGCTGACCAAAACATCGTTCTATGATGACCCTCTCTTTTATATGTAATTTGTTGTAAGATTTCTCCTTGCTCGTGATTGGGTTACTATAAATGGTGTAATTAACCAAGTGGCGATTCCATATCCCTCATCTGCCAAAAGAACTGTTTTAACTGAATTTCTTAAAATTGGCTCAAGAAAACTGTTTTTCCAAACCCTGGAGTCATGAACTCAACCTGGCCATTCACAAACAACACTTGTAAAACATTCTTTTACATCACAGGTGACAGGTGTCTCCACATGTGTGCAATCCAAGGCTCCAATACAAAAAGGAAAGCTGAATTTAGAAAGCCAACCAACATTTACTTTTTCAAAGCGGTAAAGCATTTTGAAATTATTTGATGCTAGAGATCTTAATGTGCAAAAACGCGGCCATTTGACAAAAATATTGAACCGATCGCCTTGAATGTTGATTTGCAACTGAAAATGTTCGTTTCAAACACCCAAAAGTATTTACTGGCAAATGTTCAAGTTGCTCTTTAGCAACTTGTAAAAATTGAAGTAAATACTAGTAGTAAAAGGTTTTTATGCATATCATTTTAAGTATTTACTACCAAAATTCATCCATACCTAGTAACTACTTTTACTTCTAGTAAAAGCTTTTATTCAAGTATTTACTTGAAGTTTATGCATACGAAAAAAAGTAAATACTATCAAAATTGACTAGTAAAAGCATTTACTACCGTTTATGCATATGGCTCAATGTGTTGCTACCTAAAGCTGAATGTTATTTACTTGAATCAGTAAATCTCTGGTTTCCGAATTTGTTCAACGATTGCTTCCGTTTGAGTGCGTAATTAAAATATTGCTATAACTTGTTGAATCAATTTTGCATTTAATTTAAAAAAATAAAAATAGACATCATACATTTCGGGCTTCTTTTACTTTTCATTTATTTCTGGTCAGTAACAGTAACAGCAGCTTTGATCTTTTATTGAATTCAATATTTCTTATTAAAAAAAAAAACACGTTTCTTCTTATTTCATCAATCTTAATAGTTATATTCGTCATAATTTTCCTGTACTGATGGACCTTCTGTTGTCGTTGTTGTTGTATAGAAGACGTTATGGCCTAGAATATCCCTCGAAGGCTGGTGTGGTAACGGCAAGCGACTGGTTACCGGTGAAGGGACATTCTCGGACATGAGGCAATAGTGCAAATTATTAACGCCATTCGAAATTTTTTCCTTCAACTTGACAACTGAACTCCGGAAACACTGCAGCTCTTGCTCTTCAATTTTCTTCACTTTGAGCGAATAGTTTGACGACTTTGTTGCTATTTCAGAAACAATTTTCCTATCGTGTTCAATCTGAAAAGATTTTGCATTTTATAAAAGTTTTTTAGTGGCTACAATTGTTAAACTTACTATCCCATTTAGGCATTCGAAATAGCCCACATGGTCAGTCTTAGCTGAACACTGTTGCAGAGTTTCTTTTATCCTCTTGACCTCCGTATGCAATTCCGTTCGGGTATTTTTGATTGTTGTCAATTCTCGTTCTTTGTCGGAACTGGCTGTGTTGACGCATTTGTCGGCTGCCTCTTTGGCCTCGTTTGCAAGGCGATTTATGAGAGGTAGAAAAACGTCAAAACAGTCTAAATGCATTGAGGTATTGTGAGGGTTTTGGTCATTATATCTTTCTTCCTCTGAGCTTGAAGCCTCTGAGCTGGCATCGTGAACAACCTGGAATTAAATTCTCTTATTATGCACTTAAAACATGTTCTTATCTCACACTCAGGCACAAAATAAGGATCACAACTGGTTTCATTTTCAATTAATTTTAACTTCGTTTAAACTATGAATTAATTTGTCGACTCTTGAAAGAACGCATCGGTCATCGCTGAAATGCTTTTGAACACTGAACGCAAAAAAATTTACATTCTTACGAAGGAGTTTGTTTCCAAAACTAAATCAGGGCTGTACTAGGTTCCTTCTTAAGAACGAGGGCCTTGATTGTACCAAGATCTCTGGAGATCTCATTCATTACGACCGAAAACTTCTATTCAAAACCAAAACATGAAATGGTTTGAACACAAACAATTATTATTAGCTAAAATTTCCAAAAAAGCTAGAGTTTAGGGTCCGCCTCTGTGCACTGTGTATTGCCCGAAAGTGGGTGCTGAAATTGCAGTTTTAATTTGTTTATTTTTTATAGTATTTTTTGTTCAGTTGTTTGCGATGAAATCCACAATTCAGCTGAGTTTGCAATAGAATCCAATGATCTCTTTCGTTAGGTATGTACTTAAATCATTTCTAGCTGACGTTTTAGTTTGGCGCTGGTGGCGAAATATGACGCAAAGGTTAAAGAACTCAAAAGATAATTCGTTTGACAACTGGACAAGGGCATACATTGGGAGCAGTAGAATACTTTCATTAAGAGCGCCGTCGTCGTACTCTTGAACATAGATATTAATGTTACTTCCGACTTGTTCACTAGTTAGCTGTCTTACACGTTGTTTGAGATCCTTTATTGACCAAACTGAACGGAAAACACTCTGTTTTCTGCTGTGTCACTGGTAATTGGTTTTGGAGACTTTCCAGGTCTAAACATTTTTGTCCATGATATGACACAGACCGCTACGCCTAAAATATTCTTGTAACATCTTTGTAGCTGTTAATCCCGTATAGTTCGGGTGTATACCTTTGCCTACTTATATTCCAAATATTTTGTTCTCTCAGCGATGTTAATGATCTGAAATCTGATAATCTTTCCATCGCTTGCTAGTTATTCAATTCCTTCCACACTCAAAAATTTTCATGCATAAATAGTACGAAAATATGAGTGAATCGTACGAATTTTTTTCGTAGTTTTCAGCCACGAATAAATTCGTACAATAAACTCATATTCGTATATTAAATAAAGAGCTTTGTTCATTGTACGAATGGAATGACAATATTTACGATTCCTTTCGTACATTTACAAGGAGCGTTAGTACATTCTACTAATATTTCGTACTATTTACCCTCAATTTGTAAATTAACAGAGAGCATTAGTACATTCTACTAATACTTCGTACTATTTATTCCCCATTTGTAAATTTACAAAGAGCATTAGTTCATCCTACAAATACTTCGTACTATTTACTCCCTATTCGTAAAAACAGCATAAGCATTAGTATATTCTACCAATACTTCGTACTATTTACTCTGCATTCGTAAATTCAAAACAAACCATTCGTTTATTTTACTAATACTTCGTACTATTTACCTGTCATTCGTAAGTTTACCAGAAGCATTAGTTCATTTTACTAATACTTCGTAATATTTACTTGCCACTCGTAAGTTTACCAGAAGCATTAGTTCATCCTACTAATACTTCGTACTATTTACCTGCCATTCGTAAGTTTACCAAAAGCATTAGTTCATTGTACTAATACTTCGTACTATTTACTTGCCATTCGTATGTTAACCAGAAGCATTAGTTCATTTTACTTATACTTCGTACTATTTACCGTCCATTCGTACATTGAACAAGAGCATTAGTTCATCCTACTAATACTTCGTACTATTTACCTGCCATTCGTAAGTTCACCAAAAGCATTAGTTCATTTTACTAATACTTCGTACTATTTACTTGCCATTCGTAAGTTTACCAGAAGCATTAGTTCATTTTACTAATACTTCGTACTATTTACTTGCCATTCGTTAGTTAACCAAAAGCATTAGTTCATTGTACTAATACTTCGTACTATTTACTTACCATTCGTAAATTTACCAAAAACATTAGTTCATTCTACTAATACTTCGTACTATTTACTTGCCATTCGTAAGTTAACAAAAAGCATTAGTTCATTGTACTAATACTTCGTACTATTTACTTACCATTCGTAAATTTACCAAATGCATTAGTTCAATCTACTAATACTTCGTACTATTTACTTGCCATTCGTAAGTTAACCAAAAGCATTAGTTCATTGTACTAATACTTCGTACTATTTACTTGCCATTCGTTAGTTTACCAAAAGCATTAGTTCATTGTACTAATACTTCGTACTATTTACTTACCATTCGTAAATTAACCAAAAGCATTAGTTCATTGTACTAATACTTCGTACTATTTACTTACCATTCGTAAATTTACCAAAAACATTAGTTCATTCTACTAATACTTCGTACTACTTACTTGCCTCTGGAAACGCCTGACAAATTTGTTGCGAAAGAGCATCGCAGTCGTTTGTTGTGAGATCGTGGTTTTTTATAATACAGAATTGTAAAACAGCCTCGACCAAAACTTTCCGCAAGTTGTCTGTTAATTTGGGTGTCCTATTAAATTTCTTCAAATACAACTTACCTACTCGTTCTTTCTGTCATCAAATACTTAGCACTCTTAGCACGCTTTTTATGTTATTTTAATTTTATTTAAAAAAAAACTCCCAAACCAAACTAAACACGATCAAAATCACAACCAAAATGAGCCATTGCCATGATGTAAAAACAATGACGCAATCCGGTTCGAGTAGCGGCAATGTACTAATGCTCTTGGTTGATGTACGAAGTATTAGTAGAATCTACAAAAGCTATTGGTAAATGTACGAATGGAGTGTAAATATAACTTAATAATAGTACAATGTACTAATGCTCTTGATAAATGTACGAATGGAGTGTAAATAATACGAATTATTAGTACAATGTACTAATGCTCTTGTGAAATGTACGAATGGAGGGTAAATATTACGAAGTATTAGTACAATGTACTAATGCTCTTGGTAGATGTACGAAGTATTAGTAGAATGTACGGATGGAGTGTAAATATTACTTAATAATAGTACAATGTACTAATGCTCTTGATAAATGTACGTATGGAGTGTAAATAATACGACGTATTAGTACAATATACTAATACTCTCGGTAAATATACGAATGAAGGAAAAATATTACGAAGTCATTAGTAAAATGTACTAATGTTTCGCTTAGTGTTAGAATGGAGGAAAAATAGTACGATGTATTAGTAAAATTTACTAATGCGTTTGGTAAATATACGAATGGAGGTTATGATATACGAAGTATTAGTAGAATATACAGATAAAGAAGTTGCATTCTACTTATAATGAGTAAATCCTACGAATTATTCGTAAGGTCAATTTTCGAGACTAAATTTTTTACGAATATTAATTTTGCTTCGTACATTTAACAAATGCATGAGTAAATCTTACGAATGAATTTGGAAAAATTACAAACCCATTCGTACACGATGATTTACGAATGATTTAGTTCAATACACGAATAAATTCGTACAATGTACTCATATTTTTGATTTACGAATAATATTAGTACATAGAACGAAAAAATTCGTGTATTTTACCAAAAATTTAATCAAAATTTACTAATACATTCGTAATTTTCTTATTACAGAAAAGCTTCGTACAATCTACGAATATTCGTTCAATGTACGATTTTTTCTCGTACGAATGCTATTCGTAGCAATTTTACTAATAAAATTTTTCAGTGCAGTATCACTTTGTGTTCCTCTTGTTCAACGCTGGCTGGTTTGAAAGAGCATTAAAGAGAGCCGGCGAACACCCTATAGCTGGTTCAATATGCTCTTTCAAACCAGTGGCGATGTCTCGTTCAAGTGGCCATTTCAATTTCAGCACTTTCAGAATAGTAATCTCCCACTGTTGCCCATCGACAACTTTGTATATTTTGTGTCAGCCGTCGGGCAACGAAAAAGCGGATGAGCTTGCAAGTGAATGCTCAGTACTTGATCCTCTCTCATAGACCATAACATCAGAATTCAGAATCTCTCAATGTGAATTAAAACGGAATATTGGTAACAATGTTATTCAAAAAGCAGACAATAGATGGAACCTTCTAGAAACCTACGTTAACACCAGAAAACTCTGGCCTATAGGATCTTACTTCTTTGAAAAAAAAATCCTCCTTGAAATCCCTTCTAAGCATAATAATCTACTTGCCTACCACAAAAAGAAGATGGGGCTTAGTACCGACGACAAATGCAGGACTGCGGCAACGAGAAAGAGCATGAACACACCATACTCACTTCTTCTACTATCCACTACTCTGCCATACTAGAAAAACAGTTTTAAGCAACTATTTCCTAAATGAACTAGAAGCGTTATCTTAATTCCCTACTGAACTTTATCACGTCCTCCAAATGGCTCAGCCAACCATATAATTCAATACTTCGGGGTATCACAACGGATCTACAGATCTAAGCGTGACGGTAAAACTGTCAGATCATATAACCTAACCTAACCTAATCTTCGTTTGGTGCCATGCAATAACGCCGAGCGAAATAACGCCGAGTTTTGAAATTCGGCCTTATTTCACTTTACCAAAGTGAAATAACGCCGAATTTTTGCATTCGGCTTAATTTCACTACGACAATGTGAAGTAACGCCGAATGCCAACTGAGAAATAAAGCCGAGAAAGAGAAAACAAGGAAGCCGGTTTATTTAATTTTTGGAAAGAGCATTTTAGCTGGACTTAACGCAAAATCAACTTTAAAACAAAATTTACCGAGTATGGTAGGTATTAGGCCAGATTTTTTAAATATTTTATGGGACAAAATGAAAAAAAAAATTATTCAAAAAACTTATGTGTACTTGTCAATATTACGTACAAACAATAAATGCTCATATTACAAAAAAAAAAAGAGATATCTTAAGCACATTAACTACATATACAAACGAAGTCTAATAAATTAATTGGACCACTCCTATTCATTATTTGTCGACGAAATGGGCAGAGCATTTCATTTTTCAAAACTGTTGCTGCTTCCTTCAATTTGGAGAGGCATCCACACATCTTGTTATGCATTAAACGGTTTTGAAAGCAGAAGCTGCATTTCAATGAATAATTTTGAGCTCCTTTTTTCATTCTAATTTGAAGATGATTCGGAACATTCAAGATCAATTCGGTTTGGTAGCGAGCGAAGCGAGCGAAAAAAATTTTGCCCAAAAGAGAATCAATTTGGGGTGTGAAAATAAAAAAATTCGCGCGAATTTTTTTATTTTCACACCCCAAATTGATTCTCTTTTGGGCAAAATTTTTTTCGCTCGCTGGCATTTGTACCTGTACTATATTTTTTGTTTCAAGTTCCAAATTTTTAATCATTTTTAATTTTCATTTGATCAAATTTTTAAAAATGTAGTGTTAACTGAAATGTTGAATCTAATATTAATATTCTTCCTGGTCCATGCCGCAAAACTCTTCAAACAGCCTTAAAAAACAATATGCGTTTTCAAAATCGAATTCATTTGTGGTACCTAATTAAATGGTTATTTAACCTTGTTGTTGACGTAGAGGTACCTGCGTAGGTATTTCTTAAATAGTTTTAAATTTCCACCAATACTTAAACTTTCACTTCATGTGACTTCGCCTAACTTAACTGAGCTTAAGACCAAGTATTTTTAAAATATCGCAGGAATATGTAGGTACATATTTCATATGATTAATTTTTTGATAAAATAATTTTTGTGAAAAGCAAAATTTTGTTTCGCGAATTTATTTAAAAACATGAGAAGGCGACCTATAAAACACTGTCTTTTTTTTTATTATAAAGTATAGAAAATGCCATTGACACCTGATAAAAACTTAAAAAAAATAAAACTGACAAAGTGAAATAACGCCGAATCGGCAATATTTCACTTTGCCATAGTGAAATAAGGCCGAATGCAAAAATTCGGCGTTATTTCACTTTAGTAAAGTGAAATAAGGCCGAATTTCAGAATTCGGCGTTATTTCGCTCGGCGTTATTGCACGGCACCTCTTCGTTTACTGTCTTTCTTCTCATTTGAACGATCATCCAATGATATTCCCATACCGTTTTGGAGGTGTGGAATAAGTCCAATACAAGGATAAATATTCTCTTAGGAAAAATGCGGAAAAAGGTTTTTATAATGGCCAATTTATTATTTTTCGCTCAAAATGTTTGAAACATTTTTCGACAAAACAAGTTATGTTCTATTACCTTTTGTGCTTTTGTGTCAAAACAGGATGAAATATAGCATAGATATAGCTATAAAGATGTTATTTTCTTCACTTTTAATATTTTACGTTATGCAAAAGTTAAATAAAGGTTAATGCAGTCTAATAACGTTCTGTAAGCATCTGAACTTCTGTCTTCGTTTTTCTTAACAGTATCTTGTAAGCAGGTTCCCTCTTCCTTCCTTATTGACCGCTCTCTTGGAGTTGTAACAAAGGTTTCTGTAATGCTGTCAATAATTTCTCGATGAGCAATAATCTAAAAACAAAACATTAAACATAATAATATTGTGCTCTGTATTTTAAAAATTAGGACAGCAAATCAAACTTACAGCTATACTGAGACATTCGGAGTATTCATGATGATTAACATTTGAGGTGCAATTATTCATTGATTCTTTGAAGCGTTGAACCTCTTGAAGCTTTTTCAAACGATTATCTTGGGAAATTTGCTCCTCGTTATCATATTCAGTTTTTGCTATGAAATAGCATCGTCGAGAAGCTTTTTTCAGCATGTTATTCATAGAATTGATGGATTTATGGAATTCATCAAAACACGGCTGGTAAATTGAATTTTTAAACGTCTCAATTGCATTTTGCTGGCTAACAGCTTCTGCCGTCTCGATTATAAAAATGATACAGTTTAATTCCTTTTGCTTTTAATTTCTCAATTGAAAACTTACATTCAGGAAAAAGCCACAGACAATACAAAAAGCAAGTATGTTCTTCATTTGGTAACAACTTTTCGACTGTGCGACAAACCAGTCGTTGAAAAAGAGAACCGATTTGCATTCCCTTGTATCAGCAACTATTTTTGTTTTTATTGACAATCGTCAAAATTATGCATAGGTAACCAAAATTCGAAACTCAGGCTCTTAGTCATCTACAGCTCCACTCCAGCCCACTACATTTTTCATGCATAAAAATGTAATTTTTTTTACCTTCGATTTTATTTTAGTTCTTCTTCTATGTCGTATGGTCTGGCTCAGTGGGTGATTTTTTTTAGAGGTATACAACTTAAGTTTGGGGACTCTATTTTAACTGGCGGCCATTATGTTAGCCATTTCAACATGAATAATCCAACGACGACTGAACAATGCTTCCGCGCTCTGGCCACCATCGTAATGTTCGAAATATAATTATAGTATTTCGAACATTACGATGGTGGCCAGAGCATTACAGTCAATGTTAACCGCTATAAAGCTTTGATAACTGACTTTCGCGTTCATCAATTAAATAACTATGGTGTGTAGGAGCTGTGGTTTCAACAAGACGGCGCGCGGCGGCGCAACAAAACATGTCCAACAGCTCGCATCATAATTTATTGAAAGAAACGTTTCGTTACGTATAGCTTCACGTTCCGGACAAATTAATTAACCTCGAAGATTGTGCGATTAATACTCGCTTAACTATTTTCTTGTGGGGATATGTGAAGGTGCCGTGAACGAAGGCCATATGAACTAACGCCATAATGGCCTTAGTTCTCAATCAAATGTGAACTAACGCCATAATCCGATTATGGCCTTAATTCACAGTCGAATGAGAACTTTAGCCATCACTTGAATGAGAACTTACGACATATGGGGTAAGTTCACATTCAAATGAGAACTGATGCCATAACATGCTTTGAGCTTTGAAGTAAGCATAGCAAGTAATTACCTAACAAAATCTCATCGAGATCTCAGGGCAACTATTTCCTAAATGAACTAGAGGAGTTATCTTCACTCATTACTGAACTTTACCACGTCCTCCAAATGGCTTGACCAACCATATAATTCAATATTTCGGGGTATCACAACAGATCTACAGATCTAAGCGTGACGGTAACAAAGAAAACTGTCAGCCCATATAACCTAACCTAACCTAATCTTCATTTACTGTCTTTCTTCCCATTTAAACTATCATCAAATGATATTCTCATACCGTTTTGGAGATATGGAATAAGTCGAATACAAGAATAACTATTCTCTTACAAACTTTTGTTTTTTGTTTCAATTTTTTGGGAAGTAGGAAAAATGCGAAAAAAGGTTTTTTAATGACCAGTTATTATTTTTTGCTCAAAATGTTTGAAACATTTTTCAACAAAACAAGCTATGTTCTATTACCTTTGGTGCTTTTGTCTCAAATAAGGATGAAATATAGCATAGATATAAGCTACTAGCTGACCCTGCAGACTTCGTACTGCCTCAATCGATTAACGATAACCCTCTTCCTCTATCATTTGCATTGTTTTTTGTTAATTCGTATGTATGGATCCGTCCTTAAACAAATAAGCGATATCAAAAAAACAAAACAGAATGGTAAGTATACGCCCCGTTGCCTGTGGTGCACGGATTTGTAAAACGCGAATCATTTCGGTTTCACTTCGCTCCTCATGTTGCTGTTGTGTAAACATTTCGAGTTCTTCGACCCTAATTGTTGCGTATAAAACACATTGACCATGATATTGAATGAAAAAAGGATTTTTTATGATTGCTCTGAGAGTTACCTTTATGGAGCAATACAGCAAAATAATTTTTTTACATTAAAAATATCAGTGTTTCAAAAAAAAAATACCAAAATCACGAATTCTCTATTTTCCCATTGTTTAAAATCCATACAAAATTTGACTTGGGATTTTCTTGCTCTTCTGGATTTTTCCATTTTACCACTCATTTTACCACAACTAATGCATTTCATATGAAAGAGTGTTTTTGAGATTTTTGTTTAGCCAATTTTTTTTTTCGCATTTCAAATTTTCCATTTTTCCAATTTTTTGTTTACTTTTTCTTGCTTTCCTGTTCCCCATCACAAATTTTCCAGTTTCCTTGTGTAAGCCAATGAGTTTTCCGAGTTCCTTTCGAAAACCCATTTTGAAATTTTCCAGTTTTCCATTTGAAACCCAATGCATCTTTAATTACATGCAATTTTCCTTTTGAAAACCAATGAGTTTTCCGAGTTTCATTCGAAAACCCATTTTGAAATTTTCCAGTTTTCCATTTGAAATTTTCCAGTTTTCCATTTGAAAATCAATGCATCCACAATTTCATGCAATTTTCCATTTGAAAACCAATGAGTTTTCCGAGTTTTTCATCAAGAACTTTCTATTTTTCCATTCGAAAACCCATTTTGAACCAAAAAATTCCAAGCAAAAAATATCTAATTTCCAACCTTTGTTTGGTTTTTCCAGTTTTCCCACTCTTCTATGAGGTTTTTCCAATTTTTTTTCACAGAAATCATCACTGAATGTAACAGTATGAACCATGAAAATTTCACAAATATCTGTTGGGCCATTTCGGAGTCTTTAAGAGACATACAAACAAACAAACAAACAAACACACTTCCATTTTTATATATATAGAGATAGAGATAAAGATTTTATTTTCTTCACTTTTAATATTTTAAGTTATTAAAACTTTTAATTGTTAATGCAGTCTATTAAGCCCCTGTAAGCTTGTGAACTTCTTTCTTCGTTTCTGTTAACAGTGTCTTGTAAGCAGCTTCTCTCTTCCTCCCTTATTGACATCCCTCTTTCAGTTATATCAAAGCTTTTTGAAATGCTGTCAACAATTCCTCGATGAGCAATAATCTAAAAAAAAAATTAAAAGCAATAATATTGTGCTCAGTATTTAAAAAATTAGGACAGCAAATCAAACTTACAGCTTTACTGAGACATTCGGAGTATTCATGATGATTAACATTTGAGGTGCAATTATTCATTGATTCTTTGAAGCGTTGAACCTGTTGAAGCTTTTCGAAACGATTATCTTGGGAAATTTGCTCCTCTCTGTCAATTTCAGTGTTTGCTATGAAAAAGCATCGTCGAGAAGCTTTTTTCAGCATGTCATTCATTGTATTCATGGATTTATGGAATGTATCAAAACACCTGTCGTAAAGAAAAATTTCCAACCTCTTGAATGCATTTTTATGGCTAACAGCTACAGTCGTCTAAAATATAAAAATGATTAAGTTTTAATTTCTTTTGCTTCTAATTTCTCGATTGAAAACTTACATTCAGGACAAAGCCACAGACAATGCAAAAAACAAGTATGTTCTTCATTTGGTAGAAATTTCTTAACTGTGCGACAAATAATTCGTCGAAAAAGAGAACCGCTTTGCATTCCCTTGTATCAGCAACTATTTTTGTTTTTATTGACAATCGTCAAAATTATGCATTAACAAAAAGCGAAACTCCGGCTCTTAGTCATCTATACAGCTCCACTCCAGCTTACTACATTATTCATGCATATAAATGTAATTTTTTTTACCTTCGATTTTATATCAGCTCTTCTTCTATGTCGTATGGGCTGGCTCTGGCTCAGTGAATTTTTTTAGAGGTATAGAACTTTAGTTTGGGAACACTTTTTTAACTGGCGGCCATTATGTCAACATGAACGGTCTGACGAACGACCGAACAACGCTTCCATACTTTGTAACGAAATTGACCACGACCCCCTCACTCCTAGTAGACCACCGTTACAACCCCAAGGGTACAGGCCCCTGAGGCTGGTCCGGGCAGCAGAAGCGAGGGGGGTGTTCAGACTACAATCCCCTGTTGGCATGCTGGATGTTGTGGGCTTAGCTCGTCGGCGGGTTGGGTTCTTGGAATCGTAGCCTAAACGGTCGTTACGAATCATGCCAAGCAAAAAAAAAAGATTCGTTGCTGGGGGACACGATGTCAAATATGGGGGAGGTGTAGTGACTCCTGTAGAGGGGTGAGGGACCTGATGGTATTGGCCCTCTGAGGCTTACCCACCCTTGTATCCATTGGATACCTCCTTGGCTGTTGCTGCCTCGGATGTTTGCAACAGCCCCTAACGCCGATAGTCCACCTGTCCTTTAGTCCCCTAACATGCGCTTACCTCTACCTGTTGGACAAGTTCTTACTCCATGCTAAGTAATACAATTGAATTTATAATAACAAAATATCCATCGGTTGACTGTTTAACCAAGAAAACGGAATTTTTCGATCAAGGAAACATTTATAATAGTTATTAAAAACAAATTTAAAAAAAAAAAACTTATATGCTATAATCAATATTAATACAAACTAATAATAACGAAATTAAGGTAAGTAAGTAAATTTAAAAAAAAATAACAATATCAAAATTTACTTTTTTTTTTCTTTTCTATGTTAATTTCTTTTCGGTAGGTGGTTTTTCCAAGGTAAGTACAATAACGATAATAAAAACGGTGTAATAATATTTTTATCAAATTTTTTTTCCTTTTAGGTTTTCCAATGGTAATGGTAAGTAAAATTCTGTTTTAATTTAAAAAAATAAGTACTCTTCTAAATTTTATTATTTTTTTTTCCTTTATTCCAAAAAATTAATCTATCTGTTATTTGTTTTTTTTTCTAATTTATTATTTTTTTTTTTATTTTTATAATCAACCAACTTTTTTTTTATAATTTTTTTTTTGATTGTTATTTAAAAACAAAAAAAACCAATGTATTTTATATATATACTTGTTTCACTTACTTGTTTTTATCGATGATTCAAGGCTGTCCCGCGTAGTGCACTACCTGGAACGGCTGAAAATCTTAAAAGAAATATTTTTTTTTTTCGCGAACCGAGATTCTTTTTCAAACAAATTGGTTGAGCATAATTCAATTATTCAAAATTAAAATTTATTTCAAATCTGACTAATCATGGAACCACCTATTGACACCCTTTTTTTTCTCTTTTGAAATTATTTAAATAACTTTAATCTTTGTACCATTATTTAAAATTGTTATGACCTAAACACATAACAAGAAAATCACAGGTCACACAATTTAAGCACAGAACACAAAAAAAATTTAAGATTAACTGCACCGCCTCTGATCCAGAATTCTTCAGACGATGATGTTTATTTCCATTCAGGTAAGTAGTAGTAATGAATTTTTTTTGTTATCAGTATCTTTGTAATGTTTAATTTTTTTTTCTTTCAGGTATCCAGGAGAGGGTAAGTACAGGGTGTCTCAAAAGTAAGTTCACATTTGCTTATCTTATTACGCGAAAGCAACTATTCTGAGGGGCGCGGGGGGTATGTCAGTCGGTAGTCTGGCTCTTGGGAATTTAGTCGCTATGGAGCGTTTCTCCGGTGCGGACCGTGCGTTGTGCATACGTGAGTTTTACAAAAACGGTAATTCGGCGACTATAGCGCGTAGAAAATTCTGCAGTATTCGACATATTCGTCACTTAAATGATGCGCCTAGCACTCGACTCATTGCAAAATGGGTTGAGAAGTTTGAAGAGACTGGGTCAACTCTGGAGAAACCAAAATCTGGGCGGCCAAGAACATCAAGAACAGCCGAAAACGTGGACAGTGTTACTCAGTCTATTCGAGATGATCCAAACCTCTCGATTCGGAAGTCCACGTTTTCGGCTGTTCTTGATGTTCTTGGCCGCCCAGAGTTGACCCAGTCTCTTCAAACTTCTCAACCCATTTTGCAATGAGTCGAGTGCTAGGCGCATCATTTAAGTGACGAATATGTCGAATACTGCAGAATTTTCTACGCGCTACAGTCGCCGAATTACCGTTTTTGTAAAACTCACGTACGCACAACGCACGGTCCGCACCAGAGAAACGCTCCATAGCGACTAAATTCCCAAGAGCCAGACTACCGACTGACATACCCCCCGCGCCTCTCAGAATAGTTGCTTTCGCGTAATAAGATAAGCAAATGTGAACTTACTTTTGAGACACCCTGTATATCAAATTTTTTTTTTCAGGTAAGTCGGGGTAAGTAAATTTTTTTTTTCTTTTCAGGGAAGTCGGGGTAAGTATATTGCAGGTTTTATTAATTTTGTCTTTTTTTTCAGGTAAATCCGAGTATATGAATTTAAAAGGGTCAATATTTTCCACTTTTTTTTCAGATAGCCACGGTAAGTATGTATGTATTCCTCTTTTTTTCGATTAGGATTTCCCAGGTAAGTTTTTTTTTCAAGGTTGGGAAGGGGGGGGAGGCTCAGGCACCAAGCATACACGCACTTTATGGTCTTGAAGAAGTATGCAGGGCAACACTTTTCTTTAAACTTTTTTTTTTTATTTATTGTTAATTGTATTTCTTTAATTGTTTTTTTTTTGTTTTTTTTTTAATAGGTATTAAAACTATTATAATTGTTGTTTTATATTGTTACTTTAATTTCCTTGATAACTAAGTATCAACACTATTCTGTTTGGCACACGACTTAAAACCCTTTTTAATCGACCGACCGCTTTTTGCATAGAAAAAAATTCTTTAGGCACCGGTAAACAAAATCATGCCACTTGACGGACCGCTAATCCAACAATACGAAATAGAATTTTCATACTTGGCCTTGAAATTGAACCAGTTATTTTTCGGCAGCAAGTGCAATTCGAGTGGTCATTGCACTGGCTTACGCATTGGCATATTCCAAAGCCCATCATTGCTATGCTACACTTTCTTCGTGGGCAGCGGTACTTTTGGGTAACAAGTGCAAAAAAGATGTTTGTTGGCCATGTAAAATTGTTGTTGCTCGGGTGGCAAGATTTTGTGTCTATTTAATTTGCACACTCTGGGTCGCTCGATCATTTCATTTATTTATTTTATCATATTAGGGTTTTGTTTTATTTATTACTATGTGTATATTTATTATTATTATTATTATTATTATTATTATTAATGTTGTTCATGTTATTTCGTTCTTCTTTAGTGTCAATTTATTTATGTGTTGGTGTTATTATAGGTAAGTATTATATCAGGTAAGTAGTATTATAGGTAGGATATATTATAGGTGGGATTTATTATAGGTATGATTTATTATAGGTATATTATATTATTTATAAGGTAAGTATTATTGCAAGGTAAGTATTATCATAAGTAGGTATTAGACATGGTATTATAAGAGGTAAGTATGTATTATTATATGGAGGAGGTAAGTATGTATTCCCCCAAGTATGTGTTCCCCACAACTTTGCAATTGTGGTGTGCAGGAGTTGTGGTTTCAACAAGACGGCCGGCGCGCGCAACAAAAAATGTTAATCAGCTCACAACATAGCTAATATATGGAAAGAAACGTTTGATCGTAACGTCATAGCTTCACGTTCCGAACAAGTGAATCGACTTCGAAAATTGTGCGATTGAAGGCCGCTTCACTATTTTTTTTTGTGGAACGATTGACCACTTGGACGACAACATTTGACCTGATATTGCCAATATACGGAGATAAATTATGAAAAAGCTATCGAAAATTGTAGGTTAACCCACATTAGGTCATATGTCAGAAATCCCGTCGATTATCACTCAAATAAAGTAAATTTCGTGTCAATTTAAAAAGATCATCTCTTTTTAAATCCATTTCAAAGTTCTTTACTGACTTCCAACATTTTAATTTGCACAATACTTCCAAGAAATCCAAATTAAAAACACTTAAAAGACGCATTCATTCTAATAGAAATACCTCTGCAGTTCTTGAAGGTTACGCCATCGGAAATAATAGATCTCCACTTACATACTTGACGTTATCCCAACGAACGCATCACAAAATGGTCCATCAAACCAACCATATTTTTCCAACAACCATTGACAAGATTTCAGAATGCATTCCTCCAGCACTCGAGCCAAGTAGTTGTAACCTTCCAGCTCTTCTAAGATCGAATAAAAGTGTCATCAAATTAAAATAGTTCACCCGGACTGTCGTGCACCCTATCTACAAGTAGTGCAAGCACTTGTACATTTATCTCTTTTCTTTTCTATCCAACCTCCAGCTTCAACCAACAAAAAGCTTAACAACATTCTCATTTTGCATCCAATAGTCAGTCAGAGTCAGAGCCATTTATCTAAGCTACACCACTTAAGAAATCTCTTTCGCTCTTAAAAAGTGCTTCGTCTTGCCCTTCTGTTGTATACCAAAAGGACTGAGGAGAAAGCTGCCAAGTGAATCCTGCCAGCTTGAAGGAACTCAACAATAGAGCCATCCGTCACCGTTGGCACTATCGCTTATCGTTAATTAAATTTCATTTTTCATTTAACTCGTTAACGTCTCACACTTGGCTTCCTCAAGGATCCTCGGGTCTTATGAGGCTGCGGGAGCCGAAGAAACAAGAAACATACTCCGACTCCGAAGAAAGTCTCTGCAATGTTGCATTCTGAGATCCATTTACTGATTTGCGAGTGTGTAATGTGAGTTTAAAGGACATTTCAGGAGGGAGGAATGAATTTGTGTGTGTGTGTGACAAGGAAGCACTTGTACGATATAATATGTGACATTTTCTCCGCCTCTACTATGGAAATAAGTGCAAGGATGATGGTGCGGAGCGTGAATTCATGAGAATGCACTAAAAGAATATTTTATGTCTAAATTATTCACATCGTGTTTTTTCGTTCCTGTTTCGTCCTTTAGTTTGGTTTTTTTCTTCCGTTCGTCGTCTGTATCTGTTCCTTTCAAGAAGTAGTTCACATATTGGTTCAATGTGAGCCTCAAGGATATGCCCGTATGATTTCATATCGTTTGCTGGAGCTATAAGGTCTGGGTTCATTTCATATAAATATATACGACCGACAGCAAAAGTTGTCTTCACGCTTTTATCGCTCGCTGTTGTGGTGTCAAGTGTGGCATGAAACGGATAGGTGCGGGTTCATTGCCAAGTTGTTTGCATAAACAGTTGAATTTAATGAACTTTAACAGTTCTTATCATCGTTCTTAATTTTTTGATTTCCTCTTTTGGCTGACTGTTTGAATCTATTTCTAGACTATTAAACGCAACCCATACGCTAGGTGCTATTTAAATGAACACAAATTGTTTCGTTGCCAACAAGACGATGATTGAAATAAACTTTATTATGAACTTCAAAGTTTTTATTTAACTTTGTAGGAATAGAAAATTAGATCACAAAAAATGTGCTTGGTTTCAAGCCTCTTCGAAAGTTGCTTCACCATTTATACAAGACTTGAGCTTACCGAAAGCAGAATCGCTTTCATCCTTAGCCTTGTCGACTGCACTCATGATACAACCGACCACGTCTGAGTCAATTTTGCCAACCAAAGCTGTACTGTCTGAAATCACCTTTTGAGCTTGGTTCTTGATGGTTCCAAGGAGTTGGCTGTTGATTTCAGCCTGTCAAATAATTTTGTTAGTTGTCATGTACATTGAAAGACAAATTGCTTAGCTTACATAATGCTCCAGACACACGAAGTATTCCAAGCCTTTTTGGCTGGAACAATCGGCCAACAATTCGGTGATCTTCTGAACTTCGGCAGCGATTTCAGTACGGTCCAATCCGGACAGTGTCTGTTCTTTCTTCTCATCGGCGTTGTTCACACAAATATTTGAAGCGTCCTTTGCCTTTTGGGCTATGGGTTCGATCAGTGGCAAGAATCCGTTGTAACATTCCAAATGGACTCGGTTGGATCTCATCATGCGAACACCTCCCATGTTCTCAGCAACATAGGACATGACTTCAGAATGGGCATTCTCGACCCTGTTGTGGATATTGGAAGCCAATGATCCCTGTTTAAAAAGGTACAGAATGATATAAGTTGAATAAAAATGAATTGACAAAATTTAAGCGTTCTCACACTAAGGACACAGGCAAGGATAGACACAAAAATTCCGCACTTCATTGTCAATAAACTGAGTCGTCAAAAGCTAGAAACAAAATATGATTTCTGATAAATGTTAATCGAAGTTCATGGCTTTTATAGCTCGTTTCCAATGTTCTTTACGTTTGAAGAGGACTCTCTTGAAGTCAATTGCCATCTTAAGAAAAGGCTGTCTGTGGAAATTTTTACTATTAAATGAAAAATACTTCAATTATTAGTCATTGCAATGCTGAAGTTTCTTGTGAATTTGATAATTAAGAAACTGTCATTATTTGTAATATGCTAAGCACTGATTTGGTCACTTTTCATGACTTTTTTGAAAACTACTTTTTGCCATACGCTACAACTTGTTTGGTTTAGCCAAAATTCGCGAGCCACGTTGTACCTTGCTTTGCAGAATACAAATTAATATTTGGCATAAAACTCAAAACTGTCCAAAAGTTTTGGTTTGACGGATCAATCAATCCAAGTTTGGCAAACCGCAGATCCAATACTTGCGATATGTTTTTTTTAATTTCCAAGAAAATAATTCGTCTATATGACGATGCCATACAATTTTTGTTCTTAGCACAGCAAAACCCATAATCCCCAAAAAACAAGTATAAAACTTCTTCGAAACTAGGTAGTCCAACGAACTTTAAATTTTCCTCCGTCGTCAGCCAGAAACCAGACAGATAACATGAAATTATTAAATGAAAAAATAACCTCTTCTTCCTCACACAACTTAAAATTCAAAATTAAACTTTGAAGAGCTCTTTTCTCAAACTACACTTCTAGAAAACTCGGTTTCAGCAAAACAACCAACAACAATGACAAGCCAACAACATAAATAATACAAAAAAAAAAACACAAAAATAATAACAACAAGAAAAATACCCATCAACCCTAAATCCCAAAGCTACTTAACATTTTCATTTAACTCTTAACTTGAAAAGGACATCTCCACTTGATTCCGCTGCTCGAGCTCGACTCATCATCATCACAGTAGAGTCGGTCGCCCAGTTTTGTGTGTGTGTTTCGATTTCATTAAAAACCCAGGATGGAAAAAAGACCTCAACATTCCCCATGTTCTGTTCGGCAGAAACCAACATACAACATTCATGGAGTGTTTACACGGACAAGGACCATGAAAACGGGGACGAATAAGCAATAGGGACGAGGATGATGATGATGTACAATTTCTCAACAAAACTTATTGATAACAATGTCAGAGGATTAATATTACCAAAGGACAAATATGTACAATTTATGATACTGATCCATTCTTCTTGAGACTTTTGCTTCCTTTTCTTAAGTTAAAATGAAAGTAAAATAGCTTTGGTGCTGTGTGTTCAAGGCATGGAATCCTTCGATATGTTTGGAAAGTATCCCAATCCCAAGATGATACATGATACGATGACGAAGTATTCTTAAGTTTTGTTAAGTAAATATTGGCTATCGGAAAGTTGTTGAAGTTTCTTGGAGGATCCTCGCTTAATCCTTTTCCAAATTTTTGAGAGAGAGGACGAATTATTCTCATCATTATTGAATAGAGTGCAAAAGTGTTGAATGTGTGCCAAGGAAAGTTTTATGTGGTGTGGAGGTCTTGTGGGGGAGGTAGTTTTATTTTAATTCTATTTGAGGAAGGATTCCTGAATCCTAAACAAACACAACATGTTGGGGAACTGTTGTTGACAGAGGATCGATTTAAATAGAAGCCATATAAGTAGTATAATGGGGATTTATCGGGGACAATATTCGGCAACCATGAAGTATAGATTGGAGTCTTCTTCTTCTTTTTTATTGATCTTTTAAAAATTAAGTTTCTTACGCTTGTTGCATTTGGGACAGTCAGAAAATAAGGGTAATTGACTTTGCGACGAACGACACAACGAAGACCAAGAATTGACGAAGTGAAGGGACTCTCTTTAACATAGCCCACAACCACTCACATGCCAAGACCGTGCGTTGGCGCAATACTAAACGGGAAGGATACAGCGCGCCAGCAGCGTGATGCCAGTGCAGTGGTGCGTTTGTAACCTTCGCAGTAGAAGCAATACAATTAATTTAACGACCACCAACTTAATGTTGGCGAGAAGAATTGGAATTGGTGGTCTTAACTCATTTTGTTTCAGGAAAAATATCAGCGCTTGGAAAAATTATTTGGACAATCTTAACATATTTTGTAAATAATATCAACAAAAGCATATTAATGTTTGGTTAAGAGCGAGAACCCTTTGAATATTTCGCCAATATTTCGCCAACTAAAACTTCAATCTTCTTCCTAAATCTTCGAACGGAAACTCATTGCTTCATTCGAAGCACATATTCTAATCCGTCACATTCCAACGAGTACTAGTTGAAGTATTTTTCAATAGTAAGTATGTATTTCCGCAGACAGCCCTATCTTAAAAGTGCACTTGACCAAATCAGTGCTAAGCATATTACAAATAATGACAGTTTCTTAATTATCAAATTCACCAGACACTTAGCATTGCAATGACTAATAATTGATGACTAATGAGTAATGACTAATAAAATAATATCTTAAGATGGCAATTGACTTCAAGTGTGTCCCCTTCAAACTTTAAGAACATTGGAGAAGAGCTATAAAAGCCGGGAACTCCAATTAACTTTTATCAGAAATCAAATTTTGTTTTTAGTTATCAACAGTCGAAACTAACAACTCAGTTTATTAACAATGAAGTGCGGAATTATTGTGTCTATCCTTGCTTGTGTGCTTACTGTGAGAAAGCTTAAATTTCGTCAAACATTGTCATCCAACTTATATCATTCTGTACCTTTTTAAACAGGGCTCATTGGCTTCCAATATCCATAACAGGGTCGAGAATGCCCACTCTGAAGTCATGTCCTATGTTGCTGAGAACATGGGAGGTGTTCGCATGATGAGATCCAACCGAGTTCATTTAGAATGCTACAACGGATTCTCGCCACTGATCGACTCCATAGCCCAAAAGGCAAAGGACGATTCAAATATTTGTGTGAAGGACGCCGATGAGCAGAAAGAACAGGCACTGTCCGAATTGGACCGTACTGAAATCGCTGCCGAAGTTCAGAAGATCACCGAATGGTTGGCTGATTGTTCCAGCCAAAAAGGCTTGGAATACTTCATGTGTCTGGAGCAAAATGCTGAGATCAACAGACAACTCCTGGATACCATCAAGAACCAAGCTCAAAAGGTGATTTCGGACAGTACAGCTTTGGTTGATAAAATCGAATCAGACGTGCTCGGTTGTATCATGAGTGCAGTCGACAACGCTAAGAATGAAAGTGACTCTGCTTTCGGTAAGCTCAAGTCTTGTATCAATGGTGAAGCAACTTTCGAAGAGGCTGAGTAGGAAAGCAATTTTCTTTTCAGCAGTTCAAAGGAACTATAATTGCAATTTAAGTGTGCAATTTCACGATTTTTAAAATAAAATATTGAAAACATTTAAACCAAGTTCTTACTTGTTCGACCATTATAATAACAACGAATTTCCCATCCCGCTGGCCTCTCTCTTAACGATGCAACTAATGAAAGCAATCAAGACAGAACACCAATTGTCTTGGAATTCTTAATTTTACAACAATTACTCGGTATAAAATTCAAAACAAAACAACCTTGGGCCATTTAGTTACTTATGTTCTCAGAGTCATCATTGGGGTGGCGGCGAAAGTGTCTTAAACGTTTTCAGCTGTTAATGGTTATGTTTAGCGGGTGTGCGAATCCTAATGGCTTACTCAGGTAAGCACTGCCATAGAATGTGACATGTTTATTGTCTCGCAAGACGGCCCTCCCAGATCCATACGTTTGGGTAACACCAAATTGCCCCATTCCTAAAATTCTAAATCCTTATGATGGGGTGGGAGTAGAAAATAATGTGCACTTCTGCCGGCTGTGAATCTTTATAGGGAAAATGTGTGTTTGGTTCTTTGAAATTCAGAACGCGCATTCTATAAGACATTTATTGCCTCGGATTAGACACTGAAGCCTTGTCGCAGAATTTTCCTCGAATATCACGTTATCCCGCTGCTCCAAGGCAAAGTCCAAATTAATTTCGATACCATTTCGATGTTGGAAACTAAAAGTAGAAAAAAAAACAAAGCAGAAGCTATGTCTATAGTTTTTGTTTTCCGCCAGCATCGGGAATCCTATGGATCGGGTCCTAAGTACTGTTTGCGGAATATCTATGAACAAATCTAAACTGGAAGTATCGATAAATTTTAGCTTTAATTACGAACCGTTGGTGTTGCCAAATGAAGCAAGAGAATAAAAGGCGAATAAGGGATGCACTAACTGTTCATACAGTGATGGGGCATTGTTTGCATTTGGTCTGCTGCAGTGCTGCATATTATTGAGGGTTCGAATAGTGTGGACAGCTTTGTGGAATTTCTATATGCACGAGATTATGGAGCTGTCGTTTCTTCGGAAAGTAGATCGTCTAGCAATTCATTAAAGTGCACTTCGTATTGCTCCAGAATACCTTTGGGATCCTAGATTAGATTTCTGACTCCTTTCTTAAAGAAGGTGCAGCGTGCAGCTGTGAATACTGCGTCAAGTTTCGGCCGGATTGGTAGAACTTTTGTGCCTCATGCGGTCCTTGCTCGCTGTTTCTTTTGAACGTGGACGTTACTAGCTTTAGGATTAAACTAATTTGGAAGAAACTAGCCTCACCACATTAGACGGATCATCTGGATCGATTTGTAGCCGCCGCCACGTGGATCCTTTGGTGACACTTGGCTGAGAGCTCAAAGTTTTCGTTCACTTTATTTTATTTTTAAAAACAAATACCTCCAAGAAATTAAACCAACAAAAAACCACCTATTACCACCCTAACTGTCCTCATAATACAAAAAGACCTTTAAGTGATTATGATAGTCATTTTGAAAAATTAGAAAAAAAGTCTGTTTAAAAACTGAGTGCACAGATGGAAACGATTGCAAATTGAAATAGGCCGCACAGGATAGTTAGTGAAAGTTTCCTCTCTATGTCCCAGCGTGTCCATTTTCCATTTTCCAGCCAATTCTCTCCCTGAATTTATATGCAGCTGCAATTGCGGTCTCTACGTGTACCTACATGAAAATTTGTTATTAGGATGAAATCGAGTGTTAGAAGTTTGGCAATATACCCAAAAAGAGTTAGGCCCAACTGCGAGCATCCATCTACACAGGGAAGAAGTTCAAACACACACATTGCTTCGGAGTACGAATGTAGCTTGTTGTTCCAAGAAAATCCAAGAATTCTATCACTCCAATAATAAACATCCAAACGTAAATGGACCAAAAGAATTATATCCAGAACGTGATAATATGATTTTATTTTCTGTAAAGTAATATTTACATTCATTTATAATTTTATAAAAAATAATTTCAACTTACAATTGGTAAGAACCATGGAATGAAAAAATAATTTTTCTCGAACAACTATACAATTGACTTTTCTGTTACAATTTCAATAGCCGACTCTTTGCTAACCTTAAACTTTTTCGGAATGCACATGGCATTATATACAAGAAGATATATACATAGCTCATAATTCATAAATCATTTGTACTATTCTTTGGAAAGAGACGAAAGTATAAAAACATTAAGAATTGGAAAAGGGAAATTTTGAATGGTATTGCCAGAATGCATTATATAAAGCTGCCGATGAATGATGTAACATTAAAAGTTGACTCGATGACATTCCGGGGGCCGTCTGAAACTAGACTTAGTTTGAAGACTGTAAGTCTAAGACAGCGAGTCTCCCTGCAGATCTCTTGGCTTTAATCGATCCATTCGAAAGTTTAACATCAGCCATGCGGACCACTCCGTCTGGGCCCGGATATATTTTGATGACGCGTCCTAACTGCCAGGCTGAACGTGAACGTATTACGTTGGGCTCGATTACCAAGACTATGTCCTCCAATTGTATCGGTCTAGTATCTCCGAACCATTTTGAGCGCCTTGTGATGACAGGTAGGTATTCAGCATACCAACGTTTCGTTATCTCTGCCATCAAGTGTTGAGCACGGCGAGAGTAGAGGTTACTGCAGAAATCATTTTCTCGAAATATGCCAGGTGCTGTAAAATCTCGGTCATCTTCTCCAAAAAGCATAGAATTCGGAGTTAAAGGTTTTGGATCATCCGGGTCAACGGGGATATGAGTGAGTGGGCGACGGTTAATTTGGCCTTGTGCTTCCATTAGTGCGTTTCGCAATACGTCCTCTCTGGGGACTAATCCTCTGAGAGCGAAATCAACACTCTTTTTGATGGACTGGATTAACCTTTCTCAGGCTCCTCCCATCCAAGGTGAGTATGCTGGGATGCATTGCCATAAAACTCCTTCATATTTCGAAGCGTTCTCGCAGAGGGAAGACTCCATCTCCTTCACATCCTTATCCATCAAGTTCTTGCTGCCGATGAAATTGAGCCCGTTGTCGCTGTAGAAGAATCTCGTGACGACACGATTGACGAGAAAACGTCTTATTGCCATACTGCATTGATCCAAGCTCAAGTCATTAAGCAATTCTATTTGCACTGCTCTGAACGTGAGACATGTGAAAATCATGCCATAGCGCTTTGCTGTGCCCCGACCGAACTTCACCAGCAATGGTCCAAAACAGTCCACTCTAACTTGAGTAAAGGGTCTGGAGTCGAAGGCTAACCGAGCCTCGGGTAGCTGGCCCATCATGGGCATGACCGCTTTCGCATTTAGGCGCTTGCACATGAAACACCCTTTACGAACTTTCTCTACAGCGCCCCGAATACTTATTATCCAAGCGCTATCACGAATGTCGGATATAACCGTGGCAGTTCCTCTATGACAGTTCCTTTGATGGTGATGATGGATGAAAAGGTCGACCAAGGGATGTTTCTTAGGGAGTATAGCTGGGTTGCGAGAGGCATATGATGAATTAGCCTTTTGAGCTCTCGAACCTAATCGCATGGTACCATCTGCATCTAAGAAAGGAGACAAGGAACGAATGGCACTTGAAGAACTCACCTTTCCACATTTCTTCAGCGAATTGATGTCATCTGGGAAGGATTCTATCTGGATCTTTCTAAAAATCCAATCTTGGGCTTGATGAAACTCGGTTGGGGTGATAAAATGTTCCTTCTCGGCGGGTCTTTTTTGAAGAATGTGTTTGTATCGCAGTAGAAACGCTATTGTTCTGATCGTCGAGGTCCATCTAGCTTTAAATCTTGCAGATAAGAGATCATAGGCTCCGTAAAAATGATGCGTTTTAGATTTGTTTGTATGGTGTAACATTCGGCAGATCTCACTTTCGTTGTTCGCTCTTGAAGGTACAGCATAAGGTGTAATTGGCCATTGCTCTACAGGCTGTTTCAGGAATTCAGGTCCTCTAAACCACCTCGTATCGTAATCTTCCATTGATTGTTCAAACCGTTTTGTGCCGTCATCAGCAACATTATCGTGGGATCCAATGTGAAACCACTGACGAGAACAGGATGTTTCCAGGATCTCACCTACTCGAGATGCTACAAAAGATGGTAGTTTATTGGAGCAGTTGATCCATGCGAGGACTGTCTTTGAATCAGACAAAAAAAGCGTATCGTGTATGCGGATGGTATGAGATTCCTTGATAGTTGCTGCTAGGCGAACCCCTAACACAGCGGCCTGCAGTTCTAAGCGGGGTATAGATAACTGCTTGACAGGGGCGACCTTGGCCTTTGCCATAACTTGTGCGACTTCGATGTCATTATCAAACGCGAAACGAAAGTAAGCCACAGCTGCGAAAGCCTTTTCAGATGCGTCAACGAAAACCACAAGGCTAACTTTCGAAGTGTCAGGATTTTTCGAAACGTACTGACGGGGAATCTTGATGTTTTCAATGAGATTCAGTTGTTTGATGAAATCTACCCAAGATTGTCTGAGATGAGAGGGCAACGGCTCATCCCAATCATAGCCTTCTCTCCACACGTCTTGGAGAATGATGCGTCCTCGGATGATAAATAAGGAAATAATGCCCAAAGGATCGCAAATCTTCATGATAGTCTTAAGCATCATTCGTTTTGTAATAACCGCGTTCTCAGAAATCATTACCTCCATACATTCACCTTTTGACAACTTGTATGAAAAATGATCCGAAGTAGGGTACCAAAACATACCTAGAACCTTAGAAAATAAACCATCAGATTCGTTAGGATCAATGCTTACCAACTTCTCGTTGACAAAACCCTCTGGCAATTCACTTAATAGATCACGGCAATTCGACTGAATGCCCACGAGATCAAAGTTCATCGAACGGCAAATACGAATAGCGTCTCTCGTGACAGAAAGCGCTTCTTGAACAGAGTCATGACTATTGAAATCGTCGACGTAAGTACGACTTGTTAACCCGTCAACAGCAGCGGGGCACTCTTCTTTAAACAGGTTGGCATGGTGATTTTTAACAAACTGAGCGCATGTCGGGGAGCACCTGGGCCCGAACATCATAACTTCCATGATGTAGACAGTCGGCTTCCTAGAAACATCTCCATCCCTCCATAAGAGGCGTTGACACTGTTGATCCTCAGATTTTATTCGGATTCGGTGAAACATTTCACGAACATCACCGTTCACGGCCACTTTGCGCTCACGAAATTTGAAAATGCCAGCGTGAAGTGGGACTAAGTTGTCGGGTCCCTTGAGTAGATGAGTGTTGAGAGTTACTCCGTTAATCTTGGCTGCTACGTCCGCTACACATCGTGGTTTCGGTGGATTCTTGTTAGGGTTAACGATGATGAAAGTCGGCGCGTACCAAACGCGTGGCCAGACTTTTTGTAAGTCCTCCTGTGTAGCGATTCGAGCGTATCCCTTGGAAACAAGATCATGGAAGTATCGATTTTGCCACTCCAACATGTCAGGCTTTTTCTTCAGCGATTTTTCTAAAGCGATGAGCCGTTTAAAAGCCATCTCATAGCTGTCGGGTAGTCTGACGTCATCTTTATCCCATAGAAGGCCAATTTCGTATTGGTTTCCAACCAGCTTAATTGTACGTTCCATTATATCGAGTGATCGAGCAACTTCTCGGCTAAGTAATTGTCCCTTTGGTGGCATCACACCAAACTCTTCGGTCGTGAAATGTCGGCGTACAAGATCGTGTAATTCTGTTTCCCCACGAATAGCGTCGTGAAAATTCATAACCATGCTGGGTTTCGAAACCGGATGTAAACAGGACACATTCATTGACTGAGCTGACTTGCCGTAGACAATCCAACCTAGAAGAGTCTTTAGAGCGTGTGGTTCTTCTTCGTTGCCGTGTCGCTGACCGTGTCCTAAAAGGAACTTGGCTTGATCGAGGCCAAGAAGTATTTGCGGGCGAGCGTTTTTTAAATCACGTATTGGAAGTCCTCTTAGATGGGGATACAAGCTTTTCAAGTAACCCACATCAACTGACTGACTGGCAAGTCCCAAATCTTTGATCGTATACACATTCTTCAAGATATATTTCTTACGGTGGTTAACTCCAGAAATTTCCAATGACGTGCGCTTAGAATCTTCAACTCGGGACACCCCTTTCGTCCACTGAAGAGTGAGCTGTTCCGGATGCCCAGATAAACCAAGCTGATTAAAAAGATCTTCTTCAATCATCTACAATGAAGACCCATCGTCCAAAAAGGCGTGTGTGTCAAAAAATACATCATCGTTCCCATAAATACGAATAGGCACTATTTTAAACATGATTGTCAGATCAATTCCAACGTGCGATGAATGAATGTGATGCTGTGGTATAAAAGGAACTGCAGTTGAGCTTAGGCCAGTGTTGCAGGTACTTGGTGACGCGTGCAAAAGAGGATGGTGACGCCGATTGCAACCATCAGTGCCACATGATCTCTTCTTAAAGCATTGCTTCCACTGATGTTTCGATGGATCCAGACAAGCAAAACATATTGACTTTTCTCTCGCAAATGTCTGCCTTTGCTCCGGAGATAACGCCAAGAATTCAACACATTGAATTAACGAATGCTGAACTTTATTACATTTGCAACACAAGCCGGAAGACGTATCGGAAGAAACAGGTTGATGCAACAATACTCGAGAAGACTTACTACCTGGATTTAACTTCTTTTGCTCGGAAAGGCCTCCGGGTTTCGATAGATCGGGTGGTAAATCCAAAACTCGTTGAGATAAAAACGCAGCAAAATGTTCGAAATTTGCCCGTGGCAATGCCGACTTTCTCTTCTGCCAGTCTTGACAGAGGCCGCCCCCTAACCTCGAAGCCAAGTTTGTTAAAACATAGCCATTATTCAGATCTTCTTCTCGGTTGATCGATTTGACATCGGCAACAAATCCGTTAAGCTTCACAGCCCATAAGCGTAGTTTAGGATCGCACCTGGACGTAAGTTTGGGTAGACTCAAAAGGTCTGCGGTCAGATCGTGAATTAAAATATCGTAACGACCGAACATGGACCGCAGAGAGTCCATAATCGCATCAGCATCGGAAGAGTACTTAAGGCGTTCGGTGACGAGTTGGTAAGCTTCACCTCTTAAAGCTTTGCGCAAACGAGAGACATTTTCTTTAGCACTATATCTACCCTCAATCGTAGTAGATTTGTAAACCTCCTCAAAATACGGCCATTCTCGTTTGTTTTCACCAGAGAACATTGGCAATTCCTGAACATTGTTACGATTCAGAATAGTGAGGAGGTTTGCCATATCTAAATCGCGAAAGGAAGCTACACTTCCGCTTGAATGTTCTTCGGACGTCTCCTTTGCTGAGATATGGACATTAGCTGGCTTACCGGTGGTGTTTTCCCGCAACGGGGTGGACTGACCATTAGCAATTGTCTCGTTTACAAGAGCCTGGTGATTCGCCTGAATCTTTTTTATTATTTCCAACTTGGAGTTAGGAATGCTCAAACTAGAGAAATTATCTTTGGCATTAGGAATCGGTGGGGCTTTGATACGGGAAGCTTGTGACAATTTCAACTTGGTGTCAGCTAATTCAGCTCGCAATTCTAAAAGCTCTTTGTTACGTTGAGCAACTGTAGCTTGTGCCACCGCAGCAGCTTCCATTATCAAATCGACCAGTTCTTCTGTCACCTTTGCAGGAGCAGCAGGACCTGACGAAGAATTCTTTTTTGAAACATCCTCGTCTTCACGAAAGACACAATCTTCTTCCTCGCAAAACCAAGGAGTCACTGTGTCGAATTTATCGGCTTCAAAGTTGTGGCACCTGTAATGCCACCAACGCTTACAATTTTCGCAAGCGACCATTTCATCGTCGTCCACCCTTTTACATCCTGAAGCAGAACAACTTCTCTGTTCTTGATCTTCCATAATCGACGAATTGGGTGGCACAAATAAAGAAAGAGAAACGAATTGTCACAATTAAAATAAAATTATGTTGTTCCAAGAAAATCCAAGAATTCTATCACTCCAATAATAAACATCCAAACGTAAATGGACCAAAAGAATTATATCCAGAACGTGATAATATGATTTTATTTTCTGTAAAGTAATATTTACATTCATTTATAATTTTATAAAAAATAATTTCAACTTACAATTGGTAAGAACCATGGAATGAAAAAATAATTTTTCTCGAACAACTATACAATTGACTTTTCTGTTACAATTTCAATAGCCGACTCTTTGCTAACCTTAAACTTTTTCGGAATGCACATGGCATTATATACAAGAAGATATATACATAGCTCATAATTCATAAATCATTTGTACTATTCTTTGGAAAGAGACGAAAGTATAAAAACATTAAGAATTGGAAAAGGGAAATTTTGAATGGTATTGCCAGAATGCATTATATAAAGCTGCCGATGAATGATGTAACATTAAAAGTTGACTCGATGACAAGCTAGATTCAGAGAGATTTTGGTTTGTGCAAAATTTTCCAATTGGAAATAACCAGACCGCAAAACAAATTTCATTGCTGGATAATTAACTTTTATTGCAATTATTATTGATTCATGCTCATATGAATTTTGGATGATTGAGTTGCATCAGGATTACATTTTCTTTTTTTTTTTTTGAAACTTTGACAGACTCTGCCTGTTCGTTTGTTTACCGAAAGTGCCTGCTCTTCTGACAGGAAGTCTGATGTGTTTACATGTTAAAGGAAGGATAATCAAAGGAGGATATCATCATCGTTATCGAGTTTGAACTTTGAACTGTTTCATCAGTTTGTTTTATGATTTCGTTGACAAAATGAGCAAATATTTCGTATTCGAAAACGTCTTTCATATTATGATGTCAACTATGATAAGAGGCAGGAAGGAACGACCAGATCAAAGCTGTAGGGTCGCAGTAGAAAAACTCGGTGCAGGGAATTAACTTCACTGGGAACTACCTTCACATGGGAATTAACTTCACCTCAAGTGGGAAATATCTTCACTTTTTTCTGGTGAAATTATATCCCAACTTTGGTCGGATATTACTTCACTTTTCTGTGGGTAATAATTTCACTTTGATAGTTTGGTGTGAAGCTATTTCCCGCAGAAGGTGGGAATTTATTTCACTTATGTATATAAGATTTACACAATATTATCATGGGTTGTATTTTACTTTAGCTTCAAAATCAATGACAAATTTATTGCCAGTGGTGGGGTAAAAGAAAATTTAGTGAGGCCCCTGATGCTTTTCTGTTTGAATGTTTGCATTGAAAAGTCTGCTTAAATTGGAAATAAGTAAGGATTTTTTAAAAGTACCTTATTCTTTGAAATGAATAGCTTTTTTCTGTACGTTCGCTAGCCAGCCAAACCGGATGACCGATTTTCTAAAAAATTTTAACTAGAGAGGAATGATTTAGAAGGTTTAGGACAAACAAAATTTATACTTTTCTAATCACAAATGGTGCAAATGTTAAAAAATGTGCACGACTCGGTCGTACGAACTTGCTGGTGCAGGGAAATTACTCCACGGGAATCTGCTCCACATGGGAATTTACTCCACTCAAAGTGGGAATTTGCTCCACTTTTTAAGGTGTAATAAATTCCCACTACGAGTGGGAAATAACTGCACAATTTTTTTGGTGGAATTATTTCCCAGCATGTAACTGTGCTCTACAGGTTTTCACGAGGAATGTTAGTAATTATAATGCAATCAATTTATGTGATAAATTCAACCAATTTATGGCTATGAACACAATTTTACAATTTTACAAATTAAACAATTATTTATTTTTCCGCACAGTCTTACTATGGTGGAACATAAGTGCCGAATTCTATTTTGGGACTACAAACCCAATATGGTGGGTCATTAGTCCTGAAATTAAATTCGGGATAAGTTTTAAACATTTTGTAAACCAATAAATTGAGTAGACAGTTTGAACATATTTTCAAGGTTTACATACCACATGCTCTAAGTATATGTGACGTTAAGGAAACTCTTCCCCATGAAAACGTTCTTCTGAACTTTGGTGTTCGGTGAGAGTAGGGTATTCTACAAGCACACGGTAGGTACTTGAACCCAGCTTCATCTTATTGCATCTTTTTGTCACCTAAAATAAGTGAGCTATTTCTATTACATCAACAGCTCCATTAGAAAGACATTTTTGTATTGATAGATATGATTTTCACTGTTCAGTTTTCTTGCATCATGTGGATGCAGACGTAAGTAGGTACTATTTTTGCAATACTTAACCTTAACTCAGTCTCACATGTCTTAAAATATTATTTCAATAAAGGATTTGGAGCTTGAAACAAAAAATGAAGCAGGTACAGTAATTGCAAGCGAGCGAAGCGAGCGTAAAAAATTTTGCCCAAAAGAGAATGAATTTGGGGTGTGAAAATAAAAAAATTCGCGCGAATTTTACCGTGAACGAGGACATCATCTAAATATGGCAAGCAAACTTCTGAAGGTAATCCTCTTAAGACATTCGACATCAAGTGCTCGAAGGTGGCCGGGGCATTGGTCAAACCAAAACTCATGACCTTGAATTGCCAAAGTCCATCTTTGGTAACGAAGGATGTTTTGTCTCGATCATCAGGGTGGACTTCCACCTGCCAATATCCTGATTGGCAATCTAGGGTGCTAAACCACACTGAGCCTGACACGGAGTCCAAAGTGTCGTCTATACGAGGCAAAGGAAACGAGTCTTTGATGGTGGCCAAATTTAATTTGCGGTAATCAACGCAAAATCTCGTTGATCCATCCTTTTTCTTGACCATCACTATACCTCGTCGCAGCATGTCATCGACGATTTTTCTGGATTCCTCTTCTTTAGCAAACGGAAGACGACGTGGCTGTTGCTTAATTGGCTTAGCTGATCCTACATCGATCCGATGTTGAACCACTTTCGTTCGCCCCAAATCATCTGGGCCCATTGAAAATATTTCTTTGAATTCCCACAGAAGGTTTTCAACCACTTGCTGCTGAGTAGTATTAAGATGTTGTACTGATCGCGAAAACAGCTCTAACAGGCAATCGGACGAAATTGTATCATTATTTAAAGGTTCATTTAAACATTTGACTTCCTAAAAAAGTGCGACTGGTGTATCACTAGGTAAAACAACAGAATGATCTGCCAAATTCACCACTCGAACAAAAACAATTCCATCGTAGTTTTTATTTACAGATTTTCCAATCAATAGCCCTTTTGGCAACTGAAATCCTATTGGAGTTACGACGCCTTCTGGAAAGTTATCGCTGGGCACAGATGCTGAAATCATGGTTTCGGTGCGAGGAGGAATAACAGAGTCACTGACGGCTCGTAAGTAAGCCGTTCGAGCGGATTCTTCGAGCGGTGGTGTACTTTCAAGGTCTATTGTGTTTTGATCACTCTCACAGTTTAACGAAATTCGATTTCTGCCAATTATAAGTTGATTAGAGGAAAAGTCTAACGATCCCTTTGTGACTTGTAATACATCAACACCTAGGATGCCGTGGCAGCCAGCGGGAAGGGAAATATCAACCACTAGCAGCTTAACACGACGCGACGCTTAAAACGACCAAGTGTGATTTGTGTACTCCAACAATTGCAAATTTCGAACGAATTGCCGCATAAGGTTTGAAGACTTACGTTGCTGGGGAGGAGACGGGTATTAGGAGGAATAACAGATCGACTCACCAATGTAACCGATGATCCAGTATCTACCAGCATACGAAAAGACACGTTGCCGATCATCATGGCAACGGTAAAACCACTATGAAGTTTCGATGAATAAATGTTGTAAATTTGAGGTCTATTAGATGGAATCAGCGCTGACCCCCCGTCGCTGACTGCTGGTCGTTTCCCGACACGATTTCTTCTTCTCTTCTAACAAACTGTCTACGATTTTGTCTATTTGGCGAGAAACTTTCGTTGTTTACCTCAATCGATCGAGTCTGTTGAATAGTCTGCGTTGCCAGCCGAGCAGTTTCTACTGTAATAGCCCTTGACACTGCTTCGGTAAATGTTTTCGGATCAGAAAGCCTAACATTTTCTTGAATGCTGCGATCGTAGATTCCATCAACAAATTGCATGACGGCAATGCGGTCTTGTGCACTTGATGGGCAATCACTAAACACAATTCTTGTAAGTCGCTGTATATCACTTGCAAGTGCACCAAGGTCTTCATTAAATCTCTGCCTTCTAGAACGAAAAGTTGCATGAGACACATGTTTTTCTTGGCTTACAAACCTGAGTTTTAAAGCTGAAACCAGTTTTTCGTAATCGGTACGATCCGATCATTCGCCTCCAAATTAGAGAGCACAGCTACGCTTTCTCCTCGGAGTAATGTGGCTAGTGTCCGAACTTTTTGTTGAGAGGTCCATTTGTCCATTTGTCTGGTCGTCTTGCAAAGGTTTTTCGATTGAAAATTGTGTATTGTTGCCTTGGTTATCTTTGTCTGGAGTAGAGCAATCAAAAACTTTATTTACAAAAGTCGTTGCACTCATAGATTTGATTTCTTCTGATTGTCGCTGCTGCTCTTGTGATATTTGAGAAATGGTTGCACCTTGCTTCTCCATCTCTGCGCTCAAGAGGCCAAGTTTCGCGTATAATTTTTCTAAATTTTCGGATAATTGTTCTGCCATATCGAATTTAGCATCCCACTTCTGACACCAGTGTTGCGAAAATGCGGATTTTTGGGTGCTAAATGAAAAGATGGCTTGAGAAATTAAGGATTCAAAAGTTGAATAAAACACGCGGTTGAACTTCTAATGTGTAAGACTATATTCACTTTCGGTTCTCTTCAGTGTGACAGATCGTTTTTGACATCTATGAATGTTTCCGTTCTCTTCTGTCAAACTAAGCTGGACTGCGTTCATAAATGCGTAACAATACTTAATTTTGAAAAAAAAGTTTTAAATATTTTCTTAAAAATCCAAAACAAATTTTATTTTATTTTTAATTATTTGGATAATACACTCCGCTTCAACTGAATAAGCACACAATTATTCTGAAGTTTGTTGTCCATTTTTTCCTAACTTTGAACGTTAATGCATCATTTGATGATGCTAAACGATAGCTTATGATGTTGAGAAAACAAATCAAAAAGAATAATTTAAAAAGGACCACTATTTTTTCCCCTGGCTCTCATGCAAAGCTTTCCAGATTGAAAAACTCAGTTTTTTTTTGCGTCAACTGAATAAGCACAACTTTTAAAAATGCAAATAAAATCAAACGGAAAGAAATTAACAAGATTTTCTTTAAAAAAAATTTTATTGGTTATTTCTAGTATTGGGTACTACCACCTTTATTCTTGATTCCTTCATAAATTCGGGCTGGCATGGAATCGTATAAACTCTTTAAGAAGTCCAGCGAAATTTCTCTCCATGGTAACTTAATGGCTGCAATAAGCGATTCTATGTCCTCAAACTGACGGCCTGACTCAAAAACTTTACGTACCAACCATCCCCATTCATTTTCTATAAGGTTCAGGTCAGGTAAATAGGGCGACTATTGAAGCAATTCAACATTCTGGTCCTGTATCCCACTTTTGACAGTGCGCAACGTTTGGATGGGGTCGTTGTCCTATTGGAAAATCCATTTGTAGGGTCCAAAAATATCCGAAAATGAAGGAAATTTTCTTTCCAATATTCTTTTGCAGGTAATTGCTCTCCTTTATGACGTTTAAAACTCAAGCTCAATAGTCCCATAGTAGCTAACTGCTCCCCATATCATAACTCCACCTTCTTGACTATAATGCCGCGCTAAAAATCGTTCTTCTTTTCTAAAATCGTGAAAGCAATAATTAAAACCATCAGGGCCATCAAAATTGAATCTCTTCTCATCCCAAAAAACCGCGTTGTGCCACACATTTTTCCAAGTCACATCGAGTCTAGAAAATCTTAAGCGAATATCTTTTCGTTGCTCATTTAGTGGTGGTTTCTTTTGGAGTTGCAATCGTTTTAAATGATCTGCGCGGTTTGGTACTCTGTGGACTGTTGAAACACCTGCAGTTACACCAACTTTTTGTTTAATTTTTACCGCGGAGGCACATGAACTGGAAGCACATCTCAAAATTGCTCGTCGATCAACTTCGAATGTTGCCGTTTTTTTACCACCTTTTATGTTTTTCTCGTACAAACTTTTATTTCTGAGATCCGAATGGACAACACTAAGACTCCGATCAATGTTGGTAGCTATAGCACTCACGGTCAGTCTTTATTCATTAAACGAATCAATCTTAACTCGTCCGACACTATCAAAGCTTCTGATCTAACCAACTTTTCTTAAATTTTAAATAAACGGCTAAATGTCACTTAGAACACTCCAACTTTTGATTTGGTATACCAATTAACTTAAAACTCTAAGAACCAATGAAGATAATGAGAGTGAAAGATCGTGTGCTTATTCAGTTGACGCAAAAAAAACTGAGTTTTTCAATCTTGAAAGCTTTGCATGAGAGCCAGGGAAAGAATAGTGGTCCTTTTTAAATTATTCTTTTTGATTTGTTTTCTCAACACCATAAGCTTTCGGTTAGCATCATCAAATGATGCATTAATGTTCAAAGTTTGGAAAAAATGGACAACAAACTTCAGAAAATTGTGTGCTTATTCAGTTGAAGCGGAGTGTATATACTTACTTTCAAAAAAAAATTACGCTGATCGAACTTTTATTTTTCGAGAAAATCTAATAACAAAAAAATGGTTCTATGGGAGGTACCGTTTTGGAGCAATACAAAAAATTTTTTTTTTTTACATAAATTACATGAGTGTTTAAAAAAATTAAATTCAAGGAAGTTTAAAAAAAATCGTTGGAGAAAATTAAAAGTTTTGGTTTTTTGCCATAAAAATCGTATGGTGGCTACCCTAAATTTTGATCTTAAAAAAAAATGAAAAAACTGGGATATGAGTTTTTGCTCAAACCTCTAATTTTCAAGTTTGATGTCAATCGGTCTAGTGGTTAAGGCAGTAGGTGCCTGTAAACTTCCCGACAGACAGACGGACGGAATCGCCGGACCCACTTTTTTCGACTTCTCTATCATCGTAATGTCATATCTCATCATCATCTCAATTTTTTTTTTTTACGAATTCAATACTTGCCATATCTATACTAATATATAAAGTAAGACTTTTGTTTGTTTGTCGGTTGTATGTTTGTAGTCGATAAACTAACAAACAAACAAAAGTCCAACTTTATAAATGATGCACAAATTAATGTTCTTCCATGTACTGAATGTGCAGTAGGATATTCTGAAAGTAAAAGAAATAATTATTAAAAGGAAAAAACATTGATTTTTAATTTTATTTACCCGATATTTTGTTTTTAAATTCAGAAAACTGACAGAGTGACAGGCGACATCAATTTTTTGAAATGTCTTTCTATTTTCATTTCATTTCATTTCCTTTTCATTCTTCCTTACTATATTTAAGGCTGAACTCCTACTTAAACTTTTGAACCAAGACAATGTTTACACGCGAATTCTTGGGCACGATTTTCTGTGCAAAAGAAAATTTTAACAACGGATATTTTAAAAAGGCTTGGATTTAAGTTTCCACAATCTACGTACATGAAAATTTCGCATTATGAATATTGGTTTTCAAAGGGAAAATTGCATGTAATTGCAGGTGCATTGGTTTTCAAATGGAAAACTGGAAAATTTCAAAATGGGTTTTCGAATGGAGAATAGAAAGTTCTTGATTAAAAACTCGGAAAACTCATTGGTTTTCAAAGGGAAAATTGCATCTAATTGTAGGTGCATTGCTTTTCAAATGGAAAACTGGAAAATTTCAAAATGGGTTTTCGACTGGAGAATAGAAAGTTCTTGATTAAAAACTCGGAAAACTCATTGGTTTTCAAAGGGAAAATTGCATCTAATTGTAGGTGCATTGGTTTTCAAATGGAAAACTGCCAAATTTCAAAATGGGTTTTCGAATGGAGAATAGAAAATTCTTGATTAAAAACTCGGAAAACTCATTGGTTTTCAAAGGGAAAATTGCATGTAATTGTAGGTGCATTGGTTTTCAAATGGAAAACTGGAAAATTTCAAAATGGGTTTTCGAATGGAGAATAGAAAATTCTTGATGAAAAACTCGGAAAACTCATTGGTTTTCAAAGGGAAAATTGCATGTAATTGTAGGTGCATTGGTTTTCAAATGGAAAACTGGAAAATTTCAAAATGGGTTTTCGAATGGAGAATAAACAGTTATTGATGAAAAACTCGGAAAACTCATTGGTTTTCAAAGGGAAAATTGCATGTAATTGTAGGTGCATTGGTTTTCAAATGGAAAACTAAAAAAATTCAAAATGGGTTTACGAATGAAGAATAGAAAGTTCTTGATTAAAATCTCGGAAAACTCATTGGTTTTCAAAGGGAAAATTGCATGTAATTGTAGGTGCATTGGTTTTCAAATGGAAAACTGAAAAATTTCAAAATGGGTTTTCGAATGGAGAATAGAAAGTTCTTGATTAAAAACTCGGAAAAATCATTGGTTTTCAAAGGGAAAATTGCATGTAATTGTAGGTGCATTGGTTTTCAAATGGAAAACTGGAAAATTTCAAAATGGGTTTTCGACCGGAGAATAGAAAGTTCTTGATTAAAAACTCGGAAAACTCATTGGTTTTCAAAGGGAAAATTGCATCTAATTGTAGGTGCATTGGTTTTCAAATGGAAAACTGGAAAATTTCAAAATGGGTTTTCGACTGGAGAATAGAAAGTTCTTGATTAAAAACTCGGAAAACTCATTGATTTTCAAAGGGAAAATTGCATGTAATTGCAGGTGCATTGGTTTTCAAATGGAAAACTGGAAAATTTCAAAATGGGTTTTCGAATGGAGATGGAGAGTAGAAAGTTCTTGATGAAAAACTCGGAAAACTCATTGGTTTTCAAAGCGAAAATTGCCTGTAATTGCAGGTGCATTGGTTTTCAAATGGAAAACTGGAAAATTTCAAAATGGGTTTTCGAATGGAGAATAGAAAGTTCTTGATGAAAAACTCTGAAAACTCATTGGTTTTCAAAGGGAAAATTGCATCTAATTGTAGGTGCATTGGTTTTCAAATGGAAAACTGGAAAATTTCAAAATGGGTTTTCGAATGGAGATGGAGAGTAGAAAGTTCTTGATGAAAAACTCGGAAAACTCATTGGTTTTCAAAGCGAAAATTGCATGTAATTGCAGGTGCATTGGTTTTCAAATGGAAAACTGGAAAATTTCAAAATGGGTTTTCGAATGGAGAATAGAAAGTTCTTGATGAAAAACTCTGAAAACTCATTGGATTTCAAAACGAAAATTGCATGTAATTGTAGGTGCATTGGTTTTCAAATGGAAAACTGGAAAATTTCAAAATGGGTTTTCGAATGGAGAATAGAAAGTTCTTGATTAAAAACTCGGAAAACTCATTGGTTTTCAAAGGGAAAATTGCATCTAATTGTAGGTGCATTGGTTTTCAAATGGAAAACTGGAAAATTGCAAAATGGGTTTTCGACTGGAGAATAGAAAGTTCTTGATGAAAAACTCGGAAAACTCATTGGTTTTGAAAAGGAAAATTTCATGTAATTGTAGGTGCATTGGTTTTCAAATGGAAAACTGGAAAATTGCAAAATGGGTTTTCGACTGGAGAATAGAAAGTTCTTGATGAAAAACTCGGAAAACTCATTGGTTTTGAAAAGGAAAATTTCATGTAATTGTAGGTGCATTGGTTTTCAAATGGAAAACTGGAAAATTTCAAAATGGGTTTTCGAATGGAAAATAGAAAGTACTTGAGGAAAAACTCGGAAAACTCATTGGTTTTCAAAGGGAAAATTGCATGTAATTGTAGGTGCATTGGTTTTCAAATGGAAAACTGGAAAATTTCAAAATGGGTTTTCGACCGGATAATAGAAAGTTCTTGATTAAAAACTCGGAAAACTCATTGGTTTTTAAAGGGAAAATTGCATCTAATTGTAGGTGCATTGGTGCAAATGGAAAACTGGAAAATTTCAAAATGGGTTTTCGAATGGAGAATAGAAAATTCTTGATTAAAAACTCGGAAAACTCATTGGTTTTCAAAGGGAAAATTGCATGTAATTGCAGGTGCATTGGTTTTCAAATGGAAAACTGGAAAATTTCAAAATGGGTTTTCGAATGGAGATGGAGAGTAGAAAGTTCTTGATGAAAAACTCGGAAAACTCATTGGTTTTCAAAGCGAAAATTGCATGTAATTGCAGGTGCATTGGTTTTCAAATGGAAAACTGGAAAATTTCAAAATGGGTTTTCGAATGGAGAATAGAAAGTTCTTGATGAAAAACTCGGAAAACTCATTGGTTTTGAAAAGGAAAATTTCATGTAATTGTAGGTGCATTGGTTTTCAAATGGAAAACTGGAAAATTTCAAAATGGGTTTTCGACTGGAGAATAGAAAGTTCTTGATTAAAAACTCGGAAAACTCATTGGTTTTCAAAGGGAAAATTGCATCTAATTGTAGGTGCATTGGTTTTCAAATGGAAAACTGGAAAATTTCGAAATGGGTTTTCGACTGGAGAATAGAAAGTTCTTGATGAAAAACTCGGAAAACTCATTGGTTTTGAAAAGGAAAATTTCATGTAATTGTAGGTGCATTGGTTTTCAAATGGAAAACTGGAAAATTTCAAAATGGGTTTTCGAATGGAGAATAGAAAGTACTTGAGGAAAAACTCGGAAAACTCATTGGTTTTCAAAGGGAAAATTGCATGTAATTGTAGGCGCATTGGTTTTCAAATGGAAAACTGGAAAATTTCAAAATGGGTTTTCGACCGGATAATAGAAAGTTCTTGATTAAAAACTCGGAAAACTCATTGGTTTTTAAAGGGAAAATTGCATCTAATTGTAGGTGCATTGGTTTTCAAATGGAAAACTGGAAAATTTCAAAATGGGTTTTCGAATGGAGAATAGAAAATTCTTGATTAAAAACTCGGAAAACTCATTGGTTTTCAAAGGGAAAATTGCATGTAATTGTAGGTGCATTGGTTTTCAAATGGAAAACTAGAAAATTTCAAAATGGATTTTCGAATGGAGAATAAACAGTTCTTGATTAAAAACTCGGAAAACTCATTGGTTTTCAAAGGGAAAATTGCATGTAATTGTAGGTGCATTGGTTTTCAAATGGAAAACTGGAAGATTTCAAAATGGGTTTTCGAATGGAGATGGAGAGTAGAAAGTTCTTGATGAAAAACTCGGAAAACTCATTGGTTTTCAAAGGGAAAATTGCATGTAATTGTAGGTGCATTGGTTTTCAAATGGAAAACTGGAAGATTTCAAAATGGGTTTTCGAATGGAGATGGAGAGTAGAAAGTTCTTAATGAAAAACTCAGAAAACTCTTTGGTTTTCAAAAAAATTGTATGTAATTGTAAGTGCAATGATTTTAAAATGGAAAAGTTTTTGCATATAATTTGAGCTGTATTGTTAAGTTTTGTAAGTCCGGTAAGGACTCTATATCCGCTCAATCCTCAATGAATTTTTATAAAATTTTCACTTTAGATATAGCCTGAGTAAAATCAAAGTTTTGGGCCAAACTAACGTTAAAATCAGCAAATAAGGGGGACAATCATAGCGGTTACTAGGGTAGCGCAAAGCTGGTAGCGAGTAGAGGGTATTGGGTTAACGGGTAGAGGGTAGCGGGTAGAGTAGTAGTGGGATACCAAAGCCTAGAGCTTTTATTTATCGATTGAGGCTGTACGAAGTCTGCAGGGTCAGCTAGTATTCTATATGTCGCAAGTAAAAACGATACATTTCCTACCACAACAAAATATGAACTAAGCTGATCAATATGCAAATACCGAATTTCGTTTGAAAATTTATTCAATTTTTTTTTTTTTTAATTTTCATCGTATACACAAAATGTAAGTGAGAGATTGTGCAAAAGAAATTAATTCATACTGTAGTACTGCAAAGCGAGCGAAGCCAGGTATTGCGAAATCCACGATACTAAACCAAAGCTGAGAAGCAATCCCAAAGTTCCTAGATGGTATAAAAAGCTCCTACTTTTTCCATTATTTAGTCCAAATAATATACAAACTATGAACTTAAGCTTATTGTCTACCCTCCCTGCTTATTTATCAAAAACTTGGCATTTTTGAATTCATATATTCATATATTTTGTCATTCCTCTGGTTATTTCTCTTCAAATCTTTGAATAACAGGTGGGAATTAACTTCACACAAACTTCTGATGAAGTAATTTCCCACCATATTTGGGATATAACTTCATCAGAAAAAAGTGAAGATATTTCCCACTTGAGGTGAACTTAATTCCCATGTGAAGGTAGTTCCCAGTGAAATTAGTTCCCTGCACCGACAAAACTCACATGCCAAGACCGTGCGTAGGCGCAATACTAAACGGGAAGGATACAGCGCGCCAGTGCAGCGGCGTGATGCCAGTGCAGTGGTGCGTTTGTAACCTTCGCAGTAGAAGCAATACAATTAATTTAACGACCACCAACTTAATGTTGGCGAGAAGAATTGGAATTGGTGGTCTTAACTCATTTTGTTTCAGGAAAAATATCAGCGCTTGGAAAAATTATTTGGACAATCTTAACATATTTTGTAAATAATATCAACAAAAGCATATTAATGTTTGGTTAAGAGCGAGAACCCTTTGAATATTTCGCCAACTAAAACTTCAATCTTCTTCCTAAATCTTCGAACGGAAACTCATTGCATCATTCGAAGCACATATTCTAATCCGTCACATTCCAACGAGTACTAGTTGAAGTATTTCCGCAGACAGCCCTATCTTAAAAGTGCACTTGACCGAATCAGTGCTAAGCATATTACAAATAATGACAGTTTCTTAATTATCAAATTCACCAGACACTTCAGCATTGCAAAGACTAATAATTGATGACTAATGACTAATAAAATAATATCTTAAGATGGCAATTGACTTCAAGTGTGTCCCTTTCAAACTTTAAGAACATGGGAGAAGAGCTATAAAAGCCGGGAACTCCAATTAACTTTTATCAGAAATCAAATTTTGTTTTTAGTTATCAACAGTCGAAACTAACAACTCAGTTTATTAACAATGAAGTGCGGAATTATTGTGTCTATCCTTGCTTGTGTGCTTACTGTGAGAAAACTTAAATTTCGTCAAACATTGTCATCCAACTTATATCATTATGTACCTTTTTAAACAGGGCTCATTGGCTTCCAATATCCATAACAGGGTCGAGAATGCCCACTCTGAAGTCATGTCCTATGTTGCTGAGAACATGGGAGGTGTTCGCATGATGAGATCCAACCGAGTTCATTTAGAATGCTACAACGGATTCTCGCCACTGATCGACTCCATAGCCCAAAAGGCAAAGGACGATTCAAATATTTGTGTGAAGGACGCCGATGAGCAGAAAGAACAGGCACTGTCCGAATTGGACCGTACTGAAATCGCTGCCGAAGTTCAGAAGATCACCGAATGGTTGGCTGATTGTTCCAGCCAAAAAGGCTTGGAATACTTCATGTGTCTGGAGCAAAATGCTGAGATCAACAGACAACTCCTGGATACCATCAAGAACCAAGCTCAAAAGGTGATTTCGGACAGTACAGCTTTGGTTGATAAAATCGAATCAGACGTGCTCGGTTGTATCATGAGTGCAGTCGACAACGCTAAGAATGAAAGTGACTCTGCTTTCGGTAAGCTCAAGTCTTGTATCAATGGTGAAGCAACTTTCGAAGAGGCTGAGTAGGAAAGCAATTTTCTTTTCAGCAGTTCAAAGGAACTATAATTGCAATTTAAGTGTGCAATTTCACGATTTTTAAAATAAAATATTGAAAACATTTAAACCAAGTTCTTACTTGTTCGACCATTATAATAACAACGAATTTCCCATCCCGCTGGCCTCTCTCTTAACGATGCAACTAATGAAAGCAATCAAGACAGAACACCAATTGTCTTGGAATTCTTAATTTTACAACAATTACTCGGTATAAAATTCAAAACAAAACAACCTTGGGCCATTTAGTTACTTATGTTCTCAGAGTCATCATTGGGGTGGCGGCGAAAGTGTCTTAAACGTTTTCAGCTGTTAATGGTTATGTTTAGCGGGTGTGCGAATCCTAATGGCTTACTCAGGTAAGCACTGCCATAGAATGTGACATGTTTATTGTCTCGCAAGACGGCCCTCCCAGATCCATACGTTTGGGTAACACCAAATTGCCCCATTCCTAAAATTCTAAATCCTTATGATGGGGTGGGAGTAGAAAATAATGTGCACTTCTGCACTTTGAAATTCAGAACGCGCATTCTATTAGACATTTATTGCCTCGGATTAGACACTGAAGCCTTGTCGCAGAATTTTCCTCGAATATCACGTTATCCCGCTGCTCCAAGGCAAAGTCCAAATTAATTTCGATACCATTTCGATGTTGGAAACTAAAAGTAGAAAAAAAAACAAAGCAGAAGCTATGTCTATAGTTTTTGTTTTCCGCCAGCATCGGGAATCCTATGGATCGGGTCCTAAGTACTGTTTGCGGAATATCTATGAACAAATCTAAACTGGAAGTATCGATAAATTTTAGCTTTAATTACGAACCGTTGGTGTTGCCAAATGAAGCAAGAGAATAAAAGGCGAATAAGGGATGCACTAACTGTTCATACAGTGATGGGGCATTGTTTGCATTTGGTCTGCTGCAGTGCTGCATATTATTGAGGGTTCGAATAGTGTGGACAGCTTTGTGGAATTTCTATATGCACGAGATTATGGAGCTGTCGTTTCTTCGGAAAGTAGATCGTCTAGCAATTCATTAAAGTGCACTTCGTATTGCTCCAGAATACCTTTGGGATCCTAGATTAGATTTCTGACTCCTTTCTTAAAGAAGGTGCAGCGTGCAGCTGTGAATACTGCGTCAAGTTTCGGCCGGATTGGTAGAACTTTTGTGCCTCATGCGGTCCTTGCTCGCTGTTTCTTTTGAACGTGGACGTTACTAGCTTTAGGATTAAACTAATTTGGAAGAAACTAGCCTCACCACATTAGACGGATCATCTGGATCGATTTGTAGCCGCCGCCACGTGGATCCTTTGGTGACACTTGGCTGAGAGCTCAAAGTTTTCGTTCACTTTATTTTATTTTTAAAAACAAATACCTCCAAGAAATTAAACCAACAAAAAACCACCTATTACCACCCTAACTGTCCTCATAATACAAAAAGACCTTTAAGTGATTATGATAGTCATTTTGAAAAATTAGAAAAAAAGTCTGTTTAAAAACTGAGTGCACAGATGGAAACGATTGCAAATTGAAATAGGCCGCACAGGATAGTTAGTGAAAGTTTCCTCTCTATGTCCCAGCGTGTCCATTTTCCATTTTCCAGCCAATTCTCTTCCTGAATTGATATGCAGCTGCAATTGCGGTCTCTACGTGTACATGAAAATTTGTTATTAGGATGAAATCGAGTGTTAGAAGTTTGGCAATATACCCAAAAAGAGTTAGGCGCAACTGCGAGCATCCATCTACACAGGGAAGAAGTTCAAACACACACATTGCTTCGGAGTACGAATGTAGTTCTAGCTAGATTTAGAGAGATTTTGGTTTGAACAAAATTGTCCAATTGGAAATAACCAGACCGCAAAACAAATTTCATTGCTGGATAATTAACTTTTATTGCAATTATTATTGATTCATGCGAGGCTCATATGAATTTTGGATGATTGAGTTGCATCAGGATTACATTTTTTTTTTTTTTGAAACTTTGACAGACTCTGACTCTGAGTGTGGGTAGATTTTGAACTTCTCCAACAATCAAGTAAGTAGCTTCTCTTTTCTTTTACAAGTCGTTAGCTTTTAGTGGTTTGTTTGTCTGTTTGCTTGCTCTGTGTTTACCAAAAGTGCCTGCTCTTCAGACAGGAAGTCTGATGTGTTTCCATGTTAAAGGAAGGATAATCAAAGCAGGATATCATCATCGTTATAAAGTGTCTGTGTGTGTGCAGAGTAAATAAGACGCAGACATTCGTTTACTTCCTTCAAACAATATGGATGAGAAAGAAGGATAGAAAGAAGCAAAGGAAACAATGCAATTCATATTGACATCGTGGGTACGGAATGAAGTTTTTATTTGACCAAAATGTTACTTTATTTAAGTGAAGCCAGGAACCAGGATTATGCTAATAAAGTGGGATGCACGATGGCAACTTCAATTGTCATGTGAAGGAAAGTTTCTTACCGAGATATTGGCATTGTTTTTGACTTGGAAGACGTTTAGTTAAAGGAACGTTTTTCACTTAGAACTTTTTAGACAGAAAGACTTAAAATGATACATCGTTTGATATTCTATCCACTGTATGTTTGAACCCATTCTAGACTACCTCATTAAAGAAATCCAAAACGTTAATTCATCTTACCCTGGTAACAACAACACGCCTTCTTTTGTCCACCTTTTAAGTAAGTCCTCGTTGGTTGTTATGGGAACAAAGATTATGGAGACACACGATGTTCAAAATCACAACGACGCTGTCTGCAAATGTCCACTAGCCAAAATAGAGTTATCACAGTTAACATTTCCAACCGAGTGACTTAAATAGCATTGTACCGAACAGTTGTGTTTGTTTTTTGGTCATAATGACCAGCCCTAAGGCACACCATTTGGCTAAACAACGACGCCAACGACAATGATGACGACGGTTACCAGAAATAGGGTTAACTCTGGCCATTTGCAGATTGCAGCTTTCGGCAGAGATTGATTTCAAAATATTGTCCATTATGAACAAAATCAAGGAAGTGCGTTTCACTCTGCGAATGTTTTGGGGCTGTGACTCAGACGCCATTTATCTATAATTGGTTTAGGTTCCTCATGAGGCATATGGAACTAATATCACTAACTATACCTACCAGTGGAACAACTGAAATTAACTGAAATGCCTACCACGCGCTCGTCTTTGCAAATGAACAAAAATTCCTCAAGTCATTAGTCGAAGGCATAAACTACAAAGTCAAATGAAACAAAAACCCACCAGGCAGCCAGACGAACGAGCAGTCAACCAACCGGGCTAGTTTTAATATTTCTGACTTTGAGTAGGTAAACCTGGTATATGTTGGGCCACCACACGCTACGCCACAAGCCGCTGCAGTCGGCCGTCCAGATCGCTTTAAAAAGGTGATTTGGGATAAGGAATTAAAAGACTGTCACGTTTTCGCCAATACAAATCATCGCCTAAGCGCCAAGCAACCATCCTACACAAAAGTCAGTTAAAGAGCTAGTGTCTTTGAGCTTGTGCCAAAATAATTCAGTAAAAAACATATTGAGACGCTTCATAGGGTATGTTTCGACTTTGTTTGGTGCTTTTGAAGTGGATGGAAAAATGTATGAAAGAAGAGCAAAATAGCAATTTTCAGCTTGGAAAAATCTTAAATATCATGATTTACCCTATTTATTTCATACGGCGACAACAATCACAGCCGATCGTAGGATCCTTTATGTCACAATCGCTGCGCGGCTGTTATGTTTGATTTTGTTTCAAGAAAATTAGTCCATAACAGGTCTGTTATCTTTAGGCCCAACATCAAACATGTCTGTTGTTGTTTTATTTTTTAATTTTAACGACTTGAGAAGAAGTTGAATATTTAAGTCCTCGAACGTAGGCTTGCATGTACACAGAAAACTTGCAACGGATAGACGACTTGAACGGGAACCACAATTTCTATTGGCGGCAGAGTGCATGAGGTAACAACGATGTATTGTAAACTACTGGCTGCGCCTAATTAATCATCATTTGTAAAGCCGGGTTAATTGTTTGCCAGGGGGAGCACCGATTTGAATATTTTGTACAAAATGTTTTGTATTGCTGTGTTCGCCCTATAGGGCGAAAGCAGTGTTGTTAAATGTTCGTTCTGGTTAAGCAGTGAAGTGAATGACATCTTCGGAAATGGTTAACTTTTTGCATCTTGATGAATCATAAGAAATACTCAACTTGGTTAAAAATTTTCAATGCGTTTACAAATATGTATTTGCACTTTTTATGATGTTGCATTGCTGCGGTTGCTGCTTCCAATAAAGCAAGCAACAAAAACAAACGACGCTCTGATGATCATACAATGTGAGCAATTTGTTTAGATTATGTTTATGCGACAGCTGCTTCCACGACAAGAAAAACAAATCCCAAAGCAACAAAGTTCCATTAATTCCAACCGATAAAGGAGGATTAAATTCCAGATCATCTCGTAAACATAGCATCCGTTTGTTGCCGACTCCATCAAAATCGCAATTGTGAATATTATGCAGGGGCATATTTGTGCCACATGTTCGTCTTTGACAGTGGATTGAACACAAAATTTAAACCGAAATTGCAAGGTTAAACTTATAGTCAGCGATTTACAAGTTCATAAGGAAAATAAACACTTGAGGCACAACCATTTAAGATTTGGATTCAACAACATCACAACCAGGACTATTTAACTGAATTCTTGTAGTTATGCAGTGCCTCAGGGTGCAACGGTAACCCATAAACTCTTTTGATCGATGACAATTATCTCTATCTACCGAGGAAATGTTCGCAGTTGTTGTTTATTTATTGAGCAAGTGTAGTTTTTGAAGATTACAACGACCACATAACATAAATATTTATGAGGGGAAGAGGATCTCAGACTTAATCCTTTAAAGAAAAACTAAACAGAAAAAATCAATTGCAATTTGGTTTTTGTTGATTAAAAGAAACTTGTACAATATTTAACATAAATTTAAAATGTTCATTTACATTGATTCTCTTTTATTACCTATATTAATAAAAATGGTCCCCATTAAAAACAATTATAGTAATGTCAACTACAATTCTACGAAAATAGTTCATTAAAAGAAAAAAGAAAAACAAAAAAACAATTCATAGAACAGCAGCAATTCATTTAAGCAATTTTTTTGAAAATATTACTATCAATAATTGGGAAGGTTATTTATTGTGTTGGTATTGTTTTTGACAGTTTTGTTTTTCATGAAAATCAACTGAAATAGCGCTTTCCCTATACACTGCCTTTACTGACTAACCACTCAGTTATATGACATGAGTATAAATGAGAATGAAGATTCCTTGCGAGAACTCGAGACTTATTGATCAAATATGATATTACGATGATAAAGAAGTGGAAAATGGATCTGGTGATTCCGTCCATCCATCTATCAATCAGTTATCACACTTCTTGCCTGGTTCGATTGCCTTCAAATTTGAATGTTAGTAAAGTAGTTTCGGCAAACCATAGGGTTACCCCCTTAAAAACTACAACTCTCTCTAAAATACAAACGATCGATCTAGCAAACACTTCATGTTGGATTTTCCTTGTTTTTATATATATGTTTACGTTTTTTTTTTGGCTTCATAGGCGATAAATAAAACACAGACTAAGAGTCCTTAATCTGGTCGATTCTTATAAACTGCAGCTGTTACTCACTTCGAAATTTATTAACATGTGCGTATGTGCGTGTAATTGATAATTTCTCCTTTTGAAGATACCACAAAACCAAAAAGAGAAACAGCAATTTCAATAAAAATGACCTTCAGTAAAACAATAAGGAAGGTTCGTTCTCCATGATTCTCACGCATTTGAGTGACCAAAAATAATTTGATTTGATTTCTTTCAGTACGTTAAGATCCTAACGTTACAATACAAAATCAATAATTTTTAATTTAAATTATTTTTGAAAATTATTAAAAAATTGTAAGGAAATACAAAGATCTATTCATGAATCTAACAATGAAACAAGCCGTAAAACATCATATTAAATGAAGGATTTTTTTCATAGTTTTCCTTCGTGAGAAATTAAAATATCTATTATTCAAATTATTAAAACAAAAAAATAAAATTTTTCAGTTGTAAGATATAATGAAATATCATATCTCTGAGCTAGCTGCGTTAAAAATTGTAAAAGCCTCTATCTACGAAAATAAAAGTTATATCTATTATCTATCTATCTAAACAAAAGCCGTAAAATTTCTATGAGTCAGTAGCGTAGCTAGCATGGGTGGCACCTGGGGTGGCAATTATGGTGTCACCCCCAGAATGGAAAACAGTAAAATAAATTAAATTCTGCTATTCCATGTTAGAATATTCATTTGTATATGTTTGTAATCAACTTAACTTAAAACTTAATATTTCAAGAGTAAACAAGTAGTTTTAAGTTAAGTTGATTACATACATATACAAATGAATATTCTTATATTGCGATTTCTTTATTTAAATTCAGATAAAAAAATAAAAAAAGGAGGACAAAAATTAATGTATCTACATATTCACATTGTATAAAAAAAAAAAAACAGAAAAACATTAATTAAACGTCTACTTCCTAGATTTTAAAGCAGAAAATTCGCTGATAGCGTCATCAAAATTTATTTACTGGGTCCCCTCATGTTCAATTGTTAAAATTCCCAGATTATTGAGCCTCTTTTCCGTCATTGTTGACCACAAGTAGTTTTTAAATAATTTAAGCTTACTAAAACGCCTTTCACGTGACGCAACTAACACACATATTGTCATAAACATTTTTAATGCGACATTGAGATTCGGAAGAGATTCTGCAAAGTCCCATTCAACGATGAATTTCATAAAGTTTAAAAATAACCAATTAGATGTTGTCACTTTAGCCGCTTTCAAATGACTTCTCAACCTTAGGAATCTCTGAGAGAAGTTCTGACTCTGACACCTCAAGCAGTAGCAAATTTTGAAAAAGCTATTTTCAAATCATTAATATTTGCTAAAAGTAAAGTTTTTGCCTGTACAACTTCAAACAATGAAGTCACCTCCTTAATAGACTCTGTTCTTGTTCGCAGTTCCAGTGATGAATCGATCAAGGCACTTGAACATGTCTTTCCGTAGTTCAGCGCTCAGAGAAAGTCCTGCATCAGTTGCCAACTCACCAGCCATTCGCTTTTCAAGACAATTCTTCTTTCTGTTGGAATGTCGTATTTCTCCGATGTTTTAATACCAAGGTTAATTGCGTCTACGATCTTCGCCAGATTTTCTTCAACGTAAGGGCGAAGGGCTTCTATTTTTTTAGCCAAGTGATCAACACTTAATCCCAAGCTATGTAGTGCAATCTGAGTAAAATTTATTTCTTTAAGGACATAATTCCAAAAGTAGAGAAAAGAAAGAAACGCGAAATCGAACATTGCAGATTTAAGGTTCTGTGCAGCACCTTTGGTTTCTACATTTTCTCTTGCAACAACTCTTCAGCTGCAGCTAAGATTTCATCCAAATTTTCGGCCAAAACCTAAGCTAGCCGAAAATATAAATTTTGTGCAAATAGAAACTGGTTGGTAGTTAGGTTAGGTACAATGTCGCAATTTTGTTTTTTAATACTCTGCGTTCTATAACGCCATAGTATATACTCCGCCCCCTCCGCCCCCCCCACTTGCTACGCCACTGCTATGAGTAGAAAAAGATGGGATTCACAAGAATAAGATTTTGAGACTATGGTGGAGATTCAATAAGGTCTGACCTAGGAAGAATGCGAAGGTAATATCTAATGAATCTCTTTTGGACACTGTAACGGAACCCACGTTCCTCCCTTCAACTTTTCGCCTCCTTTCACTTTCTTAGGTCTACAGGACCCTAACATTGTCCAGTGCTGCAACACTTTCAATCTTATTTGTGTGGATATTGTAATAAGGGGCCCATATAACACAGCCATAATTTATTCTAAATTAGATCTGGCAACCGAGAAAAACAGATATGTAGAATATATGGCAAGTTTTGGATTCATAAAAAAAAGTTGACATTTTGATCAAACATTACGATGATTGAGAAGTCGAAAAAAGTGGGCCCGGCGATTCTGTCCGTCTGTCTGTCTGTCTGTAAACGCACCTACAGCCTTAACTACTGGTCCGATTGACTTCAATCTTGAAAATTAGAGGTTTGATTGAATTCGCGTGGGTTGATTTAAAAAAAAAAAAGAATGTTTAAGATCAAAATTTAGGATAGCCACCATGTAATTTTTTGGCCAAAATCCAAAAGTTTCAATTTTCTCAAAAACGGCTCATACGATTTCGTTTAAACTTCCTTGAATTTTTTTTTTACTGATCACTGATGCATTGTATGTAAAAAAAAATATTTTTGTATTGCTCGAAAACGGAACTTCTCATAGAACCGATTTTCTGAAAAAATAAAAGTCCGATCAGCGTACTTTTTTTTCTGAAAGTACGTATATATTGTCCAAATAATATTTTGTTTTCAAAAAAATTTCAAAAATTTGTTTGTATTTAAAAAAAAGTTTTAAGCTTTTCTTCAAAATTCGGTATCTTGAAAACGAATCAATAATATAAATCGAAATTCACTAATAACATTGTATATTTCTATATTCTTGAATCCTGCATACCCAAATTAATTTTAAGACATTTTCGAAAAATTTTATATATACAAAATTAATTTAATAAACAACCGCTTCAAGTATTTTTTGTATTTACATTTAAAAATCAACAATTTCTTAAGAAATCTTATGACATTAATTTTTTTCAGATAAAATGTAGTTTTGAGGTACATATTTCGGATTCAATTTTTATTTATGTATTTTAATTACATGTTTTTATTTTATAATGTATTTTATGATTTATAATTTAGCATACTGGAGCAAGTTCATACGACCCATGCGTGCACATATTTTTGATAATTGAATCGCAGTGTAGTGCAAATGATAACTTCATTATCATTATCAAGATTCTAGAACAATACCAAGGTAAAAAAATGCTGGATTTCACAAGTAAAGTAGAAAAACTAAAATTAAAAATTTAAGGTACCTACGTGTAAAACGCATTGTCTTGCATTTGTCAATATTTAAAAATAAATGATTAATATTTCACCATTCCCAAAAACATAGTAGGTCATTTGAATTTTATTTTCGAAATGTTCTTACATCGTCATCGTATATTAATGAAAAAGTGTTTGTTTTTAAGAACAAAGGAAGACCATTTATAAATAAAACAAACAATAGCGATCCCAAATGGCTACCTTGAGGTACGCCTGAATTAGCAACGAACTTATTTGAATGATTTTCTATCACTGAGGCTGAAGTAAGAAGATTATAAATTTATAAAGGAATCATTAAATCTAGTCGTAGATAGGTTTCTAGGGAGAATTCTATGATTAAGCTTATCAAATGCCTTACTAAAATCTGTGAAAACGCAATCAACTTGCTGATTATTTGCAAAAGCGTCAGCACAGAAAGTTGTTAACTCTAATAAATTAGTGACCGTTGACTTCTTTTTAACAGATCTGTATTGATTCTCACTATTAATAGAGGAACAATGAAAATATAAGACATCACAAAGTAACAATTCGAACAATTTATTAATATCAGAGAGTTTGGGACTAGCTAGGACTAAGCTAGGACCTTTTTTGTGGTTTAAGAAAAGCATATTTCTGCAGATCAGGAAATGAAGAGTAGATACTTAATCGAATGATTAAAAAGAACATAAGTTGGATAAGACAGATGATCTGCACATTTTTTTAACATGAATGAGAATGATTTTGACGGCCAGAACTTAGGCTGTAGTCAAGTATTAAAATTTTTTGGCGAACAGTAGACCCAGTGATTGATAAATGTATATGTGCTAGGTGTACAAATAGTTGAGTCGTCGTCGAAGAAGAAGGGTCAGATGGGAGAGTTTTCTAAGGATCTAACAGCATTGCTATGCATCAATATCTTGCAATCAATGCTTACCATCGTTCTTCGCTACGTAATAAGAGCTATATCGAAGGAATGTGGCATTATGCATTAGAAAACCAATCTTAAAAACGATCAAGTTCTGTGTAAAAAATTATCAATTATTTCCCGAGAATTATTTCAATGCTTATTTCTATAACCTATCTTGAAGACATTCAGAAAACTTCGTTTAAGTGTGCAAATGTTGTGGTTCTCCACTTTCTTTTAGAAGTGAAAAAAGTAATTCTATAATTACATAATATGCTTGTAGATGACAAAAAATGACATTGAACTTTCGTCCAAAATAGATTTTTTTAGAAAATATTTCAATTATTTCGTTTTCAATTCCTCTGTGAATCAAATGATAAGGCCTTGCAAGATCTCAGTTTTTTTTTCGTTTTTTTTCTGATAACATGTAACATGACGGCTTATCAACGTTTCTTTCTTTAAAGTTAAATTAAATTTCAGTTTTAGTTTGCTCTATCTCCTAACAAGTGCTACACCACACAAAAGTATGATCTTCGCTAATCTCGCAGTGTTATTTGCCTGTTTCGGTCTTCTTCAGGTGAGCTTGACAACTTTAAACACTACAAATTATGTATTACTAAAAATATTCATAAATTTATTGCAGGCAGCGACTGGTCCGCAAATTGTGCAGCAGAAGAAATCTGATGATGAATGCCTTCAAGATTATTCCAACGCAATGGATTCTCTTCTGTCAAAAGCGAATGAAAACACTCAAGACTGTTTGCTAGGAATCCGAAAACAGAACGATATGTTTGAAGATCTTCGTTCAGAAAACATTCAAAAATCTGAAATCATTGAAACTAAATTTGCCGAATGTTCACACAAGACTGATCGTCAGGAGTTCGTCGATTGTGTTCAAAGTGTTGTGAGTATTTGAAAGAATAATTTTTTTCAGAGAATCATATCGAGTTGTTGATTTTTTAAAAGGGAAAAGAACATAATGACGCTCTCGAAACAATTCTGCAACAAGGTAAGGACTTCTCTGAAAAAGTCCTTATCGCCGGACATGACTGCTTCACTTCGTCAGCTAGTTTTGTGAAGGACGAGACTAAGGCTATTTACGATGAGCTGAATAAATGCTACGCCAAATGAACCCAACAAATGTCTGATAGTTGAAAATGTCTTAAAATAAACTTGAGAATATAAAAAACGAGTCTGTTCTCTGATTACTGTGAGTGTAGGCTAAAGGTTATCTATCAATAAACTGAATTAAACGTGAATGATTTGATTTTGTTTTATAAATTGCGAAGTGAATATTTTGCACTGGGAACCATGTGTACAGGAATATCCCCTTCTACTTCCGAGAGTTATTGTATGTTCTTTTTGCAACGTTAACAATTTAAATGATATTTTTCCTCAATATTTCAACTTAAGCGTTTTAAGTTTTGTGTTAAGAACTCACAACGTTGCGAGCATTTAAATAAATCAAAAGTTCGTTTCCCTTGCAACTTCTTAAATTCTCCAGAAGCGTAAATACCTCCGCTTGGAAGTGCCTTTTCTTTTACTAATCAGCTCGCACTCATCGTGCGCAAAAAAAAATTAAATTCCCATAATATTGTCACAAAAAGAAGATTTGTTGGCAAGCATCAAAGCACAGCTACGCAACTCTATTATCATCAACAGTGTTATTTTTGTTTTACCCCCTTGAATTATTTTTATTTGTTTCTCAGGAAAATCCTTCGACAAAACGGAGGAAAACACAAATTAGTATTATTTTCTGTTGAATCCTTTTCTGTAAGCTTCTCTAAATGATGATGTTTACTCGCTGCTATTTTAGATCCTTTTTTTATTTTCTGACAAAATGTCTCCTCATTATTATACACTCTTCTATTATAAGATTTTTGCTTCTAAGGAAAAGGATGGTTAGCAGAGACAGAAGACAAAAGGGAAACAGAAATTATAAAAAAGAACTAAATACTGTGATGGCAAGAAGATGGAAAACAAAAAAAATAATAAAGACAAAGTTGCTACGAGACGTCACTCGAGTAATCTCAGCTGTCGGCCCTGCTGTCTAATGGTGAGCAAACAGCTTAATGAGCGCGACAGATATAGGATGCGTCGTCGACGACGGACGGCAAAGTTGAAGAAAACAAAAATTTAATTTATCAAGTATTAGTTAAATGTTGGCACTGTCTTAAAATTTTATAATTGTCGAAACAGTTTCAAGAAATCTTCTAGCAAAGTTTTGCCAGGAGAGCAGGACACATAAGGCATTGTTATTTTCTTAAATTTTTACTTGAGAGGAACGTCTTTGCATATATTATATTTACTAGCAGTTGCCCGCGACTTCGTCCGCCTCTCCCTCGTCCACCGGCCAGAGTATCGTCTCGACTTGTGCATCATGCGCGCGTGGGAATTTTGTTCGGAAGTTATTGTAAAATTGCATTGCAGTCAACTCTCCCTAGGTCGTAATTCTCTTGAACTTGAAAAATTTGAGCATTTTTTATGATTCCTTTCAGTTGTTCATACTTAAAGCATTCCCTTGGGTGAACTCTCCCTAATTCTAATATCTCTCTTACTTCTGCATCGTTTTTTTTCGTTAAGTAAATTTTTTTTTTCTTTAAACTGAGTATATTTTTTAGTTAAGAAGTACATAAAATGATATTGTTTAAACACAATAATCTGCACAAATAGTGCAATCAATCACATTCACAAATCAATTGAACTCTCAAAATTCTAATTTGAGCAGTTATTAGGCCAGTTTCACCTAACAACATCTCACTGAGATCTCAATGTCACCTTGACTGAGGCAAAAACATTTGGTGGAACATAATTCTCAGTTATCATTGAGATTTAATGGTTACCTTACTAATTGTTGCTGCACATATGTCAGCCACGTCAAATAGCTGAGTGAGAAATCGAATCCAAAATAATTTCATCTCAGAGATCTCAGAAAAAAATCTCAGTTCTCACATTTCCACAGATTCTTCGCTGCTATTGGTCGCAGCTTAGTTTTAAGTAGAATAAAGCCTTTCTCGATTAATGGACTATCCAACACAAAAAGAATTTTACAATTCGAAATAGTAGTTCCTGAGATTACCGCGTTCAAACGAACTTTATATTGTATTGTATTGTTTTGTTTGCCGTTTTTTCCACATTTTACACAAATTCTTCGCTCCTATTGGTCGCAGCTAAATTTTATATAGCTTCAAGCCTTCCTTGATAAATGGACCATTCAACATTTAAAAAATTGTTCAATTTCATAAAGCAGTTCTTGAGATAAGCGCTTTAAAACGCAGAAAAATGTATATTTTTTGCCGTTTTTTCCATATTTTCCACAGATTCTTCGCTGCTATTGGTCGCAGCTTAATGTTAAACAGCCTCAAGTCTTCCTCAATTAATGGACCATCCAACACAAAAAGAATTATACCATTCGAACCAGTACTTCCTGAGATAAGTGCGTTAAAACGCAGAAAAATGTATATTTTTTGCCGTTTTTTTCCCCATTTTAAACAGATTCTTCGCTGCTATTGGTCACAGCTTAATGTTAAGTAGCCTAAAGTCTAAGTCGATTAAGGCACCATCCAACACAAAAAGAATTATACCATTCGAACCAGTAGTTCCTGAGATTACCGCGTTCAAACAAACAAACTCTTCAGCTTTATATATTAGTGTAGATTACAATTTTTATCAAACAAAATATATTTCTGGAAGTTCCATTTGACAGTGCTCTTGAATTCCTGAACATTGCGATGACAGGAAAATGCAGAGCTTGATAAAGATCTTTGCATTAACGTAGTACGGCAAACGTTTGTTTCTCTGTGCACCAATGATGTTAATTTTGCGTCTTTCTAGTGATCGAGTCGACCGACGGGGCCTAGTGGTTGGAATGTGAATGACAATGCAAGTCAACTTTGATGAAAGCAAAAAAGCAGTAGGTATGCCCTGCACGAAGAAGAACTTTAAATGCCCAAATAATCCAAAAGAAAAACCTATTTAAATAGGTAATGGTTTACCCTGATTACACAAGATGTCATTATTACAATTTGCCAAATCCACCTTTCTCCTTTTAAGCTGCCATTTCACTTAACCATATTGCAAAGGAAATGTGCGAAATTGGATGGATATGAGTTGAGTCAGCCCATGCATGAGTGCAAACACAAGAAAGAAGTCAAATGATGCCATTGACAACGGCAGAAGAAGCCTTGAAGGATGTTGATTTTATCTGAATATTCGTATTTTCTTACGTTACGAAAAGATGTCAAACGGAAATTGAGAAAATTGTGTAGTTCTATGCAAATGTTCTTGTAAACATTTCGAGCGAATTTTATTTTCTTGGTTTTCCAATGCTTCTCATTTTTGAGCGTTTCATTTTCGTCTTTGAATTGATGCAAATTTTTGTGTGCTCCTTTTTGTGAAAGATACAAAAGAGTAAGGTAACCGAAGCATAGTCTAATGTTAAAGGTGGCACTTTACATGCAAAGGAAGTCATAATTGGATGAGTCAATGGTTTGAAACTTTCTTTATCGCAAAATTTAGAAATTGAATAGCGTCGTTTTTCTTAATTTCCATTGTTAGGATTAGGAGAGACGATAGTTCCTGTTTGTAGTGTCTGACTCTGTGTTAGCCTTCACACCTCATCGATGCATCATTGTTTTTAGCACTCACATTCTTTTCTCATTCTTGTTCTCGTTCTCGTTCTCGTTCTCGTTCTCGTTCTCGTTCTAGTTCTCGTTCTCGTTCTCGTTCTCGTTCTCGTTCTCGTTCTCGTTCTCGTTCTCGTTCTCGTTCTCGTTCTCGTTCTTGTTCTCGTTCTCGTTCTCGTTCTCGTTCTCGTTCTCGTTCTCGTTCTCGTTCTCGTTCTCGTTCTCGTTTTCGTTCTCGTTCTCGCTCTCGTTCTCGTTCTGGATCTGGTTCTCGTTCTCGTTCTCGTTCTCGTTCTCGTTCTCGTTCTCGTTCTCGTTCTCGTTCTCGTTCTCGTTCTCGTTCTCGTTCTCGTTCTCATTCTCATTCTCGTTCTCGTTCTCGTTCTCGTTCTCGTTCTCGTTCTCGTTCTCGTTCTCGATCTCGTTTAATTTCTCGCTTCTGCTTCTCTTCCTCGTCCACGTTCTCGTTGCAGTAACCGTTTGCATTCCGGCCCGGATCCGGGTATCATTACTGCTTCCTGCAAGGACACTTGCTTTCGTTATTGTCCTCAAAAGCACGATATCTTGTCTATTTAAAACTTTAATTATTTTGTCAAATATTCTAACCCTTAGCAATCATGTCTCATACTTCCATCATATTCAAATGGAATTTAAAATTTTATTCAACCATTCGCATAACACTTTTAAGCAACATTGTTTAGCCTAACCCAAAGTTAGCACCAAAAATAATAGAACGACTCCCATAAAACCTTTAGAAAACCACTAAGGCTGTTTGCGAAATTTTCTAAATGTAAATTTTACACCATCTCGACTGGCTCGGCGGTGGCTTTGGTGGTGGTGTTGATATAAACTTTAGAGTTTAAACAGTATACACCACATTAGGGGACTCTTATTATGTTTCCACAAAATTTCAATAACCACAAAAAGTAACAATGACAATAACTGCCATACCAAAGGAGAACCAGGCACAACAAGAGCCTAACTCGAAGCATCTTTCTACTTATATTTCATATGGTAACAAGGCGGCTCTCGGTATCCGTAATTAAATTCTTCAGGAGTACGTATAAATCACCTGCACAAAAACGCCTTATTAAAACAGAACTGTTTTAAGTTGGTTCCTAGTAGAAAAGGATGCTTATGCTTCAGAGGAAGTTTTTATTACGTTTAAAGTGTCTTTGTGCAAAAGGAAGACTCATGTATGAATATGGATGAGCTTTTGCAACATTTTCCTTAAATGAGAGGAAATTATGTAAAGTTGTTGTTTTTTGTTGTAGAACTCTGGGTGAAAACTATAAAACTTTTGATTTGGGCTCAAATTGTTTCTTGAAGTTTGTCTGTCCCTTTATAGTCATTTTTCTATAAACATGATACAAGCACGCTAAAACAATGTAGGTACCTGAATGTATGTGGGATTTTTCATTTCTTGTTTTGATATAAAATAATCAAACAGAACTAAAATTAAAATTCTCGTTTCCTGATGTAGGTTTATTATTCCAACCTTTAGATTAAAAATATGTCAATTCCAACTTCTAATTTACTTTCCGTTTCCCAATTTTAGTTTATTGTTTTCATTTTCCTCTTTCCGGTTTCCGGTCAAAGGAGTCTAATATTCCTGTATTTTTGCATTTCCTTTTTACCGAATAAAATGAAATCATGCTTTCACGTTTCATTCTTTGAATGAATGTTACTTCCGTCTGATGAATGAGTGTTACTTCCGTCTGAAATTCTTTGAGATGCTCTGGCGGAAGATGGCATGTTTTACTTATAAAACACAAACGGTTTTAACGTGGAGGGTCTGACAAAATGTTGCAGGAGCCTTAATAGTCGTTTATTTAAATATTCGAATTTTAGATGACCCAGGCCCAGTTTAAGCTGACTCACAACTGTTACATTTTTTTCCACAAAAACAGCGCTTTATTTGCTATCTTATTAATTTGCTCATTTTCTCTTAAGGTATAGTTTGACATGTTATCTACAAAATTGCAAGGAAGGAATGATATCGTTTTGAAAGAAGAAATAAAAATATAAAACAATTCTGAAGAAACAGACAAAAAATCAAACTAAACGCTCGTGTGTCAAATGTCATGCTCTTGTCCGTTTGAATTGTCTTATGTTGGTACAAAATCCAATTTTCAATTCGATTACGAAAAGATAAAGAAAAATTGTAAAGTCATGTCAATATGTTGAACAGCAATTGTCGAAGCGGCGGCACGCGGGGAGGTCGGACAACGCCACGCAACCTTACCAAACGAATGGGCGAACAGGTCATGTGTGATATTTTACAGAGAAAATGTCATCGACGATGGGTGGCGGTTTGTGACGAATACAAAGAAGGAAGATTGCAAACGTTTTCGTTGCAATTGTCGTCATTGTCGTTGTATCGAACTAGAAAGAAAATAAAAGTTCAATTCTTAAACGAATAAAACAATTGTTGGAATATATCCTCGGATGTATCCCACCAGGGTTTTGTTGCCAGTCGCACAGTTTCGGTTCCTGCAGCTTCCAACGTTTTTTTTTTCGAATGGACAAGAAGCAAGAAGATCTGTTTTTGAATTGATGATTCTTAAAAGGGGACAAGAGGGTGTCCCCACCGTGTGAGAAATTTTCAAGAACATCGGAGGACCGTAATTGGATTCTGAAAACTGTGAAATCCAAAATGACCCCATTGTCCTAAGATTCTCCTATAGAAACAATGTTTTACGTTTTACCACAGGTGGAATCCTCTAAGCCTTACAATAGCCTTCACATGACTTGCACACAATTCAAACACGAAAGATTTGTAGTGTTCCAATATTTCATCGAAGTTATCAAAAAATAAAAAAACACACAGACAGAACACAGACAAAAACACGGAAGAAAATTGCTTGCCAAGTTTTGTCGGATCTCATTCCTCATAGGATATTCTGTAACAAAACATGTCCTCGACTTTTGCAACAATCCGAAACGAAGACTAGACAAAAGAACAATCCGAAGAATCCTTGTTACATTTAAGTTCTGTCAATGTTTCGTGTTCGTTCATCCCTATCAGAACAATCCTGGCCTGTCTGGCGTGCGTCTCTTATTGTACACATTAATTCTTTACATTCAATAACACACACATCAAATCCAACGCTTTTGGATAAATCAGCTAGGCGCTGTGAACATTTCCTAGCCATCAAATTAAGCTTCCACCCATTTCGCCTACAAAGAGGAGTCGGTATAGGAAAACTTTTCAAATTGAAGTTTCCCAACAAAAGGATAACTAAAATGTCCACTGTATGTTGGTGTTCTACAGAGCGGAGAATCTTTCCGTACAATTTGCGAAATTATTAAGCCCCTAAGTATTATCGTGGCAAAAGATTGGCATCATCGTCACCTGTGTAATTTGCGGTTTGGATATGTGGCCACGGATGGCAGGTGCTAACCAGAGGATCCTATGGAAGTGCTAGGAACCTCTATAGAACTTTGGGATAAACTCTGGTTTATAAAGTTTTCTCGCACTGCCATCGGTTGCCGAAAGGATAACCTCAAAAACAAGCAACCAGAACATGAGCTAATCCAATTAGGGGGCGAAAGTTTAATTAAATCGGCAACACACACAAAAAAGAAGTTGTTGTCGCGCGCATCCTGTGTTCGATGTGGTGTCAGTTGGTGTTTAAATAAAAAAAAGGTAGAAGTGGTTAGCTGGTCGTGATGATGGGTTTGAGGATCACTGGATGATATAATAAGTCTGGAATTGAGGTTACAATTAGGACGTGACTGGGTTTAGTTAATATAGATTGGAAATCTTTACAGAAGAGATTGAAACAAATAATTTTTCCATTTTTCGGAGTGCATAGGTTTTGAGTACAAAAATGCTTGGCATACGGTCATACGGAATACGGACTAGATTTAGGCAAACTTATAAAAGAGAGTTCTTAAATTAAGGTCCCCGAGAAATCATGCCTCTCAATTTGCTCGGCTCTCTAAGCATGTTGGTGGGAGTTTTTTTTTTAACGAGCACGTTAGGAATATATTTCACATTCGCAAAAACCTTGAGCCATATGCATAAACGGTAGTAAATGCTTTTACTAGTCAATTTTGATAGTATTTACTTTTTTTCGTATGCATAAACTTCAAGTAAATACTTGAATAAAAGCTTTTACTAGAAGTAAAAGTATTTACTAGGTATGGATGAATTTTGGTAGTAAATACTTAAAGTGATATGCATAAAAACCTTTTACTACTAGTATTTACTTCAATTTTTACAAGTTGCTAAAGAGCAACTTGAACATTTGCTAGTAAATACTTTTGGATGTTTGAAACGAACATTTTCATTTGCAAATCAAAATTCAAGGCGATCGGTTCAATATTCTTGTCAACTGGCCGTATTTTTGCACATTAACACTGAACAAATTAACAAGGAACGAAGATCTCCAGCGACAAATAATTTCAAAATGCTTTACCGCTTTGAAAAAGTAAATGTTGGTTGGCTTTCTATATACAGCTTTCCTTCTTGTATTGGAGCCTTGGATTGCACACATGTGGAGATTAAAAAACCTCACTTGCATTCTGAGAATTTATAAATCGAAAGGGATATGCATCCATCAACATTCCAGCCACCTGTGATGCAAAAGAATGTTTTACAAGTGTTTTTGTGAATGGACAGGTTCAGTTCATGACTCCAGGATTTGGAAAAACAGTTTTCTTGAACCAATTTTAAGAAATTCAGTAAACACAGTTCTTTTGGTAGATGAGGGATATGGAATCACCACTTGGTTAATAACACCATTTATAGAAACCCAATCACGAGCAAGGAGAAATCATACAAAAAATTACATACAAAAGAGAGGGTCATCATAGAACGATGTTTTGGTCAGCTTAAAAGTCGATTCCCAATATTACAAAACTGTATACTGGTACAATTGAAAAACGTGGCAAGTCTAATAATGACATGTTTTTATGCATAATGTTGCAAAGTATTTAAATGAAACCCGACGACTTTGAAGAAGGGGACAGAGGAGTTAAAAGTGAAACTACCAACGACCACGGACGCAGTTCTGTTCTGGTGCACCTGAAATCAGGAGATAGGGGCAGCTGCGGAGAAATGATGTAGATTTGATCAAAAGAACCGAATGCACCTCAAGCTTTTGACAAAATCTAATGTACAATTATTTTCGTTTTTTGTCAAGATAATGTAACAACCACGCACCGTATGAAAATGTATTATTAAAAAATCAATAACAAATACTTCAGCTCAAAGTGATGAAATCTAAATACCTAATCAAAGCGAAGTTAAGGTTTTTCTTGTTACTTTTTTAGTCTAGTTTTTCATTTTAATTTTTTTTGGCAATTGCTGTAAGCAAATGCCTGAGTCTTCCGATGAATATGTAGTTTTTACTTGGATGAATCTAGTATTTACTACTAGTAAATGCTGGCTAGCATTTACTTTTTTTTATGCATACCAAATGAAGTAAATACTACGAATCTGAGCTTTTACTTGTTGATCTAGTATTTACTTGAAGTATTTACTACTAGTAATTACTTGATTTTTATGCATATGCCCCAGTCTGAGGAATCAGGGTTTCAAAAAAAAAGAGGGCGTGTTGGTGGATGGATTTAGCAAAATAAATAAATTTTAATTTTAATTTGTTCTCACAGAACAGAACAATACCTTAAAATTTCGCCTAAATTCCCAACATTTTCTCTAATAAATGTGGATTCAAAAAATAAAGTGGGCGTATCGGTGGGTGGATTTTGCATAAAGCATTTTTTAAACTTATTTTTCTTGAAACTTGGAGGATTTCATCCGCATTTTTCAGTTGTTCCCAATCCAGTTTGAGTCTAAAATAGTGTGCGCATTATTTCCTGAATTTCGTCGTCCATTTCCTATTTTCGTTCAAATTGCCTTTGCTTTAATTAAAATAAATTTCAACCTGACATTTGGATAACGATTGAAAATTCCTGCACACGGTTTGGTTGCCCAAAAAAGTGAAATATTTTTTGCATTTTTTAAAAGGAAAACTTATTTTCGTTTCCTTGCTTAAAAAACGACAAGACAGAAGAGCACTCCTTTCTGCATATAATAAATCCTTGCCAGCAAGATGAACAATTTTTGTGCCTAATGATGATGATAATGCCGCACATTCAGAATAATGCGCTAAATTATCCGAAAATGACGATTAAATTAGTGCTAAGGTGTTAAGCAGACAGGAAGCAAGTAAAAATCCGTCGCCATAGAATCGTTGAAATTCTTTTCCTGCAAAGCTAATTATACAATGCAGAAGGAAATACGAAACGATGCAAAACAAAGAAAATAAGAAAAAAAAACGGTCCCAACGGTCCTGGGCCCGGGCTCACTATGAATCTACAAATATAATTTCCAACTCATTGAATCGTCTGCCTCCGTAAAGCGAATAAGAAATTTTCTTCATCTCTTTGTGCTGTGCTCGTGGAAAAGGATTGTGTGAGAGCAAAAATGACAGATTATATGCTTCTTTTCGTTGAGATAAGGGATGTTCCCCAACTCTGGCAAACCAACACAAAAAATGTCCTTAGTACTTTTCGAGCCCTGTTCCAACAAATGAATTAGTTTATTCGACATTTTGGGGTTTTATTCGAACTGTAGACATAGAGGACGCGCGCCCACCCACCCATGATTCCAGATGAGTGGGTGGGAATTCTAGTGATGGCAATTTTTTTTTATAAGGATGTAAAGGTGGATTTGTTCAAGGATAGAAGAGAATATTTGCACTTAATGACAGTAAAAAAGAGTTGATGATTAATTTTCATCTTGCATATAGAGAGGGGTTGGAGTCTTGAGTCGAAGCTGAGTCAAATGATAAATTATAGCTTTGGAGTAAAATACTTGAAGTTTATTTAAGGGAGAACAAGCAGAGAGATAGAAGTAATTAATATCTTTTTGTCTTTTTTCTTCGGTGGATGTCACATAGCATTCAGGGATCGGTTGAATAAATGTCCTTGTCAAGAAGACTTAGTCGAAATGTTATCGAATTAATAGAACTTGAAGATTATTGTCAGTTGAATTTATTCAAACCAATACGAACAAAGCGTACAAAAGTATGCTAAGAAAATGGCTGTAAAACTAACTCCTGTCCGTATGCAACCGTTTCATTTTCAATTGAACTGGTGAAATGTTGTTGAACTACATTACGACTAAGATTGGTCGAGTGGATTTGCACATTGATAAAAGGGTGATTTGGGGTAAACGCTTCAAAAGGCTGTTGTTTTATTTCTCAAACCACAAAAAATTACATTATGTTTCTTCCGATGAATAGGTTATGGTTTGAAAGGCGCAAATCTAGTTTAAAGTATTGAACTCATCCGAGAATGGCTAAAATAGGCAGACTAGCATTTTTGAGCCAAGGGGGCCGCAAAAAAAAAACAACTCCCAAATTCCGACTGTCAATCAAATTGTATATCCCGAGTGCACCTCCATTATCCACTAAACAAGAAACGATCCACAAACAGAAAGGGAACAGCAAAACAAAAATTCAAATCCAGCCTTAACACAAAACTGCAGCAGTGCCTATAATTAAACCACTCAAAAGGATTGAGAGGGTTTTCGAAACTGATATGAAGAAAAACCTCTTTCCATAATGCGCTCTGCAACGCTCAGGGAATAACGGGAATAAAACGACAATAAACAAAATCAATACCTCTTCCGCTAACATGTAACCCAGTTTCGTTCACAAGAGGAACAGAAAAGGAACTAAAAACGGAGGCAAATCATCAACAATGGAAAATTGTATCAATGGCAGGCGGAAGAGCAAAATTGAAATCCTGTCCGGATGCAGTAAGCAGCTACCATGCTACCAATATAGAAGCAGTGCCAACAATGCAGTATTATAGTTGTTGTGCAGAGCCTTTTTATAGATAGATTTCCAATTACGAATCAGAATCATCACTGTGTGGAATGGCAGCACATTGAAAGGAGACAACGACGACGATGACGATGACAGGTGCATGACCTACACCAGCACAAATACAAATACAAAAAAAAAAAAACGACGACAATCCATCGAAGAAGAGGATGCAATTCATTTTCTTGTCCCATTTGCCATGTCATGCACATGCCTATAGGAGTCCTTTTAATTCCATGCCATTGCGAAATAGGTCAACCAACGGAAATCCTTCAAGATGGCTTTAATTTTTTTTCCTCTTAAGACTTCGGAAGCTAAATGTTCTAAAAGGAATGAGTACACGTCCAAAGAAACAAAGACAGCCATGTGTGTATTGTAAGACCTTCTAAGGACCTTCAGGGACTGGCATATAAGCACAGCATATAAAAAGAATCATGCAAAATTTCTTCAAACAAAAGTCCTTGATCAAAATGTGAAAATCGACTTTTTTTTGTGAATGACAATTTTTCTAGCGTAAACGAAATATTTCGCCAGTTCGCTTGGTGTTTTATTCTCCTTGAGGTTAAATTTAAATCGATGTTCTTTTCTTAATTTTATACCAAATACCGACAAAAATAATTAAAAAGCAACCAGCAATAATAAGTGGTACGCCGCCAGTGACCACTAGAGTGCTGACTTTAGTCCTTTCCTTCTTGTCAATTATCAAAAGACTCTCATCAACTGCTTGAGGAAGAGAAGTTGGCAACTCTGCTTCACTAGTTGTACAATTCTTTAGATTTTCGCTAACCCTGTCAAAGCTATCTCTAGTTTCTTCTGTTATTTGCTGGAGACAGGTCAACCGCTTTTTTTGGAGTTCTTCAACAATTTCAGCATAACTTTTCAAAAGTTCAAAAAATATAGTATCGATTAGTTCGAAATAAATATCAACTTTATCAGTCTGAAATTTGAATTAAAAAAAATTATTATTATTACGTTTAACAAAAACTTTTCAAAATTTACAACAAATGTTAAGCACTCGAAATATTCCAAATCGGCAAGCGAATTACAACTTCTCAACGTTCTTCTAATATTATTAACAATTTCGACAAGTTGCGTCCTTTTTTGATCGGATATGTTTCCAACATTTGCAAATAAAATGTCTGAGCATCCTCGAGAGAGATTCATCAACAGGTTTGAGGTCGAAACAAATGTTTCAAAACAAGAACTATCCGTTTTTGATTTATTCACAATGTTTTTAGTAGTTTGGAAGTCTCCAAGAGTCAGTAAGGTCTTTAAAATATGAAAACAAATTTAAACGATCACAATTGTTAGATTTTCCTGGTCTTACACACTTACACTAAAGAAGAGAGGAAGAAATATTAAAACAAAAAGATTCACTTTCATTTTTAAGTTTCTGTATTTGGTAAATTTTCAAAGGAATGACAATAAACAAGCTTTTTCATTATCAAAGATATACTGGAGGAACTTATGGAGAGGTGACACATTTATTCAATTTTGTTGGCACTAAGAAGTGGTTTGTTTATAATGCACTTCATTTTTTTCAACTTTACAAACTGTTGTGCCGTCAAGTTCACAGCAGTCAACGGTGAGTAGCGATAAGTAAATAATAATCGTAATTTCTTGTAAAATCTCAACTGTGGTGTCTGTTGATTTTTACTACGGCATAATTTTCTTACTCGACGGCGCGTTTTACTTGTAGTATCAATATGAGCCAGAAGACAGGCTACCATATTTGTCTACTCTCCATTTTGTTTGTTTATTTTGCGAAATCTAAAATGTTAATAAGCAAAAGGTTGATAAAACGCAAACCATTCGAGTGTTTCAAAGACTTTATTACCGGCTTGAGTTACAACAAAACATCTCGTTCATATGGCCACCACTTTGCAGCGATCGATTCTTTGGACCCAAGTGTTGATGACTCGGCCAAAACAGACACTACTTCGAGTTCAATGTTGGCTCTAAACGCTGCCAACGTCATCGGCTTTTTGGCATACAAAAATGACGTCACGCAGCCCCAAAGAAAATTGTCTGCAGGCGTTAAATAGAAATATATCATTTTAGAACTTATCTTAAGTTATAATCAAAAAATAAATTCTTTCGATTTCTGTCTTCAGAAAATTTCCAGCGATTTCAAATCGTCAAATCTCTGAATATTCCTTGGTAGCTTCTATCCAAGGATGCACAAAAACAAAGGTCTCTTTGTCCTCCATCAGTCACTGAAAACCTGAAAAATATCTACGAGGTCTGGTTACCGAGTTATGATCAGAAAACATTTTTTTTTTGTTTTTGTCCTTAGCTTGTTGTAATCTCATGGAAAGATCATCTTCTGATACAAATACCTCAGCAACTAGAGCTCGGAATTGAGTTTGGCTTTCAGGAATAAGCTCAAGATAATAAGAACTATGAAATGTGTTGATTTTAGCAGAAAAACATTTATTCCAAAACCCATCGAATAATACATCAAAAGAAAGGTCTGGTCGAACTCTATTTATCGAAATGGATTTCAAGTTTTTTGAATCCCTGATAGCCGAGATATTGGTTAATTTACTATACATTAATTATTCGCAAACATTTTCCCGCAATTTCAAATCAATATTCCTCGACAACAGTTATACATTTGTAAGACACGGATGCAATGAAAATGTACACTCGGGCGTATACGAGTTTTTTTTTTACTTGCGACATATAGAATACATAAATGACCTTAGGATTGGTTTTGAAAAAGAATAGAAAAATCATTATTTGAAAAATTGGGGCATTATAAACCATACGTTGAGTTTGTCAGCTACAGCAAATATTTGAGAAGGGTGCCTATTGTTTCGCTTTTTTTACTTGGCCCCCCAGTCACTTCGTTTTTCACACTACAACTTTTGTTTAATTCGCCAAACTATTTTTTTTTTTTTTTTACTTAGTTTTTCGATCACTTCGCCCCACTATAACTTCGCATTTGTTTCTTTTGTTTTTTAGTTGTTTTGCATTTCCGTTACAAGTGCACTGAGTTATTTGGTTTTAGTTTATCTCGATAACGGTTGTTTCGCCTTTTGTTAATTTGATTCAAGGTTGTTTTGTCAGTCTAATTGTAATCGATGACCAATCCACGCGTGTCTTTAATGTTTAATTTTTATATCTTAGTGATATGTGTTGATAAGAATTTTTAGATACATTTGGCCAAAAGGTAAGCAATCAATTCCAAAATATCTGGTGCATAATTTTTTTAATTATTTCGCCATCGTTTATTTCGTTCTTTTTTTTGTGGCCTTGAGCCACTAAAGGATGGCTCACCCACACATTTTGTTTTTGCTTTCCTTGCGCCGTTTTTTTTTATAATTTTTTATGGTGTGGCATTAAGAAATACATGCAGTCCTTAATTTTCAACTTCCTACCACTTACCCCTACTTTTTAAGAGCCACTTCTTACTTATTTTTCATGAATAATTCGTCGATTATTATTATTGTTTGTACATTGATCGCATTAGTGATAGTGAGAGTGACATTAAAGCTTATTATTGTGAAAGGTAGGATAAATAATAAAAGCTAAATAGACATGTTCATACTATACTGTTTGTCATCATTAAAACAGCAAACAATGACATATCACTGCCCTTATTCACATACTTGCAAATATATTTGATGCTCTTCACTGAACTACAAAACTATACATTAATATGAACTTGGAATGTTTTGCTCAGTACCTAGAGGTGAATAAGGCACCACCCAACGATTATCAATGTCCACCATTATCGGAATTCCTTCGACGATATATTGGATATCCGTCAACATTTGTGATCGTATCGTTAGTAAAATCTTTAGGAAATACTTTGGTACATTTTCCATCTGCACGGCGATAAATGATTGAAATTACCGCATGGGCCCTGAATAATGCTTTGATAGCATTTTATATTTTTCAATCCTACTGGGTAGTGTGGAAGCGGGGTAATCGGTAGCGGGTAGTGGGTAGCAATTACTGGTGTAGCGGGTAGCCTTTAGAAGTATTGGGTAACGGAAAGTGGGGTAGCGGGTAAAAGGGTAGCTGGGTATACGGGATAGCGTGTAGAGGGTAGTGGGGTAGCGGGTAGTAGGTAGCGATTACCGGTTAAGTCGGTAGCGTGTGTAAGTATTGGGTAGCAGGGAGCGGGGTAGCGGGTAACAGGGTAGCGGGTAGACGGTAGTGGAGAAGCGGGTGGAGGGTAGCGGGTGGTATGGTAGCGGGCTACAAAAGTCTAGGTCTTTTTATATCGATTGAGGCAGTACGAAGTCTATCGGGTCAGCTAGAATATAAACATAAATCGCGAACTTCACAAATAATTAGCACATAAAGAGCACATAATTATCGTAAAGCTCCCAATCGTTTGTGCTCATATTGGTTTGCCAACTTAGTAGACGTCTTAAAAATGAAGACCGTACGTGTCGGTCGTCGCTTCCAATAGTCAATCGACTTCAATTCTTGAATCTGCTTGGTCTTGTATGGGAGTTAACCTAGATCCTTACACAAAATACGCTATAATGTGGTCTGAGCGAGTTCCAACTCTTGTGAACGCAATGGATTTAACTGTTTTGGATAGTTTACTACGTTTGCCTGATCGGCAGCGATATTTTGACACATAGAAAAACCCATTTTCGCAACAGCAACATCACACAACATATATGTAGACTCAAATTTTTGCACATTTGTTACAGCCACTAGAGTGAGAACTACGAAAATCGAAGTTAACGTTCCTAATCGGGTTACTGCAACGAAAGTCTTTCGTTTCACAACGAAGATCGTCTCACTAGATTAACAGTCTGCGTTGCTCTTTTCGAATCACTAATGCTCTTGATCAAAAAATTCACAAATTTGATTGATCAACTTTTGACCATGGCTTTGTATTACTGTCACTATTCCCTCCCGAATTTTGATAGCACGAACTATTTACTACTACGTATTAACACATTGACTCTTGCGAAAGACGAATAAAGAAAAGTTTATTTATTTCCAAACAAAAGTTTAAAAAAAGAACAAAACATGAAAGTAATAAATACCATAAACTACGATACACGAAAACAAAAAACAAAAACAAGTAAATATAATATGTCCAAATAATGTCATATTTGATCAAAATCGTAGTACCGATTTTTGTTAAGTAAAAATTGGTACCAGTCAGTAGCTTGGTACCAGTCAAAAGAAATATGTTTTATTTGTTTGGTCCAACTTTATACTTAATTTCTACAGCTTGACTTAAAACCTTTTATGTATGAAAGTTCTCATTTTTGTCAAAGGTTTCCCAGCTACCAGTGCCTTCGAACGAACTGCATTCGATAAATTCGCCTCTATAAACGTAAATGGTCTTCTAATCGGTCTACCTCCGGCACTCTTGCTCTTCCCATAGTCAAAATTTGCAACTCTCTCCACCATCATGCTCTGCGGCCGTGTCTTGACGTATTCATTGACGTGAGCATTACTACCAGTTTGAATATTCAAATCAATTAAATAATCTCGAAGTTGTGATTTGAGGCGGACATTTTCAGCCTCAAGGCGTGTCTTTTCGCGTTTCAAATGAGTTACGTCCAAGCGGGCATTGTTCACCCTACGCCAGAAATTTCCCATATTGTTCCACACCAAGAGTGTTGCCTGAAAATAAATAAGAAAAATAAGTTCTTAATTTTCTTTTTAATGAGCTTTAACTATAAGACCCCTTTTAGTTCTTTTGGTGGTGAATCGTCTTCAGTATCCTCAAAGGCCAGCTTCGGCAGACCAAATGGCAGTATTTTTTCCCTCTCGGTCTCTAGACGTCGACAAACCCCAGCAAGTTGTAATATCGACTCGCCTTTCTTCACATTCTCCTTCAGGACCTAAAAACAGGTTATCTATTGGATTGTCAAGGAATTAATTAAGATCTCACTTTCAAAGTATTGTGACTTGCAACACTCATGTTCTTGAACTCCTTCTCATCGCGGTAAACTTGTTCACTGAAGTCCTTTTTCATTTCGGCCAAACGAGAAGCAAGAGCGTTTCGCTGTTTTTGAAGATATTCAAGTTGAGTTTCGGCTTCTTCTGTTGTATTGGCAGCAGTGATTTTTAACGATGCTATTTGTTCGGTAGCTCGTTCAATTTCATGACACTGTTCCCGTATGACACTGTTGCTCTGTTCGTCACTTTCTTTCAATTCTATGTACTCGGTGTAGAAACCTTCGGTGTACTTCACATAGTTTGTAAGAACTTCTTGGTATTTGTTCCAGAGGTATTCGAGCTTGATCTCACGTTCTCTAGTGATTTCTTCCAATAGCAGGGTCATCTGTGAATATAATCATTACTATCTAATTTAAGTTGAAATCTTTCTAAAGCAATCAGGGTATGTTTCCTAGCACTACAGCAAATGTCATAAAAGCGTCTGATAATTGAGCTTACATCCACCAGATAGCTCGAAGAGCGACATGACAGCATAATCATCTAATTGGCTTCGATCCGATGCTTTTTCACATTGCGTGGACAGTGATTGACAATCATATTCGTCGCTCCCAACGCGTCAACGTTTCTTTAAAAAGCATTTTCATCTCGAATAAATTTGCATTAAGTTTTTCGCCATGAGTCCCGGCCATAATATTGGCATTGTCAGTGTGTTTTCTTATTTTCTTCTGATTCTTGCGTTTTTGACATTTTCACTCGGTATCAAATGCCGTACGGACGATGGTCCCTCTGACGATGAACTCAAACGCATAACTCGATCGTGTATGCGAAAGATCAGTGAGAATGGCGGTCGCTACGGTCAAAATCAAAGTGACAGCAACTCGTTTGGCAACTATGACAACAACTGGGACTATGACGAATACAATCGGGACAATCGATTCCGCCAGGATAACCGCGAACGCCTGCAAATGCGTGGACGATCGAAAAGATCCGGAGGAAGTGATCGTAAATATGAAATGTCATCAGGAAACAGAGATCGCAATTCGAATCAGAATCAACGATCAAATGGTAACAATAATAACAACAACTACAACAACAATCATGGAAATAACAACAATCACACTTCGTATGGAGATCGACGATCGCGAGACATGCAACGCGGTCAAGATGGTGCCTGTGTCGTTCATTGTTTCTTTCAGGAATTGAATGTGGTAGCAGTGTTCAAAATGTTATCGAAATTGCATTAAAATATTAACCTAATTTTAATTTTTTAGCTCAACAACGACGACTATCCAGACAAACATAAGCTCACTTATGTGCTGACAAAGGACATTCGCGATCGAGAATTGCGATCGTTCTATACTGACACAATTCAGGAATGTTTTCATTATGTCGAAATGCAACGGCGAAAGGACAAGTGTCAATTTTCGAGGGAAATCATCAACTGTATGACGGAGTATGCGAAGGCCAATTGTGAAGACTGGCAGGATCACACTTTAATCTTTACATGATCATGGTGTTTTATTTAAATTTTTGAATTTGTGATTAATGGTTGCGGAAATAAAACTCACCGAACTTTTCATATCGTCCAAACGTTCCAGATGTCCATCGTGCTTTTCTTTCATGATGGCTTCGGCTTTGTCTTCCAGGCCATAACCCACACATTCTAATTGCTCTCGGGCTTTCTTGCGATTGTAGCGGAATGTCTTAAAGTCTTCATCGCATTTTTCTAAAATTGCCGATTTTTCCTTTAAATATTGTTCTTTGAAAAATTGCATGCGTTTGCACTGAGTTGCTGAAAGATTATAAATAAATATTTGTACGACTTTTAACGACCTAAAACTCACTAAACATCCTTCGAATAACTTCCATTTGAGATTGTTGCAATGTGGCATTCATATCCTCAGCAATATCCAATTCATTCAGAAGATGAAGAATAATTCGCTCCTTACGGTCCAATGCTATTCGAAAGAATTTTTCAACTTCGACCATTTCATTTTTCAAGTCTTGACACTTTATCTGCCGCAAGATTGAACGCCATTCTTGATTGATTTTCGCCAAATTCAATCGGGAGAATGCATCTTCTCGTTTCAGTTTGTTCTGGAAAAATTAAAATTTATTACAATTTTTCGGATTGTGTTGCATTAGTTTACCTTCATATACAGGGATATGAGATGTTGTTTGCGGCGACGAGCCTCTTCCTCAATATCTGCACGCAGTTGCAAATATCTGGCCCGTTCTTCTTCGGACATTTTTGCGAGTTTATTTTTTGATTTGCCTTTTTTGCCCATTTTGTAAAAATTATTTTTCCCAAATTTTATAAAACAAAGTTACAGTTCAGAAGACTTATTTGTTTTGTCCGATTTATTAGCATTTGTGGAAGACAATAATGTGGTTGCTATTATGAATCAACAAACAACAAGTGATGCCTTGGTTATGATGTTGAATGAAATTATGGTTGCTGGGGGGAAATGACACACGTGTATTTCAATACATTCCGTAGAAAGTGAGCGCATATACTTGTACTGTACCTACATGGCTTTCGCGTGCTAAAGAATACTTTCAAGTTAAATTGACTAAGTCGAGCTCAGCCTGCATAGGAAGTATTTACGTAATGCTTAATTCTCTCATGTTGTCATAAGTGGTAAGTTCATTTCGCCTTTGTAAAATAGAAAGTACCCTTCTTCTATCGATTAAAAGCACTCCACGTCGTCATCAAAACAACTTTTCAAATTAATTTCACATTCTGAAAAAAGTTGTGATAGCAAAAAACAAGAAATGACGAAAAAACCAACAAACTTCCACCCAACTTGACCAAACTTACATTACGTCTGAGTTATTTTTATAGCCATTTAAGTAGTTTATTATCCTGCAGGCATCATATCTACGATTAGGAACATTCTCGCCTCCAAGTCTTGGAAAACTAAAAAAAGGAAAACTTAACATCTGGTAACATTCTTAAGAGATTCTATAAAATAAAGACCGGAAGGAATGTGGTGCATACAGGACCTAAAGTAGCTATAATTTTCAAGAAGTACAGAAAGAAAACTTTTTTAATGATTATCACATAAACAGGATAGTTTATGAACATCCTGCTCTAGCTCAGGCTTCTTCAAAGCCGAATATGTTTAGGAGTTACCAGATGCTTTATTTTGGTCGTTGTTCTTTTGAAGCCACTACATCTTCCAACACTTTGTTTCGAAATATATGGCTGTAAGATTTTTTTTAAGTTGGTCACCCCATTTATCACTAAAAAGAGCAACCAGTAAAAACCAGGCCCCAAGGAAAGTAATTTCAGTGGAACTGTGGGAATTTTGGTAAGAATATTATTGCTGGAGGAACACCATGGGCAGAAGTAAGAAAGTAACGACGACGACGACTCTCCATTCGAGGAAGATGCAATTGGATGAACTTTTTGATCATAAATTTCTGCAATTTATTTGATGCACTGCCCGCACTGGCCGTAAAGGGATCTTAAGAACCAAACGGCAAACCCAACAAAGCACTTACACTCATTTTTTTTTTTTTGAGGAAAGTCATCGTTTTGAAAGCATCTTTTCGACAGCAGTTAAATTTATATTCAGCTAAAATTTATGTTTGGACACACAAAGAAAGGTCTAACAAGTGTTTGAAGGGTCTTAGATCCTTTTCTGAATCTGTTAACACTCAAAGTACCAACCACCTATTTAATGAAAATTCCCTCGTTGCTGTAGGACAGCTTTTGAATTAAAGCTAATCGGATTAGATTTAATTGATTTTACCGTTTGATGAGCAATAGGAAGGATTTGGCTATTAAATGTCCCATGTCGCATATTGTCACCAAGAAGGAAATTGATTCCCTGTCAAGTATAATACATTGTTCGTCGTTTGTTCTGTATAAATATAATGTAACGGTTATGGTGTAATACCTTTGCCTAGGAGCTTGGGTTCCTTTTGCTTGGTTATCATTCTGTAAGCGGTTAATTAGCTTTGCGTAGGTACGTAATTTTTATTAAACTTTCACGGAAATACTAAGCAACTTTCTTGACATCAGGGCTGTTATCTTTTTGTAAAATTTCATATTCGGATGGCAAAGGTTTTGATGGATTAAAAACCTCTTTTTTTGGAGACGCTGGCTGTTTTGGTGTGAGTAGGCTTTATATCGAGATTTTGCGAAAAAATACTAAACAAAAATGACATGAAGTTTGATAAGAGTATTGAAAATCAAACCGCACGATAAATCCCATATCCTCAACATCTAAACCTATTCTACTGTGATATTTCCCTGATCATGTCTTGATTCGGGTTCACAAGTATTTCAACAAAAATCACAAATTCCGGTAAGATTTCAAAGCGGGGAAGTGAAGAGAAACTGCAACTTCAAAGCTAATAAAAGTTATCTACATTTCCGTAGACTTTAAAAAATCACTTTCCTTAACTGCAACTGAATCTCGGATGCACCGCACATAACCTTATTTCCTGTGTTTAAAAAAACGAAGATTCTTTGGAAATATTCAATAACCTCAGTCATTGCAAATTGTATCTTCCCCCCTCCCCCAAAACAGTCAGTCCTTACCATTATTATCCTGTTTTCAAATTTGTATATATTTTTCTCTACTTCATACGTATAACTACGAACATTCTATTCATTTTGTCTAACATTACAACATGGAAATAAAATCGAATGGAATTTTATTGTGGTGGCAAAATTGAGTTCTTCCTTTTTATTTTTGTTCTTTGCAACAAAATGTTGAGAGCAAGAAAAAACCACCCAAAACTCTACAAAGAAAAATTCTTGAATTGTTAAGCGACTGTTCTTGAATGCAACACACCAACCGAGAGGACCTTATGCCCTCATCGTCTTTTGTCTGTCTCTTCTCTTTTTGTGTTGTTGAAAAAAGGAAGAAAAAAAAACATAGCGGCATAAGAAAAACATACCAGCCAGCCAACCCGAAGAGGAAAATTGAAAATTTAAAAAGGCGAAGATTTTCCATTTGAGACGTTCAATTTGCCTTAATGGATGGAAATGTCTTTTCGAATTCGGGTTGGGTCAGGATTCTAGTAGGTTTTTTCCTTTTTCCTTGTTTTTTGTTTGTTTGTATGTATGAAAGGAATGAAAATCTGTTTTCTTCAGTATTTCGCTATTGCTCCTTTTAACTTTGTTGTTTTGGTACGTTTTTTTCTGGCTGGTTTTTATGCCGTTTCTCGTTTGTATCGTCTTGGCTGAGTCCTGTCGCACAAAATGTGTCGAGCACAAAAGGATTTGAGCTCGCAAGTCGCAACACCCGCATGCTGTCTACAAGGATCTGTTTAACAACCAGGATAAGGCGCAATTCAATTGATAAACTCGCATACCTACGTTTTTGAAATGCATAAAGGGGTTTCCGCGCTAGGAACGACGACACGATGACGACGCGAGGACATCCTTTTCGCGAAGGTATGACTCTGGAGAATTTGCAGAATAATAAGGTGTTTCGATTTCAATTTGCTTACAAAAGAAAAAAAACCTTCTTCAAGCACTCAAAAGACGTTATCCAGATGATTTTATTATTCAAGTTAATGTCAAATAAAAAATGCATGTCGTTGAGGCTTCGAATGGGGTGGAAGGACTAACATGATGGAATTATGGCAATAAATGGGACTAAATGATGCATGAAATAAATACGACAACGATAATAGCGAAAAACAGAAGACCAAACAAGAAAAAAAACAACGAGTGGACTGTGTCCTTTTGGGATACTGAAGGACCATCAAGTATCTAGCATTAAATCAAATCAAACAAAAAAGCAAAATAAAACGAAGGGAAGATCTTACGGAACTATTTGCGGAAGCATATTGATGGCAGGCTTAGCTAAGATGGTCTTGATTAATGGTACTTCGTTTAGGTGTAAAATCGGATTTTTATCTCAAGAAAGTTTAGACGTTTAGAAGTTCTTTTTTTGGTTCTTTGTCTTGAGTAATGTGTTTATTTGACTTTTTTTGGAGCAAAGAATTGATGGCTTGCTCATGTTTTATTTAAACCGAATTATCGGATTACTTCGAGTTTCATTCTTTGCGATAGGCCTCGGAGACGGATTGGAAGAACTTTGAGTTTTATTTGTTTCGATAGACAAAAACAACTGAATTGAATTTAATTTTGAAAGATGCTGATTCCGCATAACATGTTTTGAACGGTGCCCTTTGTAATGAAAAAGGACACTAAACTAGTTCACAGTAATGTAGGTACGATTGTACTGCATGTTACGAACGTATTATAATATCTATGGCAGGAATATTCCGTTAAGCCAGAGCAAAAAATGATCCTGATAAATACAATATTAATGTATTAAAACCTCTATTATTAAGACAGTAGTTTTGTGTCTGCAAACATCTCCTGCTAGAGCAAACCAGTTAGAGAAAGAGTCCTTAGATTTTTGTCTCTAACTCTAACTAACTCGTCACTTCTTGCTATATTTCATCGATGGGGACGAACGAAGACTCCAGTACTAATATAATAAGTAATGAGAAATGAGAGAAATTTGATCCAAAATAGGGTTAAAAAAATCATGGTTGGATTAAGGCTGTAAGAAGCTTATTGGCAAAAAGAAGGTATGTTTCCAATCTTTTAGAGTCGAAACTGAGGAAAACCGGTATAAGTTTAAAGTCATAAAGAGCTGCTAGAATTTTTGGTCATTTGTAAAAAACATGAAGAATGCTTCCTAAATTGTTACTCCTTTCGTAGTATATCCTTCTTCACACCATCCTTAATTTCTTGAAATCTCTCAATTTTCCCAGGTAGCCTGTATCAAATGATTCTCAAAAAAAAAATGGCATTCTATCAGTCACCGAAAACTAAAACAAAATGCGAGGTCTATTTTCCGATTTATGATGAGAAAACAATTTCTTTTTTTTTGTTTTTGTCCTAAGGTTATTGTCTGACATCTTGCTCTCATAATAAAAATTCACGCTTTCGGTTTCGACGACTCCTTTCTGCCATTTTTATATATGGCTACTATCTTCCTATACCCATATTGTAGGTGCAGTGCATTAACGCCCATGGAATTAACGCCCGCGGGTGTTAATTCCAATAACAAAAGGAATTCACCCCCGCGGATGTTAATTCCTTTTTTGATTTGGAATTAACACCCGCGGTGGTTGATTCCTTTTTTTGGTGGGCTTTAATTCCAATTTTAATTGGAAATAAAGCCCACACATGAAACAAATGGTGACATGAAATAACGTCCGACGAAATAAAGCCACATGGAGCCTTATTTCAATTTCTTATGGAAATTAGATCCTTACAAGGGTTGCGGTCTTATGTCCATTGCAACCTAGAAATAATGCCCGTATGGCCTTATTTAGTTTTTTCTGTTTTAATTAGAAACTTGGCGCAGGGAAACTCGTCTCGAAGTCAGAAGTACCGAAAATGGTTTTCGGAACTTCTGAGCCACTCTGGAGACTCAAAATTACCGAAATAGTTTTAGGGATTATTAACCCACTATGGCCAGTCAGTATTCCCAATTAAATTTTACTTTTTATGGGACAAAGTCCCAAATGAAAAAAAAAGTGAAACAACGAACGTTTATGCTAAACAAATAAACAAAAAACTTAAATTCTTGTATGTATATGTATTGTATCAATGTGTACCATTGAAATAAATAGGACCACGTTTCTTTATTAGCTGTCGACAAAATTGTCAGAGCTGTTTAGGTTCCCTTTTATTTGGAAAAGTAGGTAGTGGTTCTACATTTTTGCAAACATTCATTTTCAGCATCATTTCGACTGAGGTTGATACAAAAAATTCAATTTGGGGTATGAAAATAAAAAAATTCGCGCGAATTTTTTTATTTTCACACCCCAAATTGATTCTCTTTTGGCCAAAAATTTTTCCGCTTGTGTCCATCCATATTTCAATGTAAATGAAATAGCTTGGTTATTTTAGGTGACAGATAGATACAATAAGATGAAATTGGCTTCAAGTATAGTGTGCTTGTAGAATGCCGTATCCTCACCGAACTTTGACATCCCAAAGATTTATTCGGTTTTTGAATAACAAAAAAAAAAAAATTAATTCACAAACCGAATTAGTCTTGAATGACCAAAAGTATAACCGTACGAAGTTATATAGAAATGTAAAATTTGTAAACTTCATTTGTGATGTTTAATTTGTTTCTACTCACGTGGCCAAGGTGTCTAGGATGCCAGCGCAAGTGTTCACATCCGAGGTTGAAAAGATCTCTTCCAAAAGAAAATAACACTCGCGGGTGTTAGTGCCAATTTCAAATGGCGTTAACACCCGCAGGCGTTAGTTCTTTTTTATGGTGGGCATTATTGCCAATTCAAAAAGGATTTAACACCCGCGGGGGTAAATTCCTTTTGTTTTTGGAATTAACACCTGCGGGCGATAATTCCATGGGCGTTAATGCACTGCACCCATATTGTAGCCTCTTTTATGGTAGGTATACAGAAAGTTGTACCCCGTGGCGTAGTGGTTATGTGCGTTGGCTGTTACGCAGAACGTTTTGTGGGTTCGAATCCTACTCGTGCCCATAAAGTGTTTATTTCATCTTTCACGGGTACTGCCTCTTGTGACAAAACTTCCAAGAGTATCAATCTATGATGAAAGAAGTGCTTCTCTACTTTGCCGTCTGGAATCAGCGTTAAATTGAAGGTCCCCTCAATTCTTCACACGCACTCAGAGAATTGCTGGTGAGTGTAACCCACTTAGACCTTGCCCCTTCAACAGCATTGAATGATTTACACTTTTACAGCATTGGGAACACTGTCGAAACATTACGTATCTCTCTCCCTCCGTTTTGTTGTAAATTCTGTGTCGCAGTGTCCCTATTGCTCTAGTGAAATATTAAGGTGCATTCTTCCCCTCAAAAAATTCATCAGTAATTCTCACCCATCCAATTTACGCTCGAAACTTTGAACCTATTTTTAAGTGCAGAGATTAGTTTGTCTGCCGTACAAAGCTAATGTGGAACACTTTTCTACACTCTGTCTTTCCTGCAATACTCCGGAATCTAAGGAAACCGACACCGCCTATTAAACGCTTTCTCTCCTTTCTTATGCACGCATTCCTCGCACTGTGTCCTTAGCATGTACAGGGAATAAACGCACAATAAAGTCCTTGAGTAAGCTCCTCTTATAAAAAATGATGGCATACACTCTCTTCAACAATTCCTTCGTGCAAGTGGAGCATTGTGGCGACCTCGATTTGGAACGTCTAAGCTGAGAAACACATTCAGAAAAACATTATTCTCTTCCTTTTTGTTTCCTACTCTAATTGGGTGCCGATTTGAACTTTGGTAATGTACAGTCATTATTTTTTAAAACGTTTTTTATTGTTGCGACTGTAACAACAAAATAGTAATCATAACAATAATCCTTAATCCTGACTGACGGAATTTAATTTTTCAAAACTCTTGTTTCTCAACTTATCACGTATGTCACTGTCGACCCCTGTTCGTCACTCATTTCATTTTTTTTTCCTTCAAACAAATTCTTCCATATCAATAACAGCAAGAAGATGTCGTTAATTCAAAAATTTTATCTCCCCACATCGCATCGGTATCGGTAGTGACGACGAACGCTAGCGCTTTGCATTCAATTATAAAGGAGGCCTTAAATGTTAAATGCTTCCCCCTCATTGCGTTCACAGACAAAAATGTAAGAATTGAGTGTAATAAGGATTTCTGAGTGATTAATCCTCTTAAGGAATTCAATTTGCTCTATAACGGTGTATGTAATGAAGGTACACAACAGCGAGTAGCGCAGTACCTGCCTTTAGCGCGAATTATGAAACGCTTTACGCAAAAATGGAGCCCAATATTCTTTGTTGTCCTCCTTTCAAAAATCATGTCGATGTGTGCAAGTAGGCGAAACAGCAACCTTCGTCTACTCTGGCGGGTATAATAAATTGAAGAATTTCTTATTTTAAAGAAATAATGGGGAGGGAGGCGTCTTTTGAACAAGTATAAGAGGATTATATTTTAATGCTCGCAAAGTAATATGTAAGGGGGTTCGTTCGCTAAAATGTTCCGTACAATAATAACACCCCTATTAGGAGTATCCAACTGCCAAGGGATCCTCGCGTTAGGGTGGAGTTGTCAATTTATAAAAGCATGCAATTTTAATTTGGAACTTGGAAAGTAATTTTTACATTTTTTATGTAATTAAGGTTTCATAGTTCTTCGACTTTGCATTGGTTTTGATATTCCAGATAAATAACTGATTTTCATTTGTTTCAATTTGTTTGGATAAAATCTTGTCTTTAGACAAAGGAAGAACGCCCTGTGGTACGTTCTGTTTAATCAACAATAAGTCAGCACTTATGTAGACAAGAAATTGAATACCTATGTGCATGTTTGCTTCACAGCTTTTACCTAATATAAATTATTGAATTTATCGAGTTTTTTAGATACGAACATGTCCATCTTAGTTATAAGTTCTATTTCTATGGCAATGAGTACATTTACGTTCAGCAAAGCAATCAATATTCATAATACTCGATTTCAGAAATTAATTAGAAATTCATAACTGATGAAACAAGAAGTTTGCCTACCTTGGAGACTTTGAGAAGATAATTTTTGGTTGTCAACAGGGTTGGATTGAGCAGTATTTGTCAACTGGCCTGTTCTCAATGAAAAATGGTTGGAAATCAGAGACAAACGACGAATATCTTCATATAGGTGGGAAAAGGATTAAAATTATTTTTGCAAAAATATGATTTATTGGCTCTAAGAACTTTTGCATTAGGTACCTATCCTGTAGAAAATGACTAGCTAAGAAAACCTTAAAAATCCATTACTTTTTAGTTGGTAAAGAACAACTTCTGCCTTTTTACAAAAATTGATTTAACAATTGGACGAAGAATTTATTTTCGTTCTCCTTGATTCTCATCATTTCGAGTACAAAAATTTTGGAAAGTGGAGTGGCCTGAAAGAGTGATAGAATGAAAGAAAACAATGGAATGGTTTCCTTCTTCCAATCTATAAAGGGAAGGGTGATCAAACACCATGCAGATAGATTCAGGTTAGACGACTGCGAAAAATAATTAGGCCGTCTGATGATTTAGAAAAACTTTCTATCGGCATCCACGAGATCTGATGTGGGTGGCTCTTAGGGAACAAAAAAGTATTCAAAGTCACTATAGGTGTACAATGTCCAAAAGGGAAGTGTTTTTAGTACTCTACTCTGCTATCTATTACAGTCCTTGGCTGCCAAAAACTGCATTCGCTTGTCTTGATATAGCACTTGCTTTCCAAACCTAAAAAGCTACTTGCGATGCTAGTTTACAATTTCCTTACCTAAAGGTTTCTCGTAAATATCTAATGCTTTCCTAAAATGTATGCAATTATATTTGTTTTTAGAATTATCGACTCCCGGTTCTCTTATATTCCGAGTAGATCCACCACTGTGTTTGAAATTTTCTTATACTTAGCTCTTAGTTTCTCGCACAAGATTTATTACCAATTTCCTCGGACCTAGGTCACTTTTGGCCTGCCAGAGATTCTGTGCAAAATGTGTTTGCAGAGTTCCTTAATTTCCCCAGAGCTATATAAGCATAATACATGTACAAAGTACATATAGTATACATAGATGTGTGCTCCTCTTAGGCCGTAATTTTGCCACCTATTATATTAATCTAAGTCCTAACAGATTGAAAAAGTTATAAGTGAGGCGTTCAGCACCTTTTGCCCACAATAATTGCGTTATTGAAATCGATATTAATTATTCAATTCGTAAAAGCTTCATCTCATTTGGGAAACGAATCGCCCAAGCAGAAAAAAACTCCCAAAACAAAATTGTTCACATCATCACCAGGATTTTCCGAGAGTATGTGACCATTCATCCGGACCGGAGATAAGTGTGCGTTCCAGTGAATTTCATGTTTTTGTCAGAATTCTTTAGGATCCGTATTCGGCACTGTCCCTTATAAATGCGTTGGTTACCCGGTTGCCTTAAGAAAATGGATGTCGTCAGAACAAAAAAAAAACAAAAGATCAACTTGTTGCCTTGATAATGTTCTCCGAATCTGGCTGCTGTTCATTCTGCCAATTGTTGAGCTTAAAATACAATTCAAAAAAAAAATAAAAGAAGAAAGTGAAGAACTTTCAAAAGTGTCATCATGTTGCGGTGGAGGTATCCATCAACACCTGTAGGATTCGTAGGAACCTACCTTTCTCTGCATATTGTCGCTAAAAGTCTGTGCATTGTCTGTCATGGACGAAACAAGAACGAAAATCCTTTTGCACGAGAATCCTCGTCTCTTATTGTATGAACAAGGCAAATGATACCTTCATTTTTTGTCGTTTCCTTTTGTCGATGTTTTTCTTGGATTCTATTGTTAACAACTTGTTGTGCTAAAATTATTGTGTAGGTTCCAACAAAGTGACAAAGTTATTATACTTGAGGCGATAAAAAATATACAATTTCTTATAGTGGGAGATGAAAATGCTTTAGGCAGTTTTTCATTTGATGATAAATGATGATGTTTTCTTTATAGTGCCATTGAGAAAAGAATGAAGTTTAGGAGTATGGAGTGGCTGTTGAGTTCTTCAGAAATAGCTATGACAGCCAAGATTAAAATTAAAGGGGTAGAGGTTTCTGTTCTTTTAATTGAATGTTCTTCGGAAGTTTAACAAGAAATTCGTTTTCTTTGAAGAGTCTTAGTAGACAAACAGGTCGGAATAGAATAGTGACGTCAAAAAGAACTCATGTTAACAGTTTTAAGCTTCGACGATGTAAGCAAACATGTTTAAGACGGTATGCATTAGAAATGTCTAACGTTAAACTTGAGAAAAAAGGACGTTGGCAACAACATGAGCAAATTAAAGATCTTATTTCAATTTAGAACGAAAGTAAGGGTTATTAGTCCTTTGGAAATAATGCGATCAAAATAACTTCATCTGATAGAATTATGAAATTATTTCAACATTCAAACAATCATTCATCTGCTTACAAAAAATAATCTAGGTACTCCGACGCAGACACATAAATTGTGTTCACACAATGAACCTCCTCAAACCTGCTGGGTTTCTACAGTAACCAATAAAAATCCTCTTAGTGTCTGAGTCATGGCAACGCTTTCAAAATATAAATTTCAATTGAATTTTAAAATACCCGTTCATCCTCGTGCATCCTTTTCAACTCATACAACACGCACCCACCTTTCTAAATACTGGAAAGGCACACACGCGAGCACACTTCATCATTAGCGCCAGCACAAGTGTCTAGTGATAAAAGCGAAAGCTATCACTGCTCGTATAATTAAAATAACAATGTTAAAATAATTCCTAATTATCAGAGTACCCTTTCTCTGTTTCTACCTACTACTCCTCCATAGACTCCTCTTAACGAAACCCAGCCTCCTACTTACATCCGAGATGAATTATATATAAAATAGAGCGAGTCCTTCTCTGCCTTCTCTGTTGTCTTATCTCCACACGAACACCCTGTGCGTCGACTAAATTAACTTAATGAATAATGATAATTAGCTCCACACCGAAATGACAAGGACAATGCCTGTACGTGTTTGTCCGTGAGCTCACGTCCTCCTTTTGCTACACCTTTCATAAGAGCACACAAACAGACAGACAAAACACACTCTAACGTAGGATCCTACTAGAGAGATGTCATTACGTTACACGTTGTATTGTATAATGGCAAAATAATCTCATTATAATCGAAGGGCTGAAAGGGGTTCGCGTTGTATTGCCAAACATGCATCGATACAAAAGGACGACATCGACAAAACAAAAAAGGGATATCAAATACACGAGCGAAAAAGTAAAATGATATAAATTCACTACGTTCTGCTACCAGGAGGCACATTTCACAATTATTATTATAAATTCATTAAAATATTATTCTCTGTGCTGTACGTCGTCCGTCGTATCGCGTCCATCCGTGCGTTGCGTTGTGAATGTCGTCGTTGTCGTTTTTGTCGCGGTCGACCGGTGGGTAAGCTTCAAACATGTAAAATATTGTTGATATCGCGAGACAGTTGCATCATGTTCGTGTTCCATGTACTTTTGTGCAGTCCAACGATATGCATTGTTTTGTTCGTATACATGAGCGCGGTACCGGGGGCGTATGAGTACTATTTTTTGTTGAATCGTTATAATGCCTACGACGGACGACGACGACGACAAATTAATTTGCCTTACGTGTGTCGAGGTAATTCAATTAAAAAAAGAACATAACATGCACATAATGATAGGATAGTGGAAAAAAATTTATTTAATTCCGATAAATATTTCAGATGAGTGGAGGCGGTCAGCCGAATGGAGGTGGATATGACAAATTAACTGGCGGGTGCCACTGCAGCTGATATGCGAGGAGAGCTCACCTATGTACCTTGGAGTATAAGTGCTGCAATCTGTTTGCTAAAATGTCTAACCGCAGGCAGTTTGGAGAATTATTGTTAATTAATTTGAGCACTGAATAGGGAATTTTGAGTTGAGAATTATGGACACGTTAGGAATATGCCTTTTTTGTTTATACTTTTTTTCTATTCGTTTTTCGGTGTGGTTTGTAAAGAAGTCTCTTGTGGTTTGGAATATTTGAAAAGGCTAGACTAAGCCTATTAGAAGTGTTATACTGGGGCATGTGTATGAGTTCGGAACATGTTATCATGAAATTTTTGTTTAAATCTTAATAACTAATGGAGTAGTAGTAGGGAGTAGAGCAGTTAATTTTTGAATTGACTTTAACAATTTTTTTTTTTTTTGTATTGGAGTAAGGCCACAATATATTACAACGGGCAGTTAAATGATTACGGAAAAGTTCGTAGGACTTATATGTCAATTCATCATCAAAGAGGCAATGAGGTACTTATTTCACTCGATAGATACTTACTTACACTACAGTCCGGGTGGGAACAGGGCCTCATCCAACAATCGTCTTCACTTCTCCAGCCAGCTCGGTCCCTTGCTTGCTGTCTCCAGTTTCGCCCGCCAAGTTTATCCAGGTCCTCTACCACCTGTGTGCTCCACCTGAGTTCCGGGTTGGATTCGAAGACTGTATGGGCCGGAGCATTGTTTTCCATTCGCTCTACGTGACCCAGCCATCTAAGTCGTTGGACCTTAACTTTTCTGGCTAGGTCAATGTTGACGAACAGCTCGTACACTTTATTGAATCTTCGTCTTCATTCTCTATTTATGCAGACTGGACCAAAAATCACTCGAAGCCGCCCAAAGCGTTTTCATCCGATGTTGTCATGGTCCATGTCCTTGCACCATACATTATAGGACCATGATGATGAGAATTTTGTACAGTGATACTTTAGTTGCTCGAAAGAGGACTTTACTACTCAATTGCCTTTTAAGTCCAAGGAATCAGCGATTGACAAGAGTGATCCTTCGTTTGATTTCAGCGCTGGTGGTGTTGTCTGAGTTTGAAGCGGATCCTATATTTTTGTACTTTCTCTCACAAAATGTTTAGTTTAGAGAAATATACCGGCAGACAGCCCATGAGCCATGCTTGCAATCTTTAGTTTTAAGTTTGTAAACTTTTGAAATGAAAAAATAAAGATGATAATAATAATAATAATAATAAATAATATGTAGGTAAACGATGTAGACGAAGTCCTTAACTACCTCGAAGTTAAATCTGTCTATAGGTACTGACGTTGGCTTCAAGACGATGGATGGATGATGGAAGGATGGTTGTCCTTTTTTATTGACAGCATAAACTTGGTCTTGCCCTCGTAAACCGTAGACTCATCTTCCTGGCCCCCGTCTCAAGACTCACAAACGCTCCACTGACATCACGCTGTGTTCTTCCAATTATGTCGATGTCGTCTGGGTATCCTAGTAGCTGGACTGACTTTTAAAATTGTTTCTCTGGTGTTGACGTTGGAATTTTGCACAATCTTTTCAAGAATGATATTGAAGAAATCGCATGACAGCGCATCGCCTTGTCTAAAAACTTTATTGACATTAAATATGCGTCCATTAGGTTTTTTCCGACCATGATGGAACAGCGTGAGTTTTCCATTGTCATCTTACACAGACAGACGAGTTTTTCTGGGATGTCAAAACTAGACATTGCTCTATATAATTGGTCTCTATAGACGCTGTCATACGCGGCCTTGAAATCGATGAAAAGGTGGTAGGTATCGATTTGAAGTTCCTGCGTCTTCTCCAAGATCTGCCGTAGAGTGAATATTTGATCGATGGTGGACTTTCCGGGTCTGAAGCCACACTGATATGGACCTATCAGGTTGTTGACGAAAGGCTTCAAACGTTCACACAGCACGGCAGACAAGATCTTGTAAGCGATGTTAAGGAGATTTATACCTCTGTAGTTGGTGCAGTTCAGGGGATCTTCTTTCTTGAGGATCGGGCATACGATGCCCGGGTCTTAGAAGACCCCCAAGCAATCGAATTGGCGCTGTTGCTTACTTGCAAATCGACCTTTTGGTGTGCAATATACTCGAAAAATAATCGATTGGCGATTGAAGATCATGACTTGTACGAAAATACCAAAGTTATGTTGATTATAACTGATTCTGTAAAGTTCATTGCAAGCAATATTACCTTAAATCGATTAAGAATTTTTGTCATCGGACATAAACATTACCATTAGAGTAGATGCGTAAAACAAATTTTCCAATACCTACCGATTGAAATTTTTCCTTCTGAAGCTTCTGAGATGCCGCTTAACTTTTTTCGAAGTTATTTTAATGGCCTTTTTGTTTACCCTTATATTTTAATTATACACTACATTTGTAAGTTAAAAGCGCTTGGCACGTATTTTCATAAGAAAATTCATCAAAGCAATAAAATTTAATTCTTAGAAACAAGAAAAATATAGAACCCAATATTACACAGGATTCATTCTGGTGGCACTCGTTAAAAAAATAAAAAATATGTATTTACCCAAGTCATTCTGTTGAGAAAATGATGTTTATCTTTCGCTTCTTTTTAATTACCCTTTTGCGTAGAAACTTTTTGAAGGGTATTGACTACAACTGACAACAGTTAGTAGCTAGTCAGTAGACACATCCTGACATCCTGTTACATCGCACTGACGAGAGGATATCATTTTCTTTTTTTTAAACTTCATATTCCGTTTCAGTCCTTTGTCTTCAATGGACTTTATATGCTGATGAAGATGATGTTGTTGCTGTAAACAGTTTTCAAGTTGTTTTTCCCTTTTTCAGTTTCCTGTTTATTCTTCAGAGGTTCTGAATCCTTATGGTACTCCCTAGCAAAAAAAGAAAAAAAAAAACAAAAACAAAAACAAAACAAATACAGTTAGTTATAGGGTCTTTCTTTGGTAGGTACTTAGAGGGAGCTCATTATATTGAAAAATGGAGTTTGTTTGCAAATACTTTTCCAAAAGAATGTCTTGTCTAACCGTTTTCTATTTGAGAAGAATTAATGGCTCGTGTGTTAAAGTGAGATGGAAAGGTCCTTAAACTTTACTTTTATAGCTGCAAGTTGATAAGAAAATGTGAATATTTTTAAATGGCATTTGAATATGATTATGAATAGACAAATTTAAAAATTATTAAGCGTGTAATCGATAGCAAATTATGGCTTTATTTAAGATTAAAGCAATGTAGCATGAAATTGAGTTGAAAATAGGAAAACAAAAGACGTTCAAGCATAAGAGGTGTTAAGAAGTTATTAAACTTATTCCATAAATAACACAATTTTCGGTGAAAGATCGGTTTTTGAAAAAGAGAATAGAGAGGGTTTTGTCATGATTCATACACGATTCATAACACTTACTCACAGGTGTTTGTAGGGAGTTCTGTCCATGAATCACTTCATGGCTTCCACGATTTGTAGTAAGTCAAGACACTACCTCCAATATTTCTGGGTTCATGAGATTTACATTTGGGCTTCGTAAATATTGTAGTAGTTACTACTGTGTGAGATACTGCATGCTATCCTATTGTTGTTGTATAATATCTTTCTGTATTTTAGTTCCTAACACGATTACTCTTACCAATACGATAACATAAACCGATTGTCATTTCAATATATATATATGTTTGTTTTGTAACAACAGATCGTTATTTCTGTTTATGCTATTTATATACTTTACCCCTACTTTCATTGTAAAAACACTATTCTCTTTTCCTTTTATCTTCTCCTTCTTGTTTAAATGTGAAAATAAAGACAGTTTTCAAATTGGATGCGAAACGATGCGGTCATCAGCTCAGCTCTCGGTGTTTTATTTAAATATTAGAAAATATTAAAGTCGATTAACAAATATATGTACTATAATATCTACAACAACGCTTCATGAACTTTGTATTCTGTGGTTTGGACTGTATTAAACCTACTCACATTTCAGAAATAAAAACGAAGAGTTTGAATATAATTTCACCAATAAATCTCGCAATCCTTTCGCCTTAATCTAGAAAATTTCCACCAAAGAAGGTAAAAGGTTACCTTTGAAAAAAACTCCCCAACAAGAATAAAACAACTACAACAACTAGAAACAAGTTACCATCTGCACTCCTTCCCATCGTTAAAGCTCCCAAGAAAAAAGAGTTTGCAAAACTCTCACAAGTAGCGCACTCGAACAGAGGATAATATTAGACAACTTCAATCCACGTGGTTAATTTATTGGACATTTGCCGTATTTTTCTCTATTCTAAAAGCATTTCCCTCATCCGCTCCGCTGCGTTGTGTCGTCACAAATAGACCGAATCATCAATTGCGTCAAGTGATGTCTATTTAAGGCAATACCAAAAAGAAGGATAATGGCAAGGAGCACCCTATATGCAGAAGCAGACTCATTCGATTACATAAAGAATTACAGTGATATTAATTTATTGTTGGGATACAATAATTGTACTGTCATTAGGTTTAACACATTCTTTGAATGTTCTCCTTCGTCCTAGTTTTCAATGCACAAGTATCACATACACGATTTTACTTGGCTGAGAGTCGTCTGTCCACAAGGATGTTCCCACATGACGACTCCCGGCTACGTGCAAAGTATGTTTGATTTTATTGTTGTGTCCCTCTTTTTTCTGTGAATAATTTAGGGAAATAAATAAGAAGAACTCCCCAAATCTCTAGCAGAAAGTCTGAAAAATATTTTGCTGGCAAAGAAAAAAACAACAAAAAACACACATTCAGTGCACTTTTCGAAATGATTTCGAAAGAATAAATCGAGGTGCGGAGATGTGAACGTGAAGAGCTCAATTCTACGTGACAAGGATTTGGCTGTCAGAACGGATTTCACTTGCTTATTATATTCACACCCATAAAAGACCACCCGTCCCGTAGCTGTCTAGCTGCGTACAGCAGCGTACTCCAGTTGCTGAGAAAAAACACGAAGCCATTATTGAAAAGCGAGCTAGGGACGAAAAAAAAAAGTTCTGCGATGTGTCAATTGATAAATTATTATCCTTGTTGCGACAAGCAGACGCTTCGCGTGGGGAATGGAACTACTGAGTGCCGAATACGAATAGCAGAGAATATTCATTCGAATCAACGATATCCTGCGATGCAGATAACACTCTCTAACATGGCGGTGTGTGTTGTAGTGAAAATGACATATTAGCCGATTCACAGCAGAGACGCGGCGCACAAAATTGAATTGGAAAATGTCCTCGCTGTGTGCTGTGTTAAGGTTTTTTTTCGTTTGAAGGAGCACTGTCAATTGAATTCGAATGTGGATCATAGTAGCAGGATATTTATTAAATGTAATTTCTTCGGATCAGTTCCAAAGGTAGAATATGGGTGGGTTATGTGTACCTGTACGTAAGTTTACCTGTTCGAGAAAATGACATTTTTTTGGTGCTGTTATGCACGCGAGTAGAATCGGGAGCAATTCTCGATGTGTTCAGTTGGTGCAACATTCATTGGTGAAATATAAATCAATTTTTCGCACGAAATTTTTCTGTTCTGGTTTTTTTTTTTCGTACGAAGTCTTAAAATGCTGAATGGGTTATTTCGAGAATGTGCCAGGTATAACATTTTTAATCAAGAACTCTCGAAAATGCTTTGTAAGCAAACGGGTTTTTATTGGTGTGTCTGCAATTGGATTGCAATAATTGCATAAGACCGATACATTTTGAAGGACATTTTAGAGGCATTTAAATTTTGCCGGGAAAATATGAATCATGTTTTCAATTTTAAGTATCGAAAATGCATTCAATTTAACGTGAACTGGCCATGGCCAACGTTTCAAGAAAAATTGTTCATGAATTCCGACAAAGGAAAGTACTAGTACCTACGCCTCCTCTTCAACCAGGAGTTGGAGAAACAAATGTTGACACCATTAACAAAAAAAAAAATTGATTTGCGTTTTCCTTGACGGTAAATCGAGATCCGGGTCCACAAAGCGAAGTCAAGGCAATATCTGAATTCCCTTTTCTACCCTCTTTTGAAACTTACTAACTTAGTCAACGTCGACAACTATATTTTTACTCACACAAACCTATGAAATAAGAACATCATCATTAAAAAAAAATTTAAATTAAATAAACAAGCTTCCATCACAAAAACAAGTTGATAAAACTTCTTTGGCAGTGGTGACAGCGCGGAGCGACAGAACTGCTGTCGTACTTCAAAAGCAAATCAAAATTTATGCAAATTAACGGAATTTCCCTCCCCCCTCCTCAACTTCAAATGTCCTTGACAAGAAAAGAAAAATAAATAAAATAACTTCCCTTTAGACTCGTCGTATGCCTAACAATCTCCCAGCGTTCACCATCACCGCATCAACCTCTTCAACGATGCGGTGGTATATACAAACCCCGCAGTTAAATCGAATCAAAATCACTGCACTCAGTCAAAAGGACCAAAAACCATGACGACAACGACAACTACGACCAAGTTCTGATTATGATTGCGGTCATGAACTTGGCAAAATCATTGATTTCGACAGAGCCTAGGCTCTACTCACGAGTACGTGTTGAAAATGTTAATGCTATCACTTCGTTTGATATCATGAGAGTTTGGAATCCTTTTCCCAGTGACGATGACGATGACGGAGTACACGAGTATACGGTCGGTGGATCGACATTTCTGACATAAAAGAACCCACAAAAGGGGAAATCTAACGAACCAACATTAATGATACACATATAGACTCTACTTTGCTTGTTGTTCGAATGATTGACATATGGAACTCAATTTGCAGTTAACTTTTAAACGCGTTTCGCATCCTTAAAGTTGCCTCCATTAGGTTGCCAGTTGGCACTATGAACTACATTTATATCCTCCAGACAAAGGAATTCTCAATCGTTGAGCTTAAATTCAAATCGTATTCGCACAAAAATATCTTATCCTTTTCTCTTTGGTCGGGAACAGGACGACGACGACGACGACGACGTCAAGCACATGAAATTTATGCGAACTTTTAATGTCGCAATTACGACCAAGAACGCCAAACGCCCAAAGACGACCACCATAGTTTCCCTAATCTCTATTCCTCTAAGACCAATCCAGGTGTGTGGAAAATGATTATGGCCGACACGAAGGACAATTCCGGAACCTTTCTTTTTGTCGGTAAAATTATTCTGTTCTGTGTTATGCGAAATTCAAGGATGTCTTTGCCTTTTGGCAAAAACCAAATGCAGTTCCGCTTCCAGCGACACCTGGCTCACACAAAGTCATTGTGTCATTCTAAGCTCTCTGAGTGAAAATTCAGGTATTCTCAAAGTCTTAGTTTGCACAAAAATGGCTTTTTGGGAGCATGGAATTGCTATTAAATTGAATTATCGCCGCTTACAAGTAGTGTTCATTGCGCGTTTTATTTTCGTTCCTTTGAAATTACGAGTCCTAGCTCCTAGGTAATATGGAAGCGAAATAGCAATAACGAACGACGAGACCTGCATAACTTCTGGTTCTTCTTCTTTTTCTGATTCTTGCTGCAAATTTTCACCGATATGGACAGGACATGGTGTGCTCTCTTTTGGAAGGCGAAAAGACATTACCATTCAACAGGAACAGAAAATGGAAATCAAATGGTTATTTTTATGCGTTCAATGGACAGACAGAAACTATTATTATGGCAGAGAATGGCAGCAGGGAACAAAGATTAAATTTAAATTTCAAGTTATGCATTTTTTACAATTGTCTGTTATTTAGTTACTTTCTTCTTCTTTTAGAAAGTATATAATAATATATAAAAATAAATGAATAATATTTAAAATTAATAGAGTACCGGATCTTGCTTACACTGCTTACAGAGCAATTTTTTCGTAACAGAAGGTCGTAGAATTTTCCCGACACTTCATACAAACTACGCATACATCAAGATTGATATCATCGAAACAAATATTTTACCAAAGCACTTAGATACAAACTTTTCACACTTGAGAAGCATATCTCCATTCCAGGAGGCCTGAGTAGGTCAAAAATATGGACAGCATAGAACATCCACACACGTGTACGTCAATCGCCCTCTACAGGAATATCTGATCTTCACTTGTGCTTTTTAGCAACCAAGGACTGTGATAGAGAATAGAGGACTCAAGACGCTTCCTTGGAGTACACCTAATGTGATTTTATAAGACATCCATTTACTGTTAATTCATATAATTCTCATTTAAATGTTCAATATTCTAAATTAACACTTCATGTTTAATCACTTTAAAATAATTTATGTTTGTAATCATATATTTCATTGATTTAAAATTATTTCAAAAAATCATATAAAAGGCAGAGCTTGATTCAAAGCAAATCACTCTTGTTTGATATTTCGTTGAGCAAAGGTTGCCTAGCGCTAACGTTCTCAAAAAAGTATCACACCAGGGGGAGGGGGCTTTGATTGTAAGCCAACCTTGAATCGTTTAATTATTTTTTATTATTTACGACGTTTTCTTCAAAGCGCCTAGATCATTTTATGAAAAATAGTTCAACGCAGTTTATGGTTGCCAACTCACTTCATTTAACGTAATTTAAATTACTCAATTATTTTATTAATAAAATTGTTTGTATATATATTTGAAAATACAACAAAACGTCTTTTCATTCATCTTTGTTGGTGATTCAATTTTCTTTTGTTTAATACCTTTGTTCGTTTATCTGTTCAACGTTTACTGCGGTCTTCGGACAGTATAAACGCCTCAGAATAAATAAACAAAGCGGCGATTTCTAGATTTGTGGCAGATAATTTGAGAACTGATACTACACAATAGTGTGTAGTCACACCCACAAACATCAAGGACGAAAATCTGGTCCTACAATGTTGAATTCTTCGGTTACTTCAGGTACCGGAACATTATATGTGTTTAAGTTTCAAGAACTCGTTGATACCTCACAAGCTTGTAAAACTGTTACGTCGGATATTTTCGTTAAGTAAGGTGAAGCTTTTTTAAAGTATAGTTTAGGAAATCGTTCACTTAAAAGTCCATCACAATACTATCGCCACATGTGAAAAATCTCGTCGTCTTTCACAAGAAGTTGATTGCCTTTGGACAACAAATCTCTTGTCAATTTCATTTTGGCAGCTGTAAAAAAGACGGAAGTAACACACATTTCTTCAACGGAAGTTCATATTTTGCTAACTTTTTTCGTGCACACTTTTATACGGTGTCAACTTGAGTGAAAACAGAAAATCAGAAATTAAACACCGGAAATCAAAAACCGGAAACGGAAATTGGAAACCACAAATAGGAAATCCGAAGGCGGGAACAGGAAAACGGAAACTATGTATTAATTCGAAAGACATACAAAACCACAATAAAATACAGGAATTAGAAATTAAAGGCAGAAATTTCAAGTGGTTTTAAAGAAATAACCAAACAAAAATAATAAAGGATTTAAGCAAAATTCTGTTTTTTTTTTTAAACTCAACATGATGCTTAGCTTTCAAACTTCAAGAAAACCTTAAAACAATTGAAATAAAATCCTCACATTTTCTAAAGAGAGATTAAGGAGCTGTCTTTGATTGCATTATTTTTTCAATTTCTTAACTGTCTCACCATTATTTTCCTTTTTAATGTAATGTTTTGTTTTCTAATATTTTAAAAGCTTTTTCTAGAGTCAATTTGGTAAAAACAACTTCAATATTTATTTATTTATTTTCGTTTTCGATAAAACGCATAACTTTCAGAAATTTGTTGTTTGACCAACGCATAAGCATCCTGATTTATGTCCCGAAACGATTAAAAATATTTCAAACCAATACTCAAACCAAATTTGCAAATTCAATTTGCCAAAATTCAATTTAGAGCTCAATAAAAAAAAAGAAACTTCAATCTTTTCACAAATGTCAAAAATATTCCATTTGACATATGCATTCAAATTGAAAAAGTCTCTATAAAATTTAGTAGCCTTTGTTGCCACTAAGCCTTCCTGAGGTGTACAACTGCAATGGGAATTAAACACAGGAGTGGGAATTAAGGTTTTATGAGCGAACTTTAGTGCAATAACTAATGCCACATCCGTTTGGACATTAGGGCTCTCGTATATTCCAGCACAACACATAAATCAAAAACACAAAACGTCAAGTTCTCAATATTCAATTCAGTTGAACAATTCTGTGGTCATCGAACTCTCACATATTTCACATTTTCTATTTCCGGTAAAATTTCTATCTAAATTTTTGGATTTATTATTGAGGCTTCCATCATAAGTGGGTTTGGCGTTAGATATTGTGCGCGAAAACACATAAATACAACATCTAAGCCATCAATGACTAAATGACCCAAAACAGCGCTGCGGGTGGACATAAACTTGACCAGGGGTTAGTTTGGTATTCAAAAAAAAAAAAAAACACACCAACAAGGAAAATAATAAATCGATGGTTATTGATAAAATGTCAAATGAAGGTCCGGGAAATCACTAGGAACACAAAAAGTATCCGTGGAAATCGAGGTGGGTGAGAGAGGAAATTTCGCATGCAAATAGTCTGATGGCCTATAATTGGGAAATCAAAATGTCAGTGGCAGGTACAGTGTGTCTTGAAAATCGGTTTCTTGTTTCAGATTTTCGGTATTTAATTCACCAGCGTTCCGTTTTCTAAGTTTCCATTGTTAGAAACATGTTACTTCCGTCCGAAGAAATCAGAGCAAGTCGCTTAGTTGCTAAAGAGTTCCATTCTAAAAAAATAAAAAATCCTTCCTTGTCAAGCACACTATTTCATCTTGTCAAATAATATCTACAATTGAATAATTTTGGCATATGAACTCAAAAACATTCATTTGGGATTTCCTGTTTTCATTGTAGAATGTTGACAGTCGTCCTTATTTTCGATTTAGAAATAACAACAAAACTGAATCTGCAATCATTATAAGCCCATTGATGCGTTTGGTTAAAAACTGAATCTCTTCCCCACAGGGACTCCTCGTCCACTGTCATGACTTCATTCATTGTCTCCTTGTCTAAAAAATCTCTGCAACATTGCCCATGCATTTTCCACTCGACTAAATGTAAATTACATTCAACAACCAACATCGAATTCAACCCAAAAGGTCTAGCAGTTATGGGCAATTTGCCTGTCAGTGATTTTGCAGTGACTGTTAAAGTACTTCACCTCAATGGCCAGATCTTCAAATGATGATCAATAAACTGTTTGAGTATTGCAATCTATGGGACTTGGAAGTTAATGTCGCAAAATCGAAAGTGATGATATTTCAAAACGGAGCTGGCAGATTGGCAAGAGGTGAAAAATGGAAATTTGGAGAACAAACACTGGAGGTTGTTAAAAAGTATTCTTATCTTGGCATGGATTTGACATTTAATTTAAAAATGGAAAAACACCTTAAAACTAAACTAGAAAAAGCTAAGATAGCAATCTGCTCGAATTGGAAAAGGATCTTTTGCAACAAACTGATAACTTTTAGCTCAAAGTATAAAGTCTTTAATGCAACGGCACAGGCCATTCTCTTTTATGGAGCGCAGGTGTGGGGTGTACAGAAATTCGAAATTGTTGAATATCTACTACGTTTCTTTCTAAGAAAAGTTTTTTTCTTACCAATTAATACACCAAAGTATATGTATAATCTAGAATCTGGTCTGCCAACAATGTTCATCTCAACTCTAAAATTGAATGCTGACTATCTATTAAGGGTGGCAAAAATGAGTAATTCCAGGCTGCCTAATCTGATAATGCGCCAGGCAATACAAAATAAAACTCTCTTTATCAAGGAATGGACAAAGATAGCGGCTGATTGTGGTGTTACGATGAACTGGGAAGTGAGCAACATAGCTAACTGGAAAAAGGATTTATACGAAGTCATCATGCTCACTGGCGAAAATGAAAGATATGCCTTTATTGAAAAAGCTCGTGCGTCGACAGAAAGAGTGTATTACTCAAAGGCTAACCTTAATCTAAATGAGCTCAACTATTTCAACAGTCGTTATTCCTGCTATGTCATTGGGACGATTTTCAAAATCAGAGGGGAGCTCATCAAGCTGAACGCCATGCCGCATCGAAACGAGGGTCCAGGTCTTTGCAACTTGTGTAACCTACAAGCACGGGAAGATGTGTATCACTTCATCGGAATCTGTCCAATTCTAAAGGAAATAAGGCGAGTCTACTTCGGAAAAAATGTTTTAGAGGAGGAAGAGGTGCATGATTTTCTGAATGGTGGTGATTGGAAGCTACTTTTTGATTATTATACTGACGCCAGCACATACAGATCCAAAGTAATTAATGAAGCCTTTTAAAATATATAAGAAAGAATCAATTTGAAATCAATCATACCTTTACAAATCTCAAGATGCGTATTAAGTATCTCTCAATTTTGTTTTAACTAAACTAAAAGTCCTATTAACTATTTAAAAAAAAAATAAATAAATAAAAAATACTGTAAAAGATTCAAGCAATTTTGCCACTCGGGCAGACGACAGATATGTCATGCCCTTAAATATTCAAGATTTTCTCAATGACTTTATGTACTAATTATTATATTGAATAAAGATCTATCTATCTATCTATCTAAAATGGCCAGAGACCGAACAGACGACCGACGAGGACGGTAATGTTTTGGTGACACTCTTCATTACATTTTCAATGGTCTTATTAGATGTCACACACACACCTTCATGTAAAGGAACTCCGACCCGGTCAAGATGTTTCAGGTTAAGGAGAATGACATCGCAATAAAGTCTCTGAGGGATATATACGGAGGAACACAGTCACCGAACAGAACCAACTGTCAGGACGAAAATCAGCTTACAGAAATTATACCCTTAAAATGCGTTTGCGATGCGATATTGAATCAATAATAATAATTATAAGCTTGGCCAAGAGCGATTAGCATAATATAGCAAACGGATTTGTGGATGCGGAAAGGATAACAAGATAAATGTTATTTGGTTAATGGATGGCGATGTTGAGATGCGCAATTACAGTGTGGACATAATTATCAAGTGTGTTTACGTTGAACGCAAATACACACAACCATCAGTCGTCGTCGTCGTTGTCCGGTCGCCGATAGATTCAACCGAGTCCAGTCGAATCTGTGGGTTACAGTTTCAGTGTCCAGAAACATGTTTGAATGTCAGATAGGAAGTTCAGGATCTTGTTCAATAAAATATGACATTGGTCTATGGTAATCAGTATTGATTAATGTGGGACCAAGGATATGAATGGCTTCATTAATTCACACAGAAGATAACATGATTCAATAAACTCGAGGAATATAATGTCAAAGCTAATGTTTCATTGCGGATCTAAATTGATTTGAGTTATTTGTGTGTGGCATATGGCTCCATGTTAAATGTATGAGAACAATTCACTTGAAGTTTGAGAATTTCATCTTAGTTAGCTTTATTCTTACCTGCACGGTGGGTGCAATACTAAGTTTGTGTATAGTTTTAGAGTTAAACTTCTGTAAGAGCGATGTTATGTCAGAAATCGGAGATTTGAAATTGTTTGGCTTAAAGAAAAGAAATTATCTTTAAAGGGATGTTCACGATAATAAAATTCAAATGCACTTTCGACCCAAAGCTGCCCATAAAACAATAATCGCTTTTTTGGAAAGCACTCTCGTTTCAACAATATTTTTGTTTCTTAAAACATATTTTTCTCTGATTTTTGCTTCCAGTAAAACTCCTTCCTTTGCGCTCCCATGAACTGGTTTACGAGTGCCATTTATTCGGAACGAAATATTACCTCTGAAAAAAGAATTATTATGATTGCCTGGTATTAAATTTTCTTCCTCCACCTCCTTGCTTCGTTTTTGTTTTTTCTCTTTTGCACTCTTTTAACACCTTTTGGCTCGCTATAAATTTATTTTGTTTGTTTGCATTGTACTTTGCAAAAGTTGCATTTTAAAATTTATTGTACAAATCTAGAACATCGCAGCCAACGCCACGAGGGGCAGAATGAAGGACTTTCGACTTCCAGGACACGACTGGAACTTTGAAACGTGCTTCGTTTAGTGGTGATCAATTCTTGTTCACAGATGTTGCTTTCACGTTAAACCATTTTCGTCCTTTGTTTTCGCCAAATCTCTGTGTACAGTTATTTTCATTTAGAATAAAAGTTAATGAATAACTTACCGCAAGGGACATGGAGTACAAGGAAAACTCTTCTAGCTGTCAGTATAAGTTCATGAAAACGGGCAAAGAGTTTTGGCAAAGTTTTTCAGCAGCTGTCCGTGACACATAACTTCATTGACCCTCACCACGAAAAAGTGTATATTCTCAATTCAGGACAAATGCAACGGAATTTTTGGTTTGGAAGGATGATTTTTCGGGTTTAAGTGGTCCGTAAATTTACGAATTTCATGCCATAGACTTGCGTTGATAATGTGGTTAATATTTTTGTCTCTTGAATTGAACAACAGCGGGTGCAGTCCCTGGAAGCAAGTTTTTCATTAAAAGCAGAATGTGTGTAGCTTTTGTGAATCCAGAGAAAAAGAAACTTTTTCGTTCACTATGGCGTATACGTATTGAAAAATGAATCTACTGCAAATCTGTGTTCGCACAATTAAACTGGGTCTTCGAGTTGGAATGGGCGTAGTATCAGCGTAAGCATTTTTCGAAAGAAGAGTTCAACAGATTAAAGGATAAGAAATAAGTTTTTTTTTTAATTTCATAAAAAATGTAAATAATATTACACGCCTTAATTTTCTATACAAAAACACGTGCAAAGATTAAATAATTTTTTCTTTCAAAAAATATACAAAATTCGTCTCGAAATTTGAACTCAAATTGCTAGAATTGCAGGAAGTAAATTCTTTCTAAACTGATGATTTTAAAAACCCAAGAAAAATGTCTCAGTATTAAATCACCTATAAACTGGTGTGTGTATACGATTTCCTATAACAGTCTCAATTTTATGGGAATTTTCAAAGGGGATATTTCGAATTTGGTTTGTGCAAATGATACAAGGGAAAATTTATAGCTATCATTGGTTTTCGACATTATGATTGAAATTGCTTCATTTAATTTGTTAAATAATTTTGTCAGAAACAACTGCATACATTTTCGAATAGCAAATAATTTTATCAGCAGTTATGAAAAAGAAGATGAACAACGGACGATATAGCAAACTGAAAAAAATTCTGGCATTTTGAAATGTTGCATTGGCTTTTTGGATAGTCAGACTTCCCCAATGATTAGGTACATGCCAGTCACTGAATTGACTGATGATATGCAGTTGTATAAAATTGAAATAAAAAATACTGGAGCTCGAGTGGAAACAACAATAATTTATTGAATTAGTGCGCCTTAAGTGTGAATCTTTTAAAAATTTAGGGTCTATCTAATATATTGTAATATTCGGCTTGGTCCGACAATTAAAACTTATTCACTTTTTAAATAAAACACAAATTCACTTTATTCAAATCACTCACAAACTTATTTATTCAACACTTTCAATTATAACTTTTCAAACACAGTGTACTTTACTTATCGCAGTTCACAATCAACTATTTCGCCTCGCCACCAAACGGCTATTTATATCAAAAATGATGGGTTCTAGAAACTACTATTGGTTCCTATTAGTTCTTGGGGAAGCTGAAAGTTCGAGAGAAAATACTGGGATTTTTGTAGGGGCTAACGTTCTTAATGCTAAACAAAAAGTTTCTCTTAATCTTAATTAATTATTGCCCCTCACGAGTGTTTACTACTACAATTAAACGATATTAAGTAAAGAGAGTATGTACATTAAATAAACAAGAGATACAGAGTAAGTAAAGAGAGTAATGAAAAGTGTGTACATTAAATATAGAAAGAGATACAGAGTAAGTAAAGAGAGTAAGAAAAGTGTGTACATTAAATATAGAAAGAGATACAGAGAGTAAGAGATAATAAAGTATACACATTAGTATTAGACATTACAATAGAAGGAGATACAGAGCGTATGAGATAAATAAAGTGTATACACATTACATTGCCCCCTCCTTAGGATTGATCGTCCCGAACAAATCCATCATCTTCATCACCACTGTAGCGATGTAGTCGGTCGCGATGTACGACTTTAAGTTTACCTCTGACTCCTTTTTGTATCCGGTACACGACGTCGTTGATTTTGCTAATCACTGTATATGGGCCTTCCCAGTCCCGTTGAAGTTTCGGTGACAACCCCTTTTGTCGATGGGGATTATAAAGCCACACTCGATCTCCTGCTTGGAACTCTGTTGTTGTCGCTCGTATATCGTAGCGTGTCTTCATTCGGTCACTGAACATCTTAATTTTTGACCTGGTATCGTCGTGGATCTGAAGGAGTCTTTCCCTGAGGTCATCCAAGTAAACATCCTCGGCTTGCGGTTCCGACGTGGGACATCCAAATTTGAGTTCGCTCGGCAGTCTGATGTTCCTTCCCATTAAAATCTCAGACGGTGTATGGCCAGTTGAGCTATGTCTTGCACTTCGATACGCCATCAAAAACAGTGGAATGTGTCGATCCCAATCTCGCTGGTTGTCGTCCACAACTTTGCAAAGATGTTCCTTAAGGGTTCGGTTGAACCGTTCGACCATGCCATCAGATTGTGGGTGGAGTGGTGTTGTTCTTGTCTTCTTAATGTGAAGAAGCCCACAAACTTCCTGGAATATGTTTGATTCAAAGTTCCTTCCCTGGTCGGAATGCAGTTCTAATGGAACACCGAATCTGCTCACCCAGTTGAACACAATTTGGTCTGCGACTGTTTTGGCTTCTTGATTCGGTATGGCGTATGCTTCAGGCCACTTGCTGAAGTAATCCATGACGACCAGAATATAACGATTTCCATTATTTGTTTCCGGAAATGGACCCGCCACGTCTATTGCAATCCTTTCAAAGGGTGATCCGACATTATACTGCTGCATTTGGCTGTGATTCTTTTTGTTCGGGCCTTTGGTGGCAGCACAGGTATCACATTTTCGGCACCACTTCTCGACATCTTCCCTTGCATGTAGCCAATAGAATCGTTGTCGAACCTTTTCTAGCGTCTTGTTTACTCCTAGATGGCCTCCCGAAACTCCATCATGCATCTCTCGCAGAACGTCCACAATCTTCGATCTCGGTAAGACTAGCTGCATTACATAGGACTTTCCATCTGCTGATTCCCATTTACGTCGAAGGACACCCTCTTGGACATGCAATGAGTCCCACTGTGCCCAATAGGCCTTTAGAGCCGGACTTCTGTCGGAGATATCGGCCCATTCTGGTTTTTCCTGGTGTTCCTTGCATGCGAGGATGGGTTCAATATCTGGGTCCTCTTGTTGAGCCTTCCTCAACTCGTCGTTGCTCCAGCCATAAATGGGATCGGTTCTGGTTCGTTGAACAGTAACCACTTCTTTTTCTTCTTGGCGTCTGCAATGCTTACAGTCTTGCTTACATGGTCTCCGAGACAGTGCATCAGCATTTGAGTGAAGCTTCCCCTTCCGATGTTGAATTTCATAATCGTACGTCTGCAGCCTCTCAATCCATCTCGCCACTTGACCCTCTGGATTCTTGAAATTCAAAAGCCAGTTTAGTGCTCCATGGTCGGTTCGGAGAAGAAACTTCTGTCCATTGAGATACTTATGGAAGTGCTTTGTTGCCAAAATCAGTGCAAGAAGTTCTCTTCTGGTCACACAATAGTTTCTTTCCGACTTTGAGAGTACCTTGCTGTAATAGGCAACCACCTTTTCTTCGCCATCATGTACCTGTGACAATACAGCACCAATCCCGACATTGCTGGCATCAGCATCAATGATGAACGGTTTTCCTGGAGTCGGGTAGGTCAGCACTGGTGCATTACACAAGCGTTGCTTGAGCTCTTGAAAGCTGCGCTCGCACTCACCTGACCATTTAAACTGCTTTCCCTTTTCCGTTAGCTGATGTAGACTCTTGGCGATCTCAGCAAAATTCTTGACGAAGCGCCTATAGTAGGTGGCTAGACCCAGAAAGCTTCGGAGTTGATGTTTGTCCTGTGGTGTTGGCCAATTCTTCACGATGTCAACCTTATCAGGATCCGTCTTAACTCCTTGGGATGAGATGATATGTCCCAGGTATTTCACTTCGGTTTTGAAGAGTGAACACTTTTCTGGATTGAGCTTGAGGTGGGCTTCTCGAAGTCTTTGAAACACGGCTCTCAGATTTGTACAATGTTCGTCAAATGTTTTCCCGTATACGATGACGTCATCCAAATAGACCAGGCAAGATTTCCAAGTGAGTCCTTGCAGGACGCATTCCATAAGGCGCTCAAAAGTCGCTGGAGCATTGCACAGTCCAAAAGGCATCACTTTGAACTGCCACAATCCGTTTCCTGTCGAGAAAGCTGTCTTCTCTTTGTCTTCAGGATGGATTTCTACTTGCCAGTATCCACTTTTCAGGTCCAAAGTTGAGAACCATTGTGCTCCTTCCATTGCGTCCAGAGTATCGCTGATCCTAGGCAGAGGGTAGCTATCTTTCTTGGTCACATCGTTCAACCTTCGATAGTCCACGCAAAAGCGGGTTGATCCGTCTTTCTTCTTTACCAGGACCACTGGAGACGCCCAAGGGCTTTTTGAGTTTTCGATAAGACCCTCTTCTTTCATGGTGGTTATCAGTTCTTCAACCTCACCTTGTTTGGCTAGTGGAAGGCGTCTTGCAGGTTGACGAATCGGCTTTGCATCCCCGGTGTTGATTCGATGTTGAACCAGTTGTGTTCTGCCATATTTCCCTTGCGATGACGAAAAGATGTCTGCAAATTCTTCGAGGAGACCTTCTGCAGTTCTTCGTTGTTGGTGGCCAAGATTAGAGGACTTGAGAATGTTCGTCTTTATGGAGTTCAGCTCTTTGGACTTCAATGTTTGCCTTGGGTCTTCTTCGCTGATCCTTGTTATCGCTGATACAGATTCGCATTGTCCGACAATCTCACCTTTTCTAAGCTTAACTTCGTACGGCTTGATGTTGAGTATTCGTACGGGAACCATGTTCTTTACAGGTCTAACAAGAGTCTTCCCAATGGTGACGTTTTGGGAGGACTTTACAGATGCTGGTTCGACCATGAGGTATCGATGGCTGCCAGGCTTACCTTTCAATTTCGTCCACACGAATACTTCTGAAGAAGCAGGCAAAGTCAGATCTTCTTTGATGACGGTTTTCACAGATAACGAGGTCTCATACGAGTGGATCCCATAGATCATCGGAATCTCGATGTTTCGATATTTCAGGACTTGGTTCCCGATGTCCAATATCACTCCGTGATCTTTCATGAAATCGACGCCGACAATGCACTCGTCGCATATATCTGCTACCAGGAACAGGTGAGAGAATTCCAGCTCTGCCATCCGGATCTTAAGACGTACCTCACCATAAACTTTTGCGGCTTCTCCAGTTGCAGTCCTTAGACGATAGCTGTTGGTGTTGTGGAGCCATGTCTTCTTAACGAGGTCCTGCCGTACAATGGACGCCGTGGCACCGGTGTCGATTGTAGCCACACATTTGTTGCCGTTTATACTTGCTTCCACGGTCAGGCTCTTGTTGTCACGTTTCGTTTGAGAAACCTGGATGTCGTTTCTGGGGCCATCGATACCAGAAACCAGCTTCTGCCCCTCGAAGTTGGTTCTTATTCGTTTCCCGGGTGGGAAACAGCTTCGGAAGCAACGTTGTTGGAGTTACTTTGACTTGTTGAGTAAGTTCTGTTTTCACAGTGTTGGCATGAGGTTCGTCTTCGCGGTAATCTGCACTGTCGTTGAAGATGCCCAGTCTTGTTGCAGTTCCAGCATCGTGCTGGTCCGTCTCGCTGACTCCTTTCCAGAGTAGCCTTCTGACAAGAGCATTCTTGGACTTCCAATTCTCTCACGCGATGCACGTTTTGGGATGCTTGTTCTGCGGCTTCCATTGTTAGAGCGAAAGCCAATGCTTCTGGTAGTGTTTGCTTTCCGGCAGTGCGAATAGCCCTTTGGAGATTTATATCGCCCACAGCTCTCACAAAGGCTTCAACAGCAAGTTGATTTATTATCTCGTTGCCAGCTGTTGGGTATGCCAGGTGGACTAATCGCTCGATATCTGCCTGAAGCTGCTGCAGAGTTTCACCTCTTTTCTGTGCCCTGTTGTTTAGTTGTACTCGGAAGACTTCTGTCATGTGGCTATCCCCAAACCGCTGTTCGATTGCGTTTACCAGAACTTTGAAGTCACCGTTCTTCTCTGCTGGGATGGTTTGTAGCAGTTCAGCAGCTGCTCCTCTCAAGGCAAGCGTAAGAGCAATGTATTTTTCGTCATCGTCCCAGCCGTTTGTTAACGCTGCTGCTTCAAACTGTTTCTTGTAGATTGACCACGGTATCTGACCATCAAAGCTTGGGGGATTCACTTCTCTCTTTCTTGAGCACTCACTAGAAGGTTCTCGAGCTTTCATCTTTCGCACTTTTTCTAGTTCGCTTGTAATGGTTTCGATCTGGTCGTCTATTTTCTTGAAACGTGCATTAGTCGTTGAATTTTGTTTTTCGACACGCTCATCGAGAGTATTGATTTTGTCTTCGAAGTCCGCAAACCTGCCTTCTAGCAGATTTTTCTGTTCATCAAACCGATCTCGAACGTCATCCCTTTGAGCTTGTAGTTGTTCCAGAACATCATTCTTTTGAGTTTCTAGTTGCTTGAGGACATTTCCTTCCAGTTGTTTGAGGACATTCTCTTGCTCGGTCTTCTGCTCGTTTCTTTGAGTTTCTAGTTGCTCCAGAACATTCTTGTTTTGAGTTTCTTGCTTCTTTTGATTCTCTTCAAATTTGGCTAGAAGAAGTGTCATCATGGTAGATAAGTCGGCAGTTGCATTTACCTCTTCCGATTTTGCTTCCACTTCGAAAGCAAACGCATCTGGGTCTTCATTTTGTTCTTCCAGATATTCCTGTAGCCGTTTTACGAGTTCGATTTTATATCCTGCCGCACTTAAGCCACGTTTGCTTAATTCGGCCTTTAGCTCAGCGACAGTTAAGTCTTTCAAAACTTTACTTATCATTTTTTTTAACTTCACTATTTCACACAAAATAGTTTAATCACTGTTCACTGTTTTATTCTCAATAAGTTTTAATCCCTTATTCTGACACCAATGTAATATTCGGCTTGGTCCGACAATTAAAACTTATTCACTTTTTAAATAAAACACAAATTCACTTTATTCAAATCACTCACAAACTTATTTATTCAACACTTTCAATTATAACTTTTCAAACACAGTGTACTTTACTTATCGCAGTTCACAATCAACTATTTCGCCTCGCCACCAAACGGCTATTTATATCAAAAATGATGGGTTCTAGAAACTACTATTGGTTCCTATTAGTTCTTGGGGAAGCTGCAAGTTCGAGAGAAAATACTGGGATTTTTGTAGGGGCTAACGTTCTTAATGCTAAACAAAAAGTTTCTCTTAATCTTAATTAATTATTGCCCCTCACGAGTGTTTACTACTACAATTAAACGATATTAAGTAAAGAGAGTATGTACATTAAATAAACAAGAGATACAGAGTAAGTAAAGAGAGTAATGAAAAGTGTGTACATTAAATATAGAAAGAGATACAGAGTAAGTAAAGAGAGTAAGAAAAGTGTGTACATTAAATATAGAAAGAGATACAGAGAGTAAGAGATAATAAAGTATACACATTAGTATTAGACATTACAATAGAAGGAGATACAGAGCGTATGAGATAAATAAAGTGTATACACATTACAATATATATAAAATTCTCGTGTCACGGGGTGCGTAATTGAACTCCTCCGAAACGGCTCGACCGATTTTCGTGAATCTTTGAGAGGATATCGGCTAGGGTGGAGAATCGGACAATATCTATTTTTCAACATCCTAGATGTTAAGGGTGGTCCACCCTTAATTTTTTTTTTTGAAATTTTTTTTTGTTTTTATTTTTTTATGATACATCATCTACACTAATATATAAAGCTGAAGAGTTTGTTCGTTTGAACGCGGTAATCTCAGGAACTACTGGTTCGAACGGTATAATTCTTTTTGTGTTGGATGATGCCTTAATCGACCTAGACATTAGGCTACTTAACATTAAGCTGTGACCAATAGCAGCGAAGAATCTGTTTAAAATGGGGAAAAAACGGCAAAAAATATACATTTTTCTGCGTTTTAACGCACTTATCTCAGGAAGTACTGGTTCGAATGGTATAATTCTTTTTGTGTTGGATGGTCCATTAATTGAGGAAGACTAAAGGCTATTTAACATTAAGCTGTGACCAATAGCAGCGAAGAATCTGTGGAAAATATGGAAAAAACGGCAAAAAACATAAATTTTTCTGCGTTTTAACGCGCTTATCTCAAGAACTGCTTTATGAAATTGAACAATTTTTTAAATGTTGAATGGTCCATTTATCAAGGAAGGCTTGAAGCTATATAAAAATTTAGCTGCGACCAATAGGAGCGAAGAATTTGTGTAAAATGTGGAAAAAACGGCAAACAATACAATTTAATACAATATAAAGCTGAAGAGTTTGTTCGTTTGAACGCGGTAATCTCAGGAACTACTATTTCGAATTGTAAAATTCTTTTTGTGTTGGATAGTCCATTAATCGATGAAGGCTTTAAAATTAAATAAATAAATAGAGTGGCGCGACAGCTCTTGAAGAGCCAACGCCTAAGTGGCTTACTCTAATCAACAATTCTCTGAGTGCGTGTGAAGAATTGAGGGGACCTACACTTTAACGCCGATTCCGAACGGCAAAGTTGAGAAGCATTTTTTCATTACAGATTGATACTCTTGGAAGATTTGTCAGGTCTTCGCAAGAGGCAGTACCCGTGAAAGATGAAATAAAAACTTGGCCTGAGTAGGACTCGAACCAACGACGTTCTGCTTAGCAGCCAACGCACTTACCAACTAAGCTACGGGCAACTGCTTTAGGCTTTATTCTACTTAAAATTAAGCTGCGACCAATAGCAGCGAAGAATCTGTGGAAATGTGAGAACTGAGATTTTTTTCTGAGATCTCTGAGATGAAATTATTTTGGATTCGATTTCTCACTCAGCTATTTGACGTGGCTGACATATGTGCAGCAACAATTAGTAAGGTAACCATTAAATCTCAATGATAACTGAGAATTATGTTCCACCAAGGCACCAAATGATTTTGCCTCAGTCAAGGTGACATTGAGATCTCAGTGAGATGTTGTTAGGTGGAACTGGCCTAATAACTGCTCAAATTAGAATTTTGAGAGTTCAATTGATTTGTGAATGTGATTGATTGCACTATTTGTGCAGATTTTTGTGTTTAAACCATATCATTTTATGTACTTCTTAACTAAAAAATATGCTCAGTTTAAAGAAAAAAAAATTTACTTAACGAAAAAAACGATGCAGAAGTAAGAGAGATATTAGAATTAGGGAGAGTTCACCCAAGGGAATGCTTTAAGTATGAACAACTGAAGGGAATCATAAAAAATGCTCAAATTTTTCAAGTTCGAGAGAATTACGACCTAGGGAGAGTTGACTGCAATGCAATTTTACAATAACTTCCGAACAAAATTCCCACGCGCGCATGATGCACAAGTCGAGATGATACTCTGGCCGGTGGACGAGGGAGAGGCGGACGAAGTCGCGGGCAACTGCTAGTACTAAAATACATACAAAACTTTAATTTTTTTTTTGGCAAGATTTTTATTTTTATTTTGTCAAGACTTAGAAGTGGGGTAGTCGGTAGCGGGTAGTGTGTAGCAATTACTGGTGTAGCGGGCACGCTGCCCGGGTATCGGGTAACGGGAAGTGGGGTAACGGGTTACAGGGTAGCTGTAATAGCGTGTAGAGGGTAGTGGGGTAGCAGGTGGTAGGTAGCGATTACCGGTTAAGCGGGTAGCGTGTGTAAGTATTGGGTAGCGGGGTAGCGGGTAGTGGGGTAGTAAGTACCAGGGTAACTGGGTATAACGGGGTAGCGGGTGGACGGTAGTGGAGAAGCGGGGAGAGGGTAGCGGGTGGTATGGTAGCGGGCTACAAAAGTTTAGGTCTTTTTTGTATCGATTAAGGCAGTACGAAGTCTGTCAGGTCAGCTAGTGGTAAATAAGTTCGATGAAATTGTGTGCAAATTCTGCTATTTTCTTGTGACCAAGGAATGGCCCCGAATCTGCATTCAACCCGGGTTGTATGCCTACCACTCACATTCGGTAAACAATGTTATAGAATGTACAGAAAGTATGAAAGTAAATTAAAGGCAGCTGAGAACTTCGTCTGAGAGCGGGAGTAACAAAGCTTGATCAAATCGCAAGAACAAAAATTCGAAGTTAAGCTTAGTTGGTATTGTCATAAATTATTCTAAGAAGAGGCCCTCAGAATCTTGTCAAAGGGCAATATCATACTCGTACAAATTTGCAAACTTCCAATACTATACCGCAAACTACGAAAAAGGAAGAACATATTGCTTCATTTAATGATTGAATGAAAAATTGAAAAATTGAAATTGAATTTAGAAACTCAAAATTAAAATTTTTTGGGATTTAATGCAATTTTACGCTTTTCGATCGGCAAGGATTTCAATGGAACAGTGTCTCAACTTACAAGGATCGCACATGAAAATTTATTTCAAAAAAGGTTGACTGTGTTGACTGGCACTTTACTCCTTATTCAAAAACCGTTGCGTTGGACATGCACTTGATTAACTATTAAGACATTAGTACCTATAGTATAGTATAGAGTATAAATATATTGGAGTAATCATCACACCAAATCTCACCATGAACAACCATTTCAGATACAAACTAGCCGAAGCTAAAAGAGCTGTGTCTTCAGGACGATGCCTTAACAATAAATTTATTGAGCATAGCGCAAAAATCCAGCTCTTTCGTGCAACTGCATCCACAATATTGCTGTATGCAGCCCAGGTTTGGGGCTATCGCAGATTTGAATAGGTATAGAAAAGTTCTTGAGATACTTTTTGAAACGAATTAATTATCCGCTTGCCTTCGAATACACCAACGTACATGCTGCACCTAGAAACCAAGGTTTCACCTCTGTGTTTGGACACCCTCAAGCTGCACTTTAATTATATTTTAAGAGTATTAGAAATGGGAGATGAGAGGTTACCCAAAATAGTGTTAAAAAACATTCTAGCCAAAAAAAGAAACTTTGTCATAAGCTGGGAAGACGTTGGAACCGATTTAGGTGAAAGTTTAACAATCACAAGTAACCCAAGCCTGGAGGAGTTAAAAACTGTTTTTAACCACTTCGCCAACGATAAATTTAGAACGGATGCGCAATCTTCACAGTATAGCACCATCTACAGTCATCTCAATTATGACCTCAATGAAAATACTTACACTGAGAAAAATACCAAACAGATTCATATTCAAATCAAACTCAAACACCTATGATTTGGCATGGATTCGTTTTGAGTTTAATTTGAATATGATATCTATTAAGTTTTAGTTGATTTCAATTGAACTTAAATCAGTTTATGTTAACTTCATTTTCTATTTAAGATAAACATTTATATATTTATTTTAATTTACTTCATTCAAAGTTGATTTAAATTGAATTGTATTTATTTTTTGCTCAGTATTTCCATGTTTAAATCAAAGACGTTTCGGTTTGTGCCAAGCAATCTCATGGTCAGGTTTATTAACCACAAATCTAATTTGTTCAACCATTTATTAGTTTGATTTTATTTAACTGTTCGGTTTACATAACTTAAAAACCTTTTTAAGTTGTTACATATATAAAAAAAAACTGTCCGTCACATCCGCGATGGTGAATCTTCATTTGTGCTTCTTTGAAAATGTTGCTAAGCCAGTTGTTGGTGTGACCACGCTGCTTACTAGTTTGGCACCAAAGTAATCGGAGCGATCTAAAAAAAATAAAAAAGGACTAGTTTGGAATGCACATTTTATATTTTATTATACTTACATACATCTGTACTCCGACCAAAATTTTGTTTTGAGTCCTGTCACTGACCTTTGAACTATTATCATCGATGTTGAACTATAACAAAATTACGTTTTCTATTGCATGATAAATATGACAATGTAAAAAATCAGTAAACTTAAAGGTTACCTTTTTTGAAAATTTGGAATGAAGTCCTTTATATCCTCCGGGGTTAAGTCTAAGTCTGTCTCGTGTAATCTCATTTTCTAAAATACATTACACATGACTTGAAAAATTCAAAAACAAAATCAAGTTGTCTAAAAAATACTTACAATAAAAACGGAGACCAAAACGAAACAATTCCATTGTTTTTTATTTGTTAAAATCACACACGATCCGATAAAATTTTTCATTCAATTTTACAATTCGCACAGAAAACAACTTGTCAAGATGAGAACAACAAAACCATATCGACGACGACTACGCCAGTAATTTACAGTTATTTGGTTGTATTTTACTTCGTTTGGGTTCATTTTAAATTGTTTTGAGTTTGAATCAAACATACCTCATTTATTTAATTTTTTTTGTATACAAAATCTGAAGTTGTTCGGGATCGTTTCAAATCGATGTAAGTTTGAGTTTAATATGGTCTGTTTGGTTTTATTGTTTTACAGATATTTCAAACGCCTTCTTACTTGAAACAAACTCATTTATTGTAATTTCATGTTCAAAAAGTAAGCAAACATGAATCCTTTTGATTCAAATAGGCTATATTCAAACAAAATTGTTTTTCTTGTATTTTAATAGATAAGAGGTTGGATTAAACCGAGTTCTATTTGCCATTATTAAATAGTTTTCAAACATGTTTCTATTTGAAAAACTCATAGTACAGTTTTCTCAGTGTACTTCCGAAATCGTTATTCCCTTAAAATTATCCAGTCTAGTTTTAAAATAAGAGGGGAAATTTTCAACTTAAACTACATTCCACATCGAGAAGACTTGACAATTCTGTGTGACCTATGCAATCGCAAAGAAAGGGAGGATGTGTATCATTTCATAGGAAGTTGTCCAATTTTAAATGAATTTCGTGTAAGGTACCTACTTCGGTGTGAACTCGTTGGATATGAATGGAGTCTTGGCTATTCTAAATGGTAACCACAGAGGAGGTATACCTAGAGTCGCAACTCAAGGCATTTTACTCTCTTTCGACTAAAAAAATTAAATTTGATAAAATATACTACCCAATGCAAATGTATTGGTTTTTCAATGCATTTCAAATGGGAGGCCAAACCAATACATTTGTGCAATGGGTAGTATATTTTTCTCTTATCCCAAAATTTTTTGGACAGTGAATTTCTAAAAAAGAGAACGAGTTTCGACTCTAGGTAAATAGGTTCTCTATGATGGTAACATTAGCTTTGAACTTCTGTACAAATTAACAACTACTGAACTTAGTTACAGATAGCATATTATTGTATTATTGGAGGAGACTTTTAAGCTATCCTGCTTTTCTATAGTACTAATAGTAATAATGAACCAGATTGACGATAGACGGCTGTATGCCAAACCATATTAAACTTAGTTAAATATAAAATGTTCTGTTAATCTTATCTAACAATTTGTTGTTAAAGTTCTATAAACTAACTATCGTGACAAAACCATAATTTCTGTAATGATTTTGAAGGATTTAAATAATAATTTAAAGCGTCTAAAATCAAAACTACAAAGCATAATAATTAATTTTCTAGTATTAGTTTTCTAATCAATATCCTGTTAGAATAATAATTAATCTATTACACAAACCAAATCAAAAATATCCCATTTTTGATTTCCCAATAACATAACAATTTCATGGCAAAACTTTAGAAAAACACCTTTTTTATAGAAATACATATCTCTTCCTTACGCAATCTATTGTCGTCTTCTGTCAACGTTCTTGATTGAGTCTTAGTGGTTATTCTACCCATAAATTGAGGCTTTTCTGTCAAACAAACTGTTTAGGAATTGATAACACTTTTTAAAGCTTTATCCTTTATGAAAGCAAAAAAAAAATTTTATTTTCATTTGACAGAGTGCAATAAAAATTAATTAAATATTTTAATACTGTGCTTAAGTATATTGTTTAAAAAATGATTAAGTCTTTTTTTGCATTATGTGTAGAGATCACAAAGGTTAATAAATTAATTAATTTCAAATACGTTCTCGAATTTTAATTCTCCTCTTCGGCTTCTTAGTCGTGATCCTGGTCGGAGGTAAAAATCCTTGCAAAAATTGAATTGTGTTTTTTATTGTATCCGAACTAACATTTCCGATATAGTTTTTATCGAAGAACACAATGGGAGCGGGCTGGATGTGTTCAATATTCCGTTGAGCACATGAACAAGGCGTTGTTGGAGGATCAGTTGGAAATGTCTCCACTTCGGTGTTAATCGGTTCGGGTGGTTCTGTCATTGGTGCTGGCGTTTCATGAACCACTAGAAAAAATACACAAATATCGACGTTTTGTATTTATATTTTAAAGAATATTTTCAAGAAACCTGGAATAATATTATGAGGCCGAAAACATTCCTTAATCTGAATCCATTTTTCACAATAGCTTCTGATGAAACTGTCACTCTGGGGAAAAATCGACCGTCCCACTTGATCCACCTGCACTTGCATAAAATGAGGAAAAAATGGCCACTTGCCCTTAGCAGCAAAGAAACAAATGATGTCTAAAAGACCGAAATAAACAATTTTCTCGGAAGATTAACAGATCACAAAAATCTCACATGGAACGTTGAAAAGATGGAAAAAGCTTCGTCGTTCTCGAAGATTTGACATTGCAATTTCGTCATCCTTCATATCAAATAAAACTTCATCTGTTGAATTAATTGAATCAAAAAATCCATTTGAAAGTAAAATAGCGACCGCAAAATGGAAAACCGAATTTCTATGGAAAATCATTGTTCGAATGCCGGCCGGTTGAGTGCGAACTGAATGTGTCAACTTGAAGGACTAATTGAACGGTCAGGATTATTTGCAGGTACAAGTTACAGGAACACTTTATATCGATTTAATAATTCATTGCATGTCTGGTGACACTGTGGCGGGTGGGGTATTGTTGGCAGAAAGTTGTTAAACCATTTTCTGTAAGGACATTGAACCGAGTGCAACGACAGACCTTTGCATGGTCATAACATAATTATGGGTTAGCCTTTTGTGGGACAGACTAGTTGCATGTTTTTTAATTACGTCCACTTTTGACAATAAACAATGTAATTGTCTAGAGGAAGGAGGAGGCTCAGTAGATGCGTTTGCAAGTAAAAAGTGCAATCCAACACTGATTCGATGTATGTGCTTTAAATGACGTGATTTTGCAGTCAGTTAGGATAACAATATTTTGACTGCTTACATGATTGTAATCATTGGATTGATCTAAAAAGGATTAATTCTTTCATCAAACAGTGAAATCAATCAAACACTGATCCATCATTCTAAAATTTGTTTTAATAGTAAAAATTTACTTAACTTACTTAAATAAATAAAAATTCATAGGTACATACATTAATTTATAATATAACCTAGACTTAATTATAGCCTTACAGTCTGATATAGCAAAAAAAAAAAAAACAACTCAACATTCAACAATAACATCACATTCAAAATATTTAAACTTTTTGGCATTAAACAGGAAATGAAAACTTAAAACTAGCACTTTGGTGTTGTCACCGCAAGCAACTGATCTTCCGGGTTTATTTTCCTTTCAGCACGGATGAGTCGTTTTCGTTGCTTTTTCTTTTGTTTGTGACGATGTCGGCGGTTTATGCAGTAAAATAAAACTAAAGAAAAAATAAATTTTAACTCACAAAACCGTTAACTTCGTTTTATAGCATGTATTTACTTATGAACACTAGAAAAGCTGATCCTAAACAGATTCCTACTGTTTTCCACGTGGATAGCGTAGCTGCACTTGCAACGGCTTGATTGCACTCTGTAAACTCGGGTAGGTGCTCTGTTATGTTCTTCAATGACGGACAATCTTCGAGTTCAGAACGAGCTTTAAATAAAAAAAAAGAAATTGTAGATGAAAAGAGTTTAGTCAATTCTCCAAACTCCAAAGTTCAAAATACTGACAATGTGTTTTGCAAATGGGCAAAAACGTTCGTTTTAATCCTCTTAAATTAGCGTATTCTACTACTTGAAGGCAGGCACAATTTGGTATTTCAGTTTTTAATAAGTCTATCGTTTCGATATGGCACATTTTGGCAAAATTTTCCATTTGTATTTGTTTAAGGGGATTTGAGGAGGCATTTATCTGCATTAATTCTTTTTAAAAAAAAAAATTTAAGAATACATATTTTTTAATTAGGGTAAATTTTCTTACTTGGAAGTATTCCCAAATCTGGCAGATCCTGCAGGCCACAATCGGCCACGTTCAAATATTCTAATGGAGCATTTATAGGTTTTTTCAGTTTCTGCAAACAAAATTTTGAATGGTGAGTTCATTTTGTTGGTATCATGGTGTCAGGTCTCCGCACGCTGTGAAATTAAAACTCACCTCAAGATCACTAGAGAGATCCATCAAATCGTTACTATCTGCGTAAACATTCCGCAACGACGGCAGTTGAAATATTTCCATTGGAATCGTCCTAAGAGCATTATTTGATAGGTCGATTTCCTATGAATTTATCAAATTGATTAAAAATAAATAAAGAGTTTCAATCATATCTGGTTTCTGACTTTGAAACAACTGGCATCATAATTTAAAAAAAAAAAATATTGACCCAAGGAATGATTAAGACAATTTTACCTCTAACGCTGTCAAATGCTCGAATGTTCCAGGTTCCACAGTGTGAATCATATTGTCAAAGAGTAAAAGGTACTTTAAGCTTCCATAATGCGCGAATGAGTTTTTCTTCAGTTTTTTTATTCGATTAAATGATAAATCTAGTATCTGGAAAAAATAAAACAATAAACGTATACGTATTTACTTTTCTGGGTACCCACTTAATGTATCATTGAACTTATAAATAATGCTTTGTCAGAGAGAGAAAACAATGAAATAGGTTAAAAACAAGCAAACAAATTCTTCAAGGGCCTTTTTACTTGATGACAGTATCGTCTTCTGAGAAAAATTAATTTCAATTAAAATTAATAAAGACTTAAGGCTTGAACCTATAAAAATATACCAAATACTTTTTTGAATGACAGATTTCGATTAAGGTTTTGAAAGGATTGTGGATTTACTCATATCGACAGTCTTTGCTTATTTTGTTTGTTGTAGTCGGTGTATTGTTTCACTTGTTCTCTTAATCCGAGAGGAGTATTATGTATCTGGTTCTGGATACTACCTAGAAATAACTTTTTTTTTTAGTAATCTTAATTGGAAGATGCGTTGATGAGAAAGAAAATAAACAATTCTATGAAATGTCTCAGAGTTTTGTTTCGTCTGAACTCTGAAGTCCTCTGTTAATTGAAATAACTAGAACATCCACTTCAACCTCCCTATGATTGAGGTAGGTTCTGACTTCTGAAATAAAAAATTAACATAGCTTGGTTGGAGAAGGAACGCTTTGTACAAACATACAAATAGAAACACAAATATTTTTTGGAATAAGTGATATCTACATATAAAAACTTTTAAATCATCTAATATTGCCCTACTTTTTTGTAACTTAAATTTATGATATCGCTACCTCTTAATTCTTTGTTCAGATTCATCCGATCAATATTCATCCGTGGTGAAAATATTTAACATACAAAACTCTTTTATACGTAATAAAATCTACTATCCGTGATATAAAAGGAATACCGAATACGATTTTTCCAATTTTTCACTGTCACAAATGAAATTTTGTATCTGTTGCATCTTGCATTGCATTTAATGCACACGCCCCTACAAAAAAGAAACAGGATTACACATTTTTAGGGATGTTTTTTTTTATGGATTTTCTTCAGTTTTATTTCGATACTCTTAAGTGAAGAAAAGTTCTATTATCCGGGATATTCGATCATCCGTGATGGACTTGGACTCCGTCCGTCCTGAGCACTCTGGTTAATCGAGTTTCAACTGTTTTTCATTTTTACAACTTAAATCAATCTCAAAACTTACCTCAACTGACGTTGTCAGGTACTGTGGCACTTCTTTTAAATCCATATCGTAGCATTGGACCTTAACATTTCGTCCCGCCTTTGAATATTTACACTTCCTTTCACTATGACTGATAAATCCAAAGGCCAGCATATTTGTATTTAGTGTGATGTAAGATATCTGAAGTATTATGAGGCGTAAGTCCATATTCTATAAAATACATATAAAAGTAAGCAATTTTTACTTTCACATTTTAAACAATTTATATATTCTTTGTATATTGAATTCAGATGAAAGACGAACCGTACTAAACCAAAAATATAAAATGAGTGGAGATGAGTAACGAGTGTTCCCATGGAAAAAAAACTAAACCACTGACTGATTGAATTTAACATGCAAATCTTGACCCAACAGCCACCACTCTACTTTAACTAATCTGAACTTCAATTAAATGGAATTTAGTTTTTGCTGACCCCTGCAGAACTGCAGACCATTCGTTCGTCTGATGCAAGATTTATTATTATTTAATTAAATATCCGTTGAAAAATGTACTTTAACACACAAGAAGACAAGGCAATATAGGGAAGACGATGATAATATGTTTGTGTCCATGCTGATGTAAGCAAGGAACTGGTGATTTTACTTCGCTTGAAGATGACAACGACGCGACGACCAACGTGAGAATGGTTTGTGATTTGAAGAAAATGAACGAATATCAAAAGGACCAAACAATTGCTACTTAGAGATGACACATGGTTTTGTTTATTGGGATTTAAGAGGAATAGATATTCTTCTTATAGCAAGAACGAAGTCATTGGTACCTGATACTTACTTTTCTCTGCAATAAGAATTAGTTTATTTTCCAGTTCGAACTGCAGTTGCTACACTGATAAAAAATTGAATTTAAATTTGAACGGTAAATTGCTTAAAAAGATTCTAGTCCTTATTAACTTAATCTTTTAATATTTTGTATGATAGTTGCTTGTGTTTTCAGAATCAAAATTGATTACAGTCTCCATATCACTAGCTTAACCAATGTATCTTCTAATATAATCTTATGATTTTTTTCTTCCTTTTTGTCAGTGTATGTTGTTTTTTTTATAATTCAAGGAAATGGAAATGGTCGTTGTAAAAGAATAGAAAACATGTTTTCTTGTTATAAATGTACCTCTTGATTTGTGAAACAACGTTTCTACATAGATCTATTGTGACTTGTGAGTCCAGCTAGAGTGTAACCATTTTACACTTGCATGCAGGTAAAAGATAGTACTACCTACTGATCTACCTGTCATTGAAAATATGTTCCTATTGAGATCCTAGTTACTCTCGAAGAACAGTGATATAGGGAATAGACTAATCTACCTGTAAGAGAAGACTAAGGTGCTGTTTTTCAAAATTATAGTCCTTGTTCTCGCTTCAACTTCAACTCAAAATTGTAGGATAAGAAAATACTGTATTTGGATTTAGTCTACCTGCCTACAGAAACTATAAAGAAAGTGTATATACATACCAGTATGTTTCCCAAAATCTTTGAAATGAAAAATTAAACCAACTTTAGGAGTCAAACATTCTTTTCGTCATGCCCTTAGTACAATTCCTCTGATGTCAGTTCGTCTGCGTATATGGAAGTATACCCATAAAAAAAACAACACAGAAACGGTTAGACCGATTGGCTTGATATTCGCGGATGATGTTTTCACTGTCCGATTCTTGGAGCCCATCTACTGTTTTTTGTTTATTATGTGTCTCCATTCTTGAAGACTTGATTCCTATACAATATCTTGGATGTTCTAATTTTCTCGAAAACAATTCTTTCTATTTTGGTAAAACTTTGCATGTAACCAAGAAACAGATCAGCTTCGTTTTCATGAAAACAAAAATGTAAAAAAAAAAACACCCGGCAAAGTGCTCGCTTCATGATTCAAAAATCTTATCGCAAGTTCAAAGTAACTCTTCGTCACGAATAAATTTTATCCGGATGAATGTCAAGGCATAAATAATCACCAAGGGCAGTTTTTGAGATTATTTAATTAAAGTTATCCAATCCAGAAAAGGGAAGTATTTTTCGCTGCAGGTTGATAATGTGTTTGCATTGCACACAAGCCCTAATGGCACATGCACTCATACTTAGAGCTTAAGGCTAGGTTTCCCATTGAAAATTTCGTTGGTCTTTTGCGTAAAACTGTGTAGCTCCCAAAATATTCCGAGTATTTTAATGAAATCAACGGGTATAGATTATACATTTAATAAGCTAAGAAATTATTTAGCTAAAAAAAATATTAAAAACATATTTCATCCCAAAATGGTCATGCGTAACGAAAAATTATGAAATTTTTGGAGACGTTTGCAGGGGAAAAGTTTTGTTGCCCTAAAAATTTATTTTTTATTCTTTTTATATTTTTCATCTATTCTTAAAATATCTCACGACTCAGTAACGTGGCCTTTTTTTTAATATTTTGTCCAGTTTCGTCAAAAAAAATTAACAAAATCACGAAAAATGGTTGAAATTTAGCAAAAGTAGGCCTGATTTATTTGGAATAATTTCTAAATTAGAAAAGATAAAAAATTGAAAATATTTTTTTTTGTATTGTCGAAATATACATAATATCACAATAATTTTTTAATTTTTTTATAAAATATTTTACTATTTTTTTTTGAAGTGCAAAGTAAAAAAATGCATGTTTTTCTTAGAATATTCTACGGCAAACAAGATTCCAGCCCCATTTAGTTTGACTCAACAACAAAAGTATTTTTTTATGAAAATTGAACATCTCTGCGACTCAGTAACGTTTTTAGAAAAAAAATGAAAAAAATGAAAACATATTTAAAAATGCATTTAAAAAAGTCAATATTTGTGTATCAATTATGAGGAGAATGCAGATAACAATATTTTCAAAAATATTTTTTTAATTTTTTTTCATATTTTTTATATAGAAATCAGAAATTAAAATAATTTTACGATATCCCGTTTATTTTATATTAATATTCGAAAATGGGTATTTTTTTTAGATTTTTACAAGAAAAATCGCGTTTGCTCACACACACTAAGGTACTCAGTTCAAACGAATTGAACTAGGTGGCGTTGTTTTATATTTCATTCTCTTCTCCTTCGTTTTATTTTTATAGGATAGAGAAAAAAATGTTCATACCAAACGTTCTCATAGAATTCGTTTGAGAATGAAAATTAATTTTTTTATACTTCTGGAATGTTTATGATATGCAGACATATAAATGTAGATAGGCAATTGTGATCACTACTATGTACTATGTAGGTATTCGATGAAAAAGTTGTTTTGAATACCTCCCTACATTTGTCATATTTGCAGGCATACATTTCGAATATGTATGTGAATGCGCGTATTTTTTGAAAATGAGTAAGGGCAAGGTTATAATATTCTCTATGTGCAAGGGCTTGAGAAGTAAAATCCTGTTACGCAATGAGGAAACGATCTTTTTTCGTGGTGGTGTGTGCCATTTCTTAGGATTATGTAAAGGGTTTTGTTTCTTTTTTGTTTTTGTTTTGCTTATGTTTTTGTAGCAGTGACATTTTTTTCCTATCGTTTCTCTATGCTGTGCTGGTGGGATCGTAATATTCTTTTTTGAAGAAGAACAAGCCGATGATTTGAATTATGGTTATTTTATTGTATTTCAAATCGAATTCTTGCGAATTCTTTGTTTTATAGAATTATAAAAATCAATCTAGTGTCTAATCTTGACCTAATCTTGTTTTGTAAGATAACTACATAGATGACAAAAAATAATTTTTGATTCCTTGGAATCATTTTTCTTCATAATATTATTACTTGCAGGTGTAGGTAGGTTTAGAAAAATAAATTTTATTATATTATATTATATTCATCAGCCCATGGCCTCAGTCGCCAGTGCTGCTATGTGTCTGTAGTTCGTTACATTCATGTGCGAAGTACTGTGAAAAGGCAATGTCAATATTATATTCCTTGAAACCTTAAGAAAATTAACCCCAATGCATTTGGGAATAATAAAAAAATGTTATAGTTTGAGTAATTTTTTGCCTATTTAAAAAAAAAAAAACAAATAATCTCCCATCCGTGACCCAAATCGGTTAAAGAACAATCGTAGTAGTTGAAGACAATCGGGTAACTTTTGCCTAAATACCCAAGGAAAGACAGAATTGAGGCAATCACTTTTTTGATTTTTCTATCATCATAAAATCATGTTTGATCAAAATATCGTCTTGAACTTTTTTAAATGTTCATAGCTTGTCAAAAAGTACCTCTTCGTCTTTTTATAGATAAATACAAAGATGAAATCAAAGAAAAATTAAAATCGTTCGCCAGGACCCCAAAAAAGAAACAATTCGAACACAAATGTCAGCAAAACTCAAAACCATCATAATCCCAAATTACAAAATTTGCGTAGAAAAAAGAAAAACAACAATTCATGAATGCTACTCCTACTCTAAGTGCACATAACATAATACGTACATATGCATCTACATTGCATTTTTGTGCATGTCCACACCACAGTCCATAATTCCACATAGTAAATAGATACATGCGAAAATACCTCTTTTTTCATCCCTATTTTGTGGACCTTCGTAAGCGAAACTCATTTCTTACATATCGCTCACTGAAACTGAATTCTGAGTGAGAAAAAAAAACAAAAACTAGAAAACTAGAAATTTCAAGTGGCTATGTGAGACGGAAATAAAAAAAAAGAAAGGGAAATATTCACTAACACTCGTGCATGCTTTTACACGAACTCGGAGTTCAAGAAAAAAGGAAACCCAGTCTTAAACTAATAACAATTACAATGAAAAACACAATTGAATACTTTTTGTTACAACAATTAGTATGACTTATTGTGGAGCACATTCCGTTATTTTGTAGGAAACAAAAAAAAAAGAAAAACAAAAAACAATTGAGAGAATGAATCTACTCGCTGTATAGTGTTACTGGCCCACAATTCTCAACGCTTTAATGGCATTAATTCTGTGTGATTGTTTGATAACTCAGCTAATTTTCGTTTCATATTTCATTTAATTTATTTTTGAGCTTGTTTTCTGCAAGAAAGCAAAACTAACGAATGACTATTTTGCTGAAATCAGCTCTTGTGCGAAATTGTCACGTAGTGGAAATAAGGGTGTCATCCATATTAGTAATAACAGGTTAACAGGTATTAAAAACGCATTTGACGTATTTATGGGTTAACTCATTTTTTGTGTAATAAATTATTTAGGTTGTAGCCAGATAAGGAACTGTGTCCATTAGCCCGCTGACTTAAATCACTCCAGGCAAGAGGCAAGACTAACTTCCGCATTTAAGAAAAAATGAAGTACCAACTCCACCACCCTGTCTGTCTGTATTTTTTCTCTTAGTCCAAGGCATATTAAAAATTTTTATTTATTTATTTATTTATTTATTTATTTTCGAAAGAACTCTATCTAGACTAAGAAATGGTGCCGAAGTTTGTCATGAACTAAAATCATGTTTCTTATGCAGAATTAAGAGAAGAGAAGTCAATATACTTTTTCTTCAACACACGTAGGTAACGCCATATCTCATTCCAGTTTTGATTTAACTTAAGCTTGGCAATAGTTCTCAACCAGCGTTAGAACCTTGCTCCGTTTGGAGCAAATTTGCTCCGAATTAATTTAAATAAAACTGTTTATCCTCAACTAATCTTATATGCTTGTTTCCACTGCAGCACTAATAACAAGATTTGGTGAAATAGATTTAGAATTAATCTCGGTTTTTCTCGGATTTTGGGTAGATCAAAACGTAGTATTATACTAAACGTCCTATTATTGAACGTTTTGATCGACTAATATGCACACTAAATCCCAGAAAAGTCAAGGTTTGTTCTTAATCTACTTCGCTTAATCTCGTGATTAGTTTCAGTGGAAACTGGAAACAGCATACTAATCAAATCAAGACGTTGTTCCCCTTTTATTGATCATTGAAAAGCTATCATACGATGGCTTCTGGGCAACCAACACCATGAGATTCCTGATGGATTAAGGGTAGAACTACCAGAACTGAAGTTTAAGAGTCAAAATGTTTTTGGAGTAGGTTGATGTTTTGGAAGCTATGAAAATTTCAGCTCCAGAAAGTGAAGAAGCTACTATTCTACAAAAATACAATGAAAAAAAAGCAAAGTTCATTGTTAGTTGCATATCTTAAGACTATTTGGATTACGTCAAAAAATCCAGCTTCTTACGAAGCCGACTGATGGTTAGTCCTTTGTGTCTTTAATAGATGAATAAACCCACTTCGCAGTTATTTCTTATTAGATATAAGAAAGAAAGAAGTCTGAAGCTTTGGGAAAAAATACGAAGTATTGTTCGTCTCAGCGTCTTGCATTTTATACAAAAGAAGAGGAAAAACTTTTATTAAAGAAATTTCTCTGAAAAGTAAAGATCTTCTTCTTGTTTCAAATCTACTCCGAAAATTTTGCATTTGCTCCACTTTTTTCCAATTCGCTCCGAAATTTTATAACTGCGTTTCTAACCCTGTTCTTAACTCTATTACTGCAGCGTGAAAAGACGAAAAAACAAAAAAAAATGTAAGATGCCCTCTTTCTTTTTTACGTGTCATTTCAACATTTCAGTGCTTCAGTGTTCGAAGCGCCATACAATCAAACAAACTTCTGATAGTAAAAAAATAGATCCAAAAACAAAAATCGTAACGATTAAAAGGTTATCATTATCACATCCTCATAAAAAACGTTACAAAACTTAAAACAAAACATATTTCATAACCTGAGTTTCTTGATAACAACATAAAAGTAAACAATATTTCACCTTTGATAGCGAGATGTTTAAATAGTAACAATTCTTTAAGAAAATAGAAACTAAACCAGTGGCGTAGCTAGACCTTTGGGGGCCCTGTATCCAATTTTTTTTGGGGCCCCCACCACCTCTTACCAAAACTGGGCCATAACCTTATACTCTTTTTTTTTAATTAAAAGACTAACGTCAATAAAAAAGATAAATTTAATTCAATGTATTACGCCATAGGACCTTAAACATAAATGCATACTACATATATATTGATACATGTTTTATAAAGCTTAAAAATAATAATATTTGCACTTCTTCTGAAATTATTACTTCCCTTGCTATTTACTAATACTAAATTATTACTTTTTCTGCGCATTTATTTATGTATTAAATCTTCCATACCTGAAGAAGATTTCAGTTTTTCAAGATTATTTGCTTCTATTGATAAAAGTGATAAATCTGACAACCTCTTCTGTCCCATTAACGTTCTGAGATAATTTTGTATTATTTTCAGCTTGGAAAAAGATCTTTCAGCTGTTGCTGTGGTTACCGGAAGAGTCAAAAAGAGAAAGCATGCTGTTATTACTTCAGAAAAACAAGAAGCAAGACCATTAAATTCGATAGCTAATAATTTAGCAAGTTCTTTAATGGAATGAATTTTGAGGATTTCGGATTTAAGGCATGTTTTTAGAGCAATTAGTTGATTGCAGAAATCACCAGATATGTCTGTATTGTAATTTTCCACTAGCTTTTTTATCCTTGATTTATCTCATCATTTGAGAACGATAAAAGCTTATCCGGTTCCAACACTTCAAACAAACTACTAAGACTATGAAGGCTTTCAAATCTTTGCTGAGTTTGTCCAATCAAAATGTCCAAGCAGGAATAGTAAATATTGACTTTGAACTAAATTTCCGGATCAGAAATTGTATGATCTTCTGCTAACTCATCAAAAAAGCGCTTCGTTATTTTCCTCCTTTTATTTTTGAAGACAGGCGTCACTCCCCAATAGTTGGCTTAATCCTTGGACTTTTTAAGCAAATCACTGAATTTCTTTTAATTTCTTTCTTTTTCTAGACCGTCTAACAGATTTTGAAGCAAAATACTTGCTTTTTGTAAGTCATTTTCCTCATCTTGAAGGGCTTTGGAAACTGGACTTATAATATCAAACAGCGAAGAAAACAATGACATCAACACAATAAAGTCGTAGGTCTCTAAAATGTTTATAACATTTTTACATTCGTCTCGTTCGTCTTTTTTTGTTGCGGTCAAATTGATTTGGTGTAAGCTTTTCACTCAGACAATTAACGGGACTTTTTTTGGTTGCAGATACATACAGGGTTTGGAATGGAGTATTCGAATTTTTCAGGTGTTAGTTCATGCAAGTACCTTAGTATTTTTTAATCTACCGCTGGTCCCTGGTTTGTATTTCTGTGTGATTGATTAAATTAAATTGCAAGTTTGCGCCCGATGATGGACTGAGTCGGAAACGCGTCGCCTCCCAAAAGAAAAATTACATTTTTGTAAAAGTTATCAGAAATAAAGAAAATTAAAACTAAAACTTAATATATTTTTATTTTCAACTAATATATAGTTTTTTACAATTTAATTTAATCAATTTAAAACAAAAAAAGGAGACAGAAACCCAAACAAAATGGTTCTGTGTGATGTTAGAGTTGGTGGCTGTGTCAGGCAGGACGATATATTTTGAAAGCTCGAATAAAAAAGTGCAGGTTGAAGTTGTAGTAGCTATTGTTGGTTGGTAGGACATGAACAAAAGAAAAAGATACACAGGAAAAAAAATATTTGACGCATGTAAAAAATGATCATCGGAACATTTTTTGTAATAAAACTTTATTTAATATTTAAGTGAACTTTTTTACATACGTCTTGTACTCTGTATCTTTGGGGGCCCCTATATCTCGGGGGCCCTGTTACATGGATACAGCTGATACAGCGGTAGCTACGCCACTGAACTAAACATTTTTCGACATGATAAGAAATATCTTATCAATCTTTATCATGAATTAAAAGAACAATTAAAACAATAAGAACGCCATCAAACCACTTAAGCTAGTCTTTATTCGATTTTGTTTGATCGGAATTTGAACAGTTGAAATTTAAATGGAACTATTCGTCAATAATAACGGAATCTATCCACTTGTTAGCCACAATACGTAGGCTACTTTTTGTTTCACAACTAAATATAAACAATTGCCACACCCTCAAATCTTATTTACAGATTAAAATTTGTTCTATATTGCTTTGAACTTGACTTACTTATTGTTTGACCAATTACGTGTAAATTGTCCCAGAACTATTGATCAATTGTGGGTGATTCTTTTTATCAGAGAGAAAAGCTATTCTTAATCTCCATTAGAGGCACGGCCTGATGGTCATGGATCATTGAATTTGACAAGAATTGTTGTCATTGTTTTGAGCTGTCCACACTTAAAGTGCACTCTATAGAAACTTCGGTCTGTGGGCAATTTCACGATCATTACTTGGTTTAAACTTGACTGAGTTTGTTGATTAGAAAGCCTCAAAAAGTGCAATTGTAATGCAAATTTATTTCTAATCACAGCGGGGATACGGTCGATTGGGTCAATGTCAATGAAAACACATTGATTGGGTTATTTAGTGGATTCAAAGTGGGTCACTATTTTTGAAATTCTATCTTATTTCGACTTGATTCAAACTCACCGCAAAAATACTAAAAAATATCACCAGGACTCGTTTAAAGCGCGAAACCGAATTAGCTGCACTTCATTCAAGCTAAAAGTAAAATACAGAAATTGTGAAAAGTCGTTGAAAGTTATTTTCAATAAAACAAACAGCGTTTTTCACTTCAACAGCTCATCACAAAATCTATTTGAACTGCAATTGATTGTCACGAAATATTCACGAGAAAATTTGTATCAAAGCCACCAACATGCAATTTTCTAATTGTTCTATGAGTTGATATGCGAGTACGTGAGTTTTTGATTACATGTTATTTCAATAGGCAAAAACAATGATAAATGACAGTTTGAAAAATCATTTGAAATTTCTAACTAATTGGCTGCTGGAAAGAGTTACCTCATTATCAACTGTGAGAAACCTCTGCTATTCTTTTTTATTGCTTTTGTTTAATCGCTCTTGTTGACAATAAAGACAAAAAAGCTGATAACACCTTTCAGAATGGTTCTATTTCCGATTTGAAAGAATTTACACTTGAATCAATACATTCGCAAAAGATAGCACAAATTTTGAGTGTCATTATAGGTATGTTTTCTTTCAATAAGCAAATTACTATTTCATATTTAATATTTTTTCATTGAAAACAAATTTATAAAGTGATAATTTTGCAATATGGCTTGGATCCCATAATTAATGTCAAATTGCACTTAAAACAGATTTTTGTTTTATTTTATGTTTCAAATAAAAATTCCTATAAATATACAAAACGAAGACACCATCCTCTTAATAACACATAAGTCAAGCAACCATGTTTATGTCATATATATTTTATTAGCCGTAAAATTAAGAACACACCGCCACAGGCAGCGGCCGCCATAGGGATAAAAGATGAAACAAACATTTTTAAAAATTTATTTTTGTTTTATAGGTGAAGTGTATAGATAGTGAGAAATTTTTATTGGAAAGTTGTGTGAAACATAAATGTTGTGTTTTTTGGTATATTTCTGTCAATGAGTTAAGAGAAGAAGTGAATTTTTCATAAATCCAATTAGTGGAAGATTTGTTGGGTTCTTAAGTTTTTAATTGCTAGAGTTGAAAAGGATAAGATAAATTGGAAGGGAAGTGAAATGATCGTTTTTCTAAACCCGTTGTAGCTAATTAGGCGAAAATAGGGTTTCCTATAGCTGAAAACAGTTTAAAATTTAAGAAAGCAGATAAAATTGTGCATTCGTTTAATTTCTAGCATAATTTCAAATAATAAAAAAATATTCAAAAATCTTACAATGTACCTAAAAATTATTTCAATACCTTCCCACTTCCAAAATATCAAATATTGGGATGACAGTTTCTAGGTACTTTAAGTTCTCAAGGGAACAATTTTACCTATGTTCAAAACGCATAAGTAGGTTCTTATTGTTTTAGAAAATCTTTTTATGGGTTGAGGAAAATTATAATTATACGCTATTTCTAATGAGGCAATGAGAATTTACTGCACCAGTTAACGTCTCTAACTGATAACACAAAACAAATTGAAATGTTAAACTAATTCAGTGACTAATTTAAACAAAGAAAAAAAAACAGCATTCGGAATGAAAAAGGGGTTGTTTTTCCCTGTTCTAATGGAAAAAACCATTTAATGTGTCGCAGTTACGTTTCCGTTTTCGGTCTTGTCCACAAAAATATGATGAGCAGTAACAACTTAAATATTTTCCGCGTATCGGCGTATGACAGCACCTATAGAGACGAACTGTATAAAGCTGTGCCTAGTTTTGGTAGACCTGTTCTGGCTTAGCTCGTTCATTTACCAAAATAACGAATGGGAACTCACGCTGCTCCATCTAGGTTTTCAATTCGAGCTTATAGAATCATTCGATGTCAAAAAATAATTTAGACAAGGCGATGCGCTTCAATTGCGATTTCCTTCTCGATATAGAGAAGAGGCACTAGAGGTAAATGAGGGCTAAATGAAGGACACCCAACATCGACGGCTTGGACAGAACATCACAATAACTCTAAGGTTAGGCTAGGTTAGAGTAGCTTTCTAGTTAGTAGTTGTTGACTGAAATTTGAACGACATCTTAAATCAATCGTTGCCAGTTCATTGATATTATCGAAGAAGGTATTCCTCTTTTGGAGAGTATTGAACATGTACCTACATAGAAAAGGGCTGTCTCCGCTTCGTCCAAGCTGCTTCTAATAACAATAACTCTTGCTAATCACTGTTTCTTTTGGAGGGGGTTGGGTTAGAAAGCAATTGAATCATAGAGCCCTCTCTGCATCAACTAAGGTTAAACTGTACAAGACGCTCATCATACCAGTCTTACTGTATGGTGCAAAAGCTTGGACACTGACAAAATCGTGCTCAAAGTGCTTTTATAAGCTGTGACCAGAGGGAAGTTCTTCCGGTTGTCTTTCGCCCCGTCCCCATCGATGGAGAATGGAGAAGATTTAACAGCGAGCCTTACGGGTTGTACAACGATGCGGACTTAGCCAGAAGAGTCAAGGTTTACCCATAAATAACGGACACCAACTCTCGGACCGACAAGCCTTCTACACATTCCTAAGGGAGGTAGAAGCAGAAGAAGGCAAGTGGCGCACTCAATTCAAGTGAAAGTGGGCCTCATTCAACTTGGAGTGCAAAACTGGAGACAGCTAGTAAGGGACCGAGCTGACTGGCAGAGACTGTTGGCTCAGGCCTAAGTACACAGTGGACTGTAGGAGCATCTTAAATGAAGTAAGTACCTACACATTAAACTGTTTTTGACTAGTTTGGAAGAAATATTATTTATACCAACAATTTTGAAAATAAAAAGTTTTCTATTGATCTAAGGGCCAGTTCGTTCACAGTGGGTTAAATCTTCAATTTGTTTATCACAGATTCCTCTTAATCCATAATTAAGAACTTGTGATAATCAAAGAGTGTTTGTTCACTTTTTTTTCACCTTGATTAACAAATCATGGTTTTTCTACAAATCATTCCATTTTCCAGTCTATCAGTCAGTTTCTTGTCAAAACTTAATCAAGAATTAAATTTCTAATTTCATTTTGTTGTCAATCGTAGTGCTTATTTAATAGTGAGGAAATGAATTTTGTTTATCTAATTAAATTTTTTAAAAGAATAAAATGTAAAAGAATTCGGAAGAAGTGAAATTTGTTTAACTTGAACTTAAAAATAATGTTCACCACCTTCGAAATCGCATCAAAAAAATCCCAATACAACATATATAAATACGGCTATGCCGATTCCCATGTTGGCAAATATTTCGTCGCGCTCTCAAACGATGCCATTTGCCATCTTCATTTCGTGGACAAAGAAAGCAATGTCCATATTCAGGAGCTATTCAAGAAATTCCCGAAGCCAATATGCAAGAGGAGAAACATCACGAAACATCTAAAGTGGTGAAACTAATTCACAGAAGAACTTTCGTCTCATCCTGCCAGGAACCAATTTCCAGGCTCAAGTGTGGCAACAGCTATGTGTTATTCCAAAAGGACAGACATGGAGTAACGAGGACGTTACTGGTGCAATGAATCAACCGAAAGCCATCAGACCTGTGGCAAATGCTATTGCAAGCAATGAAATTGCTTATTAAAGTCCCTGCAAGTGCGGGCACCCACAGGAAAATAATATTTTAGAGCGGGAAGGTGTTCATTTGGATTAGTTTTGTTTTTGTTTAAGTTTAATGTTGTAATTTTGTTAAATAAACTAATTTTATATCCGTCCAATGTGACTTCTAGTTCTGTAACGTTCTTTCTTGTTTCTGACGTTTGACCACAAAGAACTAAGCAAAGTTCAGGGTCTAGAGAAAATAAGCAAAAGCAAAAAGCAATATTAAATTACCCTTAACACAAAAATTTAAGAATATTTCTTCTGAAAAATTCTGGGTTATGAACAACTGTGCGCTCTGGGCGAGTGGTTCACTTGGCAAGTTTTCAAAAGAAGATAACTTTTGGATTATTAAGTAATTGAAGGAGTTCAAATATAATGTCAATTCGTAAATCAAGTATATGAACAAACTGAATTATAGTACATCCTTGATTAAATTGCCTTAATCGAGCAAAATTGGATGATTAACGAAATCTCAAATTAACTGCTCAAATCATGGATTTCTTAATTACAACTTTTGTGAACAAACGAAATCAAAGATTATCAACTGGAATAATCCTTGATTAAAGATGATCAAGTGTCAACGAACTGGCCCTAAGCCTTTCACTGTAAGCCAAAGTCCATTGCTCTGGTAACCGAGATGCATCACAAGAAATTTTTCAATCGCAATTTATTAGAAACTGAGGACAAAACCAAGAGACCATAACTCGGTATATTCCAGAGAAAAATAGGAATCATTCAGGACTCTGTTATCGTTTGCTAGAGAGAATTGAGAGATCGCGAATCGAAAAATTTGTAAAGGGTAAGTAGATTTTTTTCAGACGAAAAAGTCAATTTAAATTTCATACCGGAAATTCTAGCTGTATCTGCACATTACAATGCCGGAGAGGGTAAGATTTGAAACGACTTGACAATGAGAGGAAAAAGCTTACCTGAACTAATTTTTATAATTATACAAGAACTTAGTTAAAACAATTTTAATTTGAACACAATTTTGTATGTACAAAATTTTGAAGCAAAAATGTTTTTGAATTTATTTTTTTGTTTTATATATTTTACACTTATTTTTTGGAAAACCCAATAAAACCACAGATTGAAATTGCATTCAGGAGTTCGAACTTTTCCCTGAGTAGGTACTTTTCGATTTTCGTTTCTGTTTTTATATTTTTGAAATCAATATAGCCAGAAATAAAACCCGCTTGAGATGTAAACTCATATCTATATTGACCCAAATTTCGATTTTCCATTAATTCACCCATCAGAAGCAATTATTATCCGCCATTCAGTATGGCTGTTACACTTTCAAATAAATCAGTGTTTTCGTTTTTATTATAACAATAGCATCTGGAGCACCATATGGTTTGTGGCCAAGATCGCTTTTTCCTCAATTTTAAATTGAATAGGTGGGGTGGATCCGTATTCATCCGTTGACCAAGAATTCTAGATGAAGACAGCACACACAGGCCACGCACAAAATTGATGGTTTATTTTTGTTGTTTGTTGATACTCTTATGTCTGATCCTTCAATATATTTTCCATTTCCATTTTTTTTTCGCTTAAGAATAAAAAGAAACCAATCATTTTCGTGATCGCCGAATAAATAAATTTGCTTTTAGTTATTATTTGTGTGATGGCATCTGAAAGGCCATATTTATAGCCCAACGAACACTTAAATTTAAGCCATTTGGTGTTGGGTGGTGTTGAATTGTGGGTGGGAGGTGGTGGACTAGGCCATAAAGTCTGGTGGGCGCAACAATATGAAAACATGAAGTGAAAGGCTGACATGGTGTCTTGACAAAAATTAATAAATTAATTAATTTGTTTGGTATTGACCTTATTTCAAACTAAAAATTGTCAAAAAGGGGCGGTACTAAAAGTTATTGCATTAAATTATTTTTCTGTCAGTCAAAAATCAGCCTTTCTGTTCTGTTCTAAAATTTGTGCGGCAGCTCCACCACTGTATTTTACAAATTAAAGTGCCGATGTGAAAGAAAGGATTTCAATATGTTTGAGAGCACTCTGGGGAGGTAAAAGAATTTGGCCCAAAATATGTTACAAGACGAACAAGATTGCATTCTCCATGATGCAGAAAATTAAAATGTTGTGTTAATCAAAAAACATGAAAACCAAAATCATGTTAAAAATTCCGATGAATACAAAAAACCGACACCTCTATAAATTGCAAGCGTGAATGATTTTTGAAAATTCTTAATTGTTTGTGTTTATTTTTTTGGATTTGGTAAGAAAAGCTGTGAAATTCACGTCGCCGCGCCGACAGGAGCACTAAGCGGATGAATGAATTCGACAGATAAATTTCATATTCAATGGGATGCCAGCTGGATTATTTATTTGAAAATTATTGGCGGCTAAATGAGCATCAGTGTCGGGGGTTATAAGTATAGCTGAATTCTTGTTTGACATTGGAATTGATTTATTTAAATTGGTTTACTTTGGTGTTATGATGGGGAATGAAACAAAACTTTTAGCGGGATGCAAAGGTGTCCATGTCAAAGTTTTCTTTTTTTTTGTATGTTTTAAATATATTTTTGGGAGAAGTTATTGTTTGGACGAGAATGATGATCCAATAATATTTGGAAGGTGGAAAGTTACAACATTAAGTTTGACAGATGATTTATTTAGTGACGTGTTTTTGGGACACATTAACACAGGTAAACGGAGGGGTTGAGATATTTTAAAATATTGTCAACTTTAATAAAAAGCTGCTACAGTTTGTTTGCTATTGAATGAGCTTATCAAACTTATTTCTAATTTCCTGTAGTAAAGGTGGGTGAAGTACCTACAAATTATGCTGAATTTCAAAAATTCATTAATGCAAAAAATGTCAAGGGACTAGTTGAACGAATTTTAAGCGTAGGAACGCGTTGATCACGTTACGTTGGATGTCTGGGATGTTTTACTAGTGCTGGACTTAGTGAATACTTTGAGAGCGTTGGACGCATTATTCGCGATCGATGGTGACGTTGGATTCGCTGAACTGGACTAGATTTTCGAGAAACAATTTTTAATATTCGACACTGTTTCCGAGGTACCAGTATGCCAGAAAGACTCATTATTTAAAATAATTAATTGATTAATTAATATCTCTCTCGAACCGTTCAAATATATAGCCGCTTCCACTTGAAAGGAATTAAAAACCAATCATAGTCAGAGAGCTTACAGGTCAGATTTGCTTGCGAGATTTAATCATAATCTAATTATGAGTATTGGTAGTTCCATATAAATTGTCTGAAAAGCAAATCCAACTCGCCAAGGAACGCCAAAAACAAAAAAAAACGAAAAAATAATTATTATCAGAAGTAAAGACGTATTGGAATATGCCTTTTTGCAAAGTTGTTATACCAAATCTCAATTTTTCCAGGTAGCCTATATCAAATAATGCAAGAAAACAAAGGACTGTCCGCCCTCTATCAGTCACTGTATAGTTTTTGTTCTTAGGTCATTGTAATCCCCTAGAAAGACTATCTTCTGATGCAAATATCTCGGCAATTAGAGACCGGAATTGAGTTTGGCTTTCAGGAATAAGCTCAGGATAATAAAAACTATGAAATATGTAGAATTAAGCGAAACGATTTCTTCATGATTTTCGAAAAATATCATAGCCTAACCTTGCCAAAATAGTGGATAAAAAAAATTATTCCAAACCCCATCGAAGGATACATCAAAGGTCTGCTTGAACTCTATTTATCAAAATAAGTTTCAAGCTTTTTGAAGACCTGGGTAGCCGAGGTATTGGTTAAAATGTTAATTATACGCAAACATTTTCCCACGAACATTTTCAGCGCACGGTTATAGAGTTTTAATGAAACAATAACTTCTTTCGATATCTGCGTCTTAAGAACAACAATCAAAATCTATCTTTAAGCTCTGGTTAACGAGTTGTGATCCCAATAAGGTTAGATGAAAAAACGTTTATTCGGTTGGCTAGTTTACGTAGGGTATTTGTTTATAACCCTCTATGCGAGGGTCAATATAATATTATAAGATCTACTTCCCTTTTTCCCAATCTACTTCGCTTTTTCCTAAAATCTACTTCGATTCCTTTTTTCAAGCGGTAACGCTATGGTGCCAATGAACATAGTCAATCTCACAGTCTCATAGTCACATCGTGTTGGTTGATTTTCGTTATATTTCCCTTGCTTAAACTATGGGCTCTTAGGCTATTACTTGATTGGAAAGACAAGAAATCCTTGCACATGCAAAATGGGTTAATCAGTTCTTGAGAAACAAGGAAACCATAAACCCTTTCTATGAAAAATATCATTTAAAAAATAAAATAAAATGAATTCTTGTTTACTATTTATTTTGAAACAAACAATGGAATAAAAAAAAGATCATGAGTCAACATGGGAATATTGTCAAAAGTAGAAAAGTTGTATTAAGTATTTTCTTAAAAGTAGCAATTAAATGAAAACAAATATTGTTGTTATTCATCATAATTTTGGAAAACGTGTTCAAGAGAAAAAAAACGAATGTCCTGCAACTTTTTTGTAGGTATTAAGCCAGTTTTCAAATCATTAACTTTAAGACTCACAGAATGATGAATCTACAATAAGAATCTTGTTGAATCATCAACCCTTCCTTAAATTATTAAAATGAAAGAAAAACTCAATACGAAGCAACGGTCATAGTCAAGAACTTTTTTTTATTGAAATTGACAGCACCAATTGGAGCAGCTTTATCGTGAAATTCCCTTCAAATGGTTTATTGAGCCAATTGCTTTTGCTCGTAAATAAAGTTTTAATGTCTAATTTATTGAAAGAAGCATTATTTTATATCCAATAAAAAGTTTATTGATTTAAATCCATTCTGCGCGAGGTGCAGCTTACCTTTTTAAGTTTGTTTATCCTTTCCAAGTCCAATTAGAGGTCAAACGAAGTTCAGAGCATCATCGTATTGAAGCTGTTCTCCGCTAGTTGAAACTCAATTTTTCGCAACAACAATCCCTTGATGATTGTACAACAAATGTTTATTTATAAACAAATTTTAAACAAATATTTATCATCAAATTCAATAAGCCTTCAAGAAATTATTTTCCTTCCACTGCTATTAAGCATTTGACATGTTTAATTGATTTCAAAAACCTAATTGAACGCACGCATCAAAATTTAATTTTTTCAAATCTTTCAACGTCTTGATTTCCGTTTGTTTACTAACCGGAAGTCACACAAACACAGATGATTCTTTAAAAAAAATAATAATAATGCACTTAAGTCTGCACCTTGCAATTTAATTTATCAATCCAAAAAGTAATAACAAGTGCCACACGGTACATAACAAGCGTTAACCCGAACGAGTACACAAACTACACGGAGCACGGGAACTTATCGACACTGTCGAGCAAGTGTGTTTTCTGAATAGCGCTTGCAGCCTATTAAGAACAATCACCACCACAACCATCGATCCGATTCGATTCGACCCGTTCCAATTGCTCAGCATTCCCATTCGCCCTGCCTGACCAATAGACCGACCAATTTAAATCAATTAAGCGTCTTTCAAAAGTCTTCCATTCTATTTCTTGTGTGAAGAGTGTGCAGAAGCTGTAATACGCCATTTTAATGGTTTGCTTTTTGTTCGTTAATTAAAAACGCAACGAAAGAATTATATTGGAATGATCTCCGTCATGATCGTCATTTGGGCCGGCCGTGTCGCGTCGCCCGTGCGTCTCTTGGGAGGAAAGTAAAAGCGATTTTCTTATTCAAAAGCTACTTCTTGTCGTTCGTCATGATTCTCAAAACTTGAACTGATAAAAGAATATTACTCTTCCACTTGACACAATAAAAATGCACGTTCCACCTTTTTGTTTACTGCGAAACGAACTAGCGAACGGTATGAATGCTGGAACAGAATTTAAAACACTGAGCGGGAGCGTGTTGACGTCTTGATTGTACTAGGTGGTTTCATATACAATGGCTAGAGCAGCTCCACAATCTGATTATTTGATTATTTTTTTCGGTTTTTTCTTTTTTCTTGTGACTTTGAATGTATGCAAGTGTTTGATGCGGATGGTGGTGTGGTTTGATAAAAAGAAAAACAATCGTTACAATGAAAGAAAGCAATTAAGATAAACCTCCAAATTTTTTAAGAGTTGAAATTGAATTCTGATTCATGAAGCTATTCTGGCGGGAACGGCAACGGTTTTTTGTAGTTACTTGTACTATTTTTCTTTTGATAAGAATTCACCGGGTATCAGTTGGCCTATCATTTTTGTTTTGCATTTGGCTGTGTAATGTGAGTTTCGAACTCGCCCAAAAATGTTGATGCAACTTTTTGTTTCGTTTCGTTTTTGAATTCTTGATACACCCTGGGTCAGTGGTGATCTTCTCGAGCAGACACAATCAACTGATTACTTTTCTTAAAACAGATAAGAATGGTCTGATTTGCGTAAGGAATGATTTCAAAGGTTACACTGAAAGAAATGTACTAAAGCTTCTTGGATCAGAAACGGGAAGCTAGACAGTTTTCAATATTTTTTTTTAAACTGGCCTAATTCTTACTGTTGTCATAATCGAATTTCGCTTACGTAGCGTTCATTCATTGTTCAATAACAAGAAAACTGTGGCTTCAAATTGCGGACGAGACAAAATTGGTGGGATCGGGTCAGCTTGTTATCTATACATATAAAAATATTATGTTGGTTTGTGTACGCTTCAAAAACTCAAAAAGTTCTTCACATGATATAAAATCCGCATCAAGGATTGTTTTTATCTATTTTTTGCATCAGTCGCGGTCATAAACGACAAACAAAATTTATACTTTTCAAATCAAAACAGCAAAATATATCAAACCGACCTTTGAAAATTTCGTCAAATGTTTTTATATTCATCTAAAAAAAATAAAAAAATAAATGTCCCATATAGGGGAATGATGGGGAACTTTCAAATTTGATTTATAACTAGCTGACCCGGCCGACTTCGTACTGCCTAATTAAATTGCAATAAGGTCCTGTCAAAATGATTTGTAATGTGACATTTTTTTGTTCCTACATAATTTATAGTCGGGCAAAAAATTCTCCTGAACAGAACCGTCACCCTGGTGATAGGGCGTTGTGAATAAGAAATAAAATTAAATAAAACATATATACAAAAGCATTTGGATGGTTCTGAAAATAAAATTGGACTTAAGGTCCGTTCATATGGAGATACAACCTGCGTCTGCGAATTGCGAATGTTTGTTGTATTTGCTATTTCATTCATATGAGTAGTCGCAGAGAGCTGCGAACTGTCATAAGAAAGTGAAGTTCAAATAATTATCTTTGTTTTTTTCAAATAGGCAAAATGAAGGCTAAGAAACATTTTTACAAAAAGAAGTGGTTTTTTATACTTATTTTTGCTATACCAAGCTAAAACGAAGAGAATATTATTACGAATGCATCCACTTAAAATGGATCGGAAAAAATGTGTGCAGTTTTTTCACTTTGATAGAAGAACTGGAAAAATATCCTGGTCGGTTCCCCCAGTACTTCGAGTGGATATGATGTGAGAAGTCAATTTGCAAATTGGTGTAGTTCCGAAGAAGATCTAGAATTCCAGAACAGAATGATTTGAGTTTAAATGCATTTGAATCAAATTATATATCATTTTATTTTAACAACAAACACAATTTTGTTTAACAAAATAACTTAAATAAAAAAAAATCATTTCAAAGAAAACATGAAAAACTTAATATCTATTTAATAATGAATGTATGTATAAATTATGTTAACGTTTATGTAATATTTGTTATTCCTTGAACTCGATTTTATGAAAAAGCTGCAGAGTTTGAATTTCGAGCTTTGATTGTTTTTTGCGGCTCCAAATCTCCAATCACTTGCAAGAGACGCAAGAGACGAGAAAAACTTTTTCAGTTGTGGAGAATCTGGAGGCTGTTGCAGTTTTGAATCGCTTCAAGAAATTTCTCACTCAGTTTCATCAGTTTTTCTTTTTCTTGATCTCCTGGATGGGGAAGAGTATACACAAATCAATCTCTTCTTTGAATCTATCAATATTCATATTATCTTCAGTCAATTGGGACTGATTTTCCTTATCCTCGCTATTGGATATATTATGTCCAAAGTTTCCAGTTGTCCTAGATATTAAATTTAATTAAAAATCACGTGTAATAATGTTCATATTTTTTCTTTACCTTGGTACTTCAACGTAAGGAACTAAAAACTTCATTATGTTGTAATAACACTAGTTGATCTGGTTTGATACTGCAGAACCACTTGGTATATTTCGTTCTTTTTTATAGTTTTTGGAGAATGTATCCTTAAGGTTCTTCCAGCGATCCTTGCATTTTTGAACAACATAATTGAAATAAACAGACATGTGAATATACATACATGTATGTATAATGTTAGTGAAAATACACTTTAAAAACATAAAACAGATATATGTATCTTATCATCCGCATTCAAAATATTCCCAACTGCTTGCCAATCCTGCTCTTTCAGGTTCCGGCTCGCATAAGCTTTTGAAGACTAACAGTACAAGGACGGATTAGCCTCAACTTCGAGAATTAGTTTTTCATCGAATGCCCAGAGAATTCCAATCTTTAATAAACAAAGATATTTTAATAATACGTATAATGCAAAAAATCTTACCCTTTTTCTGAGGAATCACTCACTGTTTTAATACACATTGTTTTGACAAACAGAAAATATTTATTTTATTTGATTTTTGACGTAAAATCCGAGCGAATTATTTATTCGTACCTGTGTGGAAAGCGTTTTGTATTTGTGGATTGCGAATTCTCATTTGAAAAATCGCAGTTCGCAGTTGTTGGTCGCATAGAAAACTTTAAAATGTGCTTTTTGTGCAGTTTTAAATAGTTTAAGGTAGTATTCTATATACAAATAAGTTAATATGGCCATTTATTCGCTTTGTTTACCAATTTAAAAAAAGAATAGGTTGATATTTGCTGTAGAAATAGCTTAGAAAGAATTATTCGCAGACGCAGGTCGCAGCTCATGTGTACAGACCTTTAGTCTTGAATTATTTGATTCTAATTAATTTTTACCATCGGTCATTAAATTCGTCAATGCTTCATATATACATACTTGTAAATGCCTTGAGGCGTTTCAAATTTTGTTGTATCTCACTTTGATTTACTAAATTGTGCTCAAATTTTGTATCGTCTGCATTGTTTTTTTTTTTGTATTCGTATGGATCCATCTTTCAAGAAATAAGCGACATAAGAAAAAACAAAACAAAATGGTAAGTATACGCCCCGTTGCCTGCTTATGATTTCTTTTAAGATTAAGACAGGAAAAAAGGCAAGAATAAACAGCTAGAAAAAAGTGGTAAGTTTTCCTAGATTTACTTTGATTCCCGAATTGAGACCTACTTAAGAAGCCACGAAAAAAGTTAAAGCATCTGATGTTCCTATTTTTTGAAACTAAAACTAACCTTAAAAGGTATGAATCTTGAGAAAATTCAACAATACACAGCAAGAAAAATGAGGTAAATTTTCTTAGATTTACTTCAATTCCCAAATAATTGAGACCTACTTAAGAAACCACGAACAAAGTTAACGAATTTACTGTAGGTACTTATTTGTTGAAGCTAAAACTCACCTGAACACGTATGTACAATTGTACATATTTATATTAAACTCGAGAAAATTCAATTCTTTTTTCAATACAATTGAGTTTTTCAATAGTATTTGATTCGCAGTTTTTTTGATTTTCAAATTGTGACCTATTTAAGAAACCACAAAAAAACGTTAACGCATTTGCTTTAGGTACTTATTTTTTGAAAGTAAAACTCACCTGAACACGTTGTATATGATGCTCGAGAAAATTCGATTGCTTCTACTTTTCGAATATTATTTGATTATTTGATTCCCAGATGTTTTTTTATTTTTATTTATTTTATTATTAAAGCAAACACTTACTTGCTATGTTTTTACTGTTCAAAGTGCGAGCATAAGGAAAGGTGGAAAATACGGAAAGAGCTTAGAAGGAGGTTTAATATTGAAATGGAGTGGAAAAGCAGAGTGTGGTATTCAGATTTATATTCGTGTTGTTAGGCTAATATTAACATATGTCTGTACTTGACAATACGACCAAAGTTGGGTTCGTATGCATTCCTGGAGCCGCGAGTACTACGGTCTAATCTCTTAAGGAGATTTTCCCATCGCGAATTCTCTATTTTCCCATTTTTTAAAATCCATGCAAAATATGACTTGGGGTTTTCCTGCTCTTCAGGAGTTTTCCATTGCGAATTTGTTATGTTTTTGCAATGCGTTTTTTTTTTTAATTATATGTACCTACTTGCTTTCCAGGACTTCTCCCAGTTCCCCAGCACGAACTTTCCATTTCACCATTTCAAAAGTAATGCATTTCATTTGAAAAAGTGTTTGAGATTTTTGTTTAATCAAATTATTTACTTTTTTTACTTTTTCTTGCTTTCTAGTTCCCCATCACAAGGTTTCCAGTTTTCCATTTGAAAACCACTGCACCTACAATTACATGCAATTTTCCCTTTGAAAACCAACGAGTTCTCCGAGTTCCATTCGAAAACCCATTTTGAATTTTTTCAGTTTTCCATAAGCTCGTTTTAGTTAGAAAACGTTTGTATGGGAAAAAGAAAAGGGCTGTTTTTAGGGTTTTTCCGAATATCGAATACTCCCTAGAGCAAAAGGAATATACTATGGTTGCCTTCCTGGATATTGAAGGTGCTTTCAACAACGTTGACACATCTGCTATCACTTCTGCTATGACGACCCTAAACGTCGAATACTCACTCTGTGAGCTGATTAATCTAATGCTTAAAAGCAGGATCATCAACTCTAAGATGGGGGATTTTTGTACGAAAAGGTCTGTCAGTAGAGGCACTCCGCAAGGTGGTGTTCTGTCCCCTCTCCTGTGGAACATGGTGGTTAACGAACTGCTAATATCCCTCGAGAGGGAAGGCTACAGAGTGATTGCGTATGCCGATGATGTTGCTATCGCCGTCACAGGAAAACATCCTAATACACTGAGAGACCTCCTCCAAAACGCACTTAATATGCTTACTAGATGGGCTGATCGCTGTGGACTTAGTATTAATCCTCAAAAAACAGACCTCGTCCTTTTTACACGGAAATACAAGATCCCAGTAATTGTACCCCCTTCAATAAAAGGTGTACCACTAATTTTTACCAATGAAGCCAAATATCTTGGTCTGATATAAGACAAAAAATTAAGTTGGAAACCTAATATTCAGGAAAGAGTTAAGAAAGCCACAGTAGCTCTTTTCTCTTGCAAGAAAGCCATAGGAAGCAAATGGGGTTTTCAACCTCGCATAACCTATTGGCTATACACATCGGTCATTCGACCAATTCTCATGTACGGGGTTGCAGTATGGTGGACTGCACTGGAGAAAGTAACTTACTGCGACAAACTCAGCAGAGTCCAACGCACTGCATGTCTCTGCATAAGCGGGGCTTTGAGAACCACACCCTCAGCAGCGTTAGACACTCTCCTCCATCTGGCACCCCTCGACATTTTTAGCAAACAAGTGGCAGCGAGTACAGCTATAAGACTCAACGCCTCATCTCAATGGACCAACAATAATGTGAGACACTCAATCATTTTGAACTCTTTCGGTTCTATACCAAAGTACATAGACTACACCATTCCAAAACCCCAATTTGGTAAAAACTTCCAGATATCCATTCCATCCAGAGAAGAATGGGAAGACAAAAAACTTCTGGATGGCAAAAGCATTCATTTTTATACAGATGGATCCAAGACAAGTGATGGATTTGGTATTGGTGTGTACTCAGAAAAGCTTAATCTAAGCATCTCATTCCGCCTCCCCAATCATTGTAGCGTCTTCCAAGCGGAAATTTTAGCGATCAAAGAGGTTCTCTGCTGGCTAAGAGAAAACGTGATATCAACTTCTGATATCCGCATCTTCTCTGACAGTCAGGCTGCTATTAAATCTCTCGACGGTGTCTCAACCAAATCTCAAACAGCCCTCGATTGCCGATCGTCTCTGATGGAGATGGCGCAGCAATTTAACATTCACCTCTGTTGGGTGCCGGGTCACAGAGACATCAAAGGAAATTGTAGAGCCGATGAACTCGCTAAAAATGGAACCGTCATACCTATTTCACCTGAAAGGGAGAAGATAGGTATACCGATAGCTACATGTAAACTTTTGCTAGAAGAAGCAAGCAGCTTTAACAATAACAAACTATAGGTGGCACAATTTACCAACGTGCGCAGCTACGAAACTCATATGGCCTTCACTGGACTTAAAGCGATCTAAAGACTTGTTATCTCAAAGCAGACTTCATATTAGCTCCCTGATAGGTGTCCTTACGGGACACTGTCTTATAGGCAGACACGCAATACGACTTGGTGTAGCCTCAAATGACTTCTGCAGGAGCTGTCTGTATGGATGAGGAAGAAGAGGAAACAATCTCTCACCTTCTCTGCACTTGCCCTGCTCTTTCACTAAGACGCAAACTTCATCTGGGAGAGTAGGTACTTTTATGATAACCCCAGTGAACTAGCTAATAAGGATATCAAATATCTTCTTCGCTTTATAAAAAGCTCAAAATGGTTCGACTAGTAAGAAGTAATTCTCTAGATTCATGTGGTATCACAATGGGCCTTTTCTTTTGGCCTAAGTGTGTGGATTCTGAATCCGCAGCCACTGTAACCTAACCTAACCTAGGGTTTTTCCGGCAATTATTCGAATTTTTCTCGCCGCAAAAACCATCTTTGAACTTCAGCGAACATTTAAAAAAAGGATTGGCCAAATTGGTCCAGGCGTTGTTGAGTTATGCGCTTACCTACAAACTTTGCGATTAATTTTTATATATAAAGAAGGTTATGTTTTGAACAATTTTACCAACTTTCACCTTGTTGGGAATTTATGTCTTTCACCATTGTTTTTTGGTCTACATTGACCGGACTATAACTTTACGTAAATTTAAACAGTTATTTGCTTTTTAAAATGAGTGGAATATAGAATTATTGTTAAGCGATAGTGACACAGATTGTGAAAATGCCCATGAAAATGTAGAAACTGCTAGAAAAAGAAGATATATCAGAGCCTCCTCTAATCGTCTCGGACCGTTAAGCTTCAATGTGAACATTTCCCACATTTTTCACAAACACCCTTGGCGATGTCAAAGTTCGCCTACAAATTTTTCACCAAAGTTTCCATTTATTTTTTATTTGTTATAGCTTTTGCCTGTATAGAACTGGTGAAACGAACAATTCATTGTTGTTTTTTTTGTGTGAAAAATTAATAAATTGTAAAAAAAAAAAAACATATTTTGCCCGTAAGATTAGAATTTCAACCACCTTCTTCATGATTCTATCAAAAAAAGGCGATCGAAGAAAATCGACTGTGTAATCGAAGAGTTTCGATCACAATCGACATTCGCAATATGAAACAATCGATGATCGAAAAAAGGCGATCATTGATTGGGAAATCGACACTCGCAATTTGGACAGTTTAATGGCTTCATTCACCCTTATTGTGATTGGCATTATGCTCAAACAACGACTGTAATTTTCAAATGTTTGTATTGCGAAAGGCGTTTTGTAGGTTTTCTGAGCGTAACGCCTTCCTTTTTGTGGAACGTATTTTTTTTTAAATTGCGATTGGCGTTTCACTTTGTTTATTCGACAACTTAAACGCCGATTTCTGTCGATGAGAAATTCTAAAACGACTCATTGCAAAACTAACTACAAATATTGGTCAATTGTTGTTTATATATACTTTTAAAACATATTTCAATTAATAAGTACAAATTACTAATCCGTAGCAAATGAAGCTACCCGTGGAGTTGATGGACTCTTGTAACAAATTTTCAGAAAGGAGTGCCACGCAGTGCTAAAAAAAAATTAAATGGGGAGTCCATAGCCGAATCCTTGACCAATATGGTCTTAAAAAGAGTGGCTAAAAAGATTTTTCACCTTTATGAATTTTATAAAAAAATATAACGGAATTCACGTTTCACGCCCTCTCCTCCTCGCATACTTGTTATTGCGTTTAGCTCGTAAGTAGGGAACCGAAGTTCTGGACGGCCGAATGCCAATTCAATAAATTCTGAAAAAAATGTGGCGAAACTGCTTTTCAGAAAACCCGTATAGGACCCACCACAGCCGAACTAACAACGAGGCCTGTCAAGCTTAAATAGAAAAGGACACTCACAATTAATATTACTATTGCTGGGGCCTGATTATGGGATTCGTAGCGGATCCTTTTCAATCCGACCTTTAAAATTCGACTCGCTTCGTGTTTCTTTATTATTCGTTATTCGCAGCAGAGCGAAAATATTTCTTAAAATATTCCAGTGATTTGACACTTTTGGTTTGACTATTTCTTCCAATAATTTAGTGATTTGAATAAACATTCTTTGGCCTGTGAATCCGCCAAAAAAAGGCGTCGGAACTCAACTCGCTAGCAAACATTATGAGTTATGACATTTCAAATTCGTCTTCGAATTCGTTAATTGGTCGAATTCAAAACGAAGAAGGCGAAAGCGAATGCAATGATTGAAAAATGTCAAACTCGTTAGCAAAACGATCCGCCGCGAATCCCATAATCAGGCACCTGGACTTTCAAAGGGACGACATTCGTTTTTTTAATGCCCACACCCGCAGAGATTCCTTTTTCGTTTAAGATGTGGATAGAGACCCCTCCCCAATTTCCTCGATGCTCGGGAAACGAGCCGAAGAGCAGCTCATGGTTCCGGAGGAATTTCTTTTCGGAAAAAAAAAACTTATTACGCAGTTGACATCACCGGATGAAGAACAGAGAAAAAAGAAAAAGGGCTGAAGAGGAAGTAAAAAAGGCATTCGTTGCTGAGAAGTCTTTACATTTTTGTAAACAAATAAAGTGTTGAGATTTATGTGAATCTCATTAAAATTGGCTTTTAACTTTATTTAATCTGGTTGTTAAAACCGGAGAAGCAATAAATCCACCTTACCCCCTGCCCCTAGTCAACAGCACCAGCAGGCTGTTCCAACCGTTGAAGATGATCGATTTCTACCACCGTCCGTATTTATGAAGATTATGCTACGTCCAGCCCCGATAGAACCCGGACCTTTCAATCCAAAAACCAGAGCCCTCCAACCCCTGCACAAACGTCTTCATTCCTGCTATGAGGCCAGGAAGCGGATTTTCGGCATCCAAATCAAAATAGTTTTGGAAAAGCGGACGAAACCGAGAAAAAAGTAAAAGGAGAAGAAGAAATCCTACAAAATTGAAAAGAATTTTGAAAACTAATGATATTTGAATTTAAAATTATATTTGTCAAATTTTGTTTGTTTTTGTGGAACGCAAGTTGATCGACAACGACTGGCGTTTAAGTATCGCAATACCGACACTAAAACGCCTTAAAAGTGACTCGACTCAAAAAGTGAGAATTGTCGCGTTTAAGAAAAACGGCAATCACAATAAGGGCGATTCTTTCAATTTTTCCCCAACCTTACCTTTTCCGTCACCAAGTATTCCATGGTTCCCCATTCTTCTGCTCGGTTACACAGGACTGAATTCATTTCACAATATTTCGTTAAAAAATAAAAGACAAGCATTCCCTCCAGGGTTTCAAAATTAAATAATTTAAATTCAATTTATTGCATTCAAATGAAATTAACAAAATAATATTTTCTTTAAATTTATTTACAAAATTATTGATTAGTTTAGTTAATGATTTTTTTAATACAGTTTTTTTCTTTTTGTTAAAGTTATTATTGCTTGAAAATCGACAGAAGTATGTATATATATTTTGTTTACAATTAATTATAATTTGCTTTAGGTCGCAACCATAAATATAAAAATAAAAAAATTATAATTCGCGTTAAAAAAAAATTAAGGAAAAGCAAAAAATCATAAATTTTACTAAAAATTCATTTAAGTTAAAAAATCAGAAACTAGAAATAGTCGTTAATGTATTTTGCAAGTTAAGTAAATTATTTCATAAAATTAATGTTTAATTCATTTCGACACCGAATATTTCTTTACACTGTATTATAAAAAATAACCGTTATTTCTCTCTCGAAAAATTAAATAAATAAAAATAAGCATAACACAGTGAGCAGCAACGACAGCCAGTTCCTCACTCGCGAAATAATAATAAAAACAAACAAAAATGTCCAGCGCGGCTTCAAATATCTTCAATCGTGGCTCGGTGCGCGGGCGCTTTGATATTTCCTCACTCGGAAATTAATAGAATAAACTCAACGCAAAATAACAACTGCTTCCGTTATTTTAAAAAAGAAACATTTTAAACTAAGAACACGGCATTTTGCCCTTCAATAAATATTTTCAATTTTTTGTTTTCAAGACAATAAAAGTGATCGAAGGAGAATCGATGCACGGCAACAATTCAACTCACACCAGCACGCGCTGTTCTCGCAAATTCAGAGCTATCTATGAGAGTCCCATCACTGAATAGTTTCTCCTCCCTCGCTCTTCGAATTATTTGAGCCCATACTGTTCTCGTGTTCGGCGAGCTTATTTTGGATTTCGGTTAGAATATTTGTCTCCTGATAGAAGAGTCTGACTATTTGAGGATCTGTTGATTTGCGCAGTACCTCAACCTGGAATGTTTCACTAAAACGCGAATCGATAAGTTCACTAAAACAAAAACTCATCTGATCAGACCAAAAGTCCACACCGGGTGGCTTCTCCAGAGCACAATGCTTGCCGGCTGGTTCGATGTCACGCATATCGTCGGGTAATTTACGCAGCTGATCGGTGACAGCTGTATTGCCAAAATCGAGGTAGATCACCTCGCAGTCTTTATTTTCATGAACGGATAAGATTTTCGCCCTGTAGAAGGCTTCATCGTCCGGGAATTGAGCCACACAAATGGCTCCGACTTCAATTTCTTCCAATGGTTCGAAATTGAAGGCATCCATGAGATTTTCGGTGATTTGTTCAACCACGGGACCGTCGTCGTTGAATTGAATGTAGAAGTCATTCGGCGATGTGACATGTATCACTGTACACTTGCGGCTCTCGTCGACGGGGACAGCTGTTTGGTCTGTTTTGCTGCCACCACTTTCAATTGCAGCTTTCAGAACTTCAGAAATATTCTTGTCTCTGGTTGACAAGCTAACAGTGAGAATTTGATCATCGTCGGACATCACTTCCACCTGGAAGATGTCTCCAAAGTATCCATCCAAAATCGATGAAAACTGTTCTTTCAACGCAGCTTCATCGCCCTCTGGAATTTCATGGAGGCGACACTTTCTGGCAATGCCAGCGAGTGATTTCAACTCTTGAGGAAGCTCCCTCAAATCATCCACCACGACAATATTGCCAAAGTCCAATAAGAAAACTTCAAAGTCGTTGCCAGACACTTTCCTAACGACTCTAGCTCGATGATACACTTCATCCTCCTTCGAGAATACAGCACACAAGTCACCTTCCTTGGGATTTTCCAACTTTGCCATATCACTGGCTTTCTCCAAAACCTTCGAGATATTCTCCAACTCGGCTCTTTCGAATTTCAACTGGATATAGAACTCGCTAGGAGAGATAACATGACTGACTAGAGCGTCTTTGATGGCTGACGATGCATCATCGCTGTTCTCGATTCCTAGCAAATGGCTTAGCTTGTCACAGAGGTTTTCTTCGTTGGCGTATAAATTCACAATCGCCGGAGTGATTTCATCATTTACAATCTCCACTTGGACACTGCCACCACATTCATCAATCAGCACATTGAATACCTCAATCGATGCCGAGATGTTTGAGAATTTCTCACCGTTCTCCAGCGAACAGTGTTTCGAGAAGGCCTTTATGCATCGCAAATCGTCTGGAAGCACTCGCAAGTCCTTGGTCATTGATTCATTGCCGAAATCAATGAAAATCACGCGATAGCCATTCTTACCGCAAACTTCCAAAATTTTCGATCTGTAGAGGGCACCATCGTCGGGGAATACCGCTGCACACAACATTCCCACCTCGGGACTGTCCAGCTTGCTCATTCCGATCTCGTTGAGCGTTGTTGTTATATCGTCTAATTTATGACCGTCCGAATTGTACTGGATGTAGAAATCACACGGTGAATTGGCATGACTGATTGTGGCTTCTCTGATGCCATTGCGGAAGCTCTCATTCATCGATGTTTGCATTGTTGTGTAGAAACTGGTGTTGATCTCGTCCGAACAGGGTTTGTTCTGGCACAGTGGTGCGAGATCTTCGATAATATTTCGGCCATCAACTGACAAGTGGACAATCGCATGTTCACTTGGTTCTTTGAGCTCAACCACGAATACCGTTTCGCCGAGGGCAGAAATATCAGAGAATTTATCTTCAGCTTCGTCCGACCAGCAGAGCAAGTCTTCAGGCAGCTGCAGAGCACACTTCTTGGACAAAAATGGCAGGTCAGCGATTTCCTGGGAGATTTCTTTCACTTGTGGACTAATGGCTGTGTTGCCGTAGTCAATGAAGAGCACTTCGAAGCCATCGTCTTTCTTTTCTAGCAATTTGGCACGATACCAATTCTCGTCGTCGGGGAATAGAGCCGCACATATTAAGCCACGGGTGAATGTCTCGATCACCGGAAGCTGCTCGTTGTCGGCTAGATAGGATTCGATGAGTTCCAAGCCCTTGGCATCCTGCTCCATTTGAATGTAGAAGTCAGACAAATTGTTCACATGACTGACGAAGCACGTTTCACCTGAACGCACTGTTTCCAGATGTTTGGCGAAGCCATCTTCGACCAACTTATTCGCCACATCGACACCATCGATGAACAAACGGATGTAACTCTTTGAGGGATTCTTGGTTATGTACTCGAAATGAATGGTCTTATTGTAGGATGCATTGAAGAACGAGTTGGCTGCGTCAACCCAATCGGCAGTTCCTTTTGGTTTGATCGCCAGAGCACACGGGATGCACATTGGTTCAATGTCGGGGAAGACACTCATCTCCTTGATGTCGGTTGTGTCTGTGAGGGCATCGGTATTGCCGTAGTCAATGAATTGCACCACCATCAGTTCGCTGTCCATGATCTTGGCTCGATACCATTGGTGATCCACTGAATAGAGCGATATGCAATGGGCTCCTTTGATTACGCGCATTAATGGCGGTAGCGAGCTGGCGATGATTTGCAGATTCTCCTGCAGTTGATGCAACTCATCCAATTTGCTGTCGTGATGGATGAAGAAGCGTCCAGGATTGTCGCAGTGGCTGAGCTTACCAGATTCCATGTTTTTGAAGGGATCTTCAGACACCTCCAATTCGAGCGGTGGCTCTTCAACTGTTGGAGTGGTCGATTCTGCCGGGGCGATAGCAATCTTTTCTGCAGTGGCTGTTGATAGTGCAGGCGGGGGCGACACCACCGTTGGCTTTTCTTTGCGTGGCGAACCAGCGAAAGCCTTCGCCTTCGCAACGACTTTCTCGATTTTGATTAGATTCTCATTGACTCTCATTCTCTCTGTCATTGTTGTATCCGGGCTGGCCATCAGAGTGGCTTCCTCATCGGTTTCCAGAGTCAAATCGACCGTTTCAATGTATTCATACACCTTCGGCGGCTCCTTGTCGATCACATTCCGAATATAGCCTACATCTCGACCACGGGCCAAGCCGCGCTCCTTCAAAATCGTCACAATATTCCGATCGCCCGAACAGAGATCACCAATCATTCGATTATTGCGCATCTCGATCACTTTCACCGTCAATTCAAGGTTCTCCGTTAGAGATTTGATTTCATCAATCACAGCTTGGTGTTTGTTGTCGTTTATCAACCGCAACGGTAGATTCAATTCAATGGCATAGGCACTGGGTCCACCGTCTGTATAGAACCGCGGTTCGAGTCGTTTGATTTTCGTTTTCGTAAAGTTGTCGATAATTTCGGTATTGCCATAGTCCACGTAGTAGACATTGACTGTATCGGCAGATTTTTTGGATAAAATGCGAGCACGATACCAGTTGCCGTCCTCCGATTTAACAGCACACAAAGAGTCAATTTGGTATTTTGTAATTGGTTTACCTGTGGGAAAAGTCGTAGGTTAGGTTTTCTGTTGAATGGGGAATCTGTTAGCTTACCATTCTCTTCATAGTAACCAAACAAGTCGTCGAGAAGCTGAGCAATTGCAAATTCATTTGAGATAAGATGTCCGTAAAGCCGGTGTACGGAGCTTACGTATATTACACGCAAATTAAACTGCTCCCAAATCATTGGCATTGGGCAAATGTAGATTGTCGATATATCGTCTTGTAGCAAGGGTAGCAACGGTCGAAGAACGATGCTGTTTGGAGAGTCAAAAGAGTCGAGAATGAGTTAAAGAGCTGCTGACTTGTTAAGAAATCAGAAAACTTACACTTTATCATCAGTCAAATGTGAAATATTGAGCACACAGGATCTTCCTTCATAGAAATCTTTGAAATTCCGCGCAGTATCCGGATTCGATTTAACAAACCGAACATCATCGTAGGAACATAAAAGATTCACATCACAGCCTTCGATTTGAATTTTAAAATTGAGCATTGTCTCGATTGCAACTATTTTGGCACGAATTTGTTGTCCTGGCAAAAGTTCCAATCGAATATCTTCCAAAAAAAGGAACAAAATTACCAAAAGGCGTTAAGACTTGAAACAGAAGAACTTACAAGGACTAATTTCTGAGAGTAGGCAATCTTTGACCAACGAATTCCTCAGCGAAACTCCATTCACATTCACATTAACATAATACAAGTCCTCCTCACGCTCCAGATATTCACAGACCAGTCCAGCTCCCAGCGGTAAGTACTTTTCCATGCATTCAATTATGTGAGAATTTTCATAATTGCAAACGATATTATCGAAACAGCAGAGATAAGCCATGACAGGGAAGTCGGCAAAGCGTTTCTCCACCTGGAATATATCCTGATCGCCAACTGTCGACTGATTGCCAAAATCAACAAAGAAAACTTTGTATTTGCGGAGCATTTGGTTGCAGGCGATGACACGGGCTCGGTAGAGAATGTTGTCCTTGCGATAGCGTGCAATGACATTGGCACCAACTTTGAGGGCTATGGGACGACTCTGTTTGTTGCGGTAGTGTTCCTGGATGTTCTTCATCAACTGCTCGAATTCTTGGGTGCGTGACTTGAGATGGGTGTAGAATTGATGGGGTGATATCCACCAGCAGATTATGACTTCTTCGCGTGCTGGCACTTCGATGTGTTGTTTGATGAAGTCCTTGTCGACGGGGACGTATTCTTCGAGGACTGTTATTTCGAGGATTTCATTGTCTTCGGACGGGTCTCGTTGGGAGGATGTAGCGGAGTTTTGCTTCTTTGATTGTTGGTTGTTTTTGAACTGACGTCTGCGAAAAGAAAAACGTTATAATTAATGGTGCATTCAAATCCAGTAAGCAAAGAAGACACAAACATTGGCATCATCGGTAGCTCGCAAAGATCTGTACTTGAAGGCTTTTCAGCGATTAAGAGCAGACGGTAAAACTAAGGTAGAACTGTAGAACACCCTCAACATCCCAGTCCTGCTGTATGGTGCAGAAGCATCGACCTTGACAAAATCGGATGAATGTGCCTTAGGCTGTTTCGAGAGGAAAGTTCTTCGGGCCATCTTTGGCCCCGTGTGCATTGATGGGGAATGGCGAAGAAGATACAACAGCGAACTTTACGGGTTGTACAACGACATGGACCTAGCCAAAAGGGTCAAGGTCCAGAGACTCAGATGACCCGGTCATTTAGAGCGGATAGATACCAATGCCCTCCATGGGGTAAGCCTTGACGTGGCGGAGCGGCTTACGGTAACTACTACTACGATGCTTAGAGCTATGCGATCGCGAAACTTGTTTTCGCAGAAGGGCCTCCCATGGTCGACAGGTCGAAGCGGAGTAGGCTGTTACTACTAATTACCCCACAACAAAGGAGTGTTCCCACCAAGGCACTTCCCACGAGGGACGGCAGCGGATGAATTTCTTTTTTTGGAATCAACGGTGGCGTCCTCAGTTCCAGTTAGGCCGAACTACTTGATGAACACCTTTACGGGCTACTTCGACTTATTTGAAGGCCAGGCCGTAAAAGGAGCGGTTTTTCCGGCTCTGTACTTGGAGTCACATCAAGTACCTGGTACTCCAGGTTGGGGGTTGTACGTCGGGGTGACTTCCCGGCTACGTAGAAAAGTTTTAGTTGCGAAGCAACAACAGGCCTCGGATATGGACAGAAATAATGATGACGACCCACGCAAACGATTTAAGGACAACGAATTTCGGTTTTGCACTTGGAATGTTAGGTCCCTTAACAGACCACGTGCAGCCGAACAACTAGCGGAAGCCCTTGACTGCTACAAAGCAGATATAACTGCCATCCAAGAAATGCGATGGGATGGTCCGGGCCTACGAAAAGTGAACAACTGTGATATTTACTACGGCGACTGCTACCGGGAAGAAAATCAGCTTCTATTTGGATGTGGATTTGTAGTCGGGACTCGACTAAGGAGGAAGGTCTTGAGTTTCAACTCAGTGCTCACGCCCCCACTGAGGAAAAGGATGACGACACCAAAGACAGGGACTACGAGCTCCTCGACAAGACCTAATAGCAATGCCCTAGCTATGACATTAAAATCGTCCTTGGAGATTTTATTTAATGCTAAGCTGGGTAGAGAAGAAATCTTTGGTGGAATAATCGGACGACATAGCCTACACGACACCACCTCTGATAACGGATTTAGGCTAATCGACTTCGCTGCGGTGCGAGACGTAATTGAAGCAAGTACGCGTTTCCCACATCTCGATATCCACAAGGGAACATGGAAATCTCCTGACCAATCAACCGTCAACCAGATTGATCACATTGCGATCGACGCACGACACTTCTCAAGCATGCAAGATGTCCGCACATTCCGAGGTGCCAACATCGACTCGGACCACTACCTTGTTGTAGCCAAGGTACGAATGCGATTATCCCGATCAAGGCCAACACAAGAAAATGCTAGGAGGAATTTCGACGTCAAACGGCTACAATCGCAAGAGATTGCTAGATCCTTTTCCGATCGTGTCTCCGAAAATCTCCTCAGAAGTCCCTTGCTGCCAGCACAAAATATAGAGAGCAAGTGGCAACACTGCCAAGCAGCCATCAGGTGAAACAAACCTCCAAGGCGTATACACCCCGAACCGAAGCCTGTAGAGACCATCATTGGAACATCGTTGTAGAACCGCAATCAGTGCTGAGCATATGGAAAGACCATTTTTCCAAACTATATAATGGCGATGACGAGCAAAACTCCGCCAGCAATACAGAACCATTCAATTTTGGTGGAGCAGACCATCAGTTCCACCCACCCGACATGGACGAAGTGAAGATAGCGATATCTAAACTCAAGTCGAACAAAGCCGCTGGAGCAGACGGGCTAGCCGCTGAACTGTACAAAGCAGCTGGAGATGATTTGGTTAGGAGTATGCACCAGCTCATCTGCAAAATTTGGTCGGAGGAAAGCATGTCCGATGAATGGAACCTCAGCATCGTATGCCCGATTCTCAAAAAAGGAGATCCCCTGAACTGCACCAACTACAGAGGTATAAGTCTCTTTAACATCGCCTATAAGATCTTGTCTGGCGTGCTGTGTGAACGTTTGAAGCCCTTCGTCAACAACCTAATAGGTCCTTATCAGTGTTGCTTCAGACCCGGAAAGTACACCATCGATCAAATATTCACTTTACGGCAGATCTTGGAAAAGACCCAGGAATATCAAATCGTTTTTGGGTTTTAGACAAGTCGATGCGTTGTCATGCGATTTCTTCAACATCATTCTTGAAAAGATTGTGCAAAGCTCCAACGTCAACACCAGAGGCACAATCTTTCAAAAGTCCGTCCAGCTACTAGGATACGCAGACGACATTGACATAATTGGAAGAACACAGCGTGATGTCAGTGGAGCGTTTGTGAGTCTTGAGACGGAGGCCAGGAAGATGGGTCTAGGGGTTAACGAGGGCAAGACCAAGTTAATGCTGTCAATAAGAAAGGACAACCAACATCGATGTCTTGAAGCCAACGTCAGTATAGACAGATTTAACTTCGAGGTAGTTAAGGACTTTGTCTACCTGGGATCCGCTATCAACTCAGACAACAACACCAGCGCTGAAATCAAACGAAGAATCACTCTTGCCAATCGCTGCTTCTTTGGACTTAGAAGGCAATTGAGTAGAAAGTCCTCTCTCATCCTCTCGTCATCCCGGTCCTCATATATGGTGCAGAGACATGGACCATGACAACATCCGATGAAAACGCTTTGGGCTACTTTGAGAGAAAAATTCTTCGAGTGATTTTTGGTCCTGTATGCATTAATGGAGAATGGAGACGAAGATTCAACCAAGAACTGTACGAGCTGTACAGCGACACTGACCTAGCCACAAAAGTTAAGGTCCAACGAGTTAGATGGTTGGGTCATGTTGAGCGAATGGAAAATAATGCTCCGGCTCGTAGAGTCTTCGAATCCAACCCGGAAGGACGTCGCAGAAGACATGCTTCGACGCATGCGAGGGACCTGAGATTCTACAAGGATTTGAAGGCGGATATGACAAACAGTTGTGTACCTAAAACTTAAAGTTCAACCAGTGGCTACTTACCGACTATCATTGAAAGTCTCCTGATTCATTTTGGCATTCAAAAAGCGTGGCGGCATACTCTTGTTCTTATTATTGTACGGTGCCTTGTCCTTCTTATTAGCGTCATCATAACCCGAACGTTTATCACTTGAACTGGTACTTTTATTCAAACGATCCGATCGTTGGTCTCTATTGCCTCTCAATTGCACTTGCTGATGCTGCGGATAGCGACGAGTCTTATGCTCACTGGAACTCGACCTCGAATCTCGATTTTCAATCGAGCTCGAACTATTTTTGTCCCATTCAATGGACATGTTACTAGCTTGTGAGTTCCGATTAGCATTTCTCTCCTCGCCACTTTGCAATGCTGTCGAATTGAAGTAATTTCCTGATTTTCTTGATTCTAATGGCGGCTGCTGTTGTTGTTTATTCTGCTGTTGGTGCATTGGATGTGGTGGTTGGGGATGCACATGTGAATTTTGTTGTTGTGACTGTGGAGGTGATCTCTTATCGTGACCATTTGCCATCGTATGGAATTCGTCCTTCTCCATCGAAATATACTGATCAAATGGCATACTCAGCTTATAGAGCTTCTTCATGACATTCAAATCTTTTGTACACAAATTGACGAGAAACGCTCCATTCGGCTGCACTCTGAATACCTTGACCGTAAACGAACGGCGAGTACGATTCGATTCCTCTGCCAACATTTCAAATTGCACAGTTGCCAAGTCACGTGTCATCTCGTTGTTCTCGAAGCCCTTCAAACAGCAATGGATCGCCTGTCGCGGCAGCTTCAAATGCTTCTCCGACATGGTGCTCAGAAGATTCTTGGTGACTTTCTGTTCATAGCCAAAGTCAACGTGTCGCACTACAATGGTCATGCCATCGGCACGCATCACTTCAGCTCGATACCATTCGTTATCGTATTTCACCATGCACGGTGTGCCAATGGACAAATGATTGGGCACAACCTGCTTCTTATTGTAATAGACAAACATGTCGTCCATCATTTTCTCGAATTCCTCAATGTTGGAGATCTTCTGGACGTAGAAGTGTTTGGGCGAGTCTATGTATCGAATCTCAACAACATCGTTATTGACAAGGCCCTCGGCTTTGGGGAAGCCCAAGCGACAGCGTTGGATTTGTCGCAATGTTTCGAAGACATTTTTATCACTTACTTTCAATTCACAGTATTGCACAAGTGGCGGGCCCTCCAGCGGCATCACGCGCAAAATGCAATTTTTAAAGAGAACCATTTCCTTGAAGGCCTTCTTCAGACTCTCATCAATCGGCTCGAGTTCTTTGTAGCCGGAGAGTGTAAAACGAATGGCAAACGCTTTGTAGGTTAAGTATTCTTCGGGGATTTCGTAGAGATCACGAAATTGGACAATTTCCGAATTGCCGTAATCAATGTAATTTACTTTGCAGGCAGTTGTTTGTACTCCGGTTATCAGAGCCCGATATAGCTGACCGTCTTCGGAATAGCGGGCAATGCAGGCTGTGCCTAGAGTTGGTTTGTCGGAGAACGGTTTCAGTGGAACCGATTCAATGCGAGTCATCATATCGGTTAGCTTGCTTTGTTCGTTCATTAGCTGCACAGAGAATAGACATGGACCGTTCTCGACAAAGCTACAGCAGACGTCATAGGCATTGCCGACGGTTAGAGTATTTGATTTGAATGTCGCTTGGCTGCGTTTCACAGGCGAACGCTGTGCCTCGAGCGGAGCTGGCGGTGTCGGACGAACGTATCTCGGGGAAATTTCCTTTTGCACATGAGTAGTACCTGTGGTGTAGGGATTGCGAATGGTTTGTGTTGGTTGTTGTGGCTGCGGTTGCGGTTGGACTTGGTAGCCGGCTGTTAAGAAAAACAAATTTATTGTGCAACGAGCTTAAAAATTGTTTTGAAAATAAAATTTACCCTGCGGCACAGAATGGAAGCTTCCAAAAGCATTTGGATACCTTGCAGTGTTGGTCTTCAACAAAGAAAACAAGAGGATTATTCAAAAGTTTGTGGTTTCTTTAGGAACACACTCACCATTGGTGTTGCATAAGTTGTTGGTCGCACCGGATTTTTCAAGATAATATCCCTGTTGGTGTACATCGAGATGTTGTTGTTGTTATTGTTGCAAATCATTAGCGTATTTCCCTGCAGTGCTGGCTGAGGATGAGGCACAGTGTAAAGTGTCTTGTTCATGAGACGAATAAAGTTATCACGTAGAATCTCATTCTGAACGGGTGCACCGAGTTTCTTCTGAAGTATCAGATATTCGGCGAAGTTGAATTCTCTCCATTTCATTTGAATGAATTTGAATTGATTGAGCTGTAAGTAGAGGTTACATTAGAAAAGACACCACACGGAGGAGGTCAATTTGGATAACTTACTTCCATATCAATTGAAATCTCAAGATTTTGATGGACAATCATGCGAGTGATTTCGTGGAGATCTTCCTTGGTCCATTCGGAGAGGACGCCAAGCATTATAAATGTAGAACATAGTGGAGGTATTTGCTCGAGGGTATCTGGGATTTGTGGAATGAACACCTGGAAATGGAGATAAGAAATTAGTGTTGAAATGTAGTCAAACGAGCAACATATTATGAGAGATCTAAAAATGTGACTACTATTCAGAGGATGTTTGCTGATCTCATATGATCATTGATCTCCATGAAAGGGAAACAAAGGTCACAAGTGACAAGAAAAACAAACGTGAACCAGGCCACCAATTGATTGGGGACGAACATACCTACACGAAGGAAGTCTGCTGCATCTCAAGCTGAGAGCCTACAAGGATTTGGAGCCGAATAAAGGAAAAGACGACCGATAAAGCGGAGAGCAACATAGTATCGTTTCTACTGGAGCCTGAGCCTAGGAAAACATGAATTGCGGGGTGAGAAAAACAAACGCGGTCTAATCTAGAATCGGTTCGGCACTGACTGGATGTTGTACCTCGCCTGTCTAAGGGTGAATATCGGAGCCACTGGGTGGACTTAAACTTTTCATTGGAGCCACACGTACCCTTGGTAACGGCTAGAACTCCACTAAGGTGTCGTTCGTGGGATTGATGTTTGTTCCAAGGTAGGTGAACTCCTTAACTACCTCGAAATTGCTGCTACCAACAGTGACGTTTTGTCCTATTCGGTGGACAGATGTTGCTTTGTTTGTTGATAACATGTACTTTGTTTTGTCCTCATTCACTTCAAGACCAACGAGTTCTGCAATCGCTGTGAAGGCTTCAAGCACAGCTCTCTTGGATCGATCGATGATGTCTATGTCGTCTGCATAGCCTAGGTGCTGGGTGGACTTGCTGAAGATAGTGTTTTCCGTGCTCACACCTGCCTTGCGCACTATCTTTTCCAGTACTATGTTGAAGAAGTCACATGACAACGCATCTCCTTGTCTAAACCCTGCGCTTGTTTGATATAACTCTGATGAGCTGTTACCCATTTGCACCCTGCACTGCGTATTGTTTAGCGTCATGCGGCACAGCTGGATCAGTTTGTTCGGGATCCCAAATTCAGACATCGCCATCATAAGCTCTTGGCGGTGGATGCTATCATAAGCAGCTTTAAAGTCGATGAAAAGGTGGTAGGTTTCGACTAGAAATTCGTTGGTCTTTTCCAGGATCTGCCTCAGTGTGAACATTTGGTCTATCGTTGTTCTGCCTGGCCTAAAGCCACACTGGTACGTGCCGATTATTGTGTTGCAGAAAGGTTTAAGACGCTCACACAGTACGTTGGATAGGATTTTGTATGCAACATTAAGCAGGGATATGCCACGGTAGTTTTTGCATAACATCGGATCGCCTTTTTTGTAGATGGGGCATATGGAGCTTATCGACCAGTCAGTGGGCATGCATTCTTCCTCCCACACTTTGGTGATGACCTGGTGCATGCGGTTCATCAAAACACCTCCTCCATGTTTAAAGACTTCCGCGGGTATGCCATCCGACTCGGCGGACTTGTAAATTTTTTAGCTTTTGGATGGCTCTTTCTACCTCTTCTGTTCTGGGGGCTGGGACTGGGTCTTCATTGACTGGTCTTGCTTCTCTTTCGTCATTAGCTCGCTCGACATTTTGCGCATTCAGCAGCTGTTGGAAGTGCTGCTTGAAAACATCTACAATTCCCTGTGCTTCGGTGACTAGGTTTCCTTCACTCTTGAGGTCTAAGTGAGTCAATAACATCTAGACAGCCACTCTAACCTAACCTAGCCTTCACCATTCTAAATTTATGAACTTCCAGATTTACTTGTTTTCGTAGAATGTGAAACCGCAAAAAGAAACAGAACCAAAAACTGACGGAAATACAAAAACGTGTCACCAGAAGGGCAAATGAAATCTGAGACCAGCCGAATGTCGTCCAATTCGTTGCATTAAATTCGACTCTTCAACAATAATAATTCCATAAAGTGCGAATTCACAACAAATGAACATCGTTGACGCAAACAGTCTTCTTTGTCGTCGTCGCCTGAATAACTGACAAGAACAATGCCTACCCTACATTACATCGCCTTTATTTACCTTCCCAGCTAGACGACACTGACTGTACTTAATCGGTCAGAACAAAAAAAATCGAATTAACCTCCTCCTCCCACATGCAAAAAATTCCTCTCAAATATTAATTAAAAATGACACAAAATGCAAAACTACTCATACCCACATTTGATCGATAAAAATCAAACAAACAAGAAAAATATGCAAAAAAAGATGAATTTGTTCTTCATACCTCATTGGCTTTGACAAGAACCATGTAACCATAATCGATGTAGTCGATTTGGAGCACATTTTCAACATTCATCACAGTGGTAATCCGAGCTCTGCAGATCTCATCGTAGCGCTTGGCCAGGCACAGCGACCCAGCCTGCATGTTACATGCGTTTGTAGTGAAACATGTTGGCAATACCGTCTGGATTTTGGTGCGTACAATGCGCATTGCATCCGGATTCAATTGGCCGCACACCTTAAGATATGGACCAAGCGAGTCCACAAAGGTTACATAGAGACTTTTGCGGTTCATTTTGGTTGCTCCTTATTCCGGTGCTGATGAGGTGAGAGGTTGGTTTTGCTTTTTATCTTACAAGTTGTTGAGTTGTGTCTTCTTCAGGCTTTTTGGTTGGCGAATAAATTCGCTTTTAGAATTTGCATTTCTTCTTTCGTGGACTTCGTTTTAGCTGAAAGGTTGTTGAGAAAAGAACACAAGAAAAAAAAATTCTAATTAGTCCAAGATGTCGACTTCGACTTCGAATAAGAATATCAGGCGAGGGTAGCGCAAGAGAGAGTACGTAAAAATTCCAATTTACTTACCAAAAGATTTTTTTTTCTTTTCTTTTGTCTATTACGCCCTTCTTTTGCACAATCGAAGAATGAATTGTTTCTCTTTCGTTGAAATTTTGTCTATAATTTGTGGCTGGTAAGTTTTTGAATTGTTTCGAAGTAAATTTTGTTGATTTTTTTCAATTTCACGCAAAAGTTTTTGGCGTGCAAGGACTCACGTGTATTATAATTTTTAATGTAAAAAAAGGAAGAAACCGCTGCTCGGCTGTGACAAGACGATGAGAAAACAACTGTTTTTTCGGGTTCTTGCAGTCAGCCATGCAGTTTTTTTTTTCAAGCGTTAAATGTCAGCGACATGCGATGGCTGTGATGGGGACTATTTCTTATATGGATATTTGTTGATGTTTTGAGTGCGGTGACAAGCGTTGGAAAGGTTGTTGTTTATTCCAGGGGTGTTAAAAGCAATGCCATAAGGGCGTATACCTACTGCAAGCAGCAACTGCTGTAAAGTTTTATTGTTTTATAATAAGTAAGTATGTACCAAGCTACCCTCAGTCACGGTTGCCACTTGGAAATTTAAAATATGACCAAAATTAGAAAGAAAAATGACCAAATGCAGCAAAAAAAGACCACCATATTATAAAATATTGAAAACTTAGTATAAAAATAATGAACTGTATCATTTTAAATATTTTTTTTTTAAACGATTTCTCAAACCAATACGCTCGATGGAATCACTAATGAAAATTCACATGAATACAAATTACTTATGATAGCAAGAGAAAATCACGTATACAGGGTGGCTTCTTTGCAAAATGTAATAAAACGAACAAAATTAAATTGTTGTCCATGTATTATGGCTTTATCATTAAGAGCCAACATTCTCATTAATTATGGAACAGAACTTCGGTCAAGTGGCCGCCCCGACTGGTTTCGCAGTAGCAGTAACGCATTCTGTCACTCCAATTTTCCAAGACCTTGTTGATGATTTCGAGCTGTAGCTCACGGATTTCTTGGTTGATATTGGCCATAAGAGCAGAAATCGATTCTGGATTGTTAGCAAAACATCGGTCCTTTACGGTTCCCCACAAAAAAAAGTCCAAAGGCGTGAAATCGCAGCTCCGAGTGGCCAATCGACATAACCAAAACAAGATTTGGGAATCTGGTTTGTAAAAGATCGATTGAGGCACTGGCTGTGTGGCATGGTTAACCATATTGCATGACCCAGGGGTCGTCGAAATCTATGCCTTCAATTTCAGTACAAAAGAAGTTGGATGATATGATACTCTTTTTCTATCAAGATTTCGAGAGGGAGACAGCTGTCAGTGAAAAAAAAACCTATGATTTAAAAGGCACCACCCGTTACTGCATTCTGGCTATTCTTTTATGTTTAGTATAAAGCTGAGCTCAATTAGTTTTCTGCAGATATAAAATACAAAACTAAGCTAAGACATCTACTATCAGGTGGTAGTCTGCTGGTAATGCGGTGTAAAACAACTACGCATTATGCTTATGGTCTTTTAACAGTTGATGTTTAGATATTGCAGTTTGTATGTAGATACAGTTCGAACCAAACCTTGCTGATTTACACGACTGAATCTGAAGGTTAGATGGAATATTTTTTTCTCGTTTTAACAATGTCGTTCATAAACGTTATTTGTTACAATCACACATTTTATGCTGACACTAATGATCTGTTCACATTACACGAAATATTTTTTTTAATTCAATTTTTTCTTAGAACATACAAAATTAAATGGTCTTTTCTTCTAGAAAAAAAATGACCAAATGGAAACAAAAATGACCACAGGACCAAGAGGAAAAAAAAAGACCAGATTTGGTCATAAATGACCAAACTGGCAACCGTGCCCTCAGTTTGCTTAGGCCCGGTGCACACACGCGATTTTTGTCGCGCCGATATCGCTGCGATCTCGCTTTTACGACATAAGGTACTCACAATCAAATGGAGTGGTGCACACACACTTGCGATATCGCAGCGACACTTCTGCGACATTTCTGCGGTAAAATGTCGCAAAAGTTTCTGCGATATCGCAGCGATATCGCGGCGACAAAAATCGCATTTGTGCCTTGTTTTACATTGTTTTCTATTGTGCAGTGCACACATGCGATTTTTACCCCGAGTTTTGATCAAATTGAAAGGGAACATAATGGATGATTTTGATGCTGGTTTCTTTTTATTTGATTTTTATTTTGATTTTTGGTGAAACTTTGAAAGCCAACTCATCAAAAGATCTTAAACTCATTCGAAAATTGTTAAAAAAATGTTCAGGATTTTGTCTTTTATTGTGAAACGATGAATAAAATAGTCCTTTTGTTAGCCATTAACGTCAATGACGTCGTTTCTTTTTATTAAGAACATAATTTTTATGCCCGAGGTACGCGAAAACATTTTTTTTCCCTGTAAAACTCCATTGTTTAAATACAAACTCGAAGTAAAGATTGAAACCTGCGGTAAATGTCGCAAGTGTGCACTGAAAAGTTGCGATATCGCAGCGATATCGCCGCGACAAAAATCGCGTGTGTGCACCGGGCCTTAAGGAGCTGCGTGAATTGCTTTAAAATGAGTAATAAAACTTGACGTTTGTGTTAAATGGGTTCAATTCCGAGTAAAGTAAAAGAGAATTTCGGAGCTATAATGGCGTTTTTAATTGGCAATCCGGAATATAAACAAAAAATCATTCTGGTTTTAAAATCAGCTGGGAATTCTCTTCTTTTCAGAATCAGAACTGTCAAAATGGACCTGAGGGTTGCGATTCTATTTCAACCTAGGAGAGTTCAGATAAGCTCAGATCATTAGATTTACGCCATCAGCGCTGTCTTCATTTCAACTGTCATATTTTTACTTGCCTTTTTATCGACTACAGTCTAAATTGTTGTTGTTTGCCAAGGGAAATTTTTCTGTGCCGGCTACTGAGTAGTGAAAAAACACGGCTACTATCTATTCGAAAAGCTATGTTTTAGGGCTGCCTAGAATCGTAATGGCTTGTTAGATTGGTTGGTTTGGCTGGTGCAGGGAACTAACTTCACATGGGAATTAACTTCACCTCAAGTGGGAAATATCTTCACTTTTTTCTGGTGAAGTTATTTCCCAACTATGGTGGGAAATTACTTCATCAGAAATTTGTGTGAAGTTAATTCCCACCCGTTATTAATAGATTTAAAGAAAAACAACCAGCCGAATGAAAAAAAAGCCATTCAAAAAGCCATGTTTTTGATAATATGCTACCAGAGTAGACAAATAGCTTAAAATCATAGTTTTAGCTTTAGCTTTTAATAAATCGAACGCTCTTTGTATATTATTTAGATTAAACAATGGTAAAATCAGCAGCTCCTTGTACCAGTTAGAAAGATTGGGATTGGATGTCAGGTTTGCTTTAATATCATGGAGTTTGCACATCCTTCTGCGGATTGACCGCGTATAATAGAACCAACATCGTTTGAGGTCTTCTTTCGGGAAATACAATATACAAAGCGAGTCGAAATTTTTTTTGCCAAACAGAGAAACAATTTTGGGTGTGAAAATAAAAAAATTCGCGCGAATTTTTTTATTTTCACACCCCAAACTGTTTCTCTGTTTGGCAAACAAAATTTCGGCTCGCTTCGCTCGCTTTGCAGTGACAATTAAGTTCTTTACACAATTTGCACTAACATTTATTTTTTGTACGATGATAGTTTAAAAAAAAGAATTTGAAAAAATTTTCAAAGGAAATTGGGTACCTACTTATTTGTTTATTGATTAACTCAGTTCATAGGTACTTTGTTGTAGTTGTTTATCCTAAACCTTCTACATTATTCCTCTTTAGTTAAAAAAAAAAAAAAAAACAATTAAGAAAATCGGTCAACCGGTTTGGCTCGGTATCGTACAGACAAAAAAGCTATTCATTTATATAGATTCAAAGAATAAGGTACTCTTAAAAAATAATGACTAAGTTCCAATTTGAGCAGACTTTTCAATGCAAACAAACAGAAGAGCACCATTGATCTCACGAAAGTTTCTTTTTCCCTACCATTGGAAATAAATTTGTCACTGACTTTGATGCGAAAGTAAACTACAAAACATGATTATAAATGCGTTACTCTAATATACAAAGTGAAATAAATTCCCACCTCCTGTGGGAAATAGCTTTACATCAAAGTGAAGTTATTACCCACAGAAAAGTGAAGTAATATCCCACCATAGTTGGGATATAACTTCACCAGAAAAAAGTGAAGATATTTCCCACTTGAGGTGAAGTTAATTCCCATGTGAAGTTAGTTCCCAGAGAAGTTAGTTCCCTGCACCGGTTTGGCTATCCGGCTAACAATCCATGAAGGATCTCAGCCTGAGATATTGCAGCCTTCCATCGTGAACGGTCCCTCGCATGCACTCTCCAGTCGCCAAAACCAAGCGCTCTGGCATCCGCAGTCACTTGTTCCTTGTAACATAGGTTCGGTCTTCCTTGTCGTCTCGAACCTGGGGGCTGGGATGAGAAGACTTTCTTGGCTGGAGCGTTGTCGTCCATTCGCTCGATGTGGCCGAGCCAATGTAGTCGTCTGTTCTTGGCCTTCTGAATTACATCCACATCTTGGTACAGCTCGTGCAGTTCTCGGTTGAACCTTCTTCTCCATTCATCGTCGCATACGGGACCGAAAATCCGTCGAAGAATTTTACCATAAGAGGGGGGTCATTATCCGAGGCTACTATCTCTCTCATAACGTTCAAGTTTTTTTTACTGTTGAGGGGTTGTTAGCCCCTCCAAATTTGTTGGGCCGTTGATTAAGTGCTTCTGTTTCTCCGTTTTGCACCCGCGCTTACAAGTTTCGCAAGTTATATCTAGAGATATAACCAGTACCCGGTGGTTACCCCGTGGAGGTAAAGTAAGCACTTGTTGTGCACGAAAAGTTACATCATACGCTCCCAGATCCTACAACATCCAACCACCTTGTTAGAGCTTATAGGCTTGTTAGATACTGGGTTAAAATCTTAACACTATCAAACTTAGATAAATATCATTTATAGTTTTTATTGTTAATTATTCTTTTTTGGGGGTATCTTTACGAGCTCAGAACTTGAATTTTATTAACAATTTTAACAACTCTTATTAGCTTGTCAAAATGTAAAATCAATTAAGAATTATACGAACTTTAACCAAACACCTTCATCTATCGTGATTTCAATACGCGATAGCGCCACATGTTATCGATTGTATTGTTTTTTTCAAAAAATTTTAAATGTTTTGACTAAAATAAATTTATTTTTAAAACTTTAAGATCCTATCACACCACTCTTGAGTCTTGACCAGTATGAAGATTTTATGTAGATATTCGTTTCCTCTGAAGATCTCGAAGACTTGATAGTGTATTGATTGCTCTCTATCAACGAAACTATCTGGCCTAGTTTCGTTTGTTCAAAAACCAGAAAAATAATTGTTCGTCAAAGTAAACAAATAGAACACTCCACTTTATGTTCAACTGGCGATTGAAAAAAGGTTCACAATGAATTGGAGTACCATGTCTGATTAGAAAATGAAGTGCTTTCGCTTTCATTTACCTCAGAGGACACTGTCTGTAACAGATCGCACTATCAAAACCTTACCTCAAGAGTTTTTACAATGCCGTATCAGTGTCGTACTATAAAACATAGTGAGAATGAATTTTATTTCGCCAACTTGTCGGCGTCACACTTTGCGTTATCATGCCGAATAAACGATACTTGCAAGTGTCAAACTGCTGATTAAGGCACCAACTTCAAATGCGCATACACTACAAACAGTCTATTATCAGGAGAGGCGGGAAGGCAGCCTTAGTTCTTTTTTAAGTACCTAAAGTTGATATCAAATCCGTAACGGCGTAGCGGTTTAGATTATCAGTTAAAGTTGGAGAGCGCTGCTGGCATGCTGGCTGGTATAAAATAAATTGAAATTCGCCATAAGGATTCATTCACTGTGCTTAAGTGAAACAGGTGCTAAAGTGTTTTTGAGTTTGTATATTTTATTTTTGGCGCAATGAAAGTGGGCGCAATTGTAGTAATTGTGATTGTGGCGATAGTGAGTCGCTGTGAATGTCTTGAAAATGGCTTGGCGAGGACACCCCCAATGGGTTGGATGCACTGGGAGAGATTCAGATGCATAACTGACTGCAAGAAGTATCCTGATGAGTGTATTAGGTAAGTAAGGGAGAGGTGTTGAGACAGTTTTTTTCTGATAAATTGCTTATTGATAAATTGATAAGCTGATAAGAAACACAACTGATGGAAAATTTGAAATCGATCAGTTGTTGCTTAAGAAAAATTAAGTAAACACTAAAAGATAGAAATCACTGTTTATTGTTTTGGACGGGGAGATAAATTTTGAAATACTCAAGTTTCTCATTGTTTTTCGGAAATAATTCCAGACAAGAGGCTGTTTCACATAGTTAAGGGAAGTGATTCATTTATCTTGATAATTCAATTTAATTTAAGATTTTGGACTGCTCTTGGTTAGTTTATCGTTTGTAATAGTATCTGGATTCTAAATGAAAATTGTGTTTGTTTCATATTTGTTGAGAGCTAGGGGTGTTTTTCTTGATTAACGGAAGACAATTAACATGAAATGATTAAATTAAGCTCGAGGAAAAAAAGTTGAATATTTTCAACAGTAATTGTAGGTAGGTTAGAATGGCTGTTCTGGCCACTGCCCAGGAACACAAGTAGCACTTTATTACGCCGTTTTGAAACCATAAAACTGGTGTTACCTTAAATGCAGCCCAGGATTTACCCTAAGGCCAACTAGGCCCAGGCCTAGGGCATCACGAAAAAAGGGGCCACAAAAGTAAGTACAAGCAACTGAATCTTTATTGCTCATACGATCAAAATGGATAATAGATTTTCAAAAATCTTCAAATTCGGCAAACGGCAACGCTCAATTATTTTCATGTATGTACCTACAAATAAATACATTTCATTTTCAAGCAAACAATATACAAAGCACCACAATATGTATTTGTTTTCTTAAATAACATAATCTGCTTTTACTTTTCATTACTTGCTTGCAGTTTTCGTTGTTTCTCTTTTGGTTGTCTTACTATACAAGTACAACACGCATATATTTTATGCGGCTTTGCTTCATACATCATACCATATATACACTAATATAGGGTAGATTTTTTTAAACTGTAATTTCATAGTAGCTGTTTGCTCATTTGCAACCGCTGCGCTGGCTAGTTGTAACTGTTTCATCCGTTTAAGGGCCCATACCCATAGACAGAGTATATCTAAATAGATATACTTGTCCACTCATATTTCAAAATTCGGACATCCTGGTTCAGGAGCAACTTCATATCTATCTAAAACTATATATGAAGAATTGATTGAAATAATGGCAGAAAGAGTTCGCGAGGAAATCATTAAACAAATAAATATTTCTGGGTATTTTAGCTTGTCTGTAGATTCTACGCCAGATTTGTCTCATGTGGATCAATTGAGTATTGTTATGCGGTATGTTAAAGATGGCCAGCCTATTGAACGCTTCTTAACGTTTTTGGAGATGCATTCTCATACTGGATCCGGTATTGCTAATCAAGCATTAAAGTATCTGAGTGAACATAACATATCAATTTTGAAATGCAGAGGGCAAACATACGACAATGCTCCAAATATGTCCGGTCAGTATAAAGGGATGCAACAGCAAATTCTTCTGACAAATCCATATGCAGTCTATGTACCTTGTGCATCACACTCGTTAAATCTTGTTGGTCGCTGTGCTGTGGATTGCTGTCCTATCGCAGTTGATTTTTTTTTCTGTCGTACAATCGCTTTACAATTTTTTTTTCTGCATCAACTAGTAGATGGCAAACGTTAAAATCTGCTCTTCAAAATGATAATGTGGTAAAATCACTCTCAGATACACGGTGGGAAGCTCATGCTGCAGCTACTTTTACCATCATTAAATCATATAATAAATTATTAGATACTTTAAACGACATTTCTGAAGATAAAACATTAAAAGGTGATGCTAGGCGGGAGGCTAGTGATCTACTAAACAAAATGAATAAACTAGAATTTGCCTTAATGCTTGTGATTTGGAACGATATTTTACAAAGTTTTCAAAAAGTCAGTAAGGTTTTGCAAAGCGAAGACGTAACACTACTGACATGCGCGAATTTGTATAGATCATTGTCCGATCAACTGGAGAAAATGCGTGATAATTTCGACACTATTGAAATGCGCTCTTAGGAGCTTCTACCTGATGGCAGCTACATGATTACACGAAAACGAATTCGCAAAAAAATGGCTAACGATGGTAATATTGTTCCCGGTGTAGATTTAAGCCCGAAGGATAAGTTTCGAATAAACGCTTTTTATATTATTATCGATAAGTTAAGAATACAAATGGATTCCAGAGGTCAAATATATAAAGAAATTTCTGAACGATTTTATTTTCTTTGCACAAGCAATGAAAAAGTCAACGTTTTAGCCTGTGCCCAGCGTTTGGTGTCAAATTATCCGGAAGATTTAAATTCAGAACTTGCTGACGAGTTAATACAATTCCATCGTTATGTGATGCATAAAAATGGTAATAATTTTAAATTTTTTAATCAAGCTAATTTTTATAAGATTATGTGGGAAGATAAAATTACATCAGCGTTTCCGAACGTAGACACGGCATTACGTTTATTTTTTAGTCTGATGGTGACAAATTGTTCTGCGGAAAGATCATTTAGTCAATTAAAACGCTTAAAAAGTCCTTGTCGAACAATGATAACGCAGGAAAGACTTGATGAACTATCTGTGCTCTGTATTGAGAGTGATTTGCTTCATGAAATAGATTTCGATGAACTTATAAAATACTTCGCTGCTAAAAAAACGAGAAAACAATATTTCAAAAATTAAGTAAAAATCTGTAAAAAAAAAAGTCGTATGCATTACGTACATATTCTTGTAACTACCATTATAAAAAAAAATTAATTTTAGTTTTATGGAATTCATTGTAATTTGTTTTCTTAAGTAGGTATTTAATTTTGTATGAAGATATAAGAGAATATATGCAAAGGGGCACCATTTACTCTTTAGGCCTAGGGCCCAAAAAAGCTAAATCCAGCGCTGCTTAAATGAATAACTTGTTAAAATACACCACAGTAATGTCCATAGTAGAGATTTGGAGTATTTGAATCTAATGGGTTTTGTTAATGTCGTTTTCCATTGGTCTTTTTTTGACGTTTCTTTTTCTACCTCCAATGGAACGGGTTATGATGTATGTGTCATTCTTCGGACGATTCTGTTTTCAAAACAGAAGAGTTCTTTTCTTCTCAAAAGCATTCCGTCTGTCAAAGTCAGTCCAATGGAATGGTTTCAGAAGACTTCTGGACTCTTCCGAATGTTTCTGGACGACCAATGGAGAACGACATAAGATAGAGAATCAAGTTCTTTATCTTAGTATTTGAGAGTTCGCTAAGCTCGCGTATGAAAGGAGCACCCAAAGCCATTGTTCTGGCATTAAGAATGGCAGGTCACTCACATAAAAAGTGCTGGATTGTTTCCCGTTGTGCCGTATCTCTACAGCTTCGACAAAATTCGTTGTGGGGAATACCAAGTTTCATGGCATGATGTCCGACTGGCCAGAGTGGCCTGTGTAAATGGCAACTATCCTGCCAATGTCTGACCTAGGTTTATTCAGAAGTTCCTTTTGTATACGTGCGGGCTACATCTATCGGGCAGTCTAAAGGATTTTTGAATACCCAGTTTTTCGAAGAAGACACCACCCCCAACACCGAGTTCCATCTTAGAACCATCAGTGTATTGAGTGATGTCGAAATCCTTTGCAGGGCTATTAATTTTCCAATTTTCCCTAGCTGGGATATCAACCTTAAATTGCCTACCAAAGTTTAAGGTTAGTAACGTGTAGTCAGAGGGTTCTAGTTTTATTTCTTTAGGTAATAGATTTAGAATTTTACTATGACCGAAAGACTATGCATTCCACATACCCGATTCCCTCAATCTTAAAGAACTACAGGAGACTGTTTCGTGAATGTGAAGGTCAATGGAAAAAAGATCCAGAATGACTGTGACTGTGATTACATGAATTTGGCAATATCTAATTTCTCCCGTAGTTCCAATGCAGGCATTTCTTTGAAATCTTTTTAGGTAATCGATGTTATATTTCTTGTCTAGAGCAGGCCACCAAACAATTGAATCGTATGTCAAAATGGCGCGAAGTATCGCCGCCGTGTAAATCCAAAGGATCATATTAGGTCTTTGTCTCCATTTTTTTTATCAAAGATTTTATTACAATAGTAGAAGGCGATACTAGTTTTCTTTATTCTTTCTTCAACTTGGAGTCTAGGATAACTCCTAGGTATTTAGGTGGTTGTCCTTTTAATCTTTGTAGAGGAAAGGGGGTATTTTATATCTGGTAGTGAATAACATCAGTTCAGTCTTTTTTTTGGTTAACTCCAAGTGCACATCTAGTGGCCCATTTACTAACTTTTTTAAGAGCTGTTTCCATGTTTTCACTGAGTACCATCGGACAAATCCCCGAGGACATCAGCACCATATCATCGGCATACGCTACTACCTTAACTGCATAGGATTTCGTTCAAAACTATAGTAGCCACAAGAGAGGAGATATAAAACCGCGCCCCAAGGCGTTCCTCTTTCGCCAAACCTACTGGGTTGGCTGTTACCCATCGATCCTTGAATGACTCTGGTTCGGAGCATGAAGACAATTCAGCTAATAATATGCTCTTCCAAATGTAATTTGGATAGTGCTGGTAGCGTAGAAAGCTCTTTCTACGTCAACAAAGGTGGCAAGGGTGTTTTCTTTATGCTGTAGAGATCTCTCCACTGTACTACTTCGTGTAGTGCCGTGTCCGTGGATTTGCATTTAAGGTAGGCATGTTGAGATTCAAATAGAGGATTATGAACAAGATTAGCTCTGATATAGTCGTCCAAAAGTCTTTCCAATGTTTTGAGCACAAAGGGTTTTCATTAAGACTTCCAAAGACTCTGTAGAAGTCACTGTCCAAGTTCCATATTCGTTCTTTAGGAATGAGGACAGGAGTGGTCTTTTGATAGGATTTTACACAGCCTGGGATGATTCTTTAATATTATCTAAGGATTTACAGTAGATTTTCCATGATTCTTTTTTGGCTAAAGAGATTAATATATGGCTTTTTTTATTTCTTTATAAGGTAGCCATTGTTTGCTAACATAGCAAACATTGAAAGAGGTTCTCGCAATCTGTCTGAGATTCGAAATTTCCTCATTGCACCATGGTGGGAGTGATTTCTTACTGCACCTAATCGGGAAAGATGCTTTATAAGCCGTATTTAATACTTTTTCGAAGGTATCAACTGCAAAGAAGAAGAGTTCCAGTCTAGGAACCTTCTTTCATTTGGACCTGACTATACGACCAAATTCGGTCCAGTCAGTTCTTTTTAAATTTCTAAACGGTGTCGAAGGCTCTACTGTGAGACCTAGATTGAAAAGTATCCTTCTGTGATCTGAAAAAAGAGTTGTCGAGTGATACTTTCCAATTTTCTACCCTAACCTTGTTTTCATTATTTGTAAGAGTTATGAGCTTGGAAAGACGAATGTTTGGGTATTACCCTTCTTTTTTTTCGTAAAATTGGATTGTTTTCGGAGGGTACGTGAACAGACCAAAGTCGATAATAGCACGAGTAATGCATTCCATAGGCTTTTATTTTGTTTGTTACTCAAAACAAATCTCAAGAAACATTAACCCTATATACCTACCTATGTAATTCTATTTCAATGATTTCAGTGAAGATCTATTCAAGCGTCATGCGGATTTGTTAGTCTCTGAGGGTTATGCCAAGGCTGGCTACGAATACCTCATCATTGATGATTGTTGGTTGGAAAAAGAGCGAGACAACAAAACTCAAAAACTAGTCGAAGATCGTGAACGTTTTCCAAGTGGTCTAAAAGCCCTGGCTGACTATGTAAGCCCAACAGAATTTTAAGATTTAACATTGCTCTTATTTAACTTAACAATATCTCCAGATCCATGGAAAAGGTTTGAAATTCGGTCTCTATCAAGATTACGGCACAAATACCTGCGCTGGATATCCCGGCGTGATCAATCACATGGAACTCGATAGTCAGACATTTGCGGATTGGGATGTTGATTATGTTAAACTTGACGGATGTTATGCTGACATCGATGATATGGACAAGGGTTATCCAGCATTTGGCAGGTTTTTGAACAAAACTGGACGACCAATGGTCTACTCTTGCAGTTGGCCGGTTTATCAGGAATACAATGGAAAAATGGTGAGTTGATTTTTCTCCATCACAAGAGTGTCGATACTTTAATTGGGATTTTTAATGATTGCAGCCCAACTACACAGCTTTGAAGGAGCATTGCAACTTGTGGAGAAACTGGGGTGATATCGATGATTCCTACGAATCAGTTGCTAGTATCATGGACTACTTCTCAAAGAACCAAGACAGAATTCAGCCACATGGTGGGCCAGGACACTGGAATGATCCAGATATGGTAATTTGAAGTGTTAACTAAACAAATCGCTTATAAAAAAAAATAATTCTTCAGCTAATTCTCGGAAATTACGGTTTGAGTTATGATCAGAGTAAGACCCAAATGGCTGTTTGGGCAATTCTCGCAGCTCCTCTGATCATGTCAAATGATCTTAAGACAGTGAAACCTGAGATCAGAGATATCCTTATCAATCGGTAGGTTTATTTCAAATTGTTTGCAAGCTCAAATGAATAATTTATTTACTTCCAGTGAAATCATTGCAGTCAATCAAGATCCATTGGGAATTCAGGGTCGTCGAGTCTTACTCACAAACAATATTGAGGTTTGGGCGAGACCTATCACCCCAAAAACAGAAGCTGGAGAGTATTCATATGCAGTTGCTTTTGTTAGTCGGCGCACAGATGGAGCTCCCTATTCAATAAAAGTAACACTTAAGGAACTCGGACTGAAGAATATCAAAGGTTACAAAGTCAAGGTGAGTTGTTTTGAATGGAATGTAAATTTTTTAAATTCTGAAAATAACAAACTCTTGAATTGCAAATTTTAGGATCTATTCACCGGAGCAAAGAAACGCGGAAAGTATCAGTCATTGGATTCATTTGAGACGAGAGTAATCCCACTTGGTAAGAACTTGAAGTCAGCTTGAAATGAAATGCAATTCAAATGATTTGTTTTCTTTCTATTTTTTAGGAGTGAATTTCTACAAATTCACTGCAGCGTAACTTAGGAACCAATGTGCCAGTATTATGTTTTTGAAGTAAATAACAACTTCTGTGATTGTTGATATTGTAAATAATGAAAGTTAAAATAAAACAAATAATGCTTTGTTATGTTTCAAAAAAGCATTTACGTTATTCTGAATTTGTGTTCATTGTAGTAGTAGTAGAGTCAATGAAGCTCAAAAAAGGGCGTTTTCAGAAAGTCCTCAGAAACAGCTCGGATTTTGAAAAAAAAATTCTAAATTTTTTGTTTTTTTATATTCTTTAAAGTCTGAAACAAATCATTTGGGGGAAATTATTGCTTATATTGTTTAAACAATTTTTATATTGTTTATAAAGAGAGATCCAAAATTAATGTTTTTGATAATTGGAGTGTTTAGGTTGCATTAAGACAAGAAAAAAATCATATAGAAGGGGGGGTTTATTGTCCCCCGTTTAGCCAGGAGGGGCGATCTTATAACAAAAAAAGCCTATTTTTCAAAAAAATATTAAAAATCAACGGCTTTTCACCTAATGCCGTGTTATACTTTTTTGCAAAGCTAAAAAATGCTTCTTTCATTTTGCATTTAAATAAAGTTGTTTTCATGAATAGTGTTCGAAAAAATCATTTTCAAAGTCAAAATATCGAATTTTTCAACTTTTTTTTTTAACTTCGAACTAATTTTTTTCGAAATTGTATGTAGTTAAGTACTATTTTTTTCCACAATTAACTGCGGTTACAAGTTCTCAGTGCGATCCAGAAACCGCATATCTTAATGTCTTCTTGTTTTTGAGAAATTAAGAAAAAACTAAAAACACTCAGAAAAAATTTCTCAAAATTACTTGTAAGTATTATTTTTTCGAATAAATAGAACAAAATATCATCAAAATTTTCTGAGTTTTTTTGGTTTTTTCTTAGTTTCTCAAAAACAAGAAGACATTAAGGCATGTTGTTTCTGGATCGCACTGAGAACTTAAGACCGCATTTAATCCTGGAAAAAAATAGTACTTAACTACATACAATTTCGAAAAAAATTAGTTCGAAGTTAAAAAAAAAAGTTGAAAATTTCGATATTTTGACTTTGAAAATGATTTTTTCGAACACTATTCATGAAAACAGCTTTATTTAAATGCAAAATGAAAGAAGCATTTTTTAGCTTTGCAAAAAAGTATAACACGGCATTAGGTGAAAAGCCGTTGATTTTTAATATTTTTTTGAAAAATAGGCTTTTTTTGTTATAAGATCGCCCCTCCTGGCTAAACGGGGGACAATAACCCCCCCCTTTTATATGATTTTTTTCTTGTCTTAATGCAACCTAAACACTCCAATTATCAAAAACATTAATTTTGGATCTCTCTTTATAAACAATATAAAAATTGTTTAAACAATATAAGCAATAATTTCCCCCAAATGATTTGTTTCAGACTTTAAAGAATATAAAAAAACAAAAAATTTAGAATATCCGAGCTGTTTCTGAGGACTTTCTGAAAAAAAGCTTCATTGACTCTACTATAGATGCTGGTGTAGATTTGTCCTGAAAAGCGAAACTTTCATATATTTCCAGCGTTTGAGTTGATTTAGTAAAGGAAATTGACATTCCAATTGATAAGTTCTCAAAATCTGTTCACCAGGGCGTATACTTACTATAAAGTGCTTTTTTATAGGTATAGATTATAGAACTTTGAAATAGAATAAGATATGAATTGACCTGAAATTTACTTTGTTCAAAAGATAATCTTCTGGAATTAAAGTTGAAATATGATTTCTGCCATATGACCGTCACGGCTGGCTCGAATGGAGTATAATCTGGAGGTCCGAATTTCGGCACACGCATTATGACATGTTGAAACCACAGCTTCTGCACATCATGGTTGTTCAATTGATGAACGAAAAACTCAGTAATCATTGATCTATAGTCCTCACCATTGAATGTAACGTTCTGTACTCAAATTTTTGCACACCAACCCATTAAGCACACCAAAAAGTCCATTTTGGTGGATGTAATGGTGTCTCAACACATACTTGAGGATTCATCGCCAAACAAAATTCGCTTCTGCAAAATGCGATCAAGGGCAATCATGTTTTGGATCATTTCACCGAATTTAGATTCGGTGAATTGATTTTGTTGCTACAATTCTTATATCTACAATTGTATAACCACTGGTACTTGGCACTCAGACCTTCAATGAACTTGTAACCCATTTTGAAGAATAGATTTCGACAAGACCTTTCTTTTGATGTATCAAAATGGGTTTTTGGGAAGATTTTTTTTCTCTGTCCAAAATTTTGACACAGCCGGCCCATGATATTTTACGGAAATCATGAAATGATTTCGACTATTTCAACATATTTCATAGTTCTCATTATCCTGAGCTTATTCTTGAAAGTGTAATAAGGCTGGAGGTTTTGAGATTGAAAATTTGAAGTGTCAAATTTTCAGAGCTAGTGTGATTGAGGGCTAGGGCTGGCATGCTTGCAATATGCTCGGCTTGAGCTCGCCGGAAACGGTGTGGGATCTTGCCTTAGGGTCCTCTTCAATCTCGCCTATTACATAAACATAAATCATGCCGGAAATTCCAAAATTCAAAAAAAAAAAATAACGAACAAATTCAAACGGATGGTTTGAATTCGAAATATCGACAACAGACGGACGTTTACCATTCGAGGGCGCCGAGATGTCATTCGGCGTGGCCTAATCCCACCCTACCTTGGAAGTCTTCGGCCAAATATTAAGACTTCCCCTTATATATGACTCGGGGTCAAGCTACTTCATCACAGAACAGTTCATCACCGTACACTTCATCTCCCTACATTTCATCTTCCGACTTTTCATCACAACCTACATTTCATCACAGTACTACATTTCATCACAATTCATTTTCAAAACAGAACAAGTTCATTTTCATAATAAGGTTCATTTGTGTCGCCAAAAAGTATGCATCACTTAAATTTGTATAGTTTCAGGCTACATGTTACTACATTTCCGTTTGATTTGAATGCTGTTACAACTTTCAAATTCAAACACTTTTTCATTGAATAAAAAAGAGAGAAATCATAAGAGGAAAAAAAACATTTTTTGGCTTTTGTTTTGAGGCAGGGCGTTGTGTGGCGTTGTGTGGCGTTTGTTTTTAATTCTTTTAGTAACGAATATGAATGTACGTGCTATGTGCTGCTGTTAGTTTTAATTTAATGATTGTTATTATTGTTCTTTATTAATTAGACAGAGTAATTAAATGGTGTAGGTATATTTGTCGGGATGCTGTCTGTGTGTTGATAGGTCGGTGGGAAGCAATAGTTTTTGGGTGTTATTGGGTTTGTTTTGTTTTGTTTTTTTTTTGTTTTTTTTTTTTGTAGCTGTTGACATTTTGATTGGCAATATGTATGAGTGAGTGTGTGTGGGAATCGGAAGTAAAAAAGTAATTGAAGCAGGGGATGAAATTGCAAAGTTAGAAAGTGGCGGTGTGTGGCGTTCGGTAATTTTTTTTTGTTAAGGAAGATAGAAGGACATGTAAATGTATGTGCTATGAGCTGCTTATAGTTTTTGTTGTCATTATTATTGTTCCTCATTAGGCAGAGTTTTTGGTGTAGGTACCTATATTTGTCGGGATGCTGTATGTATGTAAATAGGTTGGTGGGAAGCTACATGTTAGTTAAACCAATATTTATTAGGATTGCAAAAAAATACGATTTAAAGTTGTTTGTTTACTGATTGCTCAACTGAAACTGAAACAGAAATGGTGGTCTAAATGGGGTTAAGTAAAGGAAAAGAAGACGTCATTTTTATTTTTTCAGAACCTGTCAAAAAGATAAAAAATTTGAAAACGAATTTTATTTAAGTGTTCCGGAGCAAAACTGCGTTTTTTCAAATGGTTTTGTGAAGCGATGGGATGTCGTATCGAAGTGATTAAGGTTTCATTGTGAAGACAAAAACTGTTTCTAATAAACTGCTGTGAGCACAATTTCAATTAAGTACTTCGTTACTCAGTAGTAAAGGCTCAAAAAACGCCAAAATGGCCCATAAATTTTACTTTTTCAAAGAGAATTCCATCAAAATAAAAACATTTTTCGCTAAAATTTCTTAATGATCATAAAATTCGGCATTTAAACTGAATAACTATTGGAGCAGAAATTAACTTTTCAAACAAAAAAGAATTAAAAAATTATGAAAACAATTTGTATTATTGCTAAGCAATTTAGCACGTACTTGTTCTCAACACATAGCAACATTTTATTTTGAAATTAAAAGATAGCCAAACCTGCCTAAATTTGAAAATTCAAATCAGTAACGGCTGGCGGAAGTCACGATTCTAATATAATAATAGGAAGGCGATTCTATATCTCTTAGTAGAATGCATTTAGGCCGTGTGCGAATTGGATGAATTGTGGTTAAAAAATAAAAATGGATGAATTTTTAACCACTACTGTCATTTTTTAACCTGCTCAGCAGCTAGTCCAATAATGCGAAGTGTCAAAATTTAACCAAACGTCAATTTTTAACCCATTTTTAACTGAATTCGCACACGGCCTTAGTTCAAAATTTGTCCTCTGCAGTTGGGATGCCCTTCAGCACACGAACTCCCTCTTTCAAGCTGATGGTATGAAAATTTGCAATCATTTTACTTTCAATCAACTGAAAAGGAAAACAATAAAAACAATGCTTAATATTAATACCTACAAAATCAACAAAAAAATAAATCTCAATGTTCTCATCCAGCCAACCAACCAGGAACCAGAAAAACTTCATCCGTGAGAAAATTCATTTGTTTCCAACCACCATTTGAGAAATTCATTTTTTTTTTGCTTGAGAAATGTCAAAATTATTTGAATCCTCTCAGAGAATTTTTATTTTTCTGTGTCTCTCTCATTGAAAATGTTTTCCTACACTCCGATACCAAGTCGCAGGCACAGGCAAGAATTTTATTGAGTGAATGCATAATAAATCTTTGTTTCTTGTGAATATAATATTTTGATGTATTTTACGTGCATATGATAACATATACATATGTTCAAATTTTACAAAGTTAATGGCCAATTTCACTTTTAAACATTTCACAAGCTTTAAATGAGTTTTTTTGGTTTCATGAAGCGTTTTTTAAGTAAACAAGCCTCTAAACACCTTTTTGACTAAATGCCCATTTTGAGTTCATTAAATTTTAAAAGTGTCATTGAATATTTTAAAAAGTGAATCTAATGTTTTCTCACACAATTTTCACAAGGATGTCAATTTTGACATAAATTGCCCTAAAATTTCCAAGTTTAAGTTGGTGAAGCTCAAAAGATTTAAGAGTTTGATACAAATGTTTTCAGTGTTTGTTTAAAAAATTGGGCATTAGTGTTATTCTAATATGACTTCCTAATTTTCTGAGTTGCATTGGTATAAAAGACTTTCCTTTAATTAATTTTGTTCGCGCTTGGAAACAAGAAGTCTCGAATTCCTCACGGAAATCGTATTCAATAATAAACATCTAAAAATATTCGCTATCAAATGAAAAGGGAATACCAAAGAACAAGTTTATCACGGTTATGTGGATTGTTCTTTTCAAATAATGAACATACATGACTTTATTAAAGATTAACTTGACGATCATACGAAATGTGGTTTTATTTCTGCATCTTAGAGTATTAAACAACAAATTTGAAATCGCAATTATAGATGTAACTACAAAAATAGATCTGTGTAAAAAAGGGACCAATGCTTGCCATTATCTTCACAAACGTCACTCTTTGACATCATAAAAAAAAAATAATAGGACTGAGGATAATAAATGATTCACTTCCCAATATTTTTGAACAGAAAGAGTTATAATAAATAAAAATTTTAGTAAGAGAAAAACATTATGTACTTCATAATTTGTTGTATAAAACAACAGATCTACTTCTTAAATGCAAAGCTTCCAAAAAGCAAATTCATTTTCATTGCAATTATGATTACTTGTTACAAATTGAACCCTAATATCAATGTGATGATATTTGCTCAAAGTGAGAGCTACTGCCTATCACGCGGGAGTTATGGGTTCGAATGCCAGTGGGGTTAGTGTTCTTTTTTTTTTTTTAATTCGTAAATTATTTTTTTTTAAGTTAATTTGATTTTTCGTATTTCAATAGTCACTTCAGTGAGTTATATTTGATCTGATTTTGTTTTTTTTTCTTTTTATTTCTTAATTCTTAATTTGAAATGTGTATTAGTACGCACTCATATGATATAGATGGTAGGCACCTAGGCACATTTAATTTATAAAACAATTTTCTAAACTTTTTTGTTCAGAAATTTGAAAAAAAGACTTTGACATAAGTTCGAAAATACTGTTATTTGTAACATAACATCATCAAGTGGTTATAAGGAATCCCTTTTAGGAGTCTTATCGTGTTTATTATTTGAATGCCTTTTATTAAAATTAGACCACAAACATATTTCTGGATGAAATATTTAAAAAAAAAAAAATTCATACAGACTTCTAAGATTTTTTTCAAATTTATGCTTCCCATTCTTTCAGTAAAGCAATTTAAATTATTATATACATATATTATTATTGTTGTTGATATTTTTTGTTTGATCTTCTCAAAAACTTCCACCGATTAAAACACTTGTTTTTTTTCCTCAAAACTTTCATATAATATTATCTCACAAATTTGTATGTTCAAAGGAATTGATGGTAAAACCATTGGTGGAAGCACCTCTAAGTTGCTATCGTTGTTCAAACAAACATAAAATAAAATAAACGG